>JAIGNY010003010.1:0-675000 GCA_020152595.1 Chiridota heheva | reverse complement strand
TTCCACTATTGAAGGCATACGAAGTCAGTTCGACACTTTCTGGAGGCCGTAGGATTACCAGAGACACCACGAAGAAGAAAAGTCTCAATCCGGCTTGATGGTCCTTCTGTTGATGATCTACCTGCAAGTGCGAAGGAGTATTTCAAGCGAATCTACACAGAGGCTATCGACAATATCGTTAATTGCATACGAGATCGTTTTAGGCAGACGGGGTACCAAACCTATGTCAAGCTACAGAACCTCCTCCTAGATGCATGTAATGGCAAAGGAATTGGGGAGGATTTTCACTTCGTTTCTGATTTCTACAAAGACGACATTGATTCAAGTCAACTCAGAGTCCAGCTGGAAACGCTGGGTCACACATGTTAGCCGCCTGAATGTGCCAGTGTCAGTGTGTATTCGCTTCCTGATATAGTGAAGTATATGAAGTCTTTCGATTGTGGTACGAAATTGCTTCTATCTGGAAGTGTGCATTTTGCTTAAACTTATACTTGTCATGCCAGCTACAAACGCGGTAAGCAAACGTTCTTTCAGCGCTCTGAAACGCATCAAGACGTACATGCGAGCCACCATGAATCAGAAACGACTGAACCATCTACTTGCCCTCCATGTCCACAAAGACACCACAGATAGCTTGGACCTGACGAAAATAGCAAGTGAATTTGCCGACACTGCTCACCGTCGTGCATTCTTTGGATCATTTCTCCAAGCCGGCAAATAGTCGAATACAGGAATAGGCCTATAGTCTCCTCACTCTCGTGTCCTTGAATTTAGTAAAACTTTTGTATAGATTACGAAATATTATCGTATAAGACTATCAGTTTATCATTTTAGTTTTTTTGTTAAAAACATACTTACTTCATTCCATAATTGATCTGAAAAATTAACTAAACATTTTGTTGGACTTTCTGTTTTGTTGTTGCCATCAATACTTTGGATAGATTACTAAGATCAGCAAATCAGACTGAAGTTGATGTGACAACAAACAAGCTTCAACAGTTCAAGTTGATTTATTTATGATATATCAGGAGAATAACCTCCCCCTCCCCATAATTTGAGAAATGACAGGGCAAAGTTCACGGATTAACACATCTGATAATAGCATGAAGAAAGGGATATGGAGCTCAAATTTACGAATCACCCCCTCCCCCTCCCTCCCACCCGCCACAAAAAATGGTGGTTTAGATGTGAGTGTCGGCAAGGATATGGTCTCTACACTCCTCCATAAGTGAAAAAATAATACATATGTATACGTTTTCGGGGTTAAAGAATTTAAGTCAGAAGTGTGAAGTTGTATTTCTTTATAATTTTGCCCAAACGTATTTTGCGTTCAGAACTGGGGTCAGTTTACTCGTTAAATTGTGCTTTTTGAGAGAATAGAAATTACTGTCATCTGGTGATGTTCCGATATGATTATGATAAACATGTTCTGTATGGAAATAAACTTTGACAGTTTGAAGAAACGTGGTTGGCATAATTTTGTGTAAAGTCGGAACGATCCATTTTATGACAAAACAGATAGACCTTTTCACATATTCGTCCAAAATAGAGGATGTTCAAATACAGCTTGCAAGACCTGGGAAAGGTCATTTCTGGCAATCTAGAGGTAACTATTTTTCAACAAAAAAATTGCACGCTACGCGCCAACCGATGGTGGCGCTCCGCTTAGATAGTATCAACGTCGCCGCACCACTAAAACAAACGGTGCTACGGGCCTGGTTACGTCGCCATGAACCACAACATTCCCGGATGTCCGACCTCGAGAATGTGTCTCCTCCCACCTCTTCCTAAAATCAGACGTAGACATGAGCAATCCATCCCAAATCTAACATACTACCAAATTCAACGTAGACTCCCTCTCCTGAACTGAACACCATTCCTGTCCTGATCCAGTCACCAAACGGTCCTAATTGCCTTTGCAAATAACCTACAATCCTAACGTTAGTATTACAAGTAACGTTAGGTTTAACGTCAGCGAGATACAAATCTCGCTGTCTCAGTTTTCCGTGACATTAGGACGTTTACTGTCACTACTGGAGTCAGGTAGCTCAGTTGGTAGAGCACACGACTGAGATGCTGGAGGTACCCGGTTCAAGCCTCGGACAGGCCTAACCAGTTTTTCCACAGCCATGCAGACAGATACGCCGATCATCAAGCAGGTCAAGTGGAAGTACGTCGTTTGCAGCTCCTGCTACTCATTCAGCTCTTGAGAAAAGTGGCAATGGTTGAATGGTGCTCACCGTCCTTCGGAGGTGACGTTAAGCCGTCGGTCCCGATGGTAGGACAGTCACACCCTACCTGGTTCTCTGAACACTTCTCGAAAAGAGCAGGCTATCGCTTGGCATCTATGCTCCATATAGAAGTCTTGCCGAGTTCCCGTAAGGGAGGATCATGTACAAATACTGTTTCTCTGCATGCTATGCAATTTAGGCCTAACGTTTGGCCCAGTGCTGTATTACTATTAGAATACTAACGTTAACGATATCTTTTCTTGAATGGAAAATAAATGCTTGGAACTGACCAATATATGACCTCTTTTCAATCTTGGCATGATGAATTTTAATTGCTTGAATGAGTCGACAAGATCTTGCAGAAATTATGGAATTAGTCATATTAGTCGCCTTAAAAAAAAATTGATGTCAGGCTGTAAATGTCATGGTTGTTTTATTTAGAGAAAGTCCTTTAAAGTTCCCGGGTAGGGCTAAAGCGCTAAAGCAGGCTAAATCCAAAATCCGAGTTGCAAAAGCGCGTACAGCTGCCAAGTCGGGAAATATACCAATTTCCAGCTCCGTCACAGGTTGCGCTTTTGGTTGGTCCTCATTGGTGCATGGTGGGTCCCTTTTGCTCCCTACCCCATTTAACATTTAGATCTACCCCAGATCTACCCCTAGGGTACAGATATAAATTAATACATCTATCTTATATGCAGAAATATGACAATTATAGGCAAACATTTACACCAAAAATTACAAAATTTCTCCCATTAATTTAACACGCGGATTATTTTTGGAAAAAAGTCCCAGCTCCGCTAAAGCAGTCCAAATCCGAAATCCGAGTTGCCAAAGCGCGTAGCAAGCTGCTAAGTCGGGAAAATTACGGAGCTGGGACTATTTTCCGAAAATAATCCGCGTGTTAAGTCAATGGGGAATTTGTTGTAATTTTTGGTGTAAATGTTTGCCTATAATTGTCATATTTCTGCATTTAGGATGGATTTATTAATTTATATCTGTACCCTAGGGGTAGATCTAAAAGTTATATGGGGTACCCTAGGGGTAGATCTAAAAGTTATATGGGGTAGGGAGCAGAAGGGATCATCATGCACCAATGAGGGCCAACCAAAAGCGCAATCTGTGACGGAGCTGGGACTTAGTCTTATTTTTGAATTTTTCCTGATTCTGGGCTTTGGCCCCCCAAAAGCGCTTTGACCCTGTCTCAAAGTTCCCGCGACACCGTGCAACATCCAACACGTTCATACAACCAAATACATCTAAAAACGACTAGGCCTATCCATAACCTGTATTATATTATGTGTCAGTAGTTACTGAGCATATTTTTGCCATTATTCACAGTAGTTACTAATCATGCGATTCATTAATCGGGTGAGTTCGAACGTAATGACGTCGAGCCGTTTTAGCTTGCTAGTTGTTGTGAATTGCGTCTAGTAATTAAGTTCGAAGATACTGGCTGGTCATAGGCCTACGTTACAGACTTAATATTTCCCCAAATTTCGCATTTATTGTGGTTGATCGATACACAAACGTCAAAATGAACTTGGAAATAATGAAACATTGGAATCGATAATGTGTAGGATTGGAATTGAAGACTTGGGAGACCATTTTCGAATTAATGATATCGACGGTGTTCAATATTACGAGCTTACAACGCCCGAAAGTCTTACCGCAGTGGGTACCTTTGATGTGAGGGACGATGACGAGTTTGTCTGCACTTTTCCAAAGAGTGGTAATAAGATTTTTTTCGGCATTTGACTTGTGTTTTAGCTTTGTATCGGCCCAGTTTTGTACAAATGGGATTTAGTGTGACAGAATGATACCAAAAGAAATCAAACTGTCATTGTATGTATTTTTTCTTCCCTGTGAAAGCGTCAGAGTTTAACATTATATAGATGTCTCTTACGCATTTTCCCCTTTTCGAAATGCCAATTTCTTCCCAGCAACCACATTAATGTTTTAAAAACATCATGAAAACATTTTTTTTCAAAATCGTGAAAAAACGTTATAATATCATTTTGGTGTCAAAAAAAAATCTATAACAGTTTTTTCATACATTTTTTTTAAACATAAAATTTATATAATCAAAACATTTTTGCATGATATTCTATGAAAAATGTTATAATAATATTTTTTATGACACCACATTTTGATATTATTAAAACATTATAACATTAAATGTTATAAACACTTTTTGTGTTTTCTGGGTTCATAGGATGGATTCTTCTATCTTTCAAAGTTACTTAATGGCCTTAGCAGAGCAACAAACTTTCTGAGCCTACATAGTTTCTTTTAAGAGCATGCATGGATCTAGAGTTAATTGCTCCGTAAAAACATAAACTGTTTTCCATTTCAGAGTACTAGTTTTAAATTATATTTTTAAAAACCGTTGAAAGTTCACAAAACGAATCTGAGCGAAGTTATTCAAAATTTCTCATTTAGAGATCTACAATTCTTAGCTTACTCTACATTAATCTTAATCTCTTTGACATGAAGGGACTCACTGGATGTCAGAAATTTGTCACTTGATATTTGCGGATGGATATCCGGGGAAAATTCTTTCTGAGAGGAGATCACTAGCAAGGATTGACCAAGTATTACCAGAACCTATTGGACGTATGACACGGTATTACCGGGATCTGTCTCCAGACTACCCTCGTGTCATTGAATCTCATCTCTACTCACATTTACTACCAACGCAGATTTGGGAAGGGAAAGGAAAGGTATTTCAAATTGTCAGACGGGCAGAAACCTTAAATATTTAGTTCCAGGGTCAACTGGTCAAGCAAGTTCAAAGAGAACTTCAAAAGAAACAAAATAGTGAAAAGTCCAGTTCACACTCCCGATTGGGAGATCTACCAATCGGGAGATTTCTTGTCATTATAACCCACAATGCATCTCTCCAAATTCATATCTCTCTAAAGAAATACACAACGGTAACATAGGTTAAGCCAAAGGTAGGAAAAATGCGTGCGAAATATTCTAATTTTATTGGTGCATCAAAAGGATAAAATGATTTTCTCCATTTTCACCAGCGCAAATTTGACTTTCACCAGAGAATTTGAAAGTAATCTTTAAAAATTCATTGCAATAGTTTCTGAAGAGCCGATTTTAACATTTTAGTCATTATATTAGCAAAAGCTAAAATTATACAAAGAAAGTTCCAGAAATATCAATTTCATTATCATTTTCAAAGTATACAACTTTAGAATAACATAATTTGAAGAGCAAAATAAAAATTAACGGCTGCATTTTTGAACAATTTAAATTCAAGATCACTGCGCATGTCTCGATCTCCCAGTCTCCCGATCGGGAGCGTAAAGAAAGCATTACAAAAGATTCGTATTCCGCGAAGTAGATATTTAAGTTTAAAAAAATTGGTATCATTTGTGTAGAAGCGACTGAAATCATACTAGTTGTGACATCACAGCCTCAGATTCCTCAAAGTCGCATTTCTATCATATTTTTTCCTGCGAATTTGTGGCTTAAAAACCATTGTATATGTGAGGAGAGTAGTAAAACAGAATCTTATAAGGGCTGTTATAATTTACCACCTGAAGAAAATTCGATGAAAAATAGTTCAAATCGTAAAACGTCGGAAATAGAATTTCTTTAAATTACATTAATAATTGTCACGATATTACAAATGTGATATGAGGGCGCCAATGACATAAGGGCGCCAATGAAATGAAGGCGCCAATGATATAAGGGCGCCAACCGCCCACAGTAAACTTACTACACCATTTAATTGTACATAGATGATATAAGACCAGAGTTTCTCCTTAATGGAAAAAGATATTGAAGTGGTGTCTCCGCCATTTTGTTTCTTTTGTAGTCCTTGCTTGCTTGACCACTAAAACTAATCCTTTAATTTTAAATATCTCTAGATAATCCTTAATGGTAAGGATTCTAGAACAAAGGATTGTCTAAGAGCTTAAACCAGTTTTTTTTTTTTTTTCCAAGTGAATGTTGATCATGAATACTAAATTGTACATAGTAGGCCGAATTACAGGCTAACTATATTTAATATATATATATATATATATATATATATATATATATATATATATATATATATATATATATATATATATATATATATATATATATATATATATATATATATATATATATATATATATATATATATATATATATATATATATATATATATATATATATATATATATATATATATATATATATATATATATATATATATATATATATATATATATATATATATATATATGCGATTTATACGACAAATGGTCAAAAATGGTTCAAAATGAGATTCAAATTGGCGGCATTACAACGATTTAAAACTTCCAAGATGCTCAATACACAGTTTTAAAACATAATTTGGTTAGCATGGTCTTTCTTTCTTAATTGTTTGCCAAATTTGAAATGACTGAAAATTATTACAGAATCCTAAATAGTTATTATGATTCACGCCATTTTTTTGGCGCCATTAACACATCAATTGTTTTAAGTTTACGGATAAAAAGCTTCACCTTTGATCAGCCATAGCTTATCCTATATACAAATTGAAAGACTCAATGCAGGTGTGGTTGGCGTTAGTATGTTATTTTTTTGTATGATGCATGTGTTTGTCACATTCTTAACCTTTGCTATATTAAATTTTCGTAATATTAACGATTTATGGACAGGTAGCAACAACTTACAGACTGCGGCGAGCGATTTTTTAGATAATCATACAGGAAACAAATATTATAAGATTCTTTGACTTTTTGCTTACACTTTTTGGAAGTTTACAATTGAGGCTTTCTGATGATACTGGAAAAATTGTTGGAAATGCATTTTTGTTCAAACTGTGGAGAAATTCGCTTTAGTGGGGCGCGATTTTCTGCCGCGACGCGAATTTTGCTTTAATGGGCGTAGAAAGGCCCATTCAATCAATTTTCAGTTATCATCTGAATAGCCATGCGATGACGATGCTTCTCTGAAAACAAGAGGTCAAAGTGTTTCTTTTCCTTTGTTTTATTCAATTTTGTTTAAATAATTGCTCCCCGCGTCGCGTTCGGTGTGTAACGGCCTTTTAGCTTAACAGCACGAAAAAGCAAATAAACCACAGAATACCAAAAATGTACATTAAAATCTGAAAATATTTATATTTTTTATATTTTATGGCAATTTGAAAAATTATTTTATACTTGTATTATTTTAATTCCTAATATGTCCAAAATATTGTGAAATAATCCATATTGAACCGATTCTGATCAAACTTTATATATGCATCATAATGTATATTAAACCCTGTACTAACTCCAAACTATATATATATATATATATATATATATATATATATATATATATATATATATATATATATATATATATATATATATATATATATATATATATATATATATATATATATATATATATATATATATATATATATATATATATATATATATATATATATATATATATATATATATATATATATATATATATATATATATATATATATATATATATATATATATATATATATATATATATATATATATATATATATATATATATATATATATATATATATGTATATAGTGTTGGGCAGAGGCGTAGGAAGGGTCACCTCTCAGGGGGTGGAGTTAAGTTCCATCACTAACGTTGCTGCTAATCGTGAAATTTCGTTCATATTCGGTCACTTTCCTTATTTAAACGCTTTACGCTCTTTCAATTGAGTTCAAGTTCGTATCACTTGTCTTGGATGCGGTGGGGTATATGGTAAACTAGTCAAAAGTTTCTATAATCTTCTTTCTGCGTTCAGGTATAATCACATTTGCTTCATTTTATTAGGTTATATGTGTCATGAAAAACCCAAAAGATGTAATTGTATTTACACAATGATTCTTACTTTCCGACTCCAACAAGGATCATCATCAACCCCTGTTTTCGTTTCTACAACGTTCATTCTTCAACGGCAAACGTAAGCTTTTGATAAAAACACCAACAGATTTGAAAGGAGACATAAATTCTGACGTAATCCTTATTTCTAATGATATAATTAAGTTAACAAGTGTTCTGACCTCCCAAAGCAATGTAACACATTTTTTGTAAGTATTGAAAAATTGAAATGATACGACTATAGGAGCCGCCATTTTGATTTTAAAACTTACAGAAAATGATATCATTAACCCAGCCTTGTATCCGTTGTCCGTGCATTTCTTTATAATCTATCTCGAGTTGTGAGAATTTGTTTGCCTTTTGTAAGAATCAATGACATAAGCTTTGAGTCACATCATTTCAAAAAAAATTGTTTAACAAAATGTATAAAGAACTACATTATATAATCCTTAATCATTTTCTGCTCCGGATTGTCCAAAATTTCACTGGATATCCTAAAATTTGGAGACGGATAGTAAATAGATATTCAAAACTATTCGCTGCTGCTTTTTGAAATTTATCGTTGCCTTTTTCAGAAAATCACTAAAACAGATTACTGAAATCACGACGTAGTGCATAAAAGTACCCAATTTTTGGGTATTTCAAAGTACCAAGTTTTTCGGGCTGCTCCCGGACTGATAAAGGCTTGATAATTTAGAACAATGGTTTCTCGTAATGTTAGCTCAACATTTTCATTTTGATCAAAAACATGAATATCCTGAATTTTCTTCTATGAATTCACCACAACCATTACAGATTCATATGGAAACTGGTTTGATTTCGTGAAAGGATTCTGGGCACGGAGACATGCACAAAACGTCTTCATTACTTTTTATGAGGAAATGACATGGGTAAAACGACTTATCATTTTTCTTCATTATTTAGACGTGATCTTAAATCAGATGCGTGGGATACGGAAGCTTAAAAGTGCCATCCAACATACCCAGATGTCCAGATAATTATCTCTATATGCCAACTTATCTTCCACACTTATTTCTGGTATTAAGATGTCTTATTCAAATATTTCTTTGTCATCATGATCACTTCCTGTGATCAACAAGTCGACATATTGTGAACCAATAAGGTGTCAAGTTCATTCGTCATTTCACAAATTGTCTTGACCACATATGTTACAATAATATCGGTCATCAAGTCTGATTTTCAAGTCGACTTTATATCGAAACAAGAACACTTATCACAATTCAAACGTTGTCTGACTACATTAGGCAAAATCGGTAAGTTAACTGGTTACAATACTGCAATAAAGCTTGTCGTTAATTCTGATTCGCAGCTGCTTCAAGTCGACTTTATATCGAAACAAGAAGACTGATTATATCTTAGAATTGAGTTTTCTTGGAGCGTTGTTCTTTTTGGACAAGAATACTTCTTGGGAATCTTTTTAAAAGGATATATACATCATGCAACGTGTGTTTAAGTAATGCATTTTGTAAATTGCAATATTCAGTTAATTAGTGACAAGTAAAACGCTCAGACAAGGGACTGCCTTTAAAATAAAGCCTGGCAGTTTAATGGAACATGTCGAAAGAAAGAAAACGTTCTGAAAGTCGAAGAAAATTGTCAGCAAATGCATGAAATGAAGGAAATTATCCAATATTTTCCGTAAAATGAGCAAAAGTTTCCGAAAATGAGCACAATGTTCCGAAAATGAACAAAATTACCCGAAAATGAGCAAAATGTTCCAATATTTAAAAAAAATCATCCTGCAAATTAAACAAAATACACAAAAATGACAGAAAAATTAACAAAAACGACCACCCCTCCTCCTTCCTCACTTCCCACTTAGTATATTAAAAAAGACTATAGTGGCTTTGCCTATTAAACAGTTAAGTGTAAGAATCCTTTGTACTGATTATGCTCTCACTGTAGCTATACACATTCAATTTTCAAGTGGAAAAAACAGTAATTAATATAAATTCTTACAAATTTAGGGCCTGTGACCTTCGGGCTCCCTTTGGTGTAATGTCTGCGCAGGATCAAAACTATAAGTTCCCTCCCAATGGTGGCAGTCGTCAGAAATTTGAGCACTCGCTTTTGCATCCTCATAAGCATACAGGAGCTATATTGTTAAGGGACGAAATGGTTTTGTTTCATTACTTTAATAACAAAAAACAACAGAAAAAATGAGGGAGGGAATTGTGTATCTTTAAAAAAAAAAAATAATAATAATACAATTTTGCCTGATTTTTTTTTTTTTTGCAAACATAATTTTTTCACTAGTTTATCCTTCATCATTAAAAACTCTTTTTTGTTTTTTCTTCCAGGCTCCATGAGCCACAATGCTAACAGCGTCAAAACAAATGTTGGCCTTCCAGATAGCATTGCCCCATAATCACTTGCCCAGAGAAGAATTTCTAGTAGTGAAAATTCCCGAGAGAAAAATTGAATGTACGGAATGTTTGATCAATTTAAATGTAAGGCATGTATATATGGCTAAAAATCCGGAGTGTGTTTGTGGGAAAGGTAAAAATGAGAAGGAGAAGGTGGGAGGAAAAGGGAGGGGGAGGAGACACGCAGAAAGGATATATTTTCATCATACAATTGGTCAAGTCTGTCCGTCCATTATTTTAATATTGCATTTTGATACATATAAAAGCACTTTCCATCGAAGTACGAAGATATTTGACACTGGGGAAGGAGGAGGGACTGGGGGTGGATGGGGGGACAGATTTGATCATTTGTCCCAATAAACATACAAAATTGTATGACTCTCTTATCACGGTCTAAAAACTATTTGTAAAGAGTGGGGGCGGTTGTGGGTAAATTTATTGAAAATGTTGGTAAAATTTGGCAACATTTCCCGAAATGAAGAAAACTTCTCAAAAATTGAAAAAAATTCTCGAAAATAAAGTAAATTGCATCAAAATGGAAGCAATTTTATGAAAATGAAGGACATTTTTCGAAGGAATTGGGGAGGAGGGAAGTTGCCCCTATTTTATCTCACCTCACCTAGTCTCTTCAGGCCTCCTGGCCCATAAATAAGGCTGCAGTGCACTCTCTCCACTGGACTCTGTTATTTGCAACTTGTCTGGCTTCTATCCACGAGTTTCATCCCATCACATTCCTCTCCTTCTCAACTGTCCTTCTCCAGGTCGTTCTGGGACGACCAAGTTTCATTCTGCCCTCTGGTTTCCACGTCATAGCTGTCACACAGTGCTTAATAGTGCTCATGCGCATCACATGACCAATCCATCTCCACCTTCTCTCTTTTTACTTCAGTGCTGATTTTGTCGTGTTTAGTGATTCTCAGTATTTCATCGTTAGATATTACATACGGCCAACTGCTCTTCAAAATTCTCCTGTATTATTTGAAAATAAATGTATCCAGCTTTTTATTATCTGCTTCATTAACTCTCCATGTCTCGCAACCATACAAGAGTACAGACTTAACAAGAGAGTTAAACAATTGTATTTTTGAATATATTGAGAATGTACTTGAGTTCTATATCTTATTTAATTTCGTAAATGCTACTCTTGCTTTAGAGATTCTGTTTTGGATATCAAGTTCCTCGCCACCACCTTGTAAGCTCACTGTTGCACCAAGGTATCTAACTTGAAACTTGTTTACTTCATTTAGTTGTTGGTTATCAATATAAACTTTGTTTGCACATTTGCTGTTAACTTTCATGAGCTCTGTGTTATTTTTAATAATTCTTAGCCCAGTTTGTGCTTTAGACTTCATAGAACGCGTTAATCAAACATATTATCTTTTGTGGAATACCATCATAGGCTGCCATTATTTTCCAGAGGCTTTTATGTGCACTGAGTCAATCCTCGAAGTCAACAAAGGCGATATATATGGTTGACTGCCATTCAGCCACCTGTTCTAGACATTTGAAGAAAGCGCCCCTTGAAACATGCACGGGATGAAACTGCCAGTGTAATTTCCATCCCGTTCGAAGGACACTCTCTCAAGGAGTCGAAAAGGTATAAGGCAATTATTTGACCACACAGGTAGTTCAGACAACCCAACAAAAAATGCTGTAATTTGATAAAAACTTAATATTTAAACATCAAGGACTTCTTACTTGGTTCAATTATACCCTGAAAACTGGTTTAATTATTCTATTTAGTGCAGAAATTGTAATAATAGCACCATTTTCAACAGCGTAATTCTGAGTGACTTTCAAAATCTTGCCGACCCATTAGCGTAACCTGCTCCCTTTGACACCATTTCGATAAACAATTCTGCGGTTAACGCCATTTCCATTTATCAGTGCAATATACGCGTAAGGAATCTTTGTGTCTAGACGTCAGGAGTTATGCACCATCAAGCTTACTTATGTAAAGCAAACACGTGCAGTGCGAAAAGTATTTTCCAAAGATACAGGTAGGCAATATGAATTACAAGATAAGCATAACCATAAACTCATGCTTCTTTGAATATATACATTGGTTACTTATGAAAATACAAGAAATACACTTTACAAGTTTTTATGCCTAAAACTCCAAAGACGTAATACATATTGATGTTATCCAAATAAAATTTAAAAAAACTCGTTTTGACGTTATAAGGGAAGGAAGATTTATTGTAGGAATACTGTTCTTGATATTTCTTAACTTCGAAATGAATTTACGTGGAAATACGAAATATAGCGTCAATTTCGATGTTCAAAGGTTGAATCTTCTAAAACTTTGTCCAAATAAAACAAATTTCACATATTTCACACCTTTAGAGGGCAAATTTTGTTAAAACGTGAAGTGGAATAAATTGGAAATAAACTGGAAATTGCAAACCGCCAAAAGCGGTTACTGAAATGTCACAGGCACAGAAAATCAGAATGGGGTTATGTTCAAAGGGCGAGTTCTGTTATTTTGCGCAGGATGAAAATTTGCTCGGCGTTACTCCTTCCTCTTCTAAATCCAGCCTGTTCAACTCTCATCTTACTGTCAACACCGTTTCTAATTCTGTCCATTAAAACTCTTCCAAATATTTTGCTTGGCATGGATGTTAAGGTTATTCCGCGCCAGTTATCGCATACAGTAGTATTGCCTTTCTTTGGTATTTTTGTTATCAGTCCTTGCTGCCATGATTTTGGTATAACTTCCTTTCCAATACAATTCTGAACAGCTCTTCAAGCCATAATACTGATGTACATATATCAGCTTTTAACAACTCAGCAGTTATATTATCCTTGCCTGCAGCTTTGTTATTCTTTAGCTTCATCAATGCCTCTTTTATTTCACTTCTTGTAATATAACTGGTACTAATTTCGTCTATTTCAGAGTCACATGTTATGTTAGGAACTGGAAAAACAGGATCTGGTCTATTCAGTATCTCCTCAAAATGCTCTTTCCACCTCTCTCTTTTTTTTCTCCATCCGTTAATAGATTCCCGTCCTTGTCTCTTATAGCACTCACAACCTTGGTCCTTTCATTGAAAATTGTTTTGGTTATCTTGTAAAGCTCTCTCATTCTGCCATTACCAGCTGCTTTTCTCTGCAGATGCCATGTAGCAAGGTCGTCAACCCACTTTATGTTATCTCTCCTTAGGCTTTTCTTCACATCTTTGTCTTTTTCAACATACTTAGCTCTCATATTATCTTTAATACTAATTGACTTGGCATTCTCAATCTTAACCTTCAGCTGTTTTCTGTCCTTAACACTTTTCCAACTTTCTCTGCTGATCCATGGCTTTTGGCCCTTTTTGTAACCAAGGACCTTTTTAGCAGCCCCATTGTATACCTCTTAAAATGTCTGCCACTTCTCAACTTCTTCAATGTTATCAGGTACTTCAGTCTCACCACAGCAGTCTTGTAAAACTTCATATCTATTTCTTAGTTCAACCGAAAACTCTTCTGTGATTGTTGGTTGCTGTAACTTGATGGTATCATACTTGAGTCGACATGTCTTTGTTACCGGTTTTCCTTTCAGTTTTAATCGGATCCTGGTCCGTATCCAGTGGTGATCACTTGAAATGTCAGCCCTTCTTATCACTCTTGTGTCTAATATGGAAGTTCTGTGTTACTTTGTTACAAGCACATGATCAATTTGGTTTTTTGTCCTCCCTCCTGGGAAAGTCCATGTCTGTTTATGAATGAGTTTAGGTGGACAAATTGTGCCAGTCACCAATAAAACGTTGATACTACAGAAGTCCAAAAGCCTTTCACCATTAGAATTCCTTTCACCAATACAATGCCTTCCAATAACATTGTCATAATCATCATTATTACATCCTACTTTGGCATTCAAGTCGCCCATTATGATTAATAGGTCAGGCTTGGGAACTCCATCTACCAGGGCGTGTAACTAATCATAAAAAGCTTTCTTGTCTTCATCAGTTGCATCATTTGTTGCAGCATGAACTTGAGTGATTGACAATTTAATATACTTTTAGAAAAACCTTGCGTAAATCAACATCTTATTTATAGGTTTCCATTCTAATAGTGTCTGTTCAGCTTTCTTTGATAACATGAATGCAACTCCCTGATAATGCATTTCATCATCTCTGCCCGAAAATGAAATACTTTCGCCAGTATAGTTAGCTTGACTTTACCAAAGCCCGTCCACCTACATTCACTAATACCAAGAATGTCAATATTATACTGCTCCATCTCTTTGGCGAGTTGAGCTGCTTTTCCAAATGAGAAGAACAATCAAACATTCCACGACCCTATAAGAGTGCTGCTGGTGGGTTTGGTAATTGACGTCATCAACGCATGAGCTTTCTTGTGGCTTTCACCCATTTGCGTCATTTTATCCACAAACCTCAGTTTATCATCTTCAGGAATTTGGATCGCCATACTCCCAAAGCAATTGAATGAGCTGAATAAGTTGTTAGCCCATTGCAGCAGGTTTTGTTTCAGGGTTTCTCTTCCCTTAGCCAGAGCCTTGTTAGCCTAGCACAGTATGGAACTAGTTACAAGGGGGAACCACGAGGAGGTAAGGTTGACTTGGGTGAACTACGGGTCATCGACAGGCTACTAATTTTTGCTTTTAAGCCACCAAGCTGAGCTAGTCGACCCCCCCCCCCCCCGACCTATTTGTAAAGAGAGACATTTAGTCTGTTAAAAAAGGCTATGATGGCTTTGCCTATTAAGTGGCATCATCCTTTGTACTAATGATGCTCTCACTGTGTATATACACATGCCAGACAGTTCGCCTTTCTGCCATGCCTGTGCAGTGGATATGTACCATTCAACTGCCCTCATTTTAAAAGCAGTCCCTTGTCTCAGCTTTTAACTTGTCACCAATCAACTGAATATTGCAATTTACTAAATGCACTACATATACACACATTGCATGACGTCGTTTTCAAAGATTCCCGAGAAGTATTCTTGTCCAAAATGAACAAAGCTTCAGTATTCTTGTCCAAAATGAACAAAGCTTCTAGATAACTTCTTGTTTCGATATAAAGTCGACTTCAAGAAGCTGAGAATCAGACTTGACGACAAACGTTTGTTGACTTATCGACTTCTAAAAATTATGATAAGTGCTCTTGTTTCGATATGAAGTCGACTTGAAAGAGTTGAGAACCAGACTTGACGACAAACTAAAAAATCATCAAATCTGCACTTAATCAACTTTGGTCATAATTGAACAACAAGCATGACCACAATATGGTCAAATTTGTTCATAATTACCATATTATGGTTGAATTTGATTGTTTTGGTCGTTTAATTTTGACTAAAGTTGGTTCGATGCAGAGTTGATTATCTTATGGTCACATCTGACCATTCATTTTTTTTTAAGGTGTGATTACTCACTGTTCATCTTACAAGCAAGACCGCCAAGAACCAATGCGAGCAGGGGGTATCTCACAGGGGCCCCTTTGATAAGCCAAAATTGATTACATAGACTGTTAGATGGTCGACTCCTTTTTACATAATTTGTACAAAGACCCAGATACCCTATGATCCCGAGCCCGGGCAGTGCACCCCCTTGTAGGCGGTTCTGCTTACAAGAAATACAAATGCTCGTCGTCTTCTTCGGCCATTTCCACAGGTGCATCTGCTTAGTTTTTCACTATTAACTGATGAAATTCACTCTTCCTGCGTCGACCGTCTCCCTCCTTATTCGTGCGCAACAAGATCATATTATAATCGACATCCATTTTTTTAAAGAATTTGGGGCAGGTTGTACAAGATGTTGGACAATTCATGGGAAGGTCCTTGACTGCGGAGAGTATTGATAGAATTACTGACAGTGCTAGCATCCAGACAATGCGAAAGACGTTCAAAAACCTTGCAGACCAGGGTGGGGAAAATCTCATGCGAGCGAAGATGGGAGGTAGACTTCCGTATATAATAAAAGGTGAACTTACAAAATACAGCAATCTCTCTTAATTCGGCCTACACATCTGCACGCATACGATTAGGTGAAAGTGCATTAATCGCCATAGACGCAGAAAAGTTTGTTGTACGTCTAAAATCTCCCTTTTTATGGTTGCTGCCTTAACTAGTAAGAAATTATAACATTGTTTATTAGAAGAACAAACCCCTTGTCTAGCTCTTAGACCACTGGCTGCTTGTTCTATATATTTCTCTACTCCTGAAATGATCGCATGACGCAGATCTGATGTTACTTTCGCGGCGGTTAGGGATTGGTCTGTCATAATTAGTGTACCTTTGGGCCAGTCGTGGCGCCACGGGGAGTAGGCTTCTAAAAGGATGACCCTCCACCCTACCCATCCCTCCCTCCACAACCCCCCTTTCCACACACACTTCTCGCAAAAAGTGAGGAGAACATATGGAGGGAGAGAGGGATAGGGAGGTCCCTTAATAGCGACACCATGAGGAGGACAAGGTACTCGTCCTCCACTTCTGCACTTCTCGTCAAGATCCCATGATCAATTTTTCAATTCGTTCAAATCTGTGGAGAGGATGTCGTGGGACATGGGTAGGTCCCCCATCTCTACTAGCTTGTGGTGTCTAGCGCCACCACTGCTTTGGGCCCAAGTTCCCTTTTCAAGCCTCTAACTTTGCCAAGAAAATATGCAACAAGAAAATAAATTACATATTTTCTTCCAACAGGTGGTGTTGGATCATGGAAGGAACACTTCACCGTCAAGAAGAACGAAGAATTCGATGTGAAGTTTTTAGAGTTGTTTCAAGGTGTAGACATTCCAATGATATTTGAGTTATGAACCTCAAACAAAAACTTACTTCAAATACCCAGAACATACCATAGAATTGCAGGTAGCACGGAACTAATAAGGCATCACTCCGCCAACCAAAAATGAGAACCCTCAGAGAAAAGGCTAAAACAAATATTTTCGAGAGCTTCCATTTCATGGGACAGGAAGCTGAGAAGTTGTAAATTTCAGAAATGGTAGAGAAAGATAGTACTTGACTATGCATATCCAAACTTGACGAGATTTGTTTCAGTAAAAGTTTCATGGGAAACTATTTTATTATGGACCCATACTAAAATTTGAGTGATTTGGTGAGGGTGTATAACACCTCCTCACTTCAGCCTAAAAAAGGGCCAAAACCTCTGATGACCCCTATTGAAAGTATCCTCAGCCGAGAGATATTAGATGGTACTTTTTGAAAAACATCATAAAAGATCCCAAATCTATAACATTCTGGTACAAAAAGGACCCCGAACTTGCCTCTTTCATCATAGGCTTCAATGAGGCAAATAATTAGTTCTGTACTACCTGTAGCGAGACTGGGTATATGTTTACTACATGTAGGCCTAAGAAGGAAAGTGTGGCAATTTCAAACTATTTGATAGAATTTTGATTAAATGGGCACAAAAAGTGACACTTCTGGCTCAGATTACCTAAATTGAGGAGAAAATTGGCCATTTCATTGGTCCACTTGATCAATTCTGCAAATGTTGGCAGGTATACATGGTAAAGTAAGCTTCAAAAGCATCTTAGGTAATTAAGGCCTAAATCATTTAGCCAATAGGTGATTATTCATGTATATTCATGCAAAGAACCATTATATTTCACCTAAAGTAATGGGTTAAGGAAATTGAGAGGGCTAAAGGGGAAGGGGGAGGGGGAAGGGGGTGGAGAACAGCAGTTTTTTTTTTTTCTGGGCCTGATTTTAAAGCTATTAAAGAACTTTTCTTCATGAGAATAGGCATTTGCTGAGGGAAACTGACCGTAGATTTCATGGAAAGGCTGAATTTTATCCACTTTTTGTATAAAAAATAGTATTTTCTTTGAAAATGTGTCCTTTTTGATGTATTTTAAGTGTCTTCGCAGTAGGTCTGGCCAATGGTAGCATTTGATTTTCATGGAAATGTATTTGATTGGACTGATAAATGTTCATATCTTCTTTTGGGCTGAACTCTGTCACTCAGATTGACAAAGGTCATCACAGGTCACTAAATTACATTGTATGAATTGACAAAGGTCATGACTTTACACTTAAAAGTTGTCATAAAAGTTAGATAACAGTCATTCTTCATGGTCCAGCAAAGCAGAGAGACTAAATTTGCACTAAATAGGCTTGTTTTGGGGGGCATAGCATACTTGTTGCTAAATTTTAAAGGGGGAGGGGGCATGAATTAAAAAAAATATCTCTTTGCTTTAGAAATATTTACCTCAGTTGAATGGCAAAAGGCTATTTCTCAATGGGGAAAATGTGCTTCCATGCTATAGAATAGGGCAATTAATGGATCCAATCACATTACCATCATATTTTCATGCAGATTTGCTAATTTCTTGATTATTAGCTATATTCCCAAGGGTACGCCTCAAATTTAGCCCTCATAACATACGTAAATGTTTGTAGGAACTACCCCCTATAAAATCATTTTCCAAGGGAATAGTATTTTCTTACTGTTTTTGCTGGTTTTAATGATAGACCATTAGGAGCATATCATACTTGTGCATTTTTCATGTTACACATCGCACAGTCAAATGCTAGCTGTTTTTCTGGGACCCAAATGGTCCAGTGGAATTTTGGGTCATACAAGGTTGGTGGGAATTTAGTACCGGATGCAGTGATACAAGTCTTTAAGAGATATTAAGAAGTTTGTGCTACTATAGGTAGTACGGAACTATTAACGTATCACTCCGCCATCCAAACATGAGAACCCTCAGAGAAAAAGATAATAAACATATTTTCGAGAGGTCCTATTTTATGGAACAGAAAGCTGAGAAGTTAAAAATTTCAGAAATGGTAGAAAAAAGATAGGACTTGACTATGCATGTCCAAACTTGACGAGATTTGTTTCAGTAAAAGTTTCATGGGGAACTATTTTACCATGGACCCACACCAAAATTTAGGTGATTTTGTGAGGGTGTATAACACTTCTTCACTTCAGCCTAAACAAAAGGACCAAATCTCATCAGGATCAGTTATTTGTAATTGATCTACAAACACGAATACTTCTGCATATTAGAACGATTTCCGTGAAAATGTGCATAAGTTGGTTATTCGCAGAATGAGTCTGTGATTCGTGACGTAGGGTGACGTAGTGGCGTCTGTAGGGGCATAGGGGGAAACGTAACTAAAGAGTCTATGAATATTTTGTTTCATTTCAAACGGTATAGAGAACTTGAATTCATTATCTATCTATCGTTCGAGACCATTTTCATTTAATTATTCCACAAAAAAAAGTACCGTACTTTGTAAACTATAAAAAGTGTTTTTTCTTTGTTTTTTGATGGGAGAGCAAGCAAAATCACAGGATTATCGCCCTTTATAATCGCCCGTTATTTGACCTTTATAACTTATGAATGAAAGTATTTGGGAGTCCATTTCACACAGCCTGACAATTAACATATATCTATTTGCCATATATTTAAAATCCAACGTGATCGGTGAAAGAAAAAAAAAAAGAAGGCCCGTACTTTCCAACAAATAAAAATCGATGAGAGCAAACATATCGCATCCGCTTATGCATCCCTTCATTTTAATTATGAGGTAATCTTAGCACGCGCGAGCTACATGGGGATTGTGCTATTGTGCAGAAGGTTTTCTGTTTGTGTATTGTAAACATGCTGTGAAGAGGCGAATATGGTTTTCCAATGTCGGATTTTGGCTGATTTTCTTCCATTTTTAACAGTTGCCTTGAATATTTTGTTACACTGAGATATATTTCTTATTATATGACTGTATTCATCAGAAATTAAACATTATTTGGCTGAAATATTATCGACAACAATCATGAACGAAGAAGTGCAAGAGCGAGGCATAACAACGTTAGGTTGCATGATTATGATGAACTATGCTATTTATTAAACTTTTTGTATGAATTAATATCTGTTTATTTCATATTTGGAATAAACTTCTTTATATCTTTTCTTATCACTGCATTCTTAAAATTTGTTTTCTATTTAGCACAAGTACAGATTGTCATACATTTGTTTAAGAAAAATGAGTTAAAAAAGTTTATCATCAGTAATGCTTTGTCTTACAAATTTTTGAACTGAAGTTGTGTGCATTAAATTTCACTTCATTTGTTTTGCTTCAAAGATATTTTATTGGAACTGGCTAGTTGTTAAATAGAATGTCGTCTAAAGTTCCATTCCACTCGGCCTACATCCCACATGCGGCATGTTATGCCGTCAAACATGGCAAGCCGTCCCACCCTCTGCTACATGCTATCCCACCCTAGACCTCATACTGTACCTCCCCTCTCCCATATGCCATCTCAGCCTCTGACGGTCACTGGTTTTATCAGGAGTGACAATCCTGGCTATGATAAGGCTACGCGTAAACACTCTCAAATTTGTGCAGAATACTTTTGTATGATAAATATACACACATGAACGGCCTTTCATGTTTTGATGAATCCGTAATTTTGTTCGCCCTTAAAGAAAATCTTAACGAACTTGGCCTCCAACTTGGCCTAAAAGCATTAAACTATTGTTTAAATGACTTCGTTCTTAAAACCAACCCGCATAATAATGGTACAATCCAAACCCTACCAAGTTTATTTATAGTTTTCTGTAACACATCACAGCTAGTTCCACGAATTGTTTACTTATGCGCATTTTGAGGTAAAACATATGACGGTAGCCTGTATTATTACAATTTTGGCGATTGGGGCTGAATAATGGTCAATAGAGGTAGCAGGTGGGACACGGGGAGGGAGGGTAAAGGCAGAATCGTTTCGTCATGATGAAAATAAACCAAGGGCCGAGAGACCCAAGGCAACTAGAAAAAAGTCGCGGAACTACTATAGGAGAACCGCTGTACAGGCAACGATAAGGCGCGAAAGTCTGGTCGGAACGGAAGGGAAAAAATAAAAGAAACGATCTCACTGAAAACAGATGCCCATCCACAGAGAGAGAATCCCAGGAAATAAAGATATTAAACAAAATTTAGGTGCTTCATTTTCGTGAAATTTGCTTCCATTTTCGTGAAATTTCTTTCATTTTCGGGATAGTTTCTTCAATACATTTTAATTTCACATAGGCTATTTCTGTATTTGGACTTATTTTTCTTCAATTCCTTCAAGAAAAGTTGTAAAAATATAGTTCGATTAAATGTTTTCTCTGGAAGGAGGAGGAGGAGAAGGGGTTAACATAAAAGATCCATATGCTATTGTGTGAAGTAGCCCAATAACTACGGCTGAATTGGTGCTGTAATATAAAATACAAAAATTAAAATAATAATAATGATAATATTTGTCGTCGTCGTCATAATAATAATAATAATAATAATAAAACCCATAGCATACGACAGAGCGGAAATAATGAGACACACCTCTGTTTATGTTGCTCTATTACACTCTATTCTCTCTTATTTGTTTTTTCGAATGCCGTGACACTACTTATTTGGCCCAAGGCAAAATTGTGCGGGCCATTCCAAAGTGGCAATGGAAATATAAAACAGAAATTTGCAATATTCTTTAGTTGGACCTTGCTATTAACAGATTAAGGCTTATCAGCTTGTAGGCCTTATTCTGAAGTAGTACGGCAACGACCAGTCCTAATTAAAGGGCTAACTTGTCGCTTTTTGGTTTTGTTTTAAAGTAATAAACAACTTATTTGAAACGGTTGATGTTCCCCGTTTCAATCTCGCACGTGGAGAGATTTACATGAGATTTATATGAAACAAATATTAAAAATCGTTTTACTCTTTATATTGTTTGCAATGCAGAAGAACAATTGTCAAATCAGGGCCTCCAACACAGCAGGGGGCAAATAATTTCAGAAGTAAAAATGTTCAAATAGGGCTTTACCTCTCCGCACGGTAGGCAATTGCCAACATTGGTCCTTATTCAATTCTACATAAGCAGGCTTCTCACCCAGTGATTGGAGGAAAATTAAACACATCTCAAGCTATTTGTATGAAATCGTCATATCTCTCTAAAACATGCATATCTCTCCTGAGTTTTTGAAACCGACGTATCGATTTGAATTCTACATATGCAGGTTTCCCACTCTGTGATTGGAAGAAATGGAACATATCTAAAGCTATATGCGTGATATTGTCAAATCTCTCCTGCTTCAAAGGATTAGTTCAGTGGTCAAGCAAGTTTATCTTACATGATAGAGTTAAAAGAATCAAAATGGCGAAGAACGCATTCAAAAGTCTTATTCCGTCTATCCGTTTAGGAGATATTCAAGTTTAAAGCTCTGTCTTGCATGTGTAGAAATTACTGGTTAAGGAAGGTTGGCACCCTGATCCTCACAATTTTTAACAATTGTTTATGTATTTAGAAAAAACTTTATATAGCTCCTTTTTTTCTCTAACTTTCTTCAGATGGTAAATTATAATTATCCTTACTAGAATCTGTTTTACTAATTTCCTGACAGATCCAAGGGTTTTTAAACCACAAAATTGCAGGACAAAATATGATAGAATACACACAGACTTGAGGAATCTGAGGATGTAATGTTACGACTAGTCTGATTTCAGTCGTTTCTACACATATGAAACCAAACTTTATACTTGAATATCTCCTTAACGGAATAAAAAATTCTTCACCATTTTTAATGTCCTTTTTTTCATATAAGATGGACTTGCTTGACCCCTGAACTATTCTTTTAATTCTACTGTACATGCCGATTTAACGCCTTGATGTCCATCACCAAATTGTGGATAGCCAATCACATTTCACCATGACCGTGCACGCATATCAAACCTTTTAAAGGTGGTATTTGTTGACATCAGTTAGCGTTTTCGGTAGCATTTGACATCACTTAATGTTTCTGGGAGCATATTTTCCGCATTTACTTAATGTTTTTATAATTCCCAGCTGAACAAATGATGGGATACGAGAAGTTCTTGCACACATCGCTTCAAGGTGGGCTGTGGAAAGAAAGAAAGACAGAAAGAAAGAAAGTTATACAAATTTCATTTCCGGGAATCATTTCCTTCGTTTAAGGAAAATGTTGCCAAAGTTGAACAATTCACTAAAGTATCCTATAATTTTACTCAAATTTTCATCGATTATGCCAATTTTCCCTTCAATTTTAACAAGTTTTTTAATTTCTTTTTCAATGATATGAACCCGATTAAAGAACGGAAGAAGGAAAAAGGGGGAAAAGGAAATTTACAACTTTGTGGAAATTGCCTTCAATTTTTCAAATGTTGCCCAAGTTGAGCAAATTTCTCTCAATTTTATTAAAAATTCCTATAAGTATCATTTTATGCAATATTTTCATCTATTTTACCAAATGTTCCTTCAATGTTTACCTAAAACTTAACTTGTGTATTTGGGTAACCTTTTGAATTCCGAGCATAACCTATTGTATTTAAGGTAATGACCTGTTAATGACCTTTAGGATCTGAGTATATCTTTTGTATTTGAGTAGACCTTTTGGATTCGGGGGATAACCTTTTGGAATAAGGGATTTGTTATAAAAAATATATATATAAATAAAATAAATACAAATCCTTGTTGGGATTAAGGTAATATCCGTTAGGATTTGGGTGATAACCTTTTTAGCTGAAATTTGGTGATAACCTTTACGATAGGGGTAACAACCTTTTGGAATTGGGTAACCTATTGATTTCAGGGAATACACTTTTGGATCTAAGGTAATAAATCTTCAGGATTTGGTTAATAACCTTTTTGATGTGGATCACCTTTTGAATTCAGATTTGGAATTCGAGTAATAACTTAGGTAATAACCTTGAGGATTTAGGTAACCTATTGATTTCAGGGACCAACTTTTGGATTTAAGGTAATGATCTTTAAGATTTTGGGTGATAACCTTTTTGATTTGGGTAACCTTTTGAATTCCGGGGATAATCTTTAGGATTTGGGTGATAATCTTTTTTATTTGGGCAATCTTTTGATTTTAGCCTGGGGGATAGCCTTTTGAATCTAAGGTAATCTGTAGGATTTTGGGTGATAACCGTTTTGATTTGGATACTCTCTTGCATTCAGTGGAGAGCCTTTTGGATCTAAGATAATACCCGTTATGAATTGGGTGATAACCTCTATGATTTAGGTAACATTTTAAAATAAGGAGAGAGCCTGTTGAATTTAAGGCATTAACCTTTATGATTTGGGTGATAATCTTTAGCATTTGGGTGATAACCTTTGAATTTGGGTGACCATCTTTTGGATTTAGCTTTGAGGATTTAAGGCAAATCCTTTTTGATTTTAGTCAATTTTTGAATTACGAGGGAAAACATTTTGGATTTAAGGTAATAAACTTTAGGATTTAAGGTGATAACTTTTTTGATTTGAGTAACCTTTTGGATTTAAGGTAATAAGTAGAATTTAAGTTATAACCTTTTTTGATTTGGGTAACCTTTTGGATTTAAGGTAATAAATTCTAGGATTCAGGTGATGACCTTTTTGATTTGGGTAACCTTTTGGATTTAAGGTAATAAACTTAAGAATTTAAGTGATAATATTTTTGATTTGGGAAAGCTTTTGGATTCAAGGTAATAAACTCTAGGATTTAAGAGATAACCTGTTTGATTTGGGTAACCTTTTGGATATAAGGTAATAAATTCTAGGATTCAAGTGATGACCTTTTTGATTTGGGTAACCTTTTGGATTTAAGGTAATAAATTCTAGGATTCAAGTGATGACCTTTTTGATTTGGGTAACCTTTTGGATTTAAGGTAATACACTTTAGGATTTAAGTGATAATCTTTTGATTTAGGTAAGCTTTTGGATTCAAGGTAATAAACTTTAGGATTTAAAAGATAACCTTTTGATTTGGGTAACCTTTTTGGATTTAAGGTAATAAACTTTAGGATTTAAGTGAAAACCTTTTTAATTTGGGTAACCTTTTGGATTCAAGGTAATAACCTTTAGGATTTAAGAGATAACCTGTTTGATTTGGGTAATCTTTTGGATTTAAGGTAATAAATTCTAGGATTTAAGTGATGACCTTTTTGATTTGGGTAACCTTTTTGATTTAAGGTAATAAACTTTAGGATTTAAGTGATAACCTTTTTGATTTGGGTAACCTTTTGGATTTAAGTAATAACCTTTAGGATTTAAGAGATAACCTGTTTGATTTGGGTAATCTTTTGGATTTAAGGTAATAAATTCTAGGATTCAAATGATAACCTTTTGATTTGGGTAACCTTTTTGATTTAAGGTAATAAACTTTAGGATTTTATAACCTGATTTAACCTTTTTCAGGTGATAATTTTTGGATTTAAGGTAACCTTTTTGGATTTAAGGTAATAAATTCTTAACCTTTTTGAGGATTTAAGAGATAACCTGTTTGATTTAAGTTACCTTTTGGATTCAGGTGATAATCTTTTGGATTTAAGTGATAACCTTTTTTTATTTTGGTTTAACTTCTGAATTCCGGGGGTAACCTTCTGCATTGAAGGTAATAAGCTTTAGGATTTAAGTATAACCTTTAGGATTTAAGTGATGACCTTTATGATTTGGGTAAACTTTTGAATTCAGGTGATAACCTTTTGGAATCAAAGTAATGGTTAATTTAAGATAATAAACCTTAAGGACTTGGATGATAACCGTTTTGATTTGGGTAACCTTTTGAATTCCAGGGATAACATTTTGGGCTTAAGGTAGACATGGTAGAAACCTTTATAAGTTTGGTGATAAACTTCTAGATTTAGGCAACCTTTAGAATTAAGGGGAGAGTCTGTTGATTTAAGGTAAAAATCTTTAGGATTTGATCAATGAGCTTTTTGATTTGGGTAACCTTTTGATTTCAGGGAGCAACTTTTGGATTAAGATAATAAGCTTTACAATTTTGGGTGATAACCTTTTTGATTTGGGTAACCTTTTGAATTTCGGGGATGACCTTTTGGATTTAGGGTAATAATCTTTAAGATTTGGGTGATTACCTTAAGGATTTGGGTGATAACTTTTGAACTCCAGGGATAACCTTTGGAATTTAGGGTAATACCCTTTTGGACTTGGGATGGGATGGTTTGGATTATAGAACCTTTGGCCCTGAAGTGTCATATATATGTATGTATTACAATTAACCTGTTAAAAAGAAAGAAATTGTGAGACTTGAAAGAAGGTAGTATATCAATTTACAATATATATATTTTCAATAAATTTTCTCTTTTAGTCACAGAACTTCTAATTCATTATGTCCTGTACCACCACAGATAAACAATCACACATACAAAACAATAATCCCCAAAATTCTAATTTCTATACCAAATTATCCCTACGGTGCTGTTTGACATGAAAAACACCTTCAAAATAACTTCACACTTCCTTTTTATTATTTTCTACATATCATGGAATGACTTAAGAATGACACAATATCTAGAACTCTTCTTTAACTATACATACTAGATATATAACCTGCAAGATATATTAATTATGCAACATTTTGTGATCTGAAAAATAACACAACTGGAAAATTGCTCATGTTAACTTAATGAATTATAAACTAATCTAAATTTGTATAATTAACTGTACTTACTGTGTCTACCACAATATCATATTTCAAGGTACCGAAGGTAATTTTTTGCCTTCAAAAAGGAAAGTAATTTTTCATTGGGAAAGTACTTAAAGAAAAACATAATCTAAAAATAAATTTTGTTGTAAGTTTGTGTGAATTTTCACTTGAAATAGTGGCATATTGTGCTTGACAGCTGTCAATAGTTTTGACTGATGACCGACCCACAAATAAAGGTACAAACTGCTAATAGTTTATCCCCTTTTTTTTCTTCTTAAATAGATAAACAAATAATTTATGTTTAAATAAGGACCTAAACAAACTATAATATCGATTTTTAGATCTGAGATAAAAATTACATACAGCATTCTTTCATGTTGTTCAATTACTGTAAAAATTTCATGTTAACATGGGTGTAGCCAGGGGGGTCCACTGGGTTGATTGACCACTCCCCCTCAAGGACTCCTCAAAAGGTAAAAAGGTCTTGAAATTTGCTAAAAGATCCAGAATATTTTATTAAAAGGTCCAGATTTTAAGATAATTACCTCGTTTTTGCTCGTATGTACAATTTAACCCATAAACAGTTTACAGTATGCTATTTTAAAACGAGGTTAAACAAACTGATGCGACCAGCAATTGTTTTCATTCCACAATTTTGCTTTACATTTGCTTTAGTGAGGAATGACTTTTTGATGCAGCACAAATTTTTACTTCCGTGGGCATAAAAATGGCCCTCACATTAATTTATCATCTGAAAGATCATATGATGCCTCATCTTCAAAATCAAGAGGTCACTTCATAATCAAGAGGTCAAAACGTATCTCTTCCTTTATTTTATTCAATTTAATTTCAACAATTGCTCACCACGCACAGCTAGATGCACAACAGCCTTTATACTGTAGCTTGAAAAGCAATTGAAATGTCTGGTCAAAGTTTACACTAAATATTCATATCCAGGAAATTTTCAGTATCATAGTATACAAGAGAGAAGTATTTGGCTATTATATGGACCCAATAATATTACCCCATTAAATTTCAGCCCAGTGCTTAAAGGGGTAGTATTCCAAAATGTGAGAGTGCCATTTTCTAGACTCTAGAATATTCAGCAATTTTTTTTCACCCATTCTCAAGGTCGGCATGATGTCATCATGGACTTCGTACGTCACCAGACAGAGCAAAGGAGAATGCGCACGCAAAATTTAGGACGAAAACATCAAATAATTCTAAAATATTGTCCTTTTGTCTTGTAAATTGTGAACCAATCAACAGAGCAAGTATTCAGCATTCTACACACATTAAAGATTTGGCATTTACAAGTTTAAAATGAGGTAAATTTGACAGTTTTCATCATGCACACGTTTTGTCCGTTGGCAAATGCACGTAAACCTAAGTTCTTTTCCCCCTTTGCGATAGGACAATTCACTGTTTTGGTGATAAATATGAAATATAGATTAAGATTTAATTACTTGCTCTTTTCTCTCTCCCGCAACTTTAAATTGAAAAAAAAACACTTCAAAATGAGCTCAAATCAATGTTTTTTTTTCTGGGCTGGATGCTTCATTTAACTGAGAAATGTACATGAGTGTAGGTTTACTTTCCCCTTTGTAGCTGGTGAACTTGATTGTTACGTCATTGAAACACGGATTCCCAACCTCGAGAATGTGAAAAACTACAAAACGTTTTAATCCAATATTTATACCAAGTAGTTATCCAAGATTCATAGACAAAAGAAGCTCAAGAAAGCAAAACAGGTCAATGAATATTTAAAAAATTCACCAAAAAGACACCATCACTTATGGGTATAGTTCCCCTTTAAGACATTGAGATGACAATTTTCCAACATATTACACCCTGTACCAAATTTGTAAACATTGGAAATAAATTTTGAAACTTGGAACCTTTCCATAGGGATATGAATACGCCAAGGAGAATCCTTTTTATGTGAGGATAAACATAGTTGCTATGCGTTCAAATTTTTCCTACATATTTTTGGAAAATAACAAATTTCTGACAGAAAATATCTAATGGCACACTCTCCTAGAGAAGAATAGGTGACCTATTTTGATAACTATTTTAAAGATAAAACTAAATCTCACCATTTAAATTTTTTTATGAGGAATGAATTTTATTTTATTAATCTAAGATTTGCAGTTTTCGCTATGCATATGCATGAATGAATAAATAAATATTAAGTAGAACTGTTTCACAATATGTAAATCTCTGATCTTTCAGAAATGCATATGCATAATGAATAAATAAATTACACTTAAATATGATTGCACAGAAACTGAATTTACTTTGAATCAAAGCTTACTATTTAATTTGTATATAAATATTTATATCAGAACTTTCCACTTTGTATTAATACATAATGTGTTTCACCTTCATAAAAGAAACCAGTGTGAATACTTTTATTCTGGAACCAAGAATACACGCCCACATGAATACTTAATACGATTAATTAATTTTATTGATGAGATTGATCTTATACATAAAATCCCCCATCAGGAATAAGAATGACATTTGATGCCTCATAAAGTAATAGAATCATAAATATGGCATTTTGAATACATTACCTTAAAAAGAACTGATTTCTAGCTCAAATAGAAAAGCTTCTACACCAAACATTACCATTCATGAATATGCCAAAATTGACTTCTTCATGCTTGGGTATCAAAATGTATAATTTCAAACTGCTGGTACCAACAAATATGTCATACTGCATGAATGGTTTTTGGTTCATGGGCTGCACACCTCTACCACTTTTAGTTTCAAACTGCAAGTACCAAAAATCTGTCATGCCGTGGGCATGGTTTTTGATGGGCTGCACCGGGTACTACCAGTAAAACACTATGACATCAGCAATGAGGTTAGAAGGTAGGTAAACCTCATTGGCCCAACCAAAAATACATTGTAAAAAGGGCCAAAAGGAACATTTTGGAGGACCTCAAGAAATAATACTACAATATGTACTATGGGCTGCAAATGCCAAACAGGTTGATTTTTATGAGTATTTAATGTTGCTTTATTTAATGTGATGGAAAAGCTTATGAATAGTAAACTCAGAAAACTTATGAAACAGTAAACTAAAAAAGCTTATGAAATAGTGAACTCCGGTAAATTGAAAGTATACCGTTCATAAAATCGATTTCATGTGATACTAAACTTAAAGAAAGACACGAGAGGAACTCAAATGAATAGGAAAAACAATTGCACAAATCTTTCAAAGACATGTTCTAAAATAATGGAATGAAATATTTTGGTAGTGAATAAGCTTAAGAGGAATATTCTCATAGAGGACTATTAAAGTAACAACACCTTAAATCAATTCAAATTAATCTCTCAAGTAAACCAGAGGTTCTGCCTCAACTGAAGCCACCAATCAAATTGAAGTACTCTATTTTAATGGGCCCCTTCATTAACCGGAGGGCCATATTTAACTGAAAAGCCTGAACCTAACTTGACTTTACAATAAAGCCCTTTATCTTTAAGCTTTGCCTCGAATTCAATCAGAGCACACAATTTAGCTAAAGCATTCACCGAATGTAAATGTTAATATCAACCAAAATCATCTCTTATGAATACTTAAGTAATTTTTCAACAACTCCAGCATCAAAAATTAGACCTGTGTTATTTTGGAATTCCCATGGCTTAGAAGAAAAAAAAACCCTCATTTTTTGACAGAGAGCTCCGTTAAACAATTTGTCTCTCTTTCCGCATGGTGATGAATGTAGGACAACATAAGCTTTGGGAAGATAGGGGGGGGGGTGGAGGGAGGGAGGGGGAGGGTCAGAGAGACTTCCATATGTGAGATATATATGTGCTGCACAAGCAGGTGCCTTTTTTGCATCATTTTCATAGTACAGGTGTCTTTTGCATCATTTTCATAGTGCAGGTGGGTTTTTTTTTCTTAATCACTTTTCGTAGAGCAGATCCAAAAATATGCTGTCTTATTTGGTCAATTTCGTACTGTGGGTCCATTTTTACAATATTTTCATTAAAAAATCGATACTGCAGGTATCAAAATTGACTTCTTTCATACTGTGGGTATCAAAATTGTATAATTTAAAACTGCAGGTACCAAAAAATCTGTCATACTGCATGAATGGTTTTCAATTGATGGGCTGCACACCTCTACCACTTTTAGTTTCAAACTGCTGGTATCAACAAATCTGTCATACTGCGGGTATAGTTGATGGGCTTGCACACCTCTACCACTTTCAGTTTCAAAGTGCAGGTACCATAAAATTTGTCATACTGCGGGTATAGTTTTTGGTTGATGGGCTGCACACCTCTACCACTTTTAGTTTCAATCCTCATGTACCATAAAATTTGTCATACAGCGGGTATAGTTTTCGGTTGATGGGCTGCACACCTCTACCACTTTTAGTTTCAATCCTCAAGTACCATAAAATTTGTCATACAGCGGGTATAGTTTTCGGTTGATAGGCTGCACACCTCTACCACTTTTAGTAGAAAGTGGCCCCACTTAAATCACAATCACAAAGCCATTCGCTAGTACCGAATTGAAATACAGTCATTTTTGACATTCATCACTACGCGAAAAGAGGGACGAATTGTTGCCACATTACAATGCCCCAGCCTTTCATTCGAAAGACATACTCCTCTAATTGATTGTAATACTCATTAAAGAAACAAACATAAACAAATTGAAATACATATCTCTGACTTTTGTTATAATCATGGATATTTATCCAATAAAATACTTTTGATGAAAGGGACAAAGGTACGACAAACACTGATCCACTCGAGGTGCAATATAATGTGCATGAAAATGGTGAGCTCTATGTATCTACAATCAGCTGTCGTTAAAATCAAAAGTTAAATTCAAAGAACAAGGAAATAATCATAACCTTTGCCTAGGGGTGAAAAAGTATTTAACTTCCTGAGACAATAGAAAGTTTTGAAAACATAAGGAAAAAAAAGGAATTTCCATCATTTCTCATTTCTTTATTTCACATTTTTCTCCCCTTTCTTTTCTGTTTTATTTTCCTCTTTTCTTTATGCAATTTTCTTTCCCCCCTTTTCCTTTTTGTTCTCTGTTTCTTTCTGGGGGACTGAAAAAATTATGGAACCACTGGTGCCATAGTCCACTATTATTTTCAACCCTTGCCTATGCCAAGCCAAAAAGACTTTTGATATTTGAGAGAAAAAGTGAATATTTCTTGTAAGTTTCAAAATCATCATTTCTGTTAAATAATTTCTCTCTCAAAAATTGAACATTTGTTATTTGGGTCATCTGATATCAGGCTCATGATGCCAAACTGACATGTAAGATAAAAATAGACTTATAGACCAAGTTTAATTTCCAACTAAATTCAAGAAGAGCCCATAATAAAGTCTGAAAACTAACCTTCCTTTCTACTCTATTTCAGTTTTTTTGCTTTTCAAAACATAAAAAAAAACCTCAAGTTCTTAACAAAAAGCCAGATTAAAAACATAAAATATAAAAATGGGTTTTTGTGTATTTCTCAAAGATTTCTCTTAATATTTATAAAATGTACTCATACATCTGTTAAAAAGATTCGGGCTTTATAAATGTTTGATGTAAAATTCCAATAAATAAGAAATTTATAATTTTTTTCAAACCTATCAGGGGAAAAATGACATCTGTAAATGTTCAATTTATTCTTGGGCATGAGTATTTCTGATCTGATTTTTCTTAGCTCATTTTTGACAATATCATTTTGAATGTTTTTAACTATAAAAAGGCATTAGATCTGTTTTCACTGACTCTCATCTTGTAGACGTTAAAATGAACCCCTTTTATTTTATATTACTATTCATATGCAATGCGGGAATTTACACCTGTCCAGAATGGGAGGATGCAATATTCCCATGCATATTTTCATACATATGATAAAAAGACTATTAAAGAAACAAATTGGTGAAAAAACATGCAGTTATTTTATTCTGTTTTTAGAGTTATGATTTTACAAGTATGTTGAAAAGTGACCTTGCAGTGCAAAAGTGTGATGTCATAATTGCAAGTCTAAGACAAATTAATTGCCTCTTTCTAAATTATTGGAAACATTTTTGGTTGATTTATTTAGATGGGTTTCATGTGTTTCCCATTTGCTCATGTAACTTACACTTTTAAGTGAAAGAAAAGTATATATTTTTATAATGAAATACATAAAAAACAATTGTATTGGATCTGGAGGTATGACATCACACTGTACATTGTAAGGTCATTTCTGAACACACTGGTAATTCTTTGAATTACAATAACTAATTGAAGAGAATAAGATAGCAACATGAATTTTTCATCAATTTGTTCTGTAATAGTCCTTTATGATGAAAATGAAACTTCACACACTTTTATGTGGTGAAATATCCTGACTCAAACTCTAAAGGGATAAATAACAATCTCTGTTGGAATGGGACTGGTACGGCCCATGTCCAGACAGGCAGGGGTTAAGGAGCTATCACAACAGAGAAACCAGACTTGTAATGGTTTCATGCACCCAACTACTTCTTTTTAAAAACGTTACCGTCCAACTCCAAACCTGAGTTTTAAAAACCTCTCCTCTTCTTAAAGTACAACTTTCAGTATACATATATATATATATATATATATACATACATACATACATACATACATATATACACACATACATACATACATACATACATACATACATATCATCACACCTTGGAATTTCTCTTAGGGTTATGAAATGAACACAATAATAAAAAGTTTCTATCGTCATTATTCCTTATGAGAAATTTTAACCTTTACATCACTTACATAAACGACAGCAGTAAACATTCATGCAAACTCCAAAGAGAAGAGATTTTATCACCGTAAAAACCGCACATGGTGTAACAATTAACCCGTTGAACATCATGCTAAATGAATGACAAGGCATGTCATATCATGCAAAAATACCACCACCATAACATTTGCATGAGACAATTGCATGAGACAATTGCATGAGACATTTGCATGAGACATTTGCATGAAACTACATCAGCATCCATTTCTCACTGTGGACACAGATGGTGATATGATGAAGATGTTCTGCCTCATAAATCCCAGCTGAACAGATGGTGCTTGATGAGCATATCTTGGACGCTGTCTTTGAGTGTTGCCCTTCCCTGTTGTTATGACAACCGTGACCAAAGAGCAAATTTGAAGATAGAGTGAAAGAAAGAAATAGAAAATATGGTTGGTGTTGAAGAACAAACTTGCAAAAAGTGACAATGAGCACCTCTTTGGATCATCTGGGGCTATTGATTTCTGACCTCTGATCTTTACAATCAAATTGGATCTTAATTCGCCGACTTTCTACACGATATAAGGTATTCTACCATCTCTCTTCTAATAGGACCAAAACTTTGCAAAAGGTGACTTTATAATTTGTATAATACTTCCCACGTTTGATTGTTTTACAACTTTGTTTTACTGATCTTTTTTCGTGTATATTAAGGTAATTAGTGCCTTCAGCATCAAAACCTCTCTTTATGATGATTATTTATATTATTATCTATACTTTGTTATGGATACTAAAACCATCTTTAATTTATTTTCAAACTCATTTTTACGTCAAAATCAACTTGCAGGCATAACCGACTAAATCAATTTTCACACAATACAAATTCCTATTCAAAATCAAGAAATATACCAATCATATTTACTTCCAACTCGTGAATTTCTTTTGAATAATTCATGATGGTTGGTGCTAATGGATGTGGGCTAGCATACTTGATTCTTTGCAACTTTTTTGAATTATTAATTTTTCATAAACAGTTTAACATGAAGGCACAAGGTTGTAAACAAATTTAATGTGATCACTACATGCTAACGTACAAGCAAACAGATTTACTTTGTTCAATTTCTATGCCGGAAATCTAAAAAAATAAAATAAATCACTGCAGCTAAAATCATCTTTACCGTAATAATGGTTTGTATGCTACAGCCAAAATGATGTTTGCAATATTAAAACGTTTTGGGGGCAATCTGAAGGATTATTGGAATTGCCTGCTTATAAAATTAGTCAGCCAATGAGAGTAATTGTTGGATTCGGTTAGATATAATGTGTGGGCAAGTTCCAACCTAATGAACAGTATACGCCTTACATTATGAATTACAATAATAGGTCTGTATAAGCACCCAATATGATCCAAAGATTCAGTTCAGCGCTCACATATGACAAGAGTATTACCAAGGAGTATATATGATTCTAAAGAGATGGAACTCTGTATACTTCCAATGCTAAAAGAATTAGTACCACTATGGAGGCCACCATTGGGAGACTGTCACATGTTTTGGTCACCTGACATTTAAAACACACACAGCATGCACACTTCTGTAACAGCTTCATACTGCCTTGCGCGCACACACAACTGATTATGTCATAAACATTCAATCGCATAATCAGTCATGTGATTAACACTTGTTCAAAAGTTTTGACAAAAGCGTGCGCATTACGTACATGACTCATTGTCAGGTGATCATATCATGTGACAGTCTACCAAATAGCAGCCCCCATGAAGGTGCCACTCATGCTAAGGACTTCCATCTCTCTAAAATACATATATACTCTTTGATATTATGTAAAAAGTATGTTAAGTCCTCCATGACACCAATGACATGCAAAGCATAAAGATGATTAATATGAAACCAATAATTAATATCAGCATGAATATCCAGCTTAGCAAGTATTGATTGATCAAAAGTATGGGTATCTTCCAATATGGAATAATCAATCAAAATACTGAACGATTGCTCTTCACTTCATAAAGCTTCTTGAGACCAGATATAGTATCTCTATAACAACTCAAGATTTACATTTTCATTCAATGTTTTCAATTTTGTGGCCTAAACATGCAAATGCTTTTAATTTCAGTAATAAAATGCATTTTAAGAAAACAGAAAAAAACAAACACAAATGCATGTCAGAAATATTGTGGTTTATTTTCTTAAAATCAAAGGACAACATTGTTCTCACATATCACATTACACTATGTCTTGCAATAATTTCTGTCAAAAATAAATAAGATATTCCTTTCCTAAATTTTAGTCACTGAACATGATGAGAAAGTCAATTTCTGTTAGAATTTGATTGGGGGTATGGCAAAAACTCGACAACTTTGGGCCAGAATTTGCTGCATCTTTATACACATTCAAAAAAGAAAGGATTTTTTAAAGAAAATATAAAGGTCGCCCTAAAAAACATCACAAAATTTGCATAAAATATGCAAATTGGTGCCTGAGATTGAAAAACACTGTAACATGGTCAATGTTTAATCAATTTTGGTGGAAATTTTTGTTACTATGATGTTTTTCAATTGTTGCCTCTACATGCCCGTATACCTTTAAATTTAACCAGTGGTTTTCTACCCTCTTTCTGATCAACCAAGTCACTTTCTATGAAAGGATGGGTTATATTAGTTAGATGCATACAGCCACATCAAACTGTGCACGTCATACAAAGTTAGCCATACCCAACTCAAGAAGAATGAATAAGAACCAGAAAATCAAGTTCATAACATCAGAAGTTTGACTAAAATTTAAACACATTTGTATTCTCTGAAAGATTAGCTAACATCTTTTAATCAAACTCAAAAGGAAAACTAAAAAGGAAATATATGCATATTCCTAGATGGAAAAAATGAAATCCTGATCACAACTTTCAATATCAATGGGGAACACTGCTAACATCCAATCATTTCATATTCTGGAAAAATGAAATATCTTGAGAAATAAAAAGTCATTTACAGGTCTTAAAGCAATTTTCTTCTTTGATTTTCAGAGCAAAAGTAGCAGAAAAGGTGTTGGAAAAAAAGCTTAATGGATGGATGGATAATACAAGAGTTTAATATTTTTATTTTAATGCGGAACATATAAGAGGAATAGGTAATTTCAGGATATAAATCCTTTACAGGTTTTGAAGCAAATTTTTTTTTTTTTTTGATTTTCAAAGCAAAGTTGCAAAAATGTGTTCCACTAGAATGAATGTTATCAAACACATCGTTGATAGAAGCTTAAAATGGTATTTGCATTAGCAGCGTGATTGCGAGAATCGCGCAATCACTTCTCACAACCCCGCACGAAATCAGAAACAATGAGGGATGGTGGCGCACAGCTACCAGGAGCTGCTGGCTTAGACAAGTGTTGAAATCCGCATTAAGCATTCAGTGGTAACATAAAGCCTCAAGTTAATGATATGAATTTTAGCGATTAGACATGAAATCTCTTTGTACCAAAGATACCGAAAATAAACCGTAAGCTTCTTTAATGTGCAAGCGTGTCACACGATATTCTTCGCCAATTGTGTTGTCATTTTTGTAACAAAAGAATCTCAAGTCTTTGACCACATTGGATCAAAGTTTTTTAAGCAGTCAAAAAACTTCGAAGTTTAGCCTTATCCGGGAACTTCATTTCAATTCTGGAATGTTCTGAGCGATATATGAGAAAACTATTTACAGTTTTTTCAACATGGTAGCTGCTAGTAATTAGAATTCAGTCATGTACAAAGATGGCTGTGTGCAGTTGAAGTTATTGGAATTTGCGTAGATTGCCGGGAGGGGGAATGCGCGGAGAAGGGGTGTTCTTGGGGTAGTTGAATAAGCATTTGGTATCGTGGCATATAAAAACAGTTTTTTTTTTTTGGCAAAGATGTTTCATATTTATTGCACTAAAAAGCGTGGTTATAATAGCACAGCATGTTTGCTAGGTGCCAGGGGGGCTGATTTGTTATTTCAACATTTTCTCGAAACTCGAGGTCAAAAGTCACATTTAAATGAAAGGAAAATCATCCGTTTAAATGAACAAAAAATTGGCCGTTTAAACGAACAAAAAATTGGCCATTTAAACATTTAAGTCGCTAAAATGTAAATGCACAGCCCTAAAATTGATGCAATCTACGAAAATAAATATAATTTAAGAGTTTGACCTTTTCAAGTATACAAAACAAGTAAAAGGGTATTTTTATCAGTAAAATTATCTTTATAACTTGTGAAAATTCCCTACCAAAATTTCGAAATCCCTACCAGAAAATTTTTGAAAGAAGGAATTTCCCTCCCAAAAATCCGAAGCTAGTGCAAACCCTGAGGTATTGTCCCATCAATACATTTAGAAGTAAATGCCGCCGAGCTGGTAACGTCACTTCTGTTTTTCAAGTTTACTTATTGATCGCAAGAAATCTGCCATGTTATCAATCACACCAGACAGAACATAAGGGCCTACATATGTTTTTGACCAACATCACAGATTTCTCGCAATCGATAAGGAAAATTTAAAACAAGAAGTGACGTTACTAGCACAGCGGTGTTCACATCTGAATTTTTTCTGATATGATACCTTTCCTTTAATGCCCTTTAATTTTCTAATTTTAATGGTACGTGTGCAATATAAGTCTTATTAGTATTATTATTATTTTATTATTATTATCATTGTTATTATTATTATCATTACTATTATTATCATTATTATTATTATATTTTTATTATTATTATTTTATTTTCATTATTATTATTATTACCATTTTATTATCATTTTACTTTATTATTATTATTATTATTATTATATTGTTATTATTATTATTATTATTATTATTATCATTATTGTTATTATTATTATTATTAATGCTTGAAACATGAATTTTTAATATAATTTTCTGGAATAATTTATTTGAGGAAAAAAACAATTACAGGTCTTGCAACAATTTCCTCTTTTTTGATTTCCAGAGCAAAGTAGCAGAAAAGATAATCCTTCAGATGAATGCTATCATGCACATCGTTGATAAAGCTTCATGCTTCATATACAGAAGTTTATTATTTTTAATTTCTTGGTGCGGAACATATCAGAGGAAAAGTTTATTTGAGAAAAGAAATCATTAACAGGTCTTGTAGCAATTTTTTTTTTTTCAGAGCGAAGTAGCAAAAAAGGTGTTCCATCATCAAAAGAATGTTTATCATGCACATCGTTGATAAAAGCTTCATGCTTGACACAAAAGTTTGTTAATTTAATTTTCTTGGTGCGGAACAGAAGAGAGGAATAGTTCGTCTCTCTTGCTTCTATTCACTGAAAAGTCACTCAATTTGAAAACTTGCTAGATTGCTTTAAACAAATAAAATATCATGAAAATATCCGTAACTCCCCATGAAAACATTAAAGCATTATTATAGTTATTTTTCAGGTCAAAGCATATATGCAAAATTTGAAGAAAATTCATTACGTTTAAATTTCTAATGAAAAATTATTACATTTAATTCAACCCCTTGGTCTGTAAGATGAAGAAGCAGCTTTTTAAGTTTATGCTGTTTTAGCCATGCAAACAATCTACATGCCATTTGGAAGGCATCTATCCAGTTACCTTCGTCTAAAAGTAAATCATTATCAACAACTACCTGTGCTTCATTAACAAAGAAAATTTGCATATAATCAAACATACACTGATCAGAAACAACTGAAATTTTCATTGAAAGTGACTGACTATTACAAACGTTTATGTCCTTTATGTTCCTTATGTCCAGTTTTATGTCCGCATTTTTGCCCTTTTTCTGAAAATCATACAAAATCATTCACTCACCTCTTTTTTGCTCGGCAGTTCCCAGTTTTGTGACAAATTGAAAGCAAATTTGGACAAGACTCTCAGTTCACACTTAATCTGCACCCAGCCAGGACTTCGGACAAAGGACCATGGATAGTACCATTTATCAACAATTGTTTCGCAGGAACACAGGGTTTCAAGCCAGAGATGCAGGACTTGTTCACTGAAAAAAAAATTATGATGATGACAAACCATGAAAATAGCAACTCTTTTGAATGTGGGTATACTAGTTCTCTCTTTTACGTGGAACGAGGGACTCGCTGACCTCTCATGACCTAGCTGTAACAATAGAGTTGACGGCAAAAGAAGAGCTTTCAGATGGTGCAGACTCAACCTGGGCAAGGCGAAAATGCATTAACTTCCTAATAACGTGAGTTGGACGTGCAAAGGTCAGTGACTGTGGTACAATGCCACAAACAACGGAGTACCTGTTAAGATGTCCCTTGTTAAACAACATGCACTACTGCTGACCCTGCAGATTATGACAACAATGCATATCAATGTGTTAAGCTATGGCTGAATCAAACATAGCTGTTGTGATGTGGATCCGATAAGATGAAGAAGTTTTCAGGAATCATTAGGTGAATGGAATAAAAGGAAAGAGTGTTACATGTTATATTTTGCTGCTTGCAAAAATATGGTAAAGTAGTCAAATGAGTATGTTGGTAAATGCATATTATCTTACTTAAAAATAAAATGAATTTTCAAAAACTTCACTCTGAGATACTTACTTTAAACCAGCACAGATGAGTGACCTTAACTTGACATCCATTTGAGCGTGAGCGGCATCATGGGAATGATTCACGCTCTGGACCGATCGGTACAAAAGTTCTTCCGGTGTGAGGACTTTACCGTCTTCATCAAGTCTGAAAAACAAACCGTTCATAATTGCAAACAAAATAAGTAATTGACTTTCTTTCTTTTGAGTGGGAAGGTTCATTTTCATGGTTTGTAAGTATGCGAAGAATGCACAGGTATAGATGCGAATTGGCGAATGTATCTCAAGAAATGTACGTGTGGAGGGTTCTGTCGTTTTATGGTTTGTAAGTATGTGAAGAATGCACAGGTATAGATGCGAATTTACGAATGTATCTATAGAAGTGTACTTGTGAAGAGTTCTGTCATTTTCATGGTTTGTAAGTATGTGAAGAATGCACAAGTATAGATGCGAATTGGTGAATGTATCTTTAGAAGTGTACTTGTGGAGGGTTCTGTCATTTTCATGGTTTGTAAGTATGTGAAGAATGCACAAGTATAGATGCGAATTGGTGAATGTATCTTTAGAAGTGTACATGTGGAGAGTTCTGTCATTTTCATGGTTTGTAAGTATGTGAAGAATGCACAGGTATAGATGCGAATTAGTGAATGTATCTTTAGAAGTGTACGTGTGGAGAGTTCTGTCATTTTTATGGTTTGTAAGTATGTGAAGAATGCACAAGTATAGATGCGAATTGGTGAATGTATCTTTAGAAGTGTACGTGTGGAGAGTTCTGTCATTTTCATGGTTTGTAAGTATGTGAAGAATGCACAGGTATAGATGCGAATTAGTGAATGTATCTTTAGGAGTGTATATGTGGAGGGTTCTGTCGTTTTATGGTTTGTAAGTATGTGAAGAATGCACAGGTATAGATGCGAATTAGTGAATGTATCTTTAGGAGTGTATATGTGGAGGGTTCTGTCATTTTCATGGTTTGTAAGTATGTGAAGAATGCACAGGTATAGATGCGAATTAGTGAATGTATCTTTAAGAGTGTATATGTGGAGGGTTCTGTCGTTTTATGGTTTGTAAGTATGTGAAGAATGCACAGGTATAGATGCGAATTAGTGAATGTATCTTTAGGAGTGTATATGTGGAGGGTTCTGTCGTTTTATGGTTTGTAAGTATGTGAAGAATGCACAGGTATAGATGCGAATTAGTGAATGTATCTTTAGGAGTGTATTTGTGGAGGGTTCTGTCGTTTTATGGTTTGTAAGTATGTGAAGAATGCACAGGTATAGATGCGAATTAGTGAATGTATCTTTAGGAGTGTACATGTGGAGGGTTCTGTCGTTTTCATGGTTTGTAAGTATGTGAAGAATGCACAGGTATAGATGCGAATTTACGAATGTATCTATAGAAGTGTACTTGTGAAGAGTTCTGTCATTTTCATGGTTTGTAAGTATGTGAAGAATGCACAAGTATAGATGCGAATTGGTGAATGTATCTTTAGAAGTGTACTTGTGGAGGGTTCTGTCATTTTCATGGTTTGTAAGTATGCGAAGAATGCACAAGTATAGATGCGAATTGGTGAATGTATCTTTAGAAGTGTACGTGTGGAGAGTTCTGTCATTTTCATGGTTTGTAAGTATGTGAAGAATGCACAGGTATAGATGCGAATTAGTGAATGTATCTTTAGAAGTGTACGTGTGGAGAGTTCTGTCATTTTCATGGTTTGTAAGTATGTGAAGAATGCATCAGTATAGATGCGAATTGGTGAATGTATCTTTAGAAGTGTACGTGTGGAGAGTTCTGTCATTTTCATGGTTTGTAAGTATGTGAAGAATGCACAGGTATAGATGCGAATTAGTGAATGTATCTTTAGGAGTGTATATGTGGAGGGTTCTGTCGTTTTATGGTTTGTAAGTATGTGAAGAATGCACAGGTATAGATGCGAATTAGTGAATGTATCTTTAGGAGTGTATATGTGGAGGGTTCTGTCATTTTCATGGTTTGTAAGTATGTGAAGAATGCACAGGTATAGATGCGAATTAGTGAATGTATCTTTAGGAGTGTATATGTGGAGGGTTCTGTCGTTTTCATGGTTTGTAAGTATGTGAAGAATGCACAGGTATAGATGCGAATTGGTGAATGTATCTTTAGAAGTGTACATGCGGAGGATTCTGTCATTTTCATGGTTTGTAAGTATGTGAAGAATGCACAGGTATAGATGCGAATTAGTGAATGTATCTTTAGGAGTGTATATGTGGAGGGTTCTGTCGTTTTCATGGTTTGTAAGTATGTGAAGAATGCACAGGTATAGATGCGAATTAGTGAATGTATCTTTAGAAGTGTACATGTGGAGGATTCTGTCATTTTCATGGTTTGTAAGTATGTGAAGAATGCACAGGTATAGATGCGAATTAGTGAATGTATCTTTAGGAGTGTATATGTGGAGGGTTCTGTCATTTTCATGGTTTGTAAGTATGTGAAGAATGCACAGGTATAGATGCGAATTAGTGAATGTATCTTTAGGAGTGTATATGTGGAGGGTTCTGTCGTTTTATGGTTTGTAAGTATGTGAAGAATGCACAGGTATAGATGCAAATTAGTGAATGTATCTTTAGGAGTGTATATGTGGAGGGTTCTGTCGTTTTATGGTTTGTAAGTATGTGAAGAATGCACAGGTATAGATGCGAATTGGTGAATGTATCTTTAGGAGTGTACATGTGGAGGATTCTATCATTTTCATGGTTTTAGAGTATGTGAAGAATGCACAGGTATAGATGCAAATTGGCGAATGTATCTTTAGAAGTGTACATGTGGAGGGTTGTGTCATTTTCATGATTTTAGAGTATGCAAAGAATGCACAGGTATAAATGAAAATTGGTGAATGTATCTTTGAAGTGTACATGTGGAGGATTCTGTCATTTTCATGGTTTTAGAGTATGTGAAGAATGCACAGGTATAGATGTGAATTGGCGAATGTATCTTTAGGAGTGTACATGTGGAGGGTTGTGTCATTTTCATGGTTTGTAAGTATGCAAAGAATGCACAGGTATAGATGCGAATTAGTGAATGTATCTTTAGGAGTGTATATGTGGAGGATTCTGTCATTTTCATGGTTTTAGAGTATGTGAAGAATGCACAGGTATAGATGCGAATTAGTGAATGTATCTTTAGGAGTGTATATGTGGAGGGTTCTGTCGTTTTATGGTTTGTAAGTATGTGAAGAATGCACAGGTATAGATGCGAATTAGTGAATGTATCTTTAGAAGTGTACATGTGGAGGGTTCTGTCGTTTTATGGTTTGTAAGTATGTGAAGAATGCACAGGTATAGATGCGAATTAGTGAATGTATCTTTAGGAGTGTATATGTGGAGGGTTCTGTCGTTTTCATGGTTTGTAAGTATGTGAAGAATGCACAGGTATAGATGCGAATTAGTGAATGTATCTTTAGGAGTGTATATGTGGAGGGTTCTGTCATTTTCATGGTTTGTAAGTATGTGAAGAATGCACAGGTATAGATGCGAATTAGTGAATGTATCTTTAGGAGTGTATATGTGGAGGGTTCTGTCATTTTCATGGTTTGTAAGTATGTGAAGAATGCACAGGTATAGATGCGAATTAGTGAATGTATCTTTAGGAGTGTACATGTGGAAGGTTCTGTCATTTTCATGGTTTGACTATGTGAAGAATGCACAGGTATAGATGCTAATTGGTGAATGTATCTTTAGGAGTGTACATGTGGAGGATTCTGTCATTTTCATGGTTTTAGAGTATGTGAAGAATGCACAGGTATAGATGCAAATTAGTGAATGTATCTTTAGAAATGTACATGTGTAGGGTTCTGTCATTTTCATGGTTTGTAAGTATGTGAAGAATGCACAGGTATAGATGCGAATTAGTGAATGTATCTTTAAAAGTGTACATGTGGAGGATTCTGTCATTTTAATGGTTTTAGAGTATGCAAAGAATGCACAGGTATAGATGTGAATTAGTGAATGTATCTTTAGGAGTGTACATGTGGAGGATTGTGTCATTTTCATGGTTTTAGAGTATGCAAAGAATGCACAGGTATAGATGCGAATTGGTGAATGTATCTTTAGGAGTGTACATAAGTGTACATGTGGAGGGTTCTGTCATTTTCATGGTTTGTAAGTATGTGAAGAATGCACAGGTATAGATGCAAATTAGTGAATGTATCTTTAGGAGTGTACATGTGGAGGATTCTGTCATTTTCATGGTTTTAGAGTATGTGAAGTATGCACAGGTATAGATGCGAATTGGCGAATGTATCTTTAGAAGTGTACTTGTGGAGGGTTGTGTCATGTTTATAGCAAAGTAGTAGACTGAAAACAAGCTAATCTGGTTGTTCAGGAAAAAGATAAAATATCCCGTATTTGATATAATAATAGCCAGGGACGATGATAAAAATGAAATTACACCACTTTTTAGGCTTGAAGTTTCTTCCTAATAAGCGCCCATGCTCAGGGTCCGTGTACAGCATACTATTCAAACTGCAATGTACATAGGCAGGATTTGAGGGGGAAAAGGGGACACTTGCCCCCCCCCCCTCCCACTTCTTTCTTTCAAATTTGTATATTTTGTATGGTGATTTTTTTTGCATTTTAGTGTGATTTTTCCCGCCACTTCTGACTGTGCCCCCCACTTTCAGTAGGCAAATCCCACCCATGCATATATATGTGAATTGGTTATATTCTAGCCCTGCAATAATCACCACAAAAACATCACGAGCGTCACATGCACATTCAAAAGAAGCAAAGAATGTAACAAAACTTGAGTAATTAAAGTAATCTAAGTTTTCAAATTAATCAAATGAATTATATTTGTCAAAAAATGTTGGGTGGGCACTTATTAAAGCGGGGGCGCTTAATACGCCGAATACGTTATTGAGAACTGACAGCAACAGACATTCAAAGCAAAATATCTAAGCCATGTTTTTGTTCAAATTAAAATAATTTATTCAGACAGTACCAAAAACATCAAAATATACCAAAAAAATCCTAATAATAAAAATGAATAAACATGGTCACACTTGATTAGTAAACTCCCTATATATCTAGGAATATCTAAACGAAAAGATATTATCTGAAAGCAATGGGTTTTAATTTGGACAGAATATATACGGGATGTAAGAACATTCTTGAATATATAATTGATCGAATGAATGTAGATCTATTCATGTATACAATTTCTTGCACAGATATTTCTTAAACTTTCTTTTCTTCTTTCTTTTTGAGAACACTCCTTTCCACATTAGGCCTAAACCTCGCAATACATTGTGTCTAAGCCCCAACAAAATGTAAAATCTGTCTGGGTCTATATTGCTTACAACAGAAACCACAACCTAGCACAAGCAATTAGCAATTACACCAGGGATTTCCACACACTTCACCTCACTTTCCATGGTCATAATCTGACATTGAGAGTAAACAAATTTCACTGCAGCTTCACTTTCACACTCAACACAAGGACAAACGTGGTCCATGTGTCTGGCTTGAAGTAATAATTTACAAATAGGATGGTATTTAACAGTTAAGGTTTTGTTCATTTATTGATGAGTGATTTTAAGTGATGTTTTTGTTCAACCTTAAATGCTTTGAGGATTTTGGACTGAAAATCCATTGCAACAGATTTTCATGATGACTTTGTGAATATGTAGTTCTAAGGTATTGTACTAATATAAGGTGACAGGGAAAAAGACAAGAAATGAACCAAGTCTTATTGTGAAAAAAGAATCTCAATATCATCATTATCGAGATTGGTTTTTATTACAAATAAAAGATATGAACTTCCAATCCATCCCATAATTCATTAAATAATCCATAATGAACATTTATTAGCTTCAATAACTTAGCCTTCTTTGTACCAATCAAGAGTATTTATTATAAAAGCAAAACTTTCCAAAATATATCAAAATATATAGCTTTACCTGTATGTTTTACAAAGTACTAATCTGGAATACACAGACTCAAAATCTCGCTCCACTTCTTTGGCACTAGCCTATATGAAATGAAATAAAAAAAAAAAAAAGCTTGGTCAACCTGCAATTTCTATCAAAATAAGACTACAAACAGAACCAATTATAATTTTGTTTAGCATCTAATGATTTTGCTAAGATTTAAAAAGCACATGGAGCTAAAATTCCCAAAAGGTACATAAGCATTTTCATGATTCATTTTCTAAGAACTTTTCAAAGATATGAAGAAAACAAAATAAAAATTATAAAAAAAGGAATTAAACCTCTCATCTTATAACGACATATTCTTGTGAATTTAAATTTTCAATTACTGTATTCAGCGAATAAAAGGGTTAGTTCAGTGGTCAAGCAAGTTTATTTCCGATGAAGGAGGACTTCAATAGAAACAAAATGGTGAAGAAAGCATTCAAAAATCTTTTGCTATTAAGGAGATATTCAAGTTTTAAGTTTGGTATCATTTCTGTAAAAAAGACTGAAATTAGACTAGTTGTGACATCACAGCCTCAGATTCCTCAAAGTCTTTATGTATTCTAAAGAAAGTATATTAAATTTTTTCACTATTTAAATTATTTATCCTTAAACTTTCTTCAGGTGGTATATTATAAATAAATACCCTTCTTAGATTCAGTTTCACTACTTTTTTGACATATCCCATGGTTTTTAAGCCACAGAATCGAAGTACAAAATATCATAGAATACATACATGACACTCATATCATATGACCAGGCCAATTATAAAAAATGGCATCTCGCACTAAGTCCCACATGGCATCCAATGTCCCACATGGCATCCCACCCCATGTCCCACATGACATCCCATCCCATCCCTTGTCCCACATGGCATTCCACAATATGTCCCACATGGCATCCCATCCTATGACCCACATGGCATCCCACCCTATGTCCCTCATGGATTCCATCCCATGTCCCAAATGACATCCCACCCCATGTCCCACATGACATCCCATCCCATGCCTTTTACCACATGGCATTCCACCATATCTCCAACATGGCATTCCACCATATAGTATGTCTCACATGACATTCCACCATATGTCCCACATGGCATTCCACCATATTTCCTACATAGCATCCCACCCTATGTCCCACATGGATCCCATCCTACATGTATGTCCCACATTAATCCAACCATATGTCCCACATGGCATCCCTCCCTGTGTCCCACATGGCATCTCTCCTTATGTCCCGCATCAGTGGCTTACCACCTGATGTCCCACATGGCATCCCACCTTATGTCCCACATTGGATTCCACCATATATTCCACATGGTATCCCTCCCAATGTCCCAATGACATCATACTTAATGTCCCGCATGGCATCACATCCCATGTCCCCATGGCCTCCTACCCTATGTCCCACATAGCCTCCTACCCTATGTCACAATTGGCATCTCAACCTATGTCATATTCTTTGTTACTTGTGGCATCCCACCCCATGCCCTACATGGCATTCCACCCTGTTCTACATGGCATCCCACCCCATGTCCCACATGGCATCCCACCCCATGTCCCACATGGCATCCCACCCCATGTCTCACATGGCATCCCATAGACTCCATAATAAGTCTCATCCTAGCTATCACAGTACCTGATTGAGCATACTATGTATGTAAGTGTCAGTTCATATAATAACTTATATGCAAATGTCTTGTTGAATAAGAAAGAAAAAAGCAGTCAAATAATTATGCCTCATACAGCCTTGGTGTATACAACATGGTGAATATTATATCGTATGTCCCTCATGGCTCCCATCCATGTCCCACATGTCATCCCTCCCTATGTATATATGCAGTCACATCCTGTCACACTCCCTGACTGAGCATACTAAATATAAAAAAAGTATGGTCAGTTCATACACTGTAGCAACTTTATGCAAATAACCACAATATTAAAGGCGGATTTTAATAATCATGTCTGATACAACCGTTGGTGCCCAAATATTTTGAAGAATTTTACGGATTTTAAATCTCCAGTGCTACAAGAGAGACGCTTGAGGATCTCTAAAGAATATTACAAAAATTATATCATTTTACAGTTATCATTTAAAGAAATATCAAATATTTTGTACACTTTTTAAGAAAACTAGTCTTTAATCTGTCTTAAGTATCTCTGAAAAACTTTCAACATTTTGTAAGGAAATTCTAACCTTCTATAATAATATCTGAAGAAACTTTGTCTTTTTCTGAGGAACTCTGAAGAAACTAACATTTTCTGAGGAATTCTCAAAAAAACTTCAAACATTTCTGAGGAAATCTTAGGAAAAACTGTAGATGGCCAGACGAACACACGCTCACCAAAAAGCTAAACCAATTTTCTTCAAAATACATTAACAATTGTTAGGAATATGAGGATGAGGACGTACTACTTAAGTCATTTCTACACAGATGAGACAAAACTTTACAGTTGATTATCTCCTAAACAGAATAAGATATTGAAGTAGTTTCTTAACCATTGTGTTTCTTTTGAAGTCCTCTTTTATTTTAGATACACTTGTTTGACCACTGAAATAATCCTTTGATAGTCCTATATCATATATAGGAAAATGAAAATTCATCGGAATATTCCTGTAATGAAGTATGCTCCTCTTTAGATTTTTCAAAGCAGCATTCTATATTAATTTGAAGAGCATTTTAAAATGATTTCATTATGCACCAAAACTGAAGTTTACATGAGATGATCCTTACCTCTTCAATGAACAGCCAAGGATGACAGGGACCACCGAGAATGGAAGGTGTTCGTAAACCATATTCAAAAATACCTTTTAACGCTGGGCATAATCTGAAATAGATCAAGCAGGGAACAAATTATTATGTGAAAGTTCATGATCAGGGAAGGATCATGATCAGGGAAGAATCATGATCAGGGAAGGATCATGATCAGGAAAGGATCATGATCAGGAAAGGATCATGATCAGGGAATGATCAGAGAAGGATCATGATCAGGGAAGGATCATGATCAGGTAAGGATCATGATCAGGGAAGGATCATGATCAGGGAAGGATCATGATCAGGGAAGGATCATGATCAGGGAAGGATCATGATCAGGGAAGGATCATGATCAGGAAGGATCATGATCAGGAAAGGATCATGATCAGGAAAGGATCATGATCAGGAGAGGATCATGATCAGGGAATGATCAGAGAAGGATCATGATCAGGGAAGGATCATGATCAGGTAAGGATCATGATCAGGGAAGGATCATGATCAGGGAAGGATCATGATCAGGAAAGGATCATGATCAGGAAAGGATCATGATCAGGTTCAGAGAAGGATCGGATTCAGGGAAGGATCAGATTCAGAGAAGGATCTGGTTCAGAATAAAGGAAAGAATAGGATATAGAAAGGATAAGAGAAGATCAGGTTCAGGGAAGGATCAACACACATGAAGGATCAGGATTAATATAAGGGAAGGATCAGGAAAAAGGAAGGGTCAGAATAAGGAAAAGATCAGGTTCATGAAAGGATCAGGTTCATGGAAGGATCAAGTTCATGGAAGGATCAGAATCAGGGAAGGTCGGCCTACCTAAAATTTTGTATGGAGAAATGTAAAATGTCAGCAAAGTGAGGCAAGAGTATTCAGAGGCATGCTTCTGATTGAACAAGTAAGCCTGATTAAGAACTGAAACTAAGTGGGAGCAACTGCTCTGAATGTAATCAAATGAAGAGATGAAGAGATGGATGGGTACTTACGATCCCCTCACTAGGTCTGTTATATTCTCTGTGACCGAGTCATCACCAGCTGTTGTATACTGCTTACTCCTCTCATCTAAAAGCTCTACAAATTTGGCAGGAAACCAGCCTAAAAAAATGAAAAATACAATTCTGTAGGTAGACTTGGTATTTTACATCCCTTATCAACAGCTAAGGGGGTATGTCCATGGCTATTTCACAAACCAGGTGTGAAGGACTGGTATCTAACCCAGGACATCTAGCTTCTCAAGCTGATGCTATAAATGCTAGACCATCAAGGTCTTCAAATACAATTCTGTAAAAAGATCTACTTCCAAAGGAAGGGAAACCTTTTTCTTGAGCAACGAAACAATACAAACCCCCTCGCCACTAATAACACACCTTCTACCCTCTGCCCCACATGCCATCCCACCTTCTGTTTTACATGCTTTCCTAACCTCTGTTCCACAAGCCATCCCACCCTACAAGAAATAAAACATGAAATTTGTGTCTTTCCACCACATGACCCATATGCCATCACACCTGCAATCAAGATGACATTCCACCACATTCCATCCCTTCCTGTACCACATGCCATTCCACCCTGTCCCACAGGACAATCCATCCTATCCCACATGCCATCACACCTGGAATCCAGATAACATCCCACATACCAAGCCACCATTTCCCACCTACTATGCCTTCCTATCCCACATGCCTTCCCACTCTCTTCCAATGCCATCCCTCCCTGTCCATCATGCCATCCCTCCCTGTCCATCATGCCATCCTGCCCTGTCCATCCGGCCCTGTCCCCATGTCATCCTGTCCTGTCCCCATGCCATCCTGTACTGTCCCCATGCCATCCTGTCCCCATGTCATCCTGTCCTGTCCCCATGCCATCCTGTCCTGTCCCCATGCCATCCTGTCCTATTCCCATGCCATCCTGTCCTGTTTCCATGCCATGCCACCCTGTCCCACACGTCATGCTACCCTGTCCCACATGCCATTACACCATGTTCCGCATGCCATCCCACCATCCCCACATACTATCCCTTCCTGTCCCCCATGCCATCCCACCCTCATCCCAATTCCAACATCTACCAATCATTATGCCATTCTTTCCTTCAACTCCCATCCGCTCACCTCTATCAGCCTAACATGTCCCATTCCCCTACCTTCCCTTATTCACTTTCTATCTAAATTATTGGAAACATTTGATATTGTACACTGCAAAGTTACACTGATGAAATCTTTAAAAACTGATGAAATCTTTATAACACAATAACTCTAAATAAGATATTAACACGCATTTGACACTAATTTGTTTCTTTGGTAGTCATCTATCATACAAATGAAAAATCACAAAAATGTTACTTTAAACTAATTCTTTAAATTTTGAAAAACAATGTACTTTACCTCCTATTGCAAAGACACACATATTAAACAAGGATAGCACAGTAAAAATTTGACCTCCATTTCATGTTTCTAGGTAGTAAAATTACAATACATTTAAGTGAAAAATCTGAACAAACCTCTGAGACCATTCAATTCGCCGACCCAGCAATGCTCATCTTTTTGTGATATAATCTGGAAAAGAAAAGCGTAAAAGATATGTAAGAAAACCGAGAAAAGGGTAAAATCCTAGAAAAGCTGCGGTAAATTGCTGAATACAGAAATTTGGGATTCTAACTTATAATTATTACTTTATTCCATTTCTCCTGTCTTTATTCCATTATCATATATGTTCAGTAATTTAAATATCTTAATTTAATTCAGTTCACATTCAAAACAAAACAAATATTTTTTCATCAAAGATATGAAAAAGCAGACAAAAGTGGGGCCTTTCCTATCCAATTTGCTTAGAAAGAAAATCTATTTATTCATTCAATAGAAAAAAGGCACCCAAATTACATACCTTTTCGATTCACATGAACTGTTAAAATTAAGATAAGAATGCTTATTGTAAATAATGATAATAATAATGTCGGTTTCTTATAACACGCAATATCACAATTACATTGTCTCCTTGCGCGCCGGTCAACTTCTCCAGCTGCCAGATGAGTCTACACACAGGAACTTGACCAGACCAGGATGGGAAGTAAATAAACACCGCATTTTCACGCTTCTCTTCTCCTCTCGAATAGCGTTCAAAGAACCAGGTACCATAGGCACCGACGGCTTAACATCCCCTCCGAAGGACGGTGTGCACCATTCAACCATTGCCACTTCTCTCAACAGCTGAATGAAGAGTAGGAGCTGCAGACCAAATGCTTCCGTTTTGTTGTTCGGTGAATCTGTCTGTATAGCTGTGGAAAAATGGGTTAGACCTGACCGAGCTCCAGCATCTCAGTCGTGTGCTCTGCCAACTGAGCTACCTCTTTCTGTTTATACATATCTTCACTTTATCCATCTTTGGTTATAAATCAAGTTTGTGAAGAAAAAAAAAAAAAAAGCTGAATCAATGAAAAGCCTTACTGTTATGACGTCATTCTTTCTGAATCCCAGCTCATCATCGTCATGCCTTTCAAAGTCAAGAAGTGCTTTGGCTCTTCTGTTCCTCGTCCTGGTCACGTTTATAAACTGCTCATGATCTTTTTGGTGGCTCTCTAAGGAGTAGTCTGGAATCAAGCTCTGTGAAAACAAAGCAAAAACAGAAATGAAACTTTCTCTCAGTAGTGAAAAAATTATCTTACTTTCTAGGACCATAAAAAGACGTGAAAAACAAATTCTGAGAGTATAACACAACACCAATAACAATTTACCAAATACTAACATTCAACCGGAAATGTCAAATTAGTGACCTTTACAGAATTGTCCTATGCTCCTCTTTCCTTTTCGTCCCCCCCCCCCCACCCCCCAACCCCCACACACACACTTTTTCTTCTTTATTCTTTCTGGAGACCTGAAAAACTTTATGGGATTATCGGTGCCATGGTCCGCTATATTTTCAACCCCTGTCTTCTCATCCAATCAAGATATAAAATAGTTTGGTCAGATGGATAGGTGGCTGAGTTTGTATGAAAGTTCATCTTTTTTAAAGGTTTATGGACAGGGAGAGATTTTATATGGAACAGAAAGGGCTTTAAATTCTAAACAAAAGAAGTCTTTAAATTATGTCAAAAGCACAATATGTAAGGTGTGCAAAAGCTCAAAATCTTTTTATGTTATTTTTTGGAATTCTGTCCTAAATTTCATTAACTAAAAATCAAACTGTTTTTTCCTACTACATTTATTCCTCTTAGTCATATTCAGTTGCTCCCACTCAAATACAGTTGGTGAATAAACAAGAAGTTAATTATGGAAATCCTCAGGTATTTGTTGAACCATTTGCTATTTTGTGGTTATTATTTTCTTCCAATTTAGCTCTTTGTTCCTACCTGTCCATAGACTAACATTGACAATTACAGTGAAATAGTAGCAGAGAAGTTGAAAAAAAGTCAGATGCAACTGATCATCATACAAAAGGGAGCTGATTAAGTAAACATCAAATGAAATTGGTGATGTGAAAGGAAATAAGACATGCTGAAGAAACATACACATGGAGAAGGAAGGGGAAGAGGGGGTGGGAGTGGCTTAGTGGGGATATGCAGGTCCTAAACTCTTATCTGGACTTTATATCAGGTATTACGTTCAGGTTTTTAATAGGGGTTGATGGCTTTTTAATATCAGGTATTACGTTCAGGTTTTTAATAGGGGTTAATGGCTTTTTACATCAGGTAATATCTTCAGGTTTTTAATAGGGGTTAATGGCTTTTTTATATCAGGTATTATGTTCAGGTTTTTAATAGGGGTTAACTGCTTTTTTATATCAGGTATTACGTTCAGGTTTTTAATAGGGGTTAATGGCTTTTTTATATCAGGTATTACGTTCAGGTTTTAATAGGGGTTAATGGCTTTTTTATATCAGGTATTACCTTCAGGTTTTTAATAGGGGTTAATGGCTTTTTTATATCAGGTATTAGGTTCAGGTTTTTAATAGGGGTTAACTGCTTTTTTATATCAGGTATTACGTTCAGGTTTTTAATAGGGGTTAATGGCTTTTTTATATCAGGTATTACGTTCAGGTTTTAATAGGGGTTAATGGCTCTTAGAATCACATTAAACCACAGACTTTCGATCTATACAGGGACAGAATTTGATTTCAAGCAAGCACGGGCTTGAAGGACGTGCGCACTATCATTTTCTGAAAAAATAAACACACATACTACAGGCAAACCTGTCAAGCATCAAGAGCTAAAACAATCAAAATGCCATCCGCTCTTAAAGTCAAATCCCATTGCAAACATTTGATTAATGACAAAATATAAAACTAGATTGGACGACAATGTTTAAACAAATCTTGTTTACTTTTCAATAAATTCATGAATAACCGGAAACAACTTGATCCAGGACTTTATTTGAACAGCTTAACTATCACATCCATAAAGTCATAATAAAGAGTGACGAAAAGCATTCTACCTACACCTGGAGTAAACAAGATGAAATTCCCTTTATTCTTTCACAATAATTGCAGTGTGAGAAATTTGATCAGTTTGGTTTGTTGATGTTTAATTGCACCGCGACAGTCAGAGATTTTTAACAGCACTGCGACAGTCAGAGATGTTTAACGGCACCGCGACAGTCAGAGATGTTTAACGGCACCGCGACAGTCAGAGATGTTTAACGGCACCGCGACAGTCAGAGATGTTTAACGGCACCGCGACAGTCAGAGATGTTTAACGGCACCGCGACAGTCAGAGATGTTTAACGGCACCGCGACAGTCAGAGTCAAATGTGCCAGTTTGATTGGAATTGTATATGTAAGGCCTAACTTTGAACTCCGTTGAATTCCGCCAAACCTAGGAGATGTCGATTCTTATTTCGCAAGCACAACAGGTGTGTTCATGGCAACAGTTGTTTTTGCAGATGCCACCAATTAAACAGATTTATTTTTCTTAATTAGTTTAAATACAATTTCATTTAAAGCATTTTAGTAGCTTAGAGAGACTTGATTGAAATTTTGGATGGTGTAATTATTATCATCTTAAACCAATATTTGTGAGGATTCTTTAATTCTGAACAGCTGGGAGTTTTCTTCATACATTGTACTGATGTTTACATGTCCAATTAAACAAAAAATCAAAACAATAAACAACATTTATTTTTAGATTTTCATTTTAATTCCTTTAAGAAAATTGTAAAAGTCATACACCACAAAGTTTGCATGAATTAAAAATATAACACCTGATCAAAATTCACGACGACAATTTCTAAACAAAACTTTCTGTGTGCTTTTTCTGTCAATTCATGAAAAATCAGAAATATTTTCATCCAGTACTATTTCAACAGCTTAAATATCACATCAATCTTTTTTGTTTGATTTCACTAGTGCACTAGATTATCAGCCCATGTCACAATACAACATACACATAACATGAACTGAGGTCTGCATCATAATACAGAGTAATTAAGGATTAAACAATATCATAACAAATGCACTTCACGTACCCTCCTAGCTTGTAAAATATTGTAACAGTGTTCGTACACTATTCTGAAGGACAAAAAGCACTATTCAAGCTTCTTTGTATGAAATAACAAAATTGAAGCCTTGAAAATGACCCATTCAAATTCAAGCACTCTCCAAGCAAGCGTACAAACCAAGGTGCAATACAAAAGCATTGAGAACTCAAATATGTGTACAGAAGAAAAGTAATAGCAATATTAAATCAGGACAAGTATGGTAGTAATGCAATACCACATCAATAAGTCATAAAGAGTGAAAAAAGCACCGAGCCACACCTGGAGGGAGCTGATACTCATTAATCATTTACTGAGTACCGACAGCTGTCAGGGCTAACCTAGTAAGAACAACTCATTATGCATGTGTAAAAAAACTGTACCGCTTTTTCCGAACCGACACCATTTACTTCTATGCCAAAATTGATACACCTTTAAATTTCAAAACCTACTGTTCACAGAATAGCAACTCAGTTAGTCTAAGAAAACAATTACCTTTTCATTACAATTTACAAAGCCAAACTCCGGAGGAAATGAGCCTTTTTCCACACTTACTTTGCCATTTGGTTGTTCACAGCTTCAGAAATGGAACGGTAATTAGGCATCAGTGTGTATTTCGAACATGCTCGAGCGAAATTTGTATGCTTTGTCGCATGAGCGTATACGCTCTGTCGCCTGAGCGTATACGCTCTGTCGCGTGAGCGTATCGCTTAAATTCCCGAGCATTCTCAAGTAAAGTCACGAACAAATGCCCAAAGAAGGATGCAGGTTATCACGTCGTACGCTTGCATTTTGATGAGTTATTGGGTTTCAAACTATTTGAATGACGCGCATCATTTATAACTCATTTTCTGTTTTTTACAGGGAAAATTTCATGATTTATGGAAGATTTGACATTTTATTCTTTGCGGATACTAACATACAAGTTTAACTACTGCTTTATCAATTTTTTAGATTAAATAAAAGTTTTAATATCAAAAATAATTTTGCTACCAATTCTGGTCGCAAAATTTTGTGGACATGCGTTGTAGGCATTTGGCATTTCCTTTATTGTTTGTGACATCAATTTTCAATGTACATGTTTTCATCCCCTAATCCGGAGGATTAGGTGACTACTTGATTTGGGCATGAAGATTCATGCTAGGACTAACCTTGCAGGGAGATGGGAAGGGGAGGGGAAAGGGAACACTCATGACATACTCAAGGACCAATTGATACAGGGTACAACAATACTTTTTGAAACCAAATAATACAAAAAAAATCAACTTTTGATGAGATGGTAAAATAAAAGCCTGCTGCATTTGACAAGAGATTTACCTATAATCTAAAAATCAGTATTTATACTGCTTTATTCAAAGAGACACGATCCAAAAACTTATTTAAAAGAAGCAAATACTTAACTTGAAAAAATTGTTGCAGAGAATTGAAAAAGACAATGAATGTGACTTAAGAAAATAGAGAGGTCATGCCCAACACAAATTGGCCTTTAACGATCGTAAATTCAAAAAGCTATTAAGTGGTCAACCAATTTTGACCTAAGTTTTTGCTATATACTTGTTTTTTATACTTCCAACCATCTTGGCTTATGTTTTTTTTTCTTCCACCTGTCCATATGCTTTAAAGTCCTCCTTTTCTCTTTGAGCTATAAAACTGGGAAATTTAACTTTCTTCTACTATGATGTTATTCCCTAAATTACCATGCGGTCATGACATGACCGATTGGACATGCACTTTAATTTTTTTTATTTTACTTTGTCAAATAGGCCCACAACAATGATCCTGGTATCATTTGAAAGAACACAAATAGTTCTTTCAGAAAAAGTAACTTTTTGATGCGGGCTATGATAAAGATTTCTGAAAAAAGATGGGTTAAAATAAAGAAAATTAAAAAACGCACAAAATAAAATAATAATTTTCTTCCAAAGACATACTTGCCATACTTCCAGACCTTGTTTTTGCCTGAAAACTCATGAGGAACTTATGAAGACATCATTGGATCCAATTCCAGTTAAATTTTGACTGCCCCTATCATCAATTTCTTTGTTTGGCAAAGTTGTGAAAAATAGCATGATTTTTAGCCTTTATCAGACCAAAATTTCACAAAATCAACGTTTCTGATCACGATACAGCTCCACTACGTAAAATATACTATTACAAGGGCCAATCCACATACTTGCGATTGAAATCAAATAGAGCAACTACACGTCCTTGCTCACCACTGTAAAATAAGTTAAAATCAAATCCACACACTAGGACATGCGCAGTTTAGTCTAGCTATAACATGTGGGATTACAACGTGGGCGCCCCGGGTTTAAATACCGGGCAGAAAGCGCAGCTTTGCTTTTCTCGAGTAATTACAGCGGTGATTATTTTTTTGGTTTATTTTCATTATTTTTGTAGGTTTTGCTTTACAAAAAAAAAAAAAATCTAGACTGTTATCATTGGAAAAGAAATTTCACAAACAATTTCCTCCAATTTCATTATTCACAAGAAAAAATACAAGCTAAAAAAAAATTAGCCCAATTTTGCCTAAAATTGGCATACTCATGTCTAAATTTTCTTTATTTTGACTTTTTTATTGAAAAGTTTATTGTCTTAGCATGCAAATAAACCAAACTTGTAGTGATAAAAAAGAAATGAAAGTTATGAAAATTTATTTTGAAGAAAAAAAATACAGAAAAATTTCAGTCACATTTTGGATCCCTGGGACTTTAAGGACTAAGCAACACACTTTGATTTGCTTTATTTTGAAATATATATCTTTGTAATTTATGATTTTATTAAAATAATTTATCAAAACTTATTCTATAAATTTTCACCCAAAACAACGAATGAAATATTTGCTGCATTATCTTTCCCGAAAGCAATTAAGAGCTTTATCAGCCCAAAATTTTGTTTGTAATGGTACCTTAACACACTTCATCGAAAGTGTTCTGATCATTCGTTTATAGTGCAATTTATTTTAAAACTAAATCATGACAGAAAAAAAATATGAAGAAATTAAGGAATGGCAATTATCTAGAAATGTCTTACGATATTTGCCTTTTTTGGGTCCACAGCTTGGAAATGTCTGCCAATCTGCATGATGCCATCCCTGAGATCTGCGACCAATTCTGTCTGGCGGACATTTTTGGCTTTTAGATCTAAGGAATCTTGTGAGCCTGTTGGGAAAAAAAAAGTTAAGACATCTACATTAAGGACAAAAAAGCAGGTGGAAAAAACATTTACTTTTCAAATCATCAAGATAAAAAAGAAAATTTGTAGAAAACATTGAAAAGAGAAAGTAACCAAGTGTGTAAGTACTATAAGTACTAGACATTATAAAAAACAAAATGATTTAATGACATGCATTAGTTGAGGACAATTTAATGACATACATTAGTTGAGGACGATTTAATGACATACATTTGTTGAGGACAATTTAATGACATACATTCGTTGCAGACGATTTAATGACATACATTAGTTGCGGACGATTTAATGACATACATTAGTTGCGGAAAATTTTATGACATACATTAAATGAAGACAATTTAATGAAATACATTCGTTGCGGACGATTTTATGACATACACTAGTTGAGGACGTTTTAATGACATACATTAGTTGAGGACAATTTAATGACATACATTAGTTGAGGACAATTTAATGACATACATTAGTTGAGGACAATTTAATGACATACATTAGTTGAGGACGATTTAATGACATACATTAGTTGAGGACAATTTAATAACATACATTACTTGAGGACGATTTAATGACATACATTTGTTGAGGATGATTTAATGACATACATTAGTTGAAGACAATTTAATGACATACATTAGTTGAGGACGATTTAATGACATACATTAGTTGAGGATGATTTAATGACATACATTAGTTGAGGACGATTTAATAACATACATTGATTGCGGACAATTTAATGACATACACTAGATGAGGACGATTTAATGACATACATTAGTTTAGGACGATTTAATAACATACATTAGTTGAGGATGATTTAATGACATGCATTAGTTGAGGACAATTTAATGACATACATTAGTTGAGGACGATTTAAAGACATACATTAGTTGAGGACGATTTATTGACATACATTAGTTGAGGACAATTTAAAGACATACATTAGTTGAGGACGATTTATTGACATACATTAGTTGAGGACGATTTATTGACATACATTAGTTAAGGACAATTTAATGACATACATTAGTTGAGGATGATTTAATGACATACATTAGTTGAGGATGATTTAATGACATACATTAGTTGAGGACAATTTAATGACATACATTAGTTGAGGATGATTTAATGACATACATTAGTTGAGGACGATTTAATGACATACATTAGTTGAGGACAATTTAATGACATACATTAGTTGAGGACGATTTAAAGACATACATTAGTTGAGGACGATTTATTGACATACATTAGTTGAGGACGATTTATTGACATACACTAGTTAAGGACAATTTAATGACATACATTAGTTGAGGATGATTTAATGACATACATTAGTTGAGGACAATTTATTGACATACATTAGTTGAGGAAGATTTAATGCATTAGTTAAGGACGACTTAATGACATGCATTAGATGAGGACGATTTAATGACATACATTAGTTGAGAACGATTAATTGACATACATTAGTTGAGGACGATTTAATGACATACATTAGTTGAGGACGATTGAATGACAAACATTAGATGAGGACGATTTAATGACATACATTAGTTGAGGACGATTTAATGACATACATTAGTTGAGGATGATTTAATGAAATACATTACTTGAGGTTTAAAATTTAAATTTCAAGTTTCCACGTTTTAAAGGAGATCTTGTTGGAAAAGTGATGCAATCTTTTTTCATTAATTCATGAAAATGTTTAAATAAGAGGACTCTTTCTTGACACAGGTGTTGTTGAATAATGAATAAAGGCTTCATAACAAATGATTACAGTCGGTTTTAGCAAAGATTATCAGGACCACATCATGCAAGAATAGTGTGTTTGTATATTCCAGACTCAAGATTAATGGGCCGTCACATGTTGGCTGAATGCTCCTTTAATATAATAATGAATAAAACAACTGCTGATGTCAGTCTCTACAGTATTGCTCTTCTATATTTATCTTAAACTATTTCAACGCCCTGAATTACGTTGCATCTTACCAAATATTTGACCAATGAACGATCTCTTCCTCTGTAATGTCCTTTTGTGTATGTGCTGAAAGACAATAGTGGGAAATTATTCATTGGAAATATCAATTTGAAAATGGTAGGTAGGGGAAAGCAAATACCATCATGCTGATTAAAGATAACTAGCCTAATGTGTTTATGTCAACATGGTTGCTATAGGATGAAATTTGTGAGAAATACAAATAAATCGCTGAATGCCATTCTCTTCAATTAACTTTCCATAAAATTAAAAAAATATATTAATAATAAAATAAAAAAACTACTAAATCATCTGTAGAGCCCATCTAAGATTGTTGGAAGAGGTAATGGTGACCTAAAAAAAACTAACAACAGTTTTTGTGAAGCTGGCATGCACAATGAAATGATCTATTTTGTCTGTTTGTACTTCCACTTAGTCTATAATTAGGTAAATTTTCAATAAGAAAAGTAGAATAAAATATTTTCAAAAAATAATTCTTTACCTTACATATCAACACTAAATTTTGAGGAATTAAAATTGGACACCACCACACATTTTATTTTGACTACTATCTATGATAACAAACAGCCGTTATGTTGAAGTTCTCAAAAGCAGATGTCATTACAAAACAATATTCAGAACATTCAAACAAAGAAATCGATATAAACCAAGAACAGACAGTAGTCATGGCAACCAATGCATAACAACAAGTATGTACAAATATTTGCAAATAAAATAATTAATTTAAACATCTTTTATAAATTGATCAAAATTGATCAAAATGCACAAATAGAACAATGTAATTAGTTACATGAAACCAGAACAAACTTCATAATATGTGCACATGCTGAGTAGAAACTCACCTAAAAGATTAAAAAAAAAGAAATAATTAATCTATCTTATTTTATAGCACTTAAAAATATAATAGAATAGAATAGAAATAACATGTACCCACTCATCGAAAAGATAAAAAAACAGAAATAATTAATCTATCTTATTTTATAGCTTTTAAAAATAGAATAGAATAGAATAGAAATAACATGTACCCCCTCCCTTCTCATAAAATCCTAGTGGTTGAAAGCTAGAGTTGGATATTTTATTTAAAGGTCTATGGACGTGTAGAAATTTCTATATTGGTTACAAGAATATTAATATCAGAGCAGAGTAGTTTTTTTTTATTTTCTAAATTGTACTTTTACTTTTTTGAGTTATGGCTGATCATAGTTTGATCAATTTTTTATTTATGCAAAATTTGTGGTGTATTACTGGGCAGACACCTGAAAATCTTGTTGTTATTCTTCAAATTTCTTTCCTAAATCTTAGTCATGAAAAATGATTGGAAAATCTGTTTCTAGAAGAATTTGACTAGGGAGTACGGTAAAGACATTTGGTCAGCATTTGCTTACTTACTTCAAAGAATTACTGAACACATTTAAAAAAGCAAAGGATTAACAAAAGAAAATACCACGATTGTTCTGTAATACGTCACAAATTTGCATACAAATTTGCATACAAATTTGCAAATTGATGTCCGAGATTTCAAAATGCTGTAAAGTGGTTATTTTTTTGTGCTACTTTCATGGTTTTATACTTTAAAGCAACTTAGCTCATGCTACCTCTAAACAACCATACATGTTTTTAATTTCAACATTTTTGTGCCATATACATGTAGACGCTAGCTAACAACATAATTACACCAAATATAAAACATAACTGATATGATTTTAAGATTTTAAGATTAACTGAACATTTTAAGATTTTAACATTAGGCCCTGCCTACTCATTAATATGCAAGACATCGCCACCAAAAACAATAGGGCACATCTGCAGACCATGGGCTATTTGTGCACCACATATGAACTGAATCCATGTATAGTTCTTGAGATACCGTGTTTACAAGCTCTTTTTAACAAAATCATGTTACATGAAGTCCCGCCCACAATGCATATTAATGAAAATCAAAATGTTTGTACCATAAACATGTAGACACTAGCTAACAACATAATTAAAAGATGGTGTGGAGTTTGTTACTGGTTTCGTGATTTCAGGAGTTTTGCCAGTTTTTGATTGTGGAATAGGAAAAGGAGAGACGATGTTTGGCAGAGCTTTGTTGACGGCTTTGTCGACTCTCTTGTTGCCAGGGATGCCAACATGGCTGGGAATCTAGAAGAAGATAATATTCTTTCCTAAAAAGGAGAGAGTGTGGAGTTTGTGGAGGATTTGTAGAATGAGAGGTTTGGGCCAGAGCATGTTGAGGATACCAGTGAGGACGGATTTAGAGTCAGAGAAAATGACAAAACGTGGGCAGAAACAGAGTTCTATGAACTTTAAGGCCAGGAGGATGGCTTTCGCCTCGACAGAGTAGATAGAGGTGCCATCGGGTAGTTTTGATGAGAGGGTGAGACCGGGACAGGTGGCGGCGGTGGCTGCAGAAGAGCCTTCCCGTGTGGAGCCGTCGGTGGAGAGGAAGGAGTAGTCGTGGAAATGTCTACTAACTTGGCAGTATTTGGAGTTGAAGAAGGCTGGGTTGTGAAAAGGTTTCGTGAAGGAGGAAAGACCAAGGTACACCTTAGAGAAGGGAGGGGGGAGGGGGGAGGGGGGTGAATAGTCGAGGTGAGTGTAGGTGGGATGGTGTATCTGGCGATCAAGAAAATGTAAGTTTCTATGCTGTTATACTATATTATTCTATAATATTACATATCATTCAAGTTCTATGCCATACTATTAGGTAAAGTTAGTGCTCATTGCTGAGCTTTAGGGTGAGACTTGTAAAGTGTTACATTTCTTTAGACATGACATGATGGAATAGGGTGGCTAGTTCCTTTTCTCACCGCCTGTAACCTTCCTCAGCTAATGCCAGGTACCCTTTTTGTACTGCTGGGTACGCAGTGGAAGTTTTTTTCTTAAGTCTCTGTCTAAGCCTGGGCTGGATCGAGGGACATTCAGCACAAAAGTCCAGCTCTTTTATCCTGCCTCCCTGAATGAATGTTTTTGATGTATTGATACAACCATGTCAATAGCAAAAGGTCATATTTCATCAGAGGTTGAATTATTTCAAACTAACTTAAAAGAAGACAAGGTGCATTTAAGGGAAGGATAATCTAGAGTGCAAATAAAAGGAGAGGATGAGAATGTATATATCAGCATTAGGTCCTATTATGTATGTAATTGGAGACTATATCCATCACTGCTAAAAAGGATTAAACGGTGCATCAGCTGTGATACTCTACGAGCCAACCCATGGAAGAAGATCGTGAGGTTAGTGTTCCAACAATAATAGGTTTGCTGATCATATCGGGCAGCATAATCAGGATCAGTGATACGCCCGTGGATTGCCGATCTGATGATCGCACATTTTTTTTATATTATTATTATTTATTTTTTGTTTTTTAAACGTTAAAACATGAAAAGCTGAGAAATAAAGCAAAAAGCAAAAATATAATGTTGGTGACAAAAAATGCATTTTTTTCTTTTAATTTTTAACAAGTATTCTCCTCATTCTTATATCTCAATGTTGATTTAATTATATTATCTATGATCACTTGCACTGCCCACAGCTTGTTTATCACGATTAGTACTATCATAAAAAGTAATCAGAAATTGAATCGGATCGGGTTGATTATGACAAAATATGATTGGTAATCGGCAGAAGCCATTACAGTGTAATCGTTGAAACACTACTTGAGGTATCCTGTGTTACACATACTTGGACCACCTGATCAATAAGACAGGACTGGAGAAAAAAAACCTACCAGCATTCATGGACAACCAGGTTAAGTGGAGAATATTAATTAATGATGTCCAAGATCACTCAACCTGATGATGATGATGATTATGTATGATTTTTTTTTTTGAAACTTACTTGTTTGGGAAGATTTGAGTTTGATTCGGGGTTGACCAGAGCACCATGTTCGGCCATGAGGTAAGCAAGATGTTTCCTCCGATGGGTGTCCACCACCAGGTCAGTCAGGGACAAGGAGTGCTTCATCCCAACCTGCAAGATGAAGGAAACGTAACAGTGTCATTGAAATCACATATAGAGTATGAGCCCATGATGTGATACCCACATCAACGATGGCCCTTTTGGTTCTGGAAGTGCGATTTTTAATTCACACCAACTGTGCACAAGCTATGCTTGCTGGTAGCGTGGAACGCCAACAGACAACTTAAGCAATCACAAACACAACATCTTTAAGGAGCTGGCAGCCAAAAAGTGAGGACGTTTTTAAGTGGAGTCTCATATTAAATCAAATACCTATCTTGCACCCAGCAGTACGGAATATCATGAACAATACTAAATTCCGACCAGAGTACTCAAAATTTGTATGTGTTTTCCCATTGACTTTTTTGGAATTTGTTCGCTTGTGTAAACATTTCTGTAAAAAAAGACTGTGTGATGCAACTTCTATTGATTAAAATCTACATAAATTGGCAAAACCTATACCATCACTTTTCTGCCACTAGCTCCTTTAAACAAAGGTGAATATTTCAAAATGCAAATAAATGAAAATCACTCATTTGCATTTTGAAATGATGATGCTCTTTTTGATACCCACATCGCAAGATCTTCAAACCAAGATACTATTTTTCCATGCATACATTGTTTGCCTACTTTTCCTTGATCAGGCTTCAACTTTCAGATCATTTTTATGTTCTTGGGAACAGAGTTCCTGAGAACATATTGTGATCTTACCAAGGATCCAGTCACATGACTGCATTCTTTGGTCAAGCACATCTCAAGTTTGCTATCAGTAATAAAGTCGAATTTGATGTACGATAATAGCATTTATTTGAGGACATGGATGACATTTTGTGAGAGTATTTAAACGTCAGATTACCAAATTTTGTTGTAAAATCATATCAAACGACTTGACAGTGTGGCTACCATTTTCAATGCCGGGTTTAACGAGCGTGCCGTCACGATATACAGACCAGTACAGTCCACAGTGCAAAATTGGTAGAGTATACGATACGAGGTACCGCTAGCGTGCATGGCTAGTGCAGTAGAACACAACTTTACAGACAGCTAACTCTGACAGAAGTACTGCGGCTATAGCAATCTCGCGATAGACACGTAGTTGCGCAAACATGAGTTCACTCTTTACATAGATGAACTACATAACAGTACAACTAGAATTTACAAAAGGTGAAGAAAAAATGAGATGAACATCATAAATTAAAAGTAGGCCTATACAGTGGCATAGAAATAAAGATTTTAAATGCCTTTTAAAGGAATATTTAGACTGATTTTAATACAAGGGGAGAGAATTGTATCATCTTTCTACTCGAATTTGGTTTGTATAACGTTACGTTAGTAAGTGCAGTAAATAGTTACTAAAATATAAGATACAAAATCACTTGAACTGCAATCTATGATTATTCTACTACCTACATCAAATGTGAGGGCATCAAATTTTTTTTAAATCACCTCCCCTTCCCTCCAATTTTTCACAATATTTGTGTTAAATAAACTTGCAGTTCGTAAGTTGGCACAGAAATTAACATCCAGTATCATAGTGACTTCATCAGTTCATATTAAGCTTCCCTTTGTCTTGAATGCTCCCATATTATAGGCCTAAACCACATTGGTGTTGCTAAAAAAAAACATTGCATTTTCTTGGTATAATGCCAAAGAACAGTGCTTACGATTTTCATAACCACATTTTTTACACATTTCCATGGTATCACGCCCAAGAACACGGTGGTTACAATTTTCGTAACCACATGTTCTAGTTTTCTGTGCAACATGAACAAGAAAGTATTGAGTAAAACAATCTTGATATTTTTTAATAATAGCTTTTAAGCTATAGCTGCTCAAATCTTCAGTCTTTCTGGACAGATGTCAATTATTATGTTTGGGTGGAAGGACAGCTGGAAACCCTGTATATCTGTTAAAGGATGAGTTCAGTGGTCAATCAAGTCCTATCTTATATGAAAGAGGATTTTAAAAGAAACAAAATGATTCAAAAATCTTATTCCATTGAGGAGATATTCAAGTTTAAAGCACTGTTTTATCTGTGCAGAAATGACAGTTGGCGTCTTCATCCTCATATTAACTAATGTTAATGTATTTTCAAAAAAGTTTATTTAATTTTTTCATTTTCAACTTACTTTTCCTTGAATTTTCTTCAGGTGGTATATGATAAATACCCTTCCTAGATTCAGTTTTACTACTTTCCTGACATATCCAATGGTCTATAAGCCACAAAATCGCAGAACAAAATATGATAGAATACATAAAAACTTTTGAGGATTCTAAGGCTACAACATCACAACTAGTCTGATTTCAGTTGTTTCTACACAAATGATACCAAACTTTTAAATTTAGATATCTCCTTCACCATTGTGTTTCTATTGAAGTTTTCTTCCATCAAAGATGGACTTGCTTGACCACTGAACTAATCCTTTAACTTTCTTCTGTACACTTTGCATGTTAGGACCTAAAATTAACTCGCAGGTCCAAAACAATTTTGGTTTATGTATTTCTATTTTTTTAAATGTTCTATTATTTACATGTAGAGCGTAAGGTACATAAGCATGTTCTTGTAAAGTATGTGCTATACCCATCACAATAATTAAATAAACAATTTTTCCAATATTTTAGGAGAAGGCAATCAATTTTCAGAGAAAGAAATATAAATTTTCTTTAATTTCTTTTCTTGGATCTGCCTTTATGACATCACACTGTACACTGTGAGGTCACTTTCCAAAACACTCCCGCAATCTTTGAAATACAATAACTCCTAAACGGAAAAAGATATCAACATGATTTTTACACCAAATTATTTCAATCAGTCCTCTATCATATATATGAAAATTAAAATCCACGGGAATATTCCTCGACGACGACAATGAGTGAACACACAATTACAATGACGGGATCGTCGCCTGCGTATTCGGTTATTATAGTAACAATGCTATCACGAAATCGCTTAATACGACCCAGACGAAACACAGGTACGACGTACGGACATACATGACATCGACAACCAAGTCAATGTCCACGGCCTTTGATAACCAGTTGTGGTGCACTGAGGAATATTCCTTTAATAGTCCTGTCATTTAAATGAAATTAAAGATTCAGGGGTATATTACTTAAAGATCCAAAATCTCTTCACCAAACCCAGTTGAATTACGTAAAGAATAATAAAGTTATATGTGCTCCTAGGCACATGTTCATAGACCTACATAATACCACCTACATGTAACCCACTGCATCTATTACAGATGAATGCCAACAAAATAACATTAAAAAATCATTTGTCAATTAGTACATAATATCATATCTTCAGAGGTTTGTTGACAACTATGGCCAGCATGTTTGAATGAAATTTGAGATGTTTAGATCATGAGGGAAAATTCAAAAATAATGAAGGAAATTTCTCCTACATATCTGACATCAAACTGGTAATAGCAATATCAAAGCCTAAATTTCCTACAGTGCGACACATAGTAAACAAACTTTATTATCAAAAATTTACCTTTTCATTGAAATTTCCATTTAAATCTGTGACATCCTCAGTATAAACCATCATGGATTCGAATATAAACAAAAATGTACAAAATCAACTCCTCAAGTCTGACTCACTATGTGCAAAATACTGTCTCCACTTGTACAAAAACCAAAACAAATCTACCGCTTGGGGAATGGAAATAATATATCCTGAGTATACGTGGCTGGACTGCAATACTTTTAAAAGGCAACTAATATCTGATTTATTATCAGAGATAATGTAGAGATGCTTGATTGGCAATTGGCCGAGATAATAATCATTATTTCATGTGTATGATTTTTAATTTTTCAATGAAATCCACTCAAGATAAATTGTAACATTCCAAGAAATTAAAACAATTTATGAAAATTCAACAACAAATCTTGGAATCTACTTCATGAATATTCATTAGATGCTATAGAGCTTATTGATAGAAAACACCTGTCCCCTATGACCATATGCTGCAAATCAAACAATGGAATAACACAATCAAATATGGACACCACAAGTAATTGTGTGGTGCATCCAACACATTGATGTGTGTCAATTCACAAATAGAAGTAAAATCCGGTGATAATTTGACAGGAAGTTTTTATTTGTGGGTATTCTACCGTTAATCATTTGAACAATGTCTAATGATTGCTAGAGATATGATTCAAAGCTATGCAGACCTGTCATTTTTTGTTTTAAACTTATTTGAGGGTATGGTAGCCCCTTCTCTCATACTGACCTACCCCCCTCCCACCCTCCTTTTATTCCCACCCTCCCACCCTCCCTTCTCTCCCACCCTCCCTTCTCTCCCACCCTCCCTTCTCTCCCACCTCCCTTCTCTCCCACTCCCTTCACCCCACCCTCCCTTCACTCCCACCCTCCCTTCATTCCCACCCTCCCTTCATTCCCACCCTCCCTTCATTCCCACCCTCCTTCACTGCCAACAAAATCATTCATAATAATTACACAACATTTCCGTCTCGGGTCCAGTTAATAGTGTCTCTAGCTGCAGCTTGAAGGATTTGACTGGCGCACAATGAGGCTATGTGGAATTGTGATATTGCGCATTATAAGAAACTGATATAACATGATATATAACATTTCTGCCATGCCAACACAAGAAGTACAACAAACAGAAATTCATTAAAAATTAAAAATCTGAAAAGTAAAAGAAATATGTGAAATTTACAAAGCCAGCACCATGTAAAATAAAATAAACACTCTGTGATACTTTAAGAAGTTCTTTTCTAAGACATAAAACTGTTTATATTTTTATATTTCAACAAAGAATAATTACAAATATATATTTCCCAATATATATAAATGGTATTAAGATCCAACACTTCAGGAGGTATTTCTGGCCATAGTATTGATTAGTTGTTCTATATATTGCTCATTTGCAAGGTCAGTTTAACACCTAATTTATATATTTTTTCAGTGGTTTTGTTTTCTTATCCAGAACATCTGTGTCAGCACAAACTATTTGCATTTAGTTTAAAACATTAGCAGCTAAAAAGCAGGTCAGGTATTATCTTAAATCAACAAGGATGTTGAATTACCTAATGATAAAATCGGAATGATGATACACAATATGGTTTGTACTTAGCAGGGATGAGAAGGATTAAAGGAAATGACAAATTAGGCTTTCTAATCGATGTGTTATTTACCTGCTAAAATAAAATATAACGAAAATATACCAGTTATAGAAAGTAACCAATATTAAATCTGTATCTGAAAATATTCAGATATTATAAAGCTTTGGAAAATATCAACTCATAAAATTAATAATTGATGAGATGGCTATGGAAAATATCCACTGATAAATTGAGAATTGATGGCATGAATAATACATGGAATTGCAACCACTCCTTAATTTTTTCCTGCCGAGAACTTTTCAGTGATGCCATTCATGCAAAACTGAGGAAATTTAGCTTTCACGTAATTGTGAAAGTATGACCCAATCCTACAATGTTAGTAAGTAAATGCTCTCTCTTGAGTTAGTTGATTGACAGCTTTTTCAACCAATCACCACACAAATTTGCCTAGCAACAAAATCTGCGTACCTGAGTGGTATTGGTACAGTATAGCTAGCTAGCGGCACGTGCTCATTGCAGTCAATGCAATATACTGCACAAAACAAGTTTCTGCACACACACACAGACTGAGTGACAACAGACAAGATGGTGACCAAAACTTGCACCTCGGGCATGCTACCAGCTTTGTAAGTCAGATTCCTGTTAGCCAGAATGATAAGCAAACAGAACTTTGTTTATTCCTTTTGCTAAAAACTCTCAAGATCCAGAGATGTGCCATAAATGGATCAAAGCTTGCAGCAGGCCACATGAACATCTAAAAGTAAATGCATTGGTTGTGCATGATTGCAAATTTTAAGGTTTGTTTGCCCCACCTAAACTGCATTGCTATGGTGGGTATAGCCTATTTCCATTACTCAGAGAGGTCAATTCTGATCAGAATCTAATGCATCTGCACTCTTTGAATGAAATATTGGAAGAGGCTAAACAAAGAGCATTGAAAAATACTCCTGCAATTGATATTGTGCCCCCTTTTTTTTTTTTTTTTTAAATGAAAAACCCACCTGACAAGCAAACCTCCCTACCCTCTAAACCATTAATTCCATCCCCTTCTAAACCTACCATTAATTCCATCCACCAACCTTCTATTTGATACCCTCTTACCTACCTGTACTCCTTTCCAGCCAGCCCCTTCTCCTCCTAACATCTGACATGAAAGAAGGAGGGTCTCCACCATTTCTTCTACCCATCCACTCCCCAAACAACCGTTCACTTCTTCCACTACCTACTTAACATCTGATAGAATGAAGGAGGGTGAAAGGGCCTATAGACAGATATTCCCATATCATTTATATGATAGAGGATTACCGTATTGGACAAAGCGCTTATGAAAATAGAACTGCACCACTTTTAGGCCCAAAGTTTCTTCCTTATAAAGCGCCCATGCTGCGGGCTACGTAGAGTGTGCTATTGGAACTGCATTGGTGTGAGCTGGTTCTATACTAGTCCCACAATAACTACCACAAGAAACTTTGTGAGCATCAGATGCAAAACAAGCAAAGAATGTAACAAAACTTATTTAAAGTCTTCAAATGAATCAAATAGATTATGTAATCAATCAATAAATGTAGCGTGGACGCTTATTAGAGCAGGGGTGCTTAATACTTCGAATACAGTATTTAACCCTTACTCTACCAGCACTTTTTTGAAAATGCGCTCGGGAGGCGGGGCCGAAGACGGGGCACCCAAAACGGCGATAATATCACCGCGTGGTAGAGTAAGGGTTAATCAAGGCGTGATTATTGAAGGGTCCTCTGTCTTCCAGGCAGAACAGTGGGGCCCCTTCCGCTTTCGGGACCCGCTGGGCCGCCCACCGGGATCATGCTGCCTATATTTTCGGGTTGGCGCATATGTCGCGGGTTGATTAACCCTTACTCTACCAGCCCTTTTTTGAAAATGCGCTCGGGAGGCGGGGCCGAAGACGGGGCACCCAAACCGGCGATAATATCGCCGCGTGGTAGAGTAAGGGTTAAGAAACAAATTAGTGTACGACACATGTTGATATCTTGTTCAGTTTTGGAAGTATTGAATTCAACAATTTCAACAATGTATTGAACATGCAGTGACCAGTGCAGTAAAATGTGTGATGTCATAATTGCAGATACAACACAAACTTTTAAGTATTTCTATAAAAAATAATATATATATTTTTTATATTTAGAGCGTAAGGTACATAAGCAAATGGTATCTCAATAATTAAAAAAAAAAAAGTGAAATAATTTCTTTTTGATAACTTTGATAATTTCTTGGATCTGCAAATATAACATTAAACTGTACACTGTGAGGTCACTTTTCACTAGTGAAATCCTTCATTCTTCAATAACGACAGATAAAACAACAGAGCTAATGAACATTGTTTATCTGATGGGAAAGCTTACTTTATCATTTTTTCATACAAAACCTTGTTCTGTTACATTATACAACAGATCATTTTAATTCATCAATGTTAACTTATCAACATTGCCATGTCAATCTTTTAAGCGATCATGTAATAGTACACTGACATTGCAGACTGTACTTTTGTTTCATTTTCATCTTAAAGGACTATTCCCATGTTTTTTCGAACCTTTCATAAGAAAGAGAACAACTTTGGAAACACTTTAGTACAAAAATCATGTTCATATGTTATTACTACCAGAAGATATCCCAATTTTAAGGTTCACAAAAAATGCCAATACACAAATAAGAAAAGGCTCAGTATGACATCACAGCAACACATTCTCCCACAAAGTTGATGTATTTCATTAAAATCTATCATCCCTTTGTATTACTAAAACCTGCTAGAAAAATAAATTGATGAAAGTTAGGTATCTATATACATTGCTAAATATACCCTACTTTAACAACTTTGGGAAAATTGTTTTTAATTATACAAAAACAACCAATTAACGTTCAAAGAAATACATAACATTTTCAATAGAATTGTCTCTATGACATCATCAAACACAAATTCATCATACTGTACAAAAACTTTAAAATGCAATTGGGAAATCTTTAAAAATCCATATTTTTTGAACGGAATATGATATCAACCTGATTTTTGTACCAAATAGGCTCTTTTAAATAAAATTTTACATAAAACCATGGGATTATTACAAAAGACCATGGGAGTATTACAAACAACCCTGGGAATATTCCTTTAAATGTGTTAGAAAAACAGAAATGAACAAAAACATGGATGACAACACTTGCTTTGAAATATCCAAGCTGTTAGAAAAAGGCAATTTAAGTATATACACTCTCTAACAAAAAAATGGAAAATTAGTTACCACTAAAAATAATAATTAAATAGTTTAGGATGTCAGTCATATATCATAATGGTCCAAAATTGAGTTATAATGGTACTAAAGAAAACACTCAGAAATGATTTTTTTTTTTTACATCTGGTCTCAATGGCTGGTGATCTGGTATCAAATATCTATTCCACAGGATCTACAATCTGGGAGCATGCCTATTAATTGAAACAAGTACAACACACGAGAATATTTAATTCATGCAGCCGGATTGTTTAGATGTTACGATTAATGTCATGGTTTCTTATTTACATACTTGAAATATTCAATGTGAAACACAAAAACATTATTTTTTATAACATTTTAAGTTTCAAAATGGTTGATTCGTGCCTAAAAGCTGAGCAGTATTTGTCTATTGTTTATAATATTTCGATAACAGCGTGGTAAACATATTAAATGGGAGTGGATAATATTTAGCCATGACAGTAATGATGGTATTTTCATGAGTTTTAAGTTTTTCCTAGCAAAGATATTTTTCCCAGATGCATTTCAAATATGCAATGTAACATTGCATAAGGTTTTAACGTTAGGATAGCAAAGGATCATGGGAAATATCACAAAATAGTGGCTTCTATGTAGCAAAATGTTCCTATATTTAGGAACATTTCGGTTCCCATTAATAGGCATAGTCCAAGACTGACGTACAAAACAAAATACTCATTAATAGCTTGGCCATGTCTACAGGAAGCTCCCCACTTTACTCAACAGAATTGCATTATAAAGGTGGAAACCACAAGAAAAGAGGAACTAGGTTGATTAAAATAGACTTGGCACAGAACTAACGAAGAGGAACTTAAGATATGAAGTAGAGTCAGCATAAAGTAGAGTCAGCCCCATTAACAGCAGCAGATAAGACAGATATTCCCTTTTCATCCCCCAAGTACCAGATGGACCAGAGAAGACAAGCATGAGTGAGTGAGTAAGTGAGTGAGTAAGTTAATAAGATGAATAACAATTGAACAAAGAGTGAGGCTGTGATGTAGTTTTTAATCCTGGCCTGGTCGTTCAAGAGATTTTAAAAACAGGACCTGCTGCCCCGGTGCTCAGCTTATCAGGTTAACTCAGATTAAGGTAAAATAAACTTGTGCCCCATGCTCATTGCTGAGCTTCAGGCATGTGACTTGGTAAAGTGTCACACTTCCTGAGCAATGGCATGATGAGGTAGGGTAGCCAGTTTCTTTCCTCACCACTTGTAACCTTCCCAAGCTAATTTACTGTAAGGTACGCAGCAGGAGTTTTTTTTTAATTTTCTGTCCAAGCCTGGGCTCAAACCAGGGACCATCAGCATGAAAGTCAGCTCTTTACCAACTGAGTATCAGAGTATACCTCATTTTAATGTTAATATTTTTATGTAAACAAGATTTTAACTCAGCATCATAATGCATTAACAGATGTGTACATTGTGATGTTATGTAACAATGCACACAATCACACATGCATAATCCACTTTGCTGACAAGATAGCTTGTTATGCCCTATAAGCACTTTGAGTATGATTAAGATCTGATGGTTAGGCAGTTCCCTTGGCCCCCTGCCCCACCCCCAGCTATAATCAAGGCTAATATTTCTATGCGGACTTGGACAGTATTGTTGGAAAAGTATTCAGTGATACAAAATCTATAATAATGAACAAGTTTTCCCTTAATTACATGAACTGTCAGAAGGACAGTATGCTCAACTATTCAAAGCAAGCATAGAGAATGGGCTTATTGAGGGAAGTATATAGGGTAGTAGGGGCAGATGATTACTTCAGCTTTGAAAGATGCACTTCCATTTTCATTTGCTTTATTAATTTTCACAACATTTTACTACAAGATTCAAAATATCTTTGATTTTTCTCAGATATTTTATGACAAAAAAAAGCTCAAGGTTATCTCACCCATGCAGTACCTCAGAAAATATGTAAAAGCTAGCAGTCTTTATAACTATAGCACCCCTTTTAGTTTTATCAATTGAATAACAAAGAAAGGAGAGGCCCTGACTTGCCAATGTCAATGAAAGAATGTCATTAAGCCTTTCCAACATGTACCCTCCCCCAACCCCTACACATTCCCAGAACAACATCTTGGATTGTAATACAGCTTCTAATTTAAGAAAATATGTGTGTCAAGCAATGTCAAGCAGCATGAAAAGTGTACAATAACATTAAAGCAATGTTATGCCAAACAATATTGCTTACCATATGACAAACTAGACACTGGAAATGATACAAATCCCCTCACTGTTAATAATGCATATTCCAGACTGTCCCACATTCCAACATATCCCAAATGTCATCCCATGCCTATACTCCATGCCATCACAACTGAAATCCAGATAACACCCCACCACATGCCATTCCACTCTGTTCCACATGTCGACCCACCCTGTTCCACATGCTAACTCACCCTGTTCCACATGCCAACCCACCCTGTTCTACATGCCAACCCACCCTCCTGACCAACATCCCACCCCACCTGCCCTACATACAATTCTACCCTGTCCCACATGAAATCCCACCCTTATCCTAATTCCTTCAGCTACTTTATCGCCACGTTATCGTCTACCCCACATTCCACTTATTGTTTATATATCCTAAACCCCTAATTTAAAATTCTTTAGAAGCAAGAAAACTTTTATTTGCTTCTTGATTCATGGCAAGACAACAAATTGTATTCCTATTCATATCATGTCAATATCATAACAAACAAGAAATGTCAGGTTAGTAAGTCTTTTGATCTCAGGTCAAATATTTTTGATCTTAGGTGAAACATTTTGCAGTAAAGTCTATTTTTATGCAAATAACTTAATTAATATGCACACTATACCTCACCACAATGCTCTTCACATATACTGTATGATCATTTGTTTAAGCAAAATCACCACACCCACTTTAATTCAAGTAATACCACAGATACAAATATTCTTATTGCTATGCAAATCAGCTAATTAGTATGCACACATAACCCCACCAATCATGCTCAACTGAACAGTACCAATGCCTTCTATGACTGTACCAAGTTATTATCTCAGGATAATTATTTTGTACAAAAGTCTGTTATGCAAATAACCTAATTTAATATGCACATTACACCTCAACATAGACAATGCTTTTCACATATATAATCATTTGTGTAAACAAAACCCCACACCCGCTTTAATTTAAGACATATCATAGATACAAATATTTGTAATGTTATGCAAATAAGCTAATTAGTATGCACACACAACCCCCAATCATGCTCAATTGAACAGTACCCATGCCCTCTACCCCTATGCCAAGTTACATGAATGTACACCATTCATAAGTTATGAAAACTATATCTTCAACCAAAAACTTTAACCAAAACTTTAACCTTACAAATATTTTCATTGTTATGCAAATATGTTATTTAGTATGCACACAACCCCCATATCATACTCATTTGATCAGTACCCATGTCCTCTACCCCTATGCCAAGTCTCATGAATGTACACCATCATAATTTAAGTTATGAAAACTTTAACCAAAACTTTAACCAAAACTTCTAAACGGACGCTGACACTGTCGTCAGGGGCAGTAGAATAGCTACTATTCTTCAAATAGTCGAAATAAAAACTGTGAAAAAAACATTTAACTACATACACTGTATATGTCTATCTAAACATGACAGGGATATTCACCATGTGTAGGTCACTTTCAGATCAAACAGCGTGCTTGTCAGAAAATGCTGATGAAAGCAAACTTTCACTAACAAAATTATGCAGATCAGAAAATACCATAAGAAAATTTGCGACATAATGCAAGCTCTCAACATTATGATGGCAATGCTCAGCAAAGGACAATTTACAAAAGGGTGGGGTGGGGTGAGGAGAGGTCAAACTTTTTCATCTTCATATCTTTGTTCTTATTTTCCTTGAAAGTAAATTAGGTTGCCCCCAAAAGTATGTGTGTTGTGTGTGTGTGTGTGGGGGGGGGGAGGTGGGTCCTGGAATGTAAGGCCAAGGTCCCTTTGTTTTTATTTTAAAAAGGGCAATATCTTCTCTCCCTAAAATTAACAAGTGGCCTTTTGCAAGGAATAATCTACTTGAAACTTTTCAATAAATAACTACACAACAGATTGATCACAGAAACCCCAATTCCATTGTGCAGATGGTGGTGCAAGCTAAGCATTAGAAAAACAAAGAAAATCTCCCATGTTAAAACTCAAAAACAACATAAAAAGAAAACAGTACTTTTAGTCATCATTGCACATACACCACCAGAATACAAAGGCAGACAGTCCATATGTTATGAATGAGCTCAAAAATCAATACAACAGTATGTAAGGGAATTTGTCTAAACAATTCTTGAGTCACTTCAGGGCGTGTTAGGGAGCATTCCCTACCAACAAAAAAAAAAAAAAACACTAAACAGATGTATCATGACTCACGGTTCAAATGTAGGTAGACTTGAATTTTTTAATAAAGGAAAAAAAATATACAAAACTTTTCGTTTCCACAAATAATTTTCCGCAAATTAAAATTCATAACATTTTCAATTTTATACGTAAACAAAATAAAAATTCTCACTTTCTTCACATTGAATGATTCACAACAACCATTTCTTTTGATTCACCAACAAAAAGGAATTTTGAATAGTTCTCAAAATTCTTTAAGAAGTTTAACAGTAATAAATCAAACCTAAAGATTTGAATGAAAGACTGATCAGACATCCAAGGATTAGTTCGCCATTGTGTCCAGGGCCAATGACAATTCTCCTTTAGAAAGTTAGGAGGGGGTAGGGGGTTATGATTTTCCACCATAGAGTAAAAGGACTGACAGTATTTTTTAAAGACTTATGTATTCTGCCAGCAAGTGGGGAATAATTCTCAACAGATCTATTTTTTTATTTCATCAAATCCCTCTAACATCTAAGATGAACATGCTTGACCACTTTTTCCATGCCTTTCTTAGTGGCGATGCCAGGGTGGGGTCTTGGGAGGCCAGGACCACGTCGAGGACGTCTTGGTCAAGATATATTAACTTTCCTGATGACCAATGAAGTGAAAACCATTCATCAATTAAACTGCTTACAAAATTATGTCTAATTCGGCTCAGAAAGCTGCAAATACCGCCAGAGCAGCCTCCAGGAGGATCTGAGCTGCTACAGCTGCTACAGACAAGCTTGACCACTAAATCAATTCTTTGATACAATTTGCGAAACCTTTCTTCCCATAAATGATGATGAGGTGCTCAAGGGTGCGTTGATATAATCACAGTTGAATAAACTATATTTTGTTTGGAATCAACATACAATTAATATCAGTATTAAAGGACCACTAGACCGAAGAGTGAGGGTGTATTTTTAAGAGTCCCCCAAAAAATCAAATGCTTCTCTAGCACCCAACGGTATAGTCAACTTCTGGTTAATATGAATATTCAAGTAATCTTTGCCCTCACATCGTCTGTGGGCTATGGAGGCATGAAGTTTATCGATCTTTGTGGACAATATATCTAAGAAATTCACAAAAACAAGCACCCTCACTTTCGGTCTAGTGCTCCTTTAAACATCCGAGGAAGGAGGTGCCACCCATACCCTGCTCTGTACTACTATGAATGTGATCACCACTATAAATGTGATCACCACTAAAATATGATCACCAATAGTAATGTGATCACCACTATGAATGTGATCACCACAAACCAGAGAATCTGAGAGTTTCTGGCTTTACCTTGGAACAGTCAAACATCCAACACAGTAGATTCTTTTCATACCAATGGTCATTAAATTTCTGCAAAAAGTTAAGGTAAAGTATAAAGTTCAAAGTTTCCTTAAAAATGGAAAACATTACAAGATCACAATAACATGTTAAAATTGTTGCTACAACTCAGCCAGAGGAACCAGAGGCACATGCACCTGCACTTTTTTCAAAAATGGCATAAGTGCCCCTCTTAGAAATAAAAATGCCCTCTTATGAGTAAAAAGTCCCCTTTTGCAAGTGAAAGTGTCCCTTTTGGAAATTTTTTTTTGAAAATAATAAAAAATAGTCATGGAGTACTGATTATGATGCAGAAACTTGTGCATTTTAAAAAGTCAGGGACTGGACAAAATAATATTACATTTCTTAAATAATATCAAATTATGCACATATTAAAGAGTAAACAACTCATGGTACTAAGCAAAGCTGAACAATAAAAGAGCCCAAGGACTTTTTGAAATGTATATATTTTTGTGTGTGGACAGGGGAGAGGGGGGGGGGGAAGGAAAGTTCTCTGACTAATTATTCCTCTAAAGAATTCTTATTAAAATTTGACAAGTAAAAGTATCCCTTTTAAAAATTAAAAGTGCCCCTTTTAACTATTCAAAGCTAGTATAGAGAAAGGGCTTATAGAGGAAAGTATATACAAAAATAGGGTAGTAAGGGCAGATGATTTCAAATTACTTAAGCTTTGAAAGATGTACTTACATTTTCATTTACACTACAAGCTTCAAAATATCTTTGAGTTTTTCTAGATATTTTAAGACAAAAAAAAAACTCAACCCACAAAACCTAGCAGTCATTATAACTACAACACCTCTTTTAGTTCTATCATTTGAATAACAAAGAAAGGAGAGGCCCTGATTTGCCAATGTCAATGAAAGAATGCCATTCAACCCCCATTCCAACCTGTACCCTCCCCCAGCCCCTACACATTCGCCAAACTACATCCTGGATTGTAATACCACTTCCAATTTAAGAAAATATGTGTGTCAAGCAAAGTCAAGCAGCATGGAAAATGTACAATAACATTAGAGCAAAATTATGTGAAACAATATTGCTTAACGTATGACAAACTAGACATTGGAAACGATACAAATCCCCTCACCACTAATAATGCATATTCCAGACTGTCCCACATTCTATCCCAACCTGTCACAAATGTCATCCCACATCTATACTCCATGCAATCACACCTGAAAACCAGATACTTACTGTATGTCATTCCACCACTTGCATGACCCACATGCCATCACAACTGAAATCCAGATGACATCCCACCACATGCCACTTCTCCCTGTCCCACATGTCGACCCACCCTGTTCCACCTGCCAACCTATCCTGTTCCAGATGCCAACTCACCCTGTTCTACATGCCAACCCACCCTGTTCAACATGCCAATAAACCCGGTCTAACATGCCAACACATCCTGACCAACAACCCACCGCACCCTGCCCTACATACAATTCCACCCTGTCCCACATGACCTCATCCTAATTCCTTCAGCTACTTTATCATCATGTCATCTTCTAACCCACATTCTGCTTCTTGTTTATATTTCCCAAACCCCTAATTTAACATTCTTTAGAAGAGAGGACACTTTTATTTGCTTCTTTATTCATGGCAAGAAAAACACATTGATTGCTATTCATGTCAGGATTGTCAATATCAGAACAAAGCTACAAATGTGAAGTTAGTAAGTCATAAGCCATAGATTTGTGATCTCAGGTCAAACATATTGCAGCAAATGCACACTATACCTAACCATTAAGTGTGAACAATGCTATTCATATATACTGAAAGATCATTTGTTTATGCAAAATCTTTACACCCTTTAATTCAAGAGATACCACATACACAAATATTTTTATTGCTATGCAAATCAGCTGATTATTATGCACACACAATCCCCCAATCATGCTCAACTGAACAGTACCAATGCCCTCTACCACTAAACCAAATAGCAAGTTATTATCTCAGGTTAAATATTTTGTATGCAATTCTATTGTTATGCAAATAACCTACTTAATATGAACAAACACCTCACCATTGAGTGTAGTCAATGCTCTTCACATATATGATCATTTGTGTCAAAGAAAATCCCCACTCCCACTTTCATTTAAGGGATATCATAGATACAAATATTTTCATTGTTATGCAAATAAGCTAATTTTTTTGCACACACAACTCCAAAACATGCTCATTTGAACAGTACCCATGTCCTCAACCCCTGTAACAAGTACCAAGTTATTATCCAAGGTTAAATATTTTATGTGAGTCTATTGTTATGCAAATAACCTAATTAATATGCACATTACATCTCACCATTAGGTGTAGACAATGGTCTTCACATATATGATCATTTGTGCAAACAAAATCCCCACTCCCACTTTAATTTAAGAGATATCATAAATACAAATATTTCATTGTTATGCAAAGTAAGCTAATTAGTATGCACACATAACCCCCCCTTCCCCAAAATCATGCTTATTTAAACAGTATCCATGTCCTTCTACCCCTGTGCAAAGTTACATGAATGTATACCATTCATAATTTAAGTTATGCACTCATGAATCTTAAACATTTTGTAAGAAAGTTTATTGTTATGCAAATAACCTAATTAATATGCACACTATACCTGCCTCAACATTAAGTGTAGACAATGCTCTTCACATATATGATCATTTGTGCAAATAAAATCCCCACATCCACTTTAATTTAAGAGATATCATAGATACAAATATTTTCATTATGCAAATAAGCTAATCAGTATGCACACAGAACCCCAAATCATGCTCACTTGAACAGTACCCCTATGCCAAGTTACATGAATGTACACCATTCATAACTTAATGAAATCTTTTAACCAAAAACTGTGGCCAAAACTTTTAACCTGACAAATATTTTCATTGTTATGCAAATAAGGTAATTTGTAGGCACACACAACCCCCCAATCATGCTCATTTGAACAGTACCCATGTCCTCTACCCCTATGCCAAGTTACATGAATGTACACCATTCATAAATTATAAAACTTTAAACAAAAACTTTTGAACACTTTACTTTGGGAGAGAGGTCTAGGACCAATTAGCACTTCAAATTGAAATTCATAGATCTGCCCCTTAGTGCTCTCCCCCCCCTCCTCCCCCACTCTTTGAAATCTTCCTATCCCTCTGCAGTACAACTCACAAACTTTCATTTCAAAGACTGTTTAATACCTACCGTGACGTATTCTGTAATGTCAAATTATTCAAACATGGGTGTGGGGGCAGCATACAGTTTTGTTATATTCTTATGATTATTTCTAAAAGTCAGGGACTGGACAAAATAATATTACATTTCTTGAATAATATCAAATTATGCACATATTAAAGAGTAAACAACTCAGGGTACTAAGCAAAGTTGAATATTAAAGAAAAGCTTTTAAGGCCCAAGGACTTTTTGAATGTATATACTTGTGTGTGTGTATGTGAGGGGAGGGGCTAGGGCAGGAGGGGAAGGGGCAGGGAAAGGGGCAGGGGAAAGGGGGCAGGGAAAGGGGCAGGGGAAGGGGAGGGGAGGGGAGAGGGTTTTTTTTTTTTATACTAGAAACCACATGACATAGATTTTCTTACTGAGTCCAGAGAGTTGATTGTTTGGGTTTCCTTTCAGGGCATGAAATCATTGTTCAGCACATTCCATTGGAAAGTTTTAACTAAATCTTAATACATCTTCCCTAATATATATATATATATATATATATATATATATATATATATATATATATATATATATATATATATATATATATATATATATATATATATATATATATATATATATATATATGTATATGTATATATATATATATATATATATATATATATATATCTATATATATATATATATATATATATAAACATATATATATATATATATATATATATATATATATATATATATATATATATATATATATATATATATATATATATATGTACATATATATATATATATATATATATATGTATATATATGTATATATATATATATATGTATATATATATATGTATATATATATATATATAAATATATGTATATATATATATACATATATATATATATATATATGTATATATATACATATATATATATATATATATATATATATATATAAAATATATTTATATATATATATATTCATATCTGTATATATATATATATACATATATAAATATATATATATATATATATATATATATATATATATATATATATATATATATATATATATATATATATATATATATATATATATATATATATATATATATATATATATATATATATATATATATATATATATATATATATATATATATATATATATATATATATATATATATATATATATATATATATATATATATATATATATATATATATATATATATATATCCCAAATTTAAGCAATAATTTCTTTCTTAGGCAGTAACAAAACCACACATACCATATTGAATCAAAATCCAATCATCAGTTCTTGAGATAATGACAGACAAACAGACAGACTAACAAACCCAGGTAAAAACATAACCTCTTGTGTTTTGTTGGCAGGTATAACAACAATGAGCTGATAAGACCAGTGAAAAGGAAGACTTTAAGTAATATTCCCATGGTTTTTTGTAAAATTTTATATGAGTCAATTTAGTACAAAAATCAGGTTGATATCATATTCCATTCAGGACATATGGATTTTTAAACATTTCCCAATAGCATTGTAAAGTTTTTGTACAATATGATGAATTCGTGTTTGATGATTTCATGGTTTGTTGATGTTTAACGGTCATAGATGTTTAAATGTCATAGAGACAATTCCATTGCAAATGTTTATGTATTTCTTTGAATGTTAATTGGTTGTTTCTGTATGATTAGAACAGTTTTCCAAAAGTTATTGAAATAGGGCATATTTGGCAATGTATATAAATACCAAACTTGCATCAAATTATTTTTCTAGCAGGTTTTACTAAGAAAAAGGGATGATAGATTTTAAATGAAATACATCAACTTTGTGGGAGAATGTTTTGCTGTGATGTCATACTGAGCCTTTTCCTATTGGTTTATTGGCATTTTTTGTGAACCTTAAAATTCAAATATCTCCTGGTAGAAATAAGATATCAACATGATTTTTGTACCAAATTGTTTTTAAAAATTGTCTTTTTCTTATGAAAGACTACAACAAAACATGGGAATATTCATTTAAAAACATGGCAATAATCATTTAAAAACATGGGAATACTCCTTTAAAATGATGGGGATATTTCTTTAAAATCATGGGAATATTCCTTTAAAAACATGGGAATATTTCTTAAAAACATGGAAAAATTTCTTTCAAAACATGGGAATATTCCTTTCAAAACGTGGGAATATTCCTCTAAAAACATGGGAAAATTCCTTTAAAAGCATGGGAAAATTCCTTTCAAAACATGGGAATATTCCTTTCAAAACATGGGAATATTCCTTTCAAAATATGGGAAAATTCCGTTCAAAACATGGGAATATTCCTTTCAAAACAAGGGATTATTCCTTTAATACAACAGCAATCAATTTACTGTATTTGATGTAATAATAAGCACCGGAGCGCTTATAAAAATAAAACTGTACCACTTTTTAGGTGCAAAGTTTCTTCTTAATAAAACCCATGCTCGGGAGACTCTTAGAGTGCAAATTTGGCTGAGACAAAGGAAAATAATCCTATTCAAAAGTAATTACCACTAAATCCTGTTTCCTGTTTTAATTTGTTAATAGGGATTCAGGCTAGGGTACAAAAAAGGTATGGAACATAAATATTTACAAACAGCATTCATTGTTTATTGAAGTTGTGATATGTTATCAGTCAAATGTTGGGTGGGAGTTTATTAGAGCAGGGGCCTTTAATACATTGAAATACACTAGAATAAGACTCTTACATTTATAATCTTCTCAACATCATCGACTTCACCTGGCATGTCAGATAAGACATTGAAGATCTGTGCAGAATTGTCCAGCTCCAACAGTTCTTCCTCCTGAAAACACAATGATAAAAAATCACAACACTTTTATGAGATTTATTTCCTCAAAATTTATCCTGAATAGCCATTAAAAAAAATCTTACTTTGCTATAGGTATCATGGCACACTCACTACTAATTACAGAAACAATAAAAAACAATCAAGCAAATTAAGAAAGAAAAAAAAAAAAATGGTAAAGAAAGTACTAATAGATATGGAATTAATTATAAACTTTCCCACTGTTGTGAAAAAAGGTGTCTAAAATCTTCCCACAAAAAATCGTGTTAATAGAGTAAATACATTTCATATGCTTCACTCTTTCGTAATTTAATGTATCATTCATCACAAAATTACATGCGGGGCATTTGTAGAGCACATGTTTACCACATATAAGGGTGTTTTAGTTGACGTCATGAAATCACATGACTTTGTTTACATCACCAATTTGTCGGGAAAAAACACTGTCATCTGCTGTGCACTTAATTAGACTTACGTACGTTTGCATGTTGTTGTAAAAATTATTTTAGTAAGATGATTATGCCGGAATCTTGCTGTGCCGTTGATTGCACTAATAAATGTGTGCGGGAAAATAAAAGACATTTTCTCGATTTCCATCTGATCCTGATCGATGTTCGAAGTGGGTTTCTACTGTACAGTACAACCTACAGTACACACTAGGATTTGCATGAGCACTTTATATCGGGTTTGTAGACTTTGTCTGAGTATAATGAACAATCAGCTGGCGTTAACGTTAAATTACTCTTTGTATTCCTGGTGAATATACAAAACTTACAGAAAATATGAAGTAAAATTGAAAGCAAACAAAAATTTAATCAGTAAAATTTGCTGAACTGGTACTGGTAGGTTAGCATGTAGTATAGTATGTTTTGTTTGTTTGTTTGCTTGATGAGGGCTTAACAGCACAACGACAGCAAGGGACAAATTCTGCCTGAGAGGTTAAAACATTCCAGAGATAGGAAGAAAAAAAATAGGAGTCTGAGAGAAGTACAGGGTCTAAGAACCAGGAAGCCGGGATTGAAAGAGGAAGTGCAGAGGTGTAAATGTAGGTAGAGGGGGGTGAGAGAGGAGGACTAAATATAATGTACCTAATATTCTTTAAAGAAAAAAAAAAAATTATGGTTATAGACATTACAAAATTATCTTGAAAGTGCAAGTATGATATTACACTGTATATGGCACTATGACAGCCCTCACGTTGGCGCCCGACAAAAAACGCAAAAAAGAAAGACCCAAAACAACTTGAACCGTTGAAAATAGAAAGAAACAAGGCAGGGTGGAAAACAGGGAACGAGACTTAAGATGCCTGCAGGACTGAGTAAAAGTACTGTGAGGAAGCCTTATGTGCCATTTGGCACAAAGCAAATAGGTGAGGTGAGGTACGGCACCAGTCCCCTGTTCAACACACTGGTAAAATATTTGAATCATAACAACTCCTGCTCCCCAGCAATGCTGGTACTCATTTATAGCTCAACAAACTTGGATCAAAGTATCTTATAAGACAATGCAGTGCTCGTGACTGAGACAAACAAACATGGTACCTGTCGCACACGAGTATGACTCCTTAACACTATACCTATGCACTGACAATCTTACATAGAAGAAATTGATAAAGTAACATGAGAGCTTCACATAAGTCTTTGTGCATTTCATCTAAAAAAATTTCAACCAAAAGCACTTTTAAATAAACATCAACATCAAATGTACATCTTGACTCACATCCTTGACAATAATCTTGGTTCACTCTTGTTTGCAATCAAAAATCATAATTGAGCACCATTTGTATTTTCACATACTTTTTACAAATGCTCCAGCCCTATAATTACAATAACTCTACTAAACAACTGGACATACCAAGGAATATTTCTTTCATCAAAATCATGAAAATAAAAACACTAAAGAAATATTTAAACAGTTACAAGGGTAAAACTTGTTAGGGTAAATATTTTCACCAATGCATCAAATCTATTCCTGACTATATCTTACACAAGAAATATTTTAAAGTAGATCTATTATATCTAAAATATTCAAGAGAATTTAAACTGTGATAAGCGTTTAATACAAAATAAAATTGCACCGCTTTTTAGGCCCAAAGTGTCTTCGTAACATGCACACATGCTTGGGGCCACGTACAGTGTGCTATTCTAATTGCATTGTGTGAACAGGTTCTATACTAACACCACAATAACCACAGCAAAAACACTGTGAACATCAGATGCAAAATAAGCAAAGAATGTAACAAAATTTGAGTATTGTAAATCTTCAAATTAATCAAATAAATTATGTTATCAGTCAAAAAATATTAGGTGGGCTCTTCTTAGAGCATGGGAGCTAATACATCATATACGATATGTATATATGATGTTAACCCACAACCCATGTTTTGACATTAACCCACAATATATTGCCCTACATATTTGAATAAATAAAAGCAAAGACTTTTCTCCAATGTATCATTTTTAAAAGCAAAAAACAAACATACGTCTGACTCGCATGCATGACACAATTCTTGGGTCACTAATGGCGCCATATTTATGACTCATAATTCCATGGTATTCACATACTTAAAAATCTATCACCATGCCTTCCGATAAAATATTCGCAGGATAAACTCCAGTCTCACAATCATAAAAGTAATACAATAATTATTTTCCCCCTAACTGAAATACTCTTGTACCAAGATCTGTTTATTACCCGAATACAGAACTTTGCCCCTAACAACAAATATACAAGGTGATCCCTAATCGTTATCACAGAGTTTACATGTGGGTTTATTAAGAAAACACAATTTGGCAACAATGTAAATAGCAGACACGTTAGTACACAAACATGACATTTAAGGAAAATTGATTTAGGAATGTAATTTATTTACTGACTAGATAGACTTGTGGTAAATACAACAAAGGGGATGAATAAAGGTTGCGAACGACCAAACCTCAGCTGCACTCCTAGGCTTTAAAAGTAAAGAAAATACAGTAGACTTCCATACAGAAGGTAGAGATTTTATATTCTCCAGAAAGAACTTTAAATTCTGCAAAGAATAATCTTTAAATTATGTCAAAAGCATGTGCACTTATGGCTGCTCAAAGTGTGAAGAATTTTTAATGTATGGAAAAGTTATGGTGCATGGAAGAGAAGACAGCTCAAAATCTTTAATTCTTAAAATTTATGTCGTAAATTTCAATCACTGAAAATCATCCGATAGTTTTCTCCTGCTAGTTTTAATAAAGGGTATATTCAACTGCTCCCATTCAAAGAACATTGGTGAAGGATTAAGAAATAACAAGCTAACATAGGCAATTCACAGGCTTTCTCTTTATGTCACAAAATTAGAATAAAATATGCATGATTTATTATAAATAAGACCTTAAATTTCCAAATTTAGACTTGATTTTGATGAATTTTGTTACTATTTTAACGTTGATAGTATGTTTGTTTGTTTGATGAGGGCTTAACAGCAACACGACATCAAGGGTCAAATTGTGCCTGAGAGGTTGGATTATTCCAGAGGTAGGAAGAAAAGAAAATAGGGGGAGATTGCGAGAAACATGAGAACTAAAAGCCAGAAAGCTGGGATAGTTTGCTTGTTTGGTGAGGTTTAACAGCACCACAACAGCGAGGGTCAAATTGTGCCCGAGAGGTTAGATTATGTCAGAGGTGGAAAGAGGTTGGAGAAGTTGGGTAGAGTGCAGTAGGTAGGTAAAAGTCTGGAGAAGATTAGGAAAAGATAAGTTAGATATACTTATGGTAGGAGGCATGGTGAAGGAAGGAGATGATTTCATCTGGGGAGTTTTTACAGAAGAGCTCGGCAATGGAGTTGAAGGGATCGAGGAAAGCTCTGGGGTTGGTGAAGAGAGGACAGTCAATGAGGATGTGTTTGACTGTAAGGGGCGCATGACAATTATTGCAGAGAGGTAGGGGAATTGGTGAGAATGCTGAGGTGGGTGTGACCTGCTCTGAGGCGAGTGAAATAGACTTGGTCTTCACGAGACAGGTTGTGGGAAGTGGAGTTAGTGGGAATGGAAGGCTGAATGTTGTAATGTTAATAGCAGATTTTCTTCAAATTAAGCTGAAGTTGTTGCTAGCAGTCCACAGATCTTTACATATAAGAATATTTTCACACAATGATTCCTTGACCTACAATTGGAGGATCCCTATTCTGTACAATAAAGATATTGATGTACATACTCAGTGGCGCAACAATAGGATGGGTAAAGCCCACAGGCCCGTCAATTGGGGGCACAGAGCAATGACACTGCGATATGTTTGTTTGCTACACCTGCCCTCCAACCTATGTAGACCCATGTTAAGTTAGGAAATGACGCTCAGGACCAGTGGCACAATAATAGGGTGGGTTAACCCGACGGGCACAAAGTATTTGGGGGCCCCGAGCAATGACACTGCGATATATTTGTTTGCTACATCTGCCCTCCATCCTATGTAGACCCAAGTTAAAAAATGACACTCAGGACCAGTGGTGCAACAATAGGGTGGAAAGGGTGGGTAAACCATATGGGCCCCGAGCATTTTGGGGCCCTGAGCAATGACACTGCAATATGTTTGTTATGAGGCCCTGAATGCTTATTTCCCCAGGGGCCCCCAGACCTCTAGTTGCGCCACTGCACATACTCTATTGGTTTAAATGACAGCAGAGTAAAATACCTTAAGCTTCAGCATGGCAAGTGTGACTCTAAACAGAACAATGGATCCTTCATAGAAGAACATGTCCCAGACTCGTAGCAGAACTCTCATATGGACCACAGAAGCGAAAGCTGTCAGGAACCAGTGCAGCGTAATCAGGGATAATTCTAGGTGGTAAATAGAAAGTTAATAGTATAATACATAATGCAATATATCAAAGGAATATTCTAGACCATTTTCATTATTATATATATGTCTACGGATAGGTAAAAAAGTTTTTGGTTCAACTAATGATCGAAAAGAACATTAATGTTGAGTTTAATAGTCCTTGATTATTGGAAATAGATTGTGTAGTTTTCAAGTTCCGAGGAATCAAAGTTTAAATTATTTGTAAAATATTGAAAAATATGATGTATGAACAGGAAAACACCTCAAACTGCTTTTGTTTTTCTTTATATTTCTTCCTTTAAATTCGAACCTTGAACATCTTAAAAATGCTTTCTCCAGCTTGAGGTTGGTTGAGGATGTCAAAGATCAAATCCTCTTCAGTAGAATTATCTTTACTTTTACAAAGAGAAATGGCAGAGGGTTATGAAGCAATGGATTTACATAAGGCAGTAGAGACTATGGCCCGTTCACATACTTACAAGAGTAACAAAACAAAAATTGCATATTTGAACATAAGTATTCAAAATGCTGTAAAATAGTCCAATTTTAAGTGATAACTTCAAATAAATCAATTTAGCTAATGTTGCCTCTAACTGTCCAAATACCTTTAATTCATAGCAAGCTATATTGTATTAATTGAAAGATTATCGGAGCAGATAGCATTGTAAGGTTTTGAGCTATGGCTGATCCAGTTTCTAACTCAATGCATGTTAAATTTGTGCAGAAGGCTCAAAATCTTTCAAATAAAAAATATCACATAGAAGGTCACTGGTTCTATGAAATAGATCAAGAAATTGATAAGACTACCTATATCATGGCTTTTCAGAAGCTGATCTAGCTCAGGAAGGTAACTGATCATCAGCTGTCTCAGGACTCTTTGGTCAGCCTGAAAGATAAAGGAAGAACATGATGATCTAGCCGTCGCATTGAAAAGTTGTCCAAATTGAGGGTATACCTGTCTAATGATGCATGCAACATCCCACCTCCACTAACTAAAAAAACCCACAAAAGTAATATCAACTTTCAAGCATAGCAGGAGAATTTCCAAACATGATTGCATGCCTAACAATCATTCAAGTTAGTTTAATCATTTGTGTATGAATTGCGTCGCGGAGCTTAAAAACTGTATCCTATAATTTAATGTGGGAGTAAGCAAGTAATGCAAATCGGAAGCGGAGATACGTAATATGATCACCTGACCTGTTTTCTGTTAATGATCGGATGTTTAGGACACATTTTGAATGTGGCCCTAGGATCGTAATGAATTATAATTGTTAAAATGGTAAAATCCTATTATTATCAGAGTTAGTACCTTGTACTCATCATATCATGCCTTTATCGCTTGCAAAACCCATTCTGTAAAAATACCATCTTTGCAAGTATGTTTTTCTTCTTTACAAGTACTCCCACATCATACTCAAGCTTCAGACCTAATGTGTATTGCAAAAGTCTGCATCATCGAGTCTCACATGGATCTGTGATGTTTGTCCACCAATAGCTAAAGCTGCAAAGTTTTTTAAGTATTTCGTCCATTGTATTTCGCCACCTTAATTCTTGAAATCCTAGTACAGCCGTACAATTTTGGTAAAACGAGTTACTTGTGATTAATCTTTAATCTGTCATTAAAATAACTAACAGTTTAAAGTTTTTTGATGGTTTTATCCATTTTGTTCACTTAATTATAACTGCATATATTATCATTTTTTTTTTTTTTTTTAATGAAATTTTTGTAAGAATAAAAAAATATTTAAAAAACTAATAACTAAGAAACACATAGTAAACTTACTTCATTAAACTCTACATTGCAATTTACTGCTTTACTAGGATTGTTCCATTAATTTCATGAAGTGAATAAAAACATGAAGAAGGAAATATAAAAATGAAGTTGTTCAATAAATTTCACTGGTTTGATTCCCGGTGGGTCTTCAACCAGTGCTCCAAATCTGGTTAATAAATCGGCCGTGGGCGTCTTGACGTAAATACTCCAATGGAGGTTTGTTGGGACGTTATAAACCTTGGTAAACCAAACACAACCAATTGTCCAACGAGTTTGATAATACAAACAAATACATGAAGTTGCACCTCTTATCAAATTCTAGCTCATTCACTCTTCATGCACATCTAAGTTTGTTTTCTGCTATGTGATTGGACAAGAGAGGACACACCCCTAATTTGCATTTTACATTATCGTGTATTAATACACATCAAGTTCGTTTTCTGCTATGTGATTGGACAAGAGAGGACACACCCCTAATTTGCATTCTACATTATCCCATTACAAACGGATATTGTTACAATGAATCCATCCTTGAAGGTTATTCAATTTCTTTCAAGGGAAGTTTTTTATCCAACTTAATATCGATGGCTAACTCTGGTTAAATAAGTTTTTTTTTTTTTTTTTGCTTTGACAGTAAATATTGCATCTCCTTTGAAAATTTAATTCTGTTTCATTTCAAATTAAAAGATGTGCATGAACAGGGAGGGGGTTCATTCAATTTAAGAGCAGAAAATGATGTAATAGCACAATGAGAAAGAGTAGGTAGCAAGGCTGCAACAATTTTAATTCATATGGACATTTTTGCCACCTTCTTGAAATGTTGAGAGAACAGCTCAGATGATATTGTTTTAGTTGTTATGAGTAATAACAGTGGCCCATTTAGATTCCTAGGGGCCTGTGGTGAATTTAGCACTCAGGGTCTCATAACAAACGTATTGCAGTGTCATTGCTCGGGGCTCCCAATCTCAATTTTTGCTTGGGCTGGTGAGTTTTACCCCCTACCCACTGCAATTGTTGCACCACTGGGAAACAAAGGATAGCGAGTTTTTGTGGAAGAGGTCCAATATAGATTCAGAAGGAGAGATGACTTGTAGAGGGTGAAAAACGGACAGTATAGACGGATATGTCTGACTGACTACTTACTTGAACACCGAGGAGATTTGTGGAGAAGTACGATGGAGGAACGAGCTCCTCTATGATGGCACACATCATCCAGAACGCATCCTCCTCCTCCAGGAACAAGAGCAGAGACCCGATGACCTTTGACACGAAGAGAATGTACTTAGATAAACAAAGGATCATCTCAAATAATCAATACATATATTCAAAATTAATGGTAAATGTTGAGTTCAAAATTTTTGACCAAATTATCTTTTAAATTTGCATTTAAGTAAGATAAAAGAATTGATAACTTACATGCAAATGATTCTGCCCTATGGCATGAAGCAAGCACATTCAGATAAACAAAAGATTTAAGCAAACTTATTATCTTTAATTTTGCAGATTAAAATTCAGATACAAGAATTGGTTACTTATGGACAAATGACAATGATGGCCTAATTGTTTTAAAATTTCAGGTCCATTTTACTGTTCTCTCCCCCCTCCTCCTCCCCGTGTTGATATTTTCTCCTAGAGATCACTGTGTATGGACATGTATCTATCTATAGGCTTTTTTCCCACTACCCCATTTTCATGAGACAACGCTGCCCCTCTCTTTCCTCCCTGACAACAAAATCCTTACACAGCCACTATCTGTGATATTCCTGACCCGGAATGGAACCTCAGTCTAATTTAATATTTACTTCTTATATATTATGGGGTTGCGAACGGTGAGAGGAACTTATGAAAAAAGTTTTAAATATCTAAATCTTCTTTCCTGATTGGTTAATAAAAGTACCTTTACAAGCATACAAGCTTTACAGTCAATTTTGTACATAAATCACCAAAACAAATAACTTAAAAATGGTATCAAATAAAATGAACGGGAACTTACAACGCCTGTTCCCTGACAATATCCAATGTCTGGATATAGCCAGGATATTGCACGTAGAACTCTTCTTAACCTTGGGACACCTGTACTGCGATTGGACGAAAAGCAGGCATTACCAGGCAGCGTTCGTAGGAGATCCTGTTCAAGGAAGAAGTTAAAAGTAAAAGCTTCCAAGAAACAAAACAGAAGTCTGAGATATTAAAACAACAATAAATTGTAACCTATACCTTTGTTATCTGTAGCATAGATGATTTAAAAAAATTCTTTAAAAAAATTATTAATTACTTAATTGTTTTGGCTGATATTTTCCACAACATCAATATAACCTATTCTAATGATCTATATTTGACAGAGTAAACAATTTATTCTAGAAAATTCTATTCATTTTCCTTAACAATTATTTGCTTTTCATTGAAAGAGCTGGCAGCCGAAAAGTGAGGGCGTACTTTTCTTGAGTCTCAAGAATATTCTAACACACTTTTCATGCAGGTGATGTACGGAACTGAAAACCTTTGATATGAATGTTCAAATTAATCATAAATGATTCTAATAAATACTACTGCTGTCACAACATGGCTCTAATACGTATCGACTATCGTGGATAAAAATATCATGATATATTGGTATATCGCGATACTTTTCCAGAAAACTGACTCCCGACCAAATTGTTAATATCACTAACGTTACTTTTTTATGATAAATGCAAAAATGATTTGCAGATCTACCAGACGACATGATGACGTGACTATTACGTTCATCACGTATCACGCACGTGTTTGGTAATTCAGCCAACGTGACCATGAATCATCAAAGTGAGAGCCTGAGAGGCATATTCTGGGCTATTTTTTTTTTTTTTTGCCAACTTACATCGGAACGTGCCAGTGTGGGGTGACGGAGCACAATTTTTAATTAGTTTTTTTTATGTTTCACGATATGTTTGCAGGTTTTTATGGGCCTAAACTTGACTTTTAGATTTAATACCCTAAAGTTAGAATTGTAACATACGAAGGAAGTAGCATAGCCTAGTTGCGCAAAAATTTCTTAGTTGAATATTAGTTTATGTTATCGCAATATGTGTTGAGAGGCATATTTCATGTAGTGGGAAAAGAGATATCAAGATGTCGCGATAATCAACATGTCATGACAGCACTAATAAATACTGAAGTTATTTTTGAAGGACACAAATATCAAAAATGAAACCTGTGTTTCCTTGACTTTGCAAAAAAGACGCCCTCACTTTTCGAACAAGAACTTCTTTAAAGGAGACATGAAGTCTTGACATAATCCTTATTTCATAAGATAGAAATACAAATAACAAATCTTCTGACCGAAGTTTCATAACTCCTGAAGAAATAATAACATATTTTTTGTAATTATTAAAAACAGGATGTTGGAATGCTTTGTATTTCTGTATAATCTATCTCAAGTTTTCTAGCTCATGAAAAATTGCTTTCCTTATTGTAAGGGTCAAGAACATTTTTGTGTACATATGAAAATATCAAAACATGCTACTTTGTGTCACATAATTTTGGAATAAAAACATAATATACAGTTATAAAGAAATACATTACATTCCTTGGTCTCTGTTATGGAAATAATGTCATCATTCACAAGCTTTCAATCCAGAATTGAGCAAAATGGCAGCCTCCATGTGTTGACTTTAAAGATGGATAACTTGAGATAAGAATGAGATTTTGACTTGCTGTTTTTGGTAGTTGGTTTAGATTTGAATCCCCTATCATATGAAAGAAGGATTATATCAGACTTTATGTCTCCTTAAAAGTCTTCATACATATTATATAAATATGTTACCCCAAACATTTTTGTTTAATTTGGACAAAGCCTTTTATCTGATTAATGTACATATTAATTAAAATTTGTCATGATGCTCTTGTGCTTGCGACCATGATGATCCTACGTGACTCACCTTTTCAATTTGTTTGGCAGAAATAGTTGAGTCATCAGCACTGGCCTTGACTATATCCTACAAGAACAAAAAATGAGAAATGAAACAACCAACCAATCACCTTGGGTGTTTCTAATCAGGAACACAATAACAACAAATATGTCAAAAAATAATAATTCATAAAGGAAAAATTACATACAATCATCACATGAGCTTTGTATTTGATACTAAGTGATAACAACCAACTGTCTAGGAAATGACAACATTGATCAGCATACCATGTAAACAAATATTAATCATGTTATTCCTTTATTTTAAAGAAATCTTGATTTCTACTTTTAACTTGTGCAAGCCACAATCTTGGTGCAATCCAAAGCTATCTCAGAAACTGGCAAATGGTATGTATTACTTCGTTACTGATGCTTAGACAGTTTCAATATGAATAAGACTGCTGTTTTTATCTGCATTTAATACAAGATAGTCACACGTAAGTTTCCCATGCAGTAGCCATTTTGAATATTCTACATCTGTTCTGAGTCTTAATAGAGAATGTGCATGTAATGTCACACAAGCAGTGACCTACTCAGCTAAGATTGGTATCTGGAAATAAGTTTTCATTGTATGACAACTGTATGTGAACTACGCTTGTTGAAAATTTGAGAAATGAGAAACTTCAGTAATCAATAACGAAATGCAAATGAAGCAATTTTTTGGACAAGGTAGAGGTCTTCAAGGTCTATGGACAGGTAGAGGTCTTCAAGGTCTATAGACAGGTAGAGGTCTTCAAGGTCTATGTACAGGTAGAGGTCTTCAAGGTCTATGGACAGGTAGAGGTCCTCAAGGTCTATGGACAGGTAGAGGTCTTCAAGGTCTAGGGACAGGTAGAAGTCTTTAAGGTCTATGAACAGGTAGAGGTCTTCAAGGTCTATGTACAGGTAGAGGTCTTCAAGGTCTATGTACAGGTAGAGGTCTTCAAGGTCTATGGAAAGGTAGAGGTCTTCAAGGTCTATGGACAGGTAGAGGTCTTCAATGTCTATGGACAGGTAGAGGTCTTCAAGGTCTATGGACAGGTAGAGGTCTTCAATGTCTATGGACAGGTAGAGGTCTTCAAGGTCTATGGACAGGTAGAGGTCTTCAACGTCTATGGACAGGTAGAGGTTTCAAGGTCTATGGACAAGGTAGAGGTCTTCAAGGTCTATGGATAGGTAGAGGTCTTCAAGGTCTATGGACAGGTAGAGGTCTTCAAGGTCTATGGACAGGTAGAGGTCTTCAAGGTCTATGGACAGGTAGAGGTCTTCAAGGTCTATGGACAGGTAGAGGTCTTCAAGGTCTATGGACAGGTAGAGACTACATTTGCTAAAATGATTTAAAATTCACTACAAAACATGTAAAAGACAAACAAAAATCATCAAAATTGGTTAAAATTTGGCCATTTTACAACTTTTTGTGCAAATATGCAAATTATTGTGTTACTCTTGTGATGTACGAACAGTCTCTATTTTCTTATGTAAATCCATTGCTTTTTAACCCTCTGCTATTTCTTTTCCAAAAAGAGAAGATGAAGAGGATTTGATCTTTACCGTACCCCCCCCCCCCCCCTCCCACCAACTTCAAGCTGGAGAAGGTATTTTGAACATTTTCCTAGTCTGAAATTAAGAGAAGAAACCTAAAAAAAAAAAAAAAGCATTTTGAGGTGTTTTCCTGGTCATAACATCACATTTTTTTAATAAATTAGTTAATTTTCGAACTTTCTAACGCAAAAACTTTATAAGCAATTTTCAAAATTCTGAAAGAGTATTAAACTCAGAATTTAATGCTCTTTTTGGTCAATGCTTAAACATAAAACTTTTGTACCTGTCCATAAGGTCTGTGGATATCTTCCCAACATTCTTTGATTGGGAGCAGCAGAATATGGACAAGACTCAGGTGTTGTTTGCTTGGTTGTAAGGTTTGGAACCTGCATCATCATATCATACCTTGTGCTTTTGTCGTGATTTAAAGACTGCTGTTCAGAATTCAAAGCTCTTTCTCATGAATACAAAGCCTATCCACAACCTTACCTTGTACGATGAGTTACTGTTGTCTTTCTTTTGTTGTGACCCTGATAGTCGCATCCATAGCTTGGACCTCATTGAGTGTGGAATACCCTGGTATACGAGTTCTGTTAATTTGTCCGATGGCGGCAATTTGCTATCGAGCTACAAAGATTTTGAGAAAGATCCAAAAAATAATATCAATTTAAGAACCACTTCATACATTACAACAATAATATGACAGGGTTATGGGTAGTAATAGGTCATGATTTCTGATAGGCTTCTGAAACAGGCAGTATTTTGGGAAAGCAAATTCATTTAGGGTGATTTTTTTTCTATCTTTGGTTGGTTTTTCCCCACTTTTGACTTTGCTCCCCCCACATTTGACTTTGCTCCCCCCCCCCCTCTACTTTTGACTTTTCTCCCACTTTCGGTGGGAGAAAATGGGAGCAAACATGCCTATGGTTTTTGATGAGTTAGGTGGAATCTGTGCGATTCTTTTAAATAGCGCAAATATTATTTATTAATTAGTTCTTATATGGTGCTCGCTTCTACACAACAAATGATTGATCAATATCATGATTTTCAGATTATTCCCGTAAAAACATTGACTGAAATCTCTGATCGCTCTTCTTCTGCATATTCAAAATTCAGCAAAAATAAATATTTTAGCGAAAAATGGATCTTAACTGCTCCTAAAATGACACACCAGAAGGATTCAAAACCATGATCATATGAATGCAATCAAGCAATCACAGGCAAGAATTTCATGGAAATATATGACATATACTTTATGTACTTAGGTAGAATCTGTTGGTATTCTTTTAGTTAGCAAATATCCTGATTTTTCATTCATTCCCATCAAAGATGATCATGTGATTGCAATCAACCAATCACAGGCAAGAATTTCATGGAAGTACCAAAATTTGAACATCTTAGTACCTTATCCCACGTGAGGTCAGCTACCTCCTGGTTATGAGCAAATTCAAAGTATGCTGTCCACTTCAGCTGTTGCTGGGGATCTTCTTGGAATGGTTCACTTAAAAGCTTGCTGGAGTTGGGTTCGGGTTTATCTAAATAAATGCAAGAAAATGAGTCAAAATCCTTACAAGGCTGGTAAGCTTGGGATAAGCTTATAGCTAAGCGAAATCCATCCAAGCCATTAGGGTCATAGGGCCGGTGCTTATCCCCGGTTTCCATTGACGTAATTGGATAAGAGCACATGACTCCCCTTGGACAGGACACCAGTCCATCGCAGGTTAACTCCCCAGCAATGCTGGTTACTAATTTTAAATCTGAGTGACCTGGAGCAAGCTGAGTGACCTGGAGCAAGCATCGTGAAGTGTCTTGCTCAAGAACACAATGCAGGGCTTTTGGCAGGATCAAACCCGGTACCTTCCGCCTACATGCAAGATTCCTTAACCACTAAGTAATTGCACCTCTAATTTTCACCTTTATCGAATCAATATTGTGCAAATAGGTCACAATTGGAGCCATTACAATTACTTTTTAAAAAATATTCCCATGAATTTTTCATGTTAATTTATATAAAAGAGGACACCTAAAGTAACAAATAAGTGAAACTACAATCATATCTTATTCCGTTTAGGGGTTATCACATTTTAAAGATTCCTACAGTGTGTTGGTGAAATCATTGAAATGTAATTACTTCTAAACAGACAGAATAAAATATAAACATAGTTGGTTTTTCTTTGATAGTTAGTCCTCTATTACATACGTCAAAATGAAAATTCACAAAATATTCCTTTAAATTGTCGTCTTAGCCTAAAACACAAAGTTTCATTTGAACAGATAGATGTAAATCTACCAACGTATACCTGCCAAGATTGCATCAGCTAACCACAAGCTTGCATCAACTAATCTCCAACATACAAACTAATGGCATGCTGAAAACTGCATGAAGGAAAGTGGTAATTTGTGCACTTGTTCATCCATTCAGGACCGTAGCTAGCAGTGGGAGAAGGGGGAGGGCAGGGGTAAAATTGCATGAAGGAAAGTAGCAATTTGTGCATTTATCAGGACCATAGCTGGCATCAGGGGAAGGGGAGGGGAGGGCAAGGGTAAAATTGCATGAAGGAAAGTAGCAATTTGTGCATTTGTTTATCTATCAGGACCATAGCTAGCAGCGTAGTGGGGGGTGGGGGAACAGGGGTAAAATTGCATGAACAACAATAGCAATTTGTACATTTGTTCATCTATCAGGACCGTAGCTAGTAGAGGAGGGGGGAATTGCATGAAGGAAGGAAAGTAGCAGTTTGTACACATGTTCATCCATCCAGGACCATAGCTAGCAGTGAGGGTGGGGGTTAATTGCATGAAGGAATGAAAGCAATTTGTGCACTTGTTCATCCATCCAGGACCGTGATAGCAGTGGGGGTAGGCTATCAGGTGGCTAGGGAGGGGGGGGATTGCATGAAGGAAGGAAAATAGCAATTTGTGCACATGTTTATCCATCCATAACTGTAGCTAGAGGGGAAAACCCCCAGATTACTAAGGAACATTTCTCATCCTATAATAAAAATAAAATATTGCTTCATGAATAGGATGATACAAGAATGCTAGTGGCCATTTACTGTAGATTAACACAACATAAATAAGGAATAGAACTTAAAGGTCAATGCATGGACACATAGAGCAACAACTTGAGCTTAATTGCAAGAAATTATAATATAAACCATGAAAACAACAAAATGTTTCATCAAAATCTGTTAAAATTTGACAATTTTACAGCATTATTAATTTTCATGCCTAAAAATTATGCAATATTTTGGGGAGAAATTCATGGAATCACATCCTACGAATTTCCTTTTGTTAACAACTGATTTCATTTTTAGTATACCAGCAATGTTAGTAAAGTAAAGCAATCTTATTTTCCCTCTTTACCACTGCTTAAAAACTATTCTGTTTCGTATTTAAACCTCTTTCTAGAGAATATAAAATCTCTACTTGTCCATGTACCTTACTTAAGTGGTTCATTTGACCGTTGTTATACTTTGATCAGTTTTATTTGTCAGACCTTAATAAATGTACGAATGACTCCTGATTATTGTACAAATAGCCCTTAATAATTGTACACATTGCCCTTGGTAAGGACAAAGAAAAGTTGTGGGTATGATCATGTACAAGTAACTCAAATTCATTTCCACAGACAGAGAATTTTATAAGGTCACAATTGATTCATGTCCACTACTTATCTTTTAATTACAGATCTTGTTAAGGAATGGTTAGTGTGGTTTAGCAGCGATTTTTTTACAAAAAATAAGACAACATTAATACACATCAAATCAATTTACCCACTTGTTTCTATATCTAAATCACTAAAAAAATCATCTGAACACAAAAGTGAGGCTATCAGATACTGGATACATTTTGTTGTCCAAATTATTACCCTTGTCAGACCACACACAGAAAGGGGACCTGAGCTTTATTCAATTTCAATCCAACAAGGATTCAGAGAGTAAACTTTGTCGGGCCACACCCAGAAAGGGAATCTGCACGTCACTCAATTTCAGTCCAACAAGGATTATTTATAGTAATCCTTGTTGGCCCACATCCGTAAAGGGGACCTGCACTTTAATCAATTTCATTCCAACAGAGTTAAGAATAATCTTTGTTATACCATGCGTGGAAAGCAGACCTTTCAGTCTAACATGGGTAAAAACAGCAATGAAATAAGACATTCAGTTCAATGCTATTTAGTTCTGAGCAAAAGTTTTTCCAATCATAACATTCTTTATCACATAAAACCCATTTTTAGGCCAAACCATTCAATTGTTGCCAAAAGTATCTTAGACTTCATATCAACTTGTGGCATCGTTTGATTTGACAACCAAGGCAAATGTAAGTCCAAATTTACAAAAAATATGGCCGTAAAAATCGCCAAATGACTATCTGACTATTAATGTGTTGTTGGGACACACCCACAATGATATTAAGCAAGATACAGTGTATAGCGGGTATTAATAGTAGTGTATAGCGGGTATTAATAGTAATATAATTCAAGAAGAGGTGCAATGGCTCAGTGCTTAAGGGGTCAGGCTCGTTCGTATGTAAAAGGCACCAGGTTCATTTCCCATCTAAGCCCTGCATTGTTTCCTTGGACAAGACTGCTTGCTCCAGTTTACTCCGCTGTAAAATGAGTACCAATACTGGGGAGCTGACCTGCAATGGACTGACGTCCTGTCCACGTAGAGCCATAAGCTCTCATCTGCTAACACCAAGCAACCAAGCAACAGCCTGATGGGCCTTCATGGCCCTAGTATGGATTTAACTTTTATGCACTTATCAATTGTGTGACTCACCCCTACACCCCCGGACAAGGTGGGTCATTGCACCAAATTGGGTGGTCAAAACATGTATATTGACGTACCCCTCTGTCACTTCGGTGACTAATATTTCTTGTGCAAATGACTAACCCAAAATCACTCACATCTGTACAAAGTCAATAGGTCTGATTTGTTTCACCCCCAAGTCTCTGGTGACTAATAATTTGGTACAATGACGTACCTGTGAGTCACTTTTTCATATGTGAATGACTCACCTTTGACAGACATTGCCGGAGGTAGTAGGGGTGAGTCATACAATTGACAAGTGCATTAATTCAAGTTGAAGAGAGATTGGAAAGACATCAGCGTTTTTGATAATCTGTGTTCGGAGTTGGAATTAATTATACAATTTCCCACTGTTCTGAATAAAGGTGTCAAACTTTTCCCACAAAAAAATCGCGACAGAAATAATATTATTGAAGTGAATACATTTTAATATACTTCCCTCTTTCGTAATTCAAAGTACTTTCATCACACAATTACATGGGGGATGTTTTTAGAGCACACATTAACCACATATACTGTTGTTTACTCAAGAAATCTATAAGGATTTTTTTTTGTTCTTCCCGCGAATTCCAGATTTCGGAACCATAGATTTTTTCCAGCTCTGTCTGTGTGAACCTGTGACATCTATGTATATATAAATGACGTGACAATGTTTACTTATGCATGGTGTTTTGATATATAACTTTAAGATATCAGCAGCAGTGGAAGGAAAAAAAAAATGGAGAAGAGGGGAGAGGGCACTGAACAGGTGTAAATCTATTGAAAAGAAAGTATATTATACATATACAAAAAACAAAATCATGAAAATGCATAATGTGGAAATACAATGTTTTAGTGTTCAAGTTTCTGTTCATGGATATAGGTATATGGTCATTCTTTGAAAAATTTGTGTAGAAAAATGTTTGATAGGCTTTCAATAATTTACTATGAACATGTGAAATTTTGTCATACTTTTAAAATGGCCCTGTTCTATATCCCACCCTCACCTATATCTCTCGGTGTCTTAGTTCATAAATTAAATACAATATCGCACAAAGTGTTAATATATTAATAATATAGTATTTTACATTTTCAAACTTATTGTTGAAAAGTCTGCTGTTTAATGACCAAAATTTACTGCAAAATTAACAGAATTTATTAATAAAGAAAATAAATATATCCACTTTCAGGTATAGGCAATAGTCAATAGTGCCAAAATCCAATAAAGCCCGCTTATGAAGTGTTAGAACCAGGCAAGAGAGGAGAGTTGTCGTTGACCAGACGTAATGCAAGTAATTATGACCATATGACTGGACATTTTCCATTCTAGTCAGGAGGGAAATGTGTGACAAATACTTCACACATTTTTTGTTTTGTATAATTGAAGAATATTGTAATTCTGGACTGCATGATCTAGGCTATCATATAAAGAGAACATGAATTAAATCTCGGGGATGATTAAATATACCAAAATATAAAAATTACAAATGATTATTGGGGCCCCTAGTAAAATTATTGGGGCTCAGGTCCCCTGCCCCCCCCCCCCCCCTTCCCCTGCTTATGCATATATGTTCTGCATTGAATTTACCTATACCTCAGATCAAACAAAACAAAAAACACATTCAAGCCTTCAAGGCGTGAATTTAAGGTAAACCCACCAATAATAACGATACAATAATACGCGACAAATAACACACAATTTAAATTCACTCATGCAATAAAACGATCTTATCCTTCCCGATTAAATCCCCAATCTTCCTCTTTGTGGCAAATTATTCTATCAGTGTTATCCTCCTCTAATTAGTATTGGGCTATTAACAACAAACAGATCAGGCTTTGTCTGATAACACGTCACATGTTTATTGTCCCACACCATTGTTAATTAGCAGATAGAACATGGTGTTCTGAGCTGATATCCTGCAGCTGTGATAACTCCACACAAAAAAACAAAGCATTTGTTGCATATTGCAGCTGACGTAATGGCATAGTCTAGACATTTATCAACAAGAGTCACAGAAAGCACGGAAGGGGATAAACACCCCCCCCCCCCCCACCTCCCTAAAAGGATTTCACCTTCCTGCTGCATGCTTTCCTCCTATTGGGCGGTAAAATTGGGGAACCTATTACAATAAAATTAAAAACAATTTATAAACTTGAAGGAAAATTTGGTGAAATTATTATAAATTTTTGAGGTTCTTACCACCCCTCTTCCCCAAGAGGTAACCCTTCCTACACCTAAAAAAGCGCTGGTTTAAACAGCATACTCCACATGAAAATGTTATTGATTGTTTACAGCCAATATTGTTTTGGGTGCACATTTATGCAAATGAAATTATTTGCTCACCTAACTAGAACCAAAACAGTCACTAAAATCTCATTCTTTCCAATTCTGTTATGATCTAAAATGCTGATTTAATTTGTTTCCAGATGGTGTATCTGAACCCACAACAGGTGGGTTGGGACCTAAATAGGGTTGTGCGACATATCGATATATCGCGAGGTGACCTTCATGTCCTGATATCAACATTGGGTTTATTGATTCATGTCAATGTTCAGAGTAGCATCATTGAGCAGTAGTACACACTGCTGTGAAATCACCAAACAAAATCACTCACGCAAAAAATATTAAAAAGTACAGCCAAAATTCACAAACAAAAAGAAAAAGCTCTTGATTTGCATCAACACCGCTTACTGGGTGCTATTTTCTCAGGGGCCCATCCGGACATTAGCTTGGCGATATATCGACATGACTGAGAGAGCAATGTTGCCCAACCCTACCTTAAGATGCAATACACTATTTTCTTCAAATACTTAACTAAAATACCTTTTTCTTTACATTCTCATTTTCTTTTCTACCATTAAAAATTCTACAACCTATTTTAAATGTTATTTATCATGATTTTTATTCTTCTTAATTTTTTCTTCATTTTTAAATTGCTTTCATTATTATTCAATAATTGCTCAATCATTTTATGTGTGTAAATAACCCCAGTGCTCAAAGGAAGACCAAATAAATATATAAATAGATATTCAGCCACATGTTAACAAACAAGATATATTATACAATACATTTTTGTATAAATTTTCATAGAATTCAAAAAGCCAGTATTCCATAAACAAGACCTGTTCAAAGCGAACAGACCACTGACTGTTTTAAAATGATTACAAAACAGTTCCTTATTCCTTCTAGAGACCCTTTAAAGAAACAAAAAGTTTAAAAACAAACCTTCTTCATCGACCCTAAAACCAAATTCATCGTATCTGAAATCAGGAGGGTCACCTGCATCTTCAGTCTAGATGGAGGAAATGAGAAAAGATATATAAGTCAAACGTGAAACAGATTATAATGCAGAATCAATTGTGTAGCCAGAGGGGGAGGGGGCCAGGGGTACCATGATCCCCAATCCCACACCCCAAAAAATAAATTACACATCCTGTCAAATTATGAGACCCATTACCCCTAACGTCACTATGCCTGCCTGGTGATTCTACTACAGTTGTTGAAAAATTTCAGTGAGCAATTCAGCATATAAAACCCAATACCTTTTACAAACTAAAATACACACCTTCAGACTGTGTGAGTCATATCACACTGACATTTACACCCCCCACCCCCCCCCTCAAAAAAAAAAAAAAAATTGGCTTATGCCAGTGCCTAATTCCTTTCCTGTTCCATAACTTTCTGGAACTTTATCCCGTGAAAACAATCACCACGTGATTTTGCTTTAATTTGAATGCATTTCATATCTCTTCCCTAGAACCCCACCAGGGTTTTGTCCCTGGGATCCACCAGGGTCCCTTAGGCAGGCCCCTGGACCCCATGCCATGGGTTTTGCGCATAGCATGGTTTTGCGCATTTCGCCTTATGGCGAATTACTTTCGCTTACCCCCCATCAAAAATACCTCTTGCCACTCATGGTTGGGACCCCCAAACAAAATGCCTGGCTGCGCCAGTGCGCACAATGAATTAGTGTGTTGCAGAAGATGGATGCTTGATGATCCCATGTAATTTCCCTGGTTTCATCATTGTAACTATTTGTAACCCCTTTTCTGAACATGCCCAGAAAGCAGACCTGTGCTTTACTCATTTTCACCATGCCCAGAAAGCAGACCTGTGCTTTACTCATTTTCACCATGCCCAGAAAGCAGACATGTGCTTTACTCATTTTCACCATGCCCAGAAAGCAGACCTGTGCTTTACTCATTTTCATCATGCCCAGAAAGCAGACATGTGCTTTACTCATTTTCACCATGCCCAGAAAGCAGACCTGTGCTTTACTCATTTTCACCATGCCCAGAAAGCAGACCTGTGCGTCACTCATTTTCACCATGCCCAGAAAGCAGACCTGTGCTTTACTCATTTTCACCATGCCCAGAAAGCAGACATGTGCGTCACTCATTTTCACCATGCCCAGAAAGCAGACCTGTGCTTTACTCATTTTCACCATGCCCAGAAAGCAGACCTGTGCTTCACTCATTTTCAGTCCAACAAGGGTGTTTAATGATATTCTTTCTAACATCCAGTTTAGAGAGTTGACTTCACAAACCAAAATGATTAATTCAGTTTTTGTATTGTTTATTTCAAGCCTACTTGTGTTCATCCAGGCCTTGACATCATATAGGTAATTCTCCATAGCTTGAACAGCACACAGTTTAGTCAGTATTTCAAGTTCTGGTTTAAAATTTAGATAGAGGGTGTGATCATTATTAATAAAAAAAAAAAATTGAAAGTTTTAACCTGTATATCTTGTAAGTAAGTAAAAAACCTTCAAATTAATTTTTTCTTTGATCGGAAGCCAGTGGAGTAGTTTGAAAGCAGTGGATATACTGTCAGCGATGATAGTAAACCAAACGAAAAAGGACCTGTGCTTCACTCCCTTTCTCTATTCAACGAGGGTCATTAAAGCAAAGGTATCGTCCCATGAATAGATCCAGTAGTGAACACCGTTGCCGTCATGCTGGTATTTTCATTTTTCAATTTTCCTTATTGATTGCAAGAAATCTGAGATGCTACCGATAACTCATAAAGGCCATGTTCTGTCCGACGGATATGTGATCAATAACATCACAGATTTCTCACGATCGATAAGGAATTTGAAAACCGGAAGTGAAGCTACCAGCAAGGTGGCATTTACTTCTGAATGTATTTATGGGACAATACCTTTCCTTTAAAGCAGCTCTCAGTTGAAAAGTGGTGTCAGATAGGATCATGAGTTATATGTAAATGACCTTTTGAGTTAACAGTATTAGTCCTAAGAGCTCACAATGGCAGTTTATATTGCTAACCTTGTTAGGCGTTACCTAGCTTTTGTGTTTACTATAAATTCTGCTCCCACATGTTTACACCCACCACTTACACTATTTACATAAAAAAACAAAAGCGCTGGTTCAGGGTTTAAGCTCAAATGCTAATTTGACATTTCACTCCTAACTATTTAATCAATGGACTCAGATTAACATCTGCATAACACAGACTAATAGCAAAATCAAATCATTGAACGTCAAACCTATACTCAAAGAGTATTGACATGATTTATGCACAGGAAAATAAGCATCAAAGAAGCTATAATCGGTTGTTTGCATTAGCTACTAAATGTGCTTCTACTTCAGTTTAGGAGAGGTTTAAAATACGGAAACAATGTTTAGGATTTTGAATTTCCTGAAAGCTCTGCTATTTCAGACATTATGTAGTTAAAAACAAAGAGGGGCTGAGGGCTGATATCCCTACCAAGCTTCCCACCACTGCCTAATGTTAAAGTCTTTTACAATGCTACATACAATATCTTGAATTTGAAATATGTCTGTAAAAATATCTTCGCCTAGCAAAACTTCAAATTCAGAAAAATTCTTTCATTTACCCTGATGACTACTTCCCACTCTCCCTTTTTTTTTTATAGGTTTACCACTAACGTTTTTGAAATATGAAGACAATTAAGCAAAGACATCCAACTTTTTTGGCACAAAACTGTCATTTTGACAAAGTCCAAGTTTGTAAAAATATTATTAAGATTGTACATTTGAAGGGGTAAAAATACACCATTGCAAATTTGTACATTTCTAACTGACATAAGGTTCATTCCTTATGTATTTTTCTGTACATTTTTAATGCACCATTAAATTGAACAAAACTGCTGCATGCATGGCATCTGTGGTCCACAAGTGGTTTACAGGTCCCTAAAAATCTCCAGGACCCAATAGGTACCAAGACACAGAGTTGGAATTAATCATAAAATTTCCTACAATTCTAAATAAAGGTGTCGAAAATGTTCCCACTAAAAATTGTGACAGAATTAATATTAATGTAGTACATACATCCTTATATGCTGCCCTCTTTTGCAATATAATGTACTGTTCATCGCACAATTACACAGGGGACATTTTTTTAGAGCACATATTTCCAAGAATTTGTTTGTTTGTATGTTTTATATTTTTTATAAAACAAACAAATTCTTCCCGTAATTCACATTTTTTCAAGTTTAACCACTGGTAGCTTACATTTTTTCCAAATCTGCTAAGAAATTCTGATCAAAAACATTCTGACAAGGAATAAGATGTAAATAATATAAGCTATTACAAAAGAATAAAAGAATTTGTGTTATATTTTAGCACACAATATTCATCCAACACGGAATGTTTAATGCAGATATATTTACCTGTACTATCTTTGCTAGGATATCTCTGGGCCACATGCTTGGTATGAGAGCCGAGAATGGGCCCCCTGGAGAGGGGGTGTAAACGCCACTGGATCTGAATTTCTGTGCCTGAAGATCATCTTCATCCTCAGACAGGGTTTCAGCTGAAAAACAAAAAAGAATATAGTGTTACTGTGTGAATTTTACGATACTGAAACAAAATGTTTTCATCTGGTATCTGTACACAGAATTACCACCACACTTTGTTAACTTAAAGGGGACAACACTAATAATAGGGTCCCTATTTTACCATCCCAAATGTCCTATTTCTCATGATAAAGATGAAACCAGAAAACCAGGGATATGATATTTAGCCAAAGTAACTTTTTTTCTGAGTGGACCAACAAGGAACCACTTTCTTTCAGCCACCTACCCCGATATAAAATAATTGAGGTTAGGGAAAATGTGTGTCCAGACAAGGACACTGCAAGTGAACCGCGAATACCTTATAACCCTTGTCAGGTGAAGCTGGACATTACAACACGCATTCCAATCATTTTAATCTGAAAATTAAGATTTAACCCTGGTCAAACGGGATACTGCAAAGGGGGCCTGCTCTTCATCTTCATTCTGTTGAGGGTTAATAATAATCCTTGTCCGACAGAAGACCTGAAAGGGGTCTGCGCATGACTCAATTTCCATCCTACAAGGGTTAAACAATGTTTAAGTGAACATAAATTATATTCTAGGTGGTAAAATTGCAATGACAACTTAATAACCAGCAGCTACAATCACCAAAATACTACTTTGATTTATAATCTAAGTAATATCAACAAGAACCAAATACTATTTATGCACGTGCTTATGTGGCTCAAACTCGAACAAATAGAAGAAATACACCTTTCAAGCTTAAGAGTATCTAAATTCAAATTTTCTAATTGGTATTGATAATATAATAATTGTTTTTATGTTTTGGCATTTGATTACAGTAACTATACCTTCAATTAGATTCTAGCAAACATTTTACCAACAAACTCTACATGACCACAATCTACACAGGCAAACAATCAACTTTAATTACAAAATCAATTTACAAACTTCATAACAATTCAAGTAGGCAATTAATAAGCAATTGATCTCACAGTGAAGGGTCTTTTTATCTTTTGTGGTCAGACCATGATCTATAAGGGTCGAGGTCACAGAAGATTTTGTTTATCTACCTACTGTGGTGTAGCGGTTATTATACCTGTCTACAGACCACGAGGTCCCGGGTTCAATCCTGGAGTGGGTAGACACGCCAGTGCACCACAACTGGTTATCAAAGGCCGTGGACATTGACTTGGTTGTCGATGTTATGTCTGTCCGCACGTCGTATTAAGCGCTTTACGTGATAGCATTTGTACTATCATAACCGAATACGCAGGCGACGACCCCGTCTTTGTAATTGTGTATTCAACTCTCTCAGATTTTGTTTACATCGCTTTTTTGTCCGTCAAGACCACTGTCGTCTGCTGTATTAATTAATACTTGCATACCTTAATTATACTTACATACGTTTGCATGTTGTTATATAAGATTATTTTCCAAATATAATTATGCTAGAATCTTGTTGTGACTTTGGCTGCACTAATAGATGTGCAGGGGGAATAAAAAGACATTTTCTCGATTTCCATCTGATTGATCCTGATCCACGTTCGAAGTGGGTTTCTGCTGTACGACCCAACAGCTTTCGACCTATGGTAGATTTTACACACTAGGAATTGCAGCGAGCACTTTTATCAGGTATGTAGGCTTTGTCTGATTATAACAAACAATCAGATGGCGTTACGTTAAAGTTACTCTTTGTACAACAAGGTGAAAATATAACTTACTTAAGGAAAATATGAAGTAAAATCGGAAGCGAGCAAAAAACTGCTATCAGTAAAACTAGCTGAACTGGTACAATAGCATGTAGTAGTTTGTTGTACGTGTGATGTGACTGAGCTGTGTGAAGATCGCGTGAAACGCAACGACGCCGCTGCCCTGCAAAATGGGAGTCCAGTTAGTTAGTTACATAATGAAATCCCTCTATTCTACCTCCATGATCAGACCAAGGTTCGTCATAACAACCTGAAGGCAACATGTCCACCAGGAATTTGACTCATTCTCCAGAAAGAAAATCAGGTTGCCCCGAGAATTTATTACTAATGCAAACTGTGCATTTGCATTTGCATTTTGGATGTCCAAAAAAAAGACCCAGCAAAAATTTCTTCAGCCAAGTGGTAAAATATTCAAATAGTGACAAATCACTATATAGAGAATCTTAAGTTTTTCATTTATGGCATAATTTTATATTTTGTATTTATTCCGCTATCAAATATGTTCAGAAATTTAAACATTTCATTGATCTCAATTTTGTAGGAAAATCAGTGCCCTAGCTTTGTTGTTTCAGAGGGGTGGCCTGCCCCACTGTTGACCCTCCCTAACCTCCTTGTGGTTCGCCCCTGCTCCTTGTAAGAAAAAAATAATTTTTTTATAATAAATTCTTTAAAAACATAATCATCTTTAATTAAACTCTTAAATGAAATACCTCACTGTACATAGATACAAAACATAGAATGGTAGTATAGTAAAAGATTGTCTCGTTTGGCTCATGAATGGTCCTTGTGAGTCAGAATAGTTTCATTCTGAGGTATGATTATAGCTAAAATCCCAGAGCTTAAGCCAAAAAGGCACATTAATGTGCATTAATGTGCCCCTCAACAAATCTAGTACCCTGCCCCCTTTCTAAATCAAGTTAGGGGTCTGAAAACTATGTGATTTCAGTTCCAATCAGGACAAAATATTAAAGGAATATTCCCATGGAATTTCATTTTTATGTATCTGATAGAGAAAAATTTAAGAAACAGAATGGTTAAAAAAAACCATGTTGATGTCTCATTCATAGAAAAGGTTATTAAACTTAGAAAGACTTTTCTTGCCCGCATAAAAATGACTTTTGTACTGAGTCATCATTATGATGTCACCCTTCCTTACCCAATCTTTATGTATTTCTTTGAAAATAAATCACCAGTTTTTATAATTCACATATAAGACATAAAGGTTTGGTTTGTTAATGTTTAACGGCACCGCGACAGTCAAAGTCATGTGACAAGAGGGTGTTAATAAATTAATATGTAAGAGTTAGGGTAGAGAGGAGATAAAGGATTGAGAGGAAGAAAGGGGGAAAATAGAGTAAATTTGGGAGAGAAAAAAATAAGGTGAAAAGAAAGGGGTGTGTGAGGTAGGTGTTAAAGGGAGGAGAAAGGTAGATTAGATATGGTGGAATAGGTTGTTGTTGCAGAGGAAGTTGATATTGTTGGAGGAAGGATTTTCTTTGAAGAGATCCGAGATTGAGGTGGGTGAGGAGAGAGAAGAGACTTGGAGTTCGTGATATAAAAGAACAGATTGAAAAACATTGTATATTTTATTCTACACTATTCTTAATCATTTTTGAAGAAGAAAATAATCTCCTAATCATTTAAAAAATATATATTAATTTTCTATGAAATACATAAAGAAATGTGCAGGAAGTGCTGTAATGACATCATAATGATGACTTAAACTCAGCTGAGACCAACTATCTCTTTTACGCAGACAAGAAAAATCTTTAAAATTCAATAATTTAGTGCAGGAATCAAATCTTAACCCAGTGTTTCCACCAATCACTTTCTTTTATTGTCTTCTAAACAGCTCCTATTTTCAAAATGGATTTCTATTACAATGATGATGTAATATTCTCAGAAATTTAAGAACTTCACAAGCATCCCATGAGACACTTACTCACTGCACTTACCACATAACTCAAACAGTATACCAATATCCCTGTAAAGAGATAATGTTTTATCACCATATAAAAAAGAAGGTATTTGCCTGAACTCCACAGCTTCCATATTTAACTAGAGATAAATCCGTGAATTGCAGCACAAACTGTTCAAATAATGAAACTCAAATAGGAAATTTTTGAAACAAACATTTCTTATGCACAGTACAGTCCTTCCTAAAATGCTGGTTTGACAACAAAACAAAAAGAAGAAAGAACAAAAATCTGCTGAGACCACATTTTTCCACATTCAAAACTACATCCCCATCTTCATAGTGGATAAGCAACACACCCAACTTTAATCCTTTTGATTGGAGTCAATCATCATGATTGAATTATACGATAACCCCTCTTCCACTTCACTAACTCCCCACACTTTACTGCACACCAAGAATATTAGAACAAGAGTTTGTTATTTAGAAGGTAAAAAAAAAATAACTGGACAGAATCTAGTGTAGTGGGCACAGTAGCCTCCTGTCACACCTAAAAGGAACAATCTGTATGACCAACCTACCTTGGGATTTCTTGGCCTTTTCTGAAACTTATTTCAATGACAGCAACTTGGAAGCAAGTAAAATAAAGTTGAGTTGTGTCAGGGAGCTGATCAATCTACAAAACCTGGACACAAGTATTTGAACCTTTTTCTTCACCTATCCACTCCATTTCAATGTTGGAAGTGAATGCTAAAAGTTGTAGGTCCAAGTCATTGAAATGGGCTAGAAAGAAGGGTCAGGTCATTTGTCCAGGTTTGGTTTGGTTGCTTGATGTTTAACGGCACCGTGACAGTCAGAGTCAAATGTGGCAAGAGGGTGTTAAAAACTAAAGTGCTTGGGTTAGGATAGAGAGGAGGGATGGAGGGAAGGGAGGAGAAAAGGTGAATAAAGAAAAAAGTTAAGGTAATAAAGGAAGATGAGGAAGGTAAGGCAGAGAAGGGAAGGAAAGGGAGGTTTAGATCAGGTGGAATAGACTGCTGTTGCAGAGAAAGGTGATGAAATTGGAGGTAGGATTGTTCTTGAAAAGATCGGAAATGGAGATGGGAGGGAGAGAGGTGTGATCTGGCGATTGCTTTTAACAAATTTTCTTGCATTATAAAATTGGTGCAAAAATTAAACACAACAAAACTCCTCAATTCTTTTCTTTTTCATCTTGTAAATATTTAGTTAATCAACTGCACATGAGAATTTTACCACTTGTAAAACATGTGTTAACCAAATGCAGATTTATGCCTACAATAGTAATGTAGCATTGTTTATCAGGCCTGAGCCCCTACATCAAGCACTGTAGCTCTAAATTTGGCAATCAAAGTCAAATATAGCCCCATTCATAGCTAATTAGTACAAATTTCAAATACTGCATTATAAAGGAATACATCCTTTGTTGATTGTATGTAAAGTTTCAATAGTAAAAGTCATTGAATGAAACTTGTGTGTTTGTTTTGAATGTTATTGATTTTTAAGTGTAAATGGCGAATGCCTAAACTTTTGGAAGATAATGCTAAATGTTTAATCAAAGGACCATTTGCTTAAACGTTTCTACGTAAATCGTCACAGCCCTAGTCCTCCCTCAATAAAAATTCTGTATGAATGATACATTTACTACAAAAAGGCCCCAAACTTTTATAACCCATTTTATCCTTTTTTCAATTGAGCAAATGCACATTTTTCTGTACTAATTCATATCTTTCTTCCTTTTTTTCTGATTTTCATTATCCCTATTATAATGATAAAAGCAACATAATTAAGGGGAGAGATGAAACACACAATGCTTCCCCCAGAAAATGAACACATAAAGCATCCCCAGAAAATAATTAAGGGGAGAGATGACACCTTGCAATACACCAATCCTCCAACACTTTTAAAAAGCGAAAAAAGAATGCTTCTCCCAGAAAATGAGCGCACAATGCCTCTCCAGAAAATAAACACACGATGTTCACCCAAAAAATGAACAGAATGCTTTCCACAGAAAACGATCACACAATGCTTCCCCAAGAAAATAAACACACAATGCTTCCCCAAGAAAATAAACACACAATGCTTCCCCAAAAAATGAACACACAATGCTTCTCCCAAAAATGAATACAGAATGCTTCCCCCAGAAAACGATCACGCGATGCTTCCGCCAAAAATGAACACACAATGCTTCCCCAGAAAATAAATACACAATGATTCCCTCCTAGAAAACAAACACAGAATGCTTCCTCAAGAAAACAATCACTCAATGCTTTCCCCAGAAAATTAACACACAATGCTTTCCCAGAAAATTAACACACAATGATTCCCCAGAAATGATCACACAATGATTTCCCACAGAAATAAACACATGCTTCACCAGAAAATGAACACATAATGCTTCTCCCAGAAATTAACACAGAATTCTTCCTCAAAAAATAAACACAGAATGCTTTCCCCCAGAAACCAATCACTCGATGCTTCCCCCAGAAAATAAACACACAATACTTGCCCCAGAAAATGAACACACAATGCATCCACAGAAAATGAGCACACAATGCTTCCCCCAGAAAATGAACACACAATGATTTCCCACAGAAATTAACACACAATGCTTTCTGCAAATAATTGTACAACTGTACTTCTCAGAACTTTATGCACTTTCAGCTCCCTTTATACTGTACCTTTAAAGTGCTCTTTCAAAAAAGACTATTTCCAATACAATGTGATCAAATCATTTTACATAATCTTCTCTTACCTTTCACCATGCATAACAACATTACCAAGCTCAGCACTTATCCTCACAGATATATCTTCCCAACTGATCCCACAAAAAATATAACTCAAAACATGGTACTCAATGTATTAAAATGAAAGGGTAAAACATTTGATATCATCCTCTCTTTGTGAAATAAAAAAGGGACATGCTTTGTACATCAATACGTCCTTGATCTTGTACGTCAATTGCCCCTAGACTAATAGTACAATAAACTGGTTCAAGGTGAAAAGTAAATTTGGTATGTTATGATGTCACTAATGTTTTGTATTAATGCCCTGTAAAACAGCATCGATCATCCATCTGATTTCTCACGTTAACCCCCCAAAAATGCTGAAACATGCAGCTTTCTTTAAACGTCATGTTTACAATAAACTGACAATGTGTTGAAACAGTATTCACAGTGCAACATATGGGAGAATTAGTCAGTTAATTTCAACCAGGTGCTAGACAAATCGATAGGTTAAAAGATGTACACCAGACGACTCAATAAGTACAAATTTACTTTTCCATTCTGCTCCATGATTGCTAGCTCCACATGACTATTTGAGCTATCATCAGTAGTAGCAGGCGGCAGGGGGAACTGGACCCTGCCAGAAATTTTGAGGAACAAAATGAATATTTGGACAGCCGTAAATCCTTTCAATACCAGTCGTTGAGACAAATGTGTTCGCTTTGAGGCAGAATTTGCCTCAAAATTGCAGATGGCATTCTATTTTTAATTTTCAAAAAAACAGGCCAAAATTCTAAAATATGGCATACCATGTGTCAGAAAATGTAATGCCATTAACTGTACATTGTCCCTACAAAAAAGTATAGTTATGCCATGGACTATTAGTATGGTGTTTATATATTTCCTTGCAAGATGCCTTTCTGTAAATTGTTCAAGGCCCTTGCAAGATCTGTACATCAGCCCAGTCTTTTTGCTAGTATCATCGCTACCATTATTTTTTCTGTTATCTTTCCATTCCTTCTTGATCTGCAGAACCAGCATACTACCACTATATATGTAGTACCACGATGAACTAGGCAAATGAAGTCAATTTTCTCTCTAAAAGGTAGACAGTGTGGGGTAACTGGCACAACAATTATTAAATAGTTTTTTTTGTTGATGTTTCACAATATTTTTGCACGTTTTAAAGTTGATTTAGAAACGATCATGGCTTAAACTTGACTTCTAGATTTACTACCGTAATGTCAGTACAGTAACGTACGAAGTAGCCAAGCCTAGTTGTGCGAAAATTTCTTAGTTCTGTATTAGCTTTTGGTATCGTGATATGTGTTAAGAGGCATATTTCATGTCGTGGGAAAAGAGATATCGCGATAATCGACATATCATGACAGCACTATATATATATATATATACATATATCATACATATATATACATATATATATATATATATATATATATATATATTTATATATATACATAAATATAAATATATATATAGATTGTAATACTTCAAAACCATTTTATTCCATGAATAATGAATGTTTTTGTCATGCAAGTGTCATACTGCTCTTCAGAATCGTTCAGCAATTTCCACATGCATCATCTTATGACTCAAGAACAGGATAAAAAGTGCTTCTCCCCTATCCCCTCCCCCCTTGCCATTTCCACATACAATTTAATCCCTACCTGGCATTATTAAGTCTATGAAGTGTAGCCAGGCGCATTAGTAGACCATTTTGATAGGGGTTGGGAGGGGTAAAATATCAGATTTACCGAAGGCCTCAAATAAGCATTCCATACATTTGAGAAAGAAAAAAAACTGCCACCCTGTATAAAAAAATGATAATCAAAATCGGTTTATCACTTGGCGATTTGGCTTCAAAGTGTCTGACTGTCTTGTTTCAAATTATAAACTTTAATTTTACCAACCTGATACCAGATTTACCAACTAATCTTAAATTTTATTGATGAGTCCATCCCCCCCCCCCGTTCCACACACCCCTGATATTTTCAAAATACTGCCCTGCCGCAGCTTATTATTCTTCTGTATGGTTATTAAACACTTGCTTTGGTCTGCTGGTTTAAAGGAAAACTATTAAAGGTGTGTTTGCAGTGAATTTTGCAAATATCCATTGACCTGTTTTGCCTCCTGAAGTGATTGTTATTGTTTAGGATCTTAGATAATAACTTACTTGGTATAGACATTGGTGTTAGAGAACATTTGTGGCTCATCACCATGGCCCAAAAATTTTGCTGAATATTTGAGTCTATAGAAAATTGTGCCACGAACGAAACTGTCATAGTTTATCGACTGGGATCTACAGCTGCAGGCCGTGCTACAAAGTAAAAAAACAATATTTCTACAAGCACAAAACGAACGAGGAACGAGCACGGACAAGGGGAGCCAAGGCCACACGAATAAACAAACCTGACAACAGCCAGGGGACCCACAACTAAAAACGTGAACACAAAGGAGACGTTTCAGAGCCACCCCACCCTAGGAAAACTACAAATGGTAACTACAAGTAAACACCATACCAAAAATACCTAGGGTGGAACATAAAAATAACACCAACTAGAGAGATATACAAGAAAAAATGGCTAGGCCAAAGAAAATCTAAATAAGAGTCGCCGAAAACAGGCCTTTCACTTTAAGCTGAATGATATTCGAGAGGATCAACTGTTCTTCATTAATACCAGTTTTTATAAAGTGATTATCAGTTGCAAGACGGTTTTTACAATAATTATTAAGAAGTAAATCAATTCGTGATTGAACGTTGGAAAGGGAGTGTAAGTCGACAAGTGTTATTGATGAAACCAACGAGGTATGTGGACAATTATTCTTAGGGCATTAATTTGAATTTGCTCCAGTTTAAGACAATTCGCGTTGAAGAGTAAAGGGAAAACAATAAACTAGTAATCAATAAGTGAGCGAATAAGACTAGTGTATAAAATTAAGGTTGTAGAAGGTGAAGCTCTAGGGTTGTAAGCAGTCCCACAAATAGTAAATAATTGAGAAGTGCGGACTCTGAGCTCTTTAATCAAAAAATCAAAATGCGGCTTAAAATTAAATCTAGTATCAAAAGTGGTACCCAAAAAGTTAACTGAATCATAATTTGGTATAACAGTATCATTAAAAACTAAGATTGGGATTAAAACAAGACGGCGACGAGAGAAAACAATAGATTGAGATTTAGAAGGGTTAAGGAACATTCTCCATTTACTGCACCAGCATTAAAAAGGTTAATGTAATATTGAAATCGTCCCTAGCTACAAAAATGTTTTTGGCCGACAACCAGGCAGCCAAGTCGTCTGCATACTGAGAAATATAAATGTAGTCAGAAGATGAGTTCGGGATGTCGTTTACCAAAAAAATTTAAAAAAATGCTGAATATTTGAGTCTATAGAAAATTGTGCCATCACTGTTTAGTCTACTGCCCCTTTTCATAATCAAAAGGGGAATATCTTCAATGTGTTTATTAGGGAGGAAAAATAACAACCTTGAGGTATCCAAATAAGAAGAAAAATACTTTCAACTATGATTTATCTAACAGTTTAAACTATTTGAAATAGCTACAATATGTAAGCAGACCCATATCCAGGAATTAAAAGTGGAGTTTGTTTTTCGTTTGAAGGGCACTTTAATCCTGCAACTTAAGAAACTTTCATTTGTTCCCCCAATCCCGAGTATAGGTTCGTCAAACGCGGCCAGGCTTGTTTAATTACTTTAACAAACTTTGAAAATCAACGTGCTTATCATTTTGTTAGATTTCAAAAGAGTACTTTCTCACAAGAAAGAGGGTTAATTCGCTCCACGTACCCCCTCCCCAGGCTACCGGCCTGATAAGGATATGACTCGAGCCTTCCCAAATTGCAGATTTCGTATTGAATAAAGGAAGCTTGCTACTGCCTGCTTAGCAGATGAATGATAATGACAGTGATGATGGTTGGTTCAACTTAGTTGGGTTGGTGAACTTCAGCACAGCAGCGAAGGTCCAATTGTGCCAGAGAGATAATATTAAGTCCGAGATGGAAAAAGGTTGAGAGGGGATAGTGAGGTGAGCAATGTTCCTTTGCACCAAAACACACAATGTTAAGGATGGATGGTGTCATGGCAGTACATCTCATCCAGAAACAGGAGCAGCAGAGCGGTCAAAATATTGGGGGAGAGGGCCTAATGAGGTCAAGTGACATGTGATAACAATATTGGGGGGCTAATTAGGTCTGGTAACGTGATAACACATGGTCACCTAAAATTATTGGGGGGCCCAGCACCCACTTCCTCCCCAGCTCTGCTGCCCCTAAGAAAGTAAGGAAGGGACATAAGTTTCTTATTAAAAAAGTGGGGGGAAAAGAGGCAACAAATTTCTCCCCAAATGAACTGAATTTTTTAATCATAATTTTTCAATTCTAATGAAAAGTGTGGAGGGGAGGGGAAGTCCCCTGTCCCCCCCTTGAGAAATTACGACCCTGAACAGTGTGAACAATGAGTAAATATATAACTCTCTGTTCTGACACACATATTGCAAAGGAAAGAGAGATGGCTCTTACCTGTGTTTTGTCCCTTTCCACACAGAGGCATTTCTGTCTTTTAAATTCTCGACCAAGTTTTTAGTCAAAATCTAGAGAGAAATCTATAATGCCAAACTAGTTAAATCAAAGAAACACTGTCTGGGATCACCTGCTGAGTGCCAACCACACTGTACCAACCATATGCTACAGCACATAACCAAGTCCTCCATATAATAAGCTACTGCACAGTAAGCCTTGAGAAGATATGTTCACATACCTTGTCTGCACATGTAAGTCTCCAATATGCTTTGTTTCATTATAACATGTGTTTCACCACACATGCTAAACAGTTACTGTAATCAGAAGTACTTCAACAGCATATTAAGCTTCATTTTATATTGAACCAATAGGGAAAGAAAATATTATACAACCACTTAATTACTCAAGAGCAATTATGTTTGAGCAATAGAAAAGGTGGTTTAACTTACAATGGATGCAGGTGTTATTTTTATAACAATATTAAAGGCCTAAAACCTGCTTAAAGGATTAATTCAGTGGTCAAGCAAGTCTATCTTATATAAAAGAGGACTTCAAAGGAAACAAAATAGTGAAAAAAGCATTCAAAAAATGTATTCCATTAAGGAGATAATTGAGTTTGAAGTTTGGTAGCATTTGTGTAGAAATGACTGAAATCAGACTAGGTGTGATGTCATAGCCTCAGATTCCGCAAAGTCTTTAATTTACAACCTCGAGAAATTTTAAAGAAAGAAAAAATCCATTTTGTAAAATGAGAAAGTGAGGATGAGGGCATCAACCAATCATACAGTAGACTTTCTCCACCAGTTCTTTTTGATACAAATTTGTCACATATGAAAAATTCAATATCTGCTGAATGTAACAAGATATTGAAGTAGGCTCTTGACAAATCTGTTTCTGTTTGCCTTCTATGGTTATGTGGGAAATGTTTGTAATAAATTCCTAATTGTAAGGTAGACATGCCTGACCACTGAACTAAATCTTTTAGCCATGGACAGACACAGTACAGCTGTAAATCAGTTTGTTACATTCACTAAAATTACAGAAAACCCCTAACTAGAAGCTTTGTTACTACTTACAGTGTAAGACAGAAATATTTTGTACTTTTATTACAGTGGCTTTAAAGGAGACATACAGTCTGATACAATCATTATTTCATATTACAGAGGGATACATATCTTAACCAACTACCAAAAATAGCAAGTCAAAATCTTATTTCGATCTCAAGTCAATGGCGTAGGCAGAGGGGCAATCACCACCCCTTCTAAATATTTTAATTTGTCAGTTTAGATTGGTACCATTGGTTCAACAAGCTTTGACATTCCTGGTCAACAAGCTTTGACATTCCTGGTCAACAAGCTTTGACATTCCTGGTCAACAAGCTTTGACATTCCTGGTCAACAAGCTTTGACATTCCTGGTCAACAAGCTTTGACATTCCTGGTCAACAAGCTTTGACATTCCTGGTCAACAAGCTTTGACATTCCTGGTGCTTATCATGTTAATAAATTTCAAAAGGGCACTTTCTCAGAAAAAGGTTCTTTGGTAATAGTATTTTAAACATTTGTGCAATTTTGTATTTAAATACATGAACTAATACACAGAGAGACAGGGGGAGAGAGATAGAGAAAGGGGGAAGGAAGGTGGGTGTCGGAGTGCACATGATACAGAATAGGCTCATTGTAAAAGTTTGACAACATTTACACAAGTAAACTATTGAAAACCTTTCTTTTAGACAATGCATATTTTTTAAAGAGTGAAGATAAACCTAACCATGCACTGTACAAACATAAACAATAAAACATTGTATATCCACATTATGCTTTTTCATGATTTTGTGTTTTGTATATGGTGTATTATATATAGCTCTTTGACCTGAATTTTTTACTATGTGTCTTATGTTTGTGCCCTTGAAATAACACTTCACTCAACTACACCCCCTGGACTAAATATAGTGTCTGTTCAATTCAATTCCCCTCCTCCCCAATATGAAAATCCCAGCTACGCCCCTGTCTCAGGTTATTCATGTTTGATGTTGACACATAGAGACTGCCATTTTGTTCAATTCTGTATCGAAATATTGTGCATGATGACATAATTTCCCCAATAGGGACCTAAGGAATTTAATGTATTTCTTTATAAATGTGATTAAAGTTTTTATTCCAAGATGACATGACACATAGTTTCAACAGGATGTTTTGTTAATTTCATGTGCACAAAAACAATTCCTTGACCCTTACATAAGAATTTTTTTTCTTCACATAACCTATAAATCTTGAGGTAGATTATAAAGAAATACAAAGCATTCCAACATCCTGCTGGGCTGATGACATCATAAATCTGCTTGTTTTAAAATCAAAATGGCGGCTTCCATAGTACTATCTGGTTGGTTTGGTTTGTTGATATTTAACGGCAGCGCGACAGTCAGAGTCAAATGTGCCAATAGGGTGTCAATAAATTATGGTGTAAGAGTTAGGATAGTAAGGAGATGGGAGGTTTGTAAGGGAGAAAAGGAAGAAAAGCAGAAAGTAGAAGAAAAAAAAAAAGGGAGGTAAGTAAGGTTAGGTGTAGAAAGGGAGGGAAGGGGAAAATTAAATGTGTTGGAAGAGGTTGTTGTTGCGGAGGAAGTTGATGATGTTTGAGGAAAAATTGTTTTCGAAAAGGTCTGAGTTTGAGGATAGTGAGGAGAGAAGAGATCTGGAGTTCTGGTACAGGGGACAGGTTAAGAAAATATTCTTGATGGAGAGATCTGTGTTACAAGTGGAGCAGAGAGGAGTAGGGGAGTCGGATAAGAGATGGAAGTGAGTGAGAGAGGAGTGGACGAGGCAGATGCGGGTGACAATGATGTCTTTCCTGTGGTTGCGACTGTGCAGAGAGATGTTGGTCCCGACTTTGGGTTTGATGGTGTGGAGTTTGTTACTGGTTTCGTGATTCCAGGAGTTTTGCGAGGTTTTTTTTATGTAGTTGGAGATGGAGAGACAGAGGTCTGAGAGACAGAGGTCTGAGTGTGGAATAGGAAAAGGAGAGGCGAAGTTTGACAGAGCTTTTTTGGCGGCTCTGTCGGCTCTCTCATTGCCAGGGATGCCGACATGGCTGGGAATTCAGAAGAAGATAACATTCTTTTTTAAGGAGAAGAGAGTGTGGAGTTTGTTGAGGATTTGTGAAATGAGAGGGTTGGGCCAGAGCATGTTGACGATGCCAGTAAGGATGGATTTAGACTAAGAGAAGATGAAGAAACAGTGGCGGAAAGAAAGTTCTATGAATTTAAGGCTAGGAGGATGGCTTTCGCCTTGGCAGAGAAGGTAGAGGTACCTTGAGGAGAGGGCGAGGCCGGGACAGATGGCGGTGGCTGCAGAGGAGCCTTCACTAATGGAGCCGTCGGTGAAGAGGAAGGAGTAGTCGTGGAAATGTCTACTGAATTGGTAGTATTCGCAGTGGAAGAAGGCTGGGCTATGAAGAACTTTCATGAAAGAAAGACCAAGGTACACCTGGGGGAAGGGGGGAAATAGTCCGGGTAGGTGTAGGTGGGATGATGTATCTGGCGATCAAGAAAATGTTGTTGGCTTTGAAGAAGTAAGAGTGCATCCGAATCCTGAAGGTGGGGGGATGCGTTTGTTGAGATTGAACTTAGGTTGGTGAAGGAGAGAGAGCGGATGGAATGGAAGCAAGGGTTACGTGGATCGGTGAGGATGAGGAGAGCAAAGGAGAGGCCAGCCTTCCTACATCAGAGGTTGAAGGGAAGTTCATTGGCCTCGACATGGAGACTGGTGATAGGGGAGGTGTTGGTGGTACCATGGCAAAGCCTTAGGGCAGTGTTCTCAGTGACATCCAGGTGTTTCAAGTAAAATTTACGGGCGGAGGCGAAGATGAAATTGCCATAGTCCAGCCTGGATCTGAGGAGGGAGCAGTATAAGGTGAGCAGAATGAGCCCGTTTGCTCCCTAGTCAGTGCTTGAGAGGACCTTGATGAGATTGAGGATTTTGTGGCATTTTGTTTTGAGGGTGTTAATGTGATTCTGAGGAAGTGAGAACTGTCTTTACTGGGGTTTATGGAATCTTTGAGGCGGAGATTGGGGCAGAGGAAGAAGGAGTTGCTGTTGTTAAAATGGATGACAACAGTTTTGTCTTTTGAAAAGTTAACACCGTTGGAGTTGCTCCAGAAAGCCAGACTATCCAGACAGTGTTGTAGGTTATTTTGGAGAGTATGGAATCATGGAGAGGATGAGTAGATAGTGAAATTGTTGACATAAAGAGAGCTTTTGATGTTGGCGGTGAAAGAATTGGTGGTGCTGTTAATTTTGAGGATAAAGAGAGTGTGGTGGGGGGGGGGGGACAGGATGCTGCCTTAGGGGACACCCAGGTGTTGAGTGTACCTTTAGGAGTAGGTGTTACCGATGCGTACTCGAAAGTGGTGGGAGTATAGTTTTGATTTTTGATTCATTGTTAAATCAATTTCAACAATGCTTATTAGGAAATTCATGGCGTTGTTTTTATTTGCACAAGTCATGTAAATTGGCAACGTTCAGGAATGAAGATGAAAATTTGTGCCAATCCTATATTTTATTAGCCAGGTCTAAAACGTGATATAAAGAATGGTATTATTTCTGTTTCAGAAACATAATAGAAAATATTTATCACACCAAAATATTTTTTGAAGGGTCACAAAGAGATAGTTGAAGGAGAATAATATTATTTGAAATTTAAAATGAACGAAGCTAGTTTTCACCAGATGAAGTGAGATAAACACCTCACTCAGTAGGCACTATACATGCTAGGCAATACTTTTGTTTTTGTGCAAATGTTTATTTTTCTGCATTCAAAGTATTTTACAAAACATAACATGTGAACAAAATAAGATTAATCAGGACAATGCATACATAATCTCTGTATAAACATGATAAAGTAAAATTAATTATGCAGAGGTTTTTTTAGGAAAAAAGAAACGAAGAAAGGGGCATTTTTAACCCAAAAATAAAAAAATAAACAAACTTAAATATTTTCTCAGAGTAGTTTTCTACATCAAGGATAAACAACATATTATGTTTGTTTGTTTGTTTGATGATGAGGGCTTAAAGGCTCCATGACAAAGAGGGTCAAATTGTGCCTGAGAGGTTAGATCCTTCTAGAGGTAGGAAGGAAAGAAAACAGCAGGAGTTTGAGGGAAACATGAAAACTATAAGTCAGAGCTGGGATAAAGAGAGGAGGTGCATATTATTCTTAAATTCCTCTATGCAGGGATACTTGTTGTTCATTTTGCATCGATATTTGAAGTTTTTAGCATAAAGAATTATTTAAATAACCCCTGCATAATTGCTACTGTTAAGCCAAAAGAAATGGCTTGGAGAGAAAGTACTGTATTGGCAGGGTAAAATTCAGCAGGCAATACTTGCAGGACTTGTTTGTGTAGCATGGTCAGAATATTGACTATATACACCGGATGCGGTTCTGAAACTTCCAAGAGCTAAGTTAAGAGGTTAAGAATTTGCTAAGAAATCTGATGTGGGTGGTAGAATTTATTTCAGGAGATCCAAATTGCAGATTGTCTTTATTTATTGTATCTATTCTATTAAATTAAAATCTACATAACTTAGTGTTCTCTTTTTTTAAAACTTAGTACAGGCATTCATTTTAAGGTCCTAAGCCCCCACTCATCCTCCAAATAAAAAAACCCACTGAAGGCCAGTTTCAGATGAGGGAGGACAAGGGTGTAGGAGTTAGGGCCCACCACAGAAATTTCACCAAAGAGCTTCAAGCTCTTTAATTTCATGAAAATGAAGGAAATTTCCAAAAAAATGAAGGAGATTTCCCAAAAATTGACACCCTAAAATTCATGAAAATTTCGCAGAAGTTGAAAGTTTTTTTGGGGCCTCTCTTTTATCATAGCCTGATAAAAATATCAGGCTATGATATTTTTAGGGGGATAAGCCACTAAACACGCCACATGCTTTCCTTATTACTATTCTTACTCAAAATTAGATGCCACGACAGCCCTTTTTTAAAGGGTGTTCTTGTCAGTACATGATTTTCTATGTTAAGGAGATTAAACATTTAAAAAGAACAAAAACAAAACACTTTTTCTATGAAAAAAAATAAAACGACTAAAACTGAACAAATAGGTATAACTTACCTGCATCACTTTTCCCTTCAAAAGGAAATGTTACTTGCTTGTGGTAAGGGCGAGCCATTATACACTGCTTCAATGCTTTTATACTGTATGTTATGAAATCTGGTAATCACAACCGCTTCAAAATTTGACACCAATTTACGTTTTTATGTTTAATCTTTAATTGTGTTTACACTTGGATTCACCATGCAGATCTTGACCAATTTCACCCGGTTCAGACTCGTATGGTTACTTGCTTGATCATTTTAGGACCTCTCACATAACCATGCCCACCAATATTCTTGCAGGTTACATGGAACTAGTACATTTTGGAGTATATATGTTCGTCCAGCATCTTCCCATAAACAAAGAATACAGTTGGAATTATTATCTGTTATGTAATAAGTATGGCAAGTTGAGGCATCAGTTAATAGCTCCATTGATGAGGTGACAACCAATTTCTCAGCAAAATGGATCCTTAATGCCCCCTTGGCAATGACACTATATGCCTGTGTGCTTATAAATGGTATAATGGTCAGCCTTATATCTACCATATGTTAATTTTGTAATATCATACAGTATGCAGAGTCGCCAAGAGGAATCGCGGGTCCAAGGGGGAAAATGAGAATCCGAGCTCCCATATAATTTGTACGGTTCCTTATGAACTTATCCCCCTAGGACACTGGGCCCGAGGGAATTTGCTCCTTAAAACCCCCTTGTTGGCAGCCCTAGCAGAGTCCCGAGAGGAATTGTGGGGACGGGGGTTGGTAGGGGGAAACTGAGATTCCAGGCCCCAATATAATTTGTACGGTTCCTTATGACTAGGACCCCCTAGGACACTGAGCCCGGGAGAATTTCCCCCCTTAAACCACCCTTGTCGGTGGCCCTGACAGTACGTGTAGTATTGAATCCTGATAATTATCAACATCATCTATATCCAACCACATTTTTTATATAACACTTTCATGCCTATTCAAAATCCAGACCCCTAGCTTTGCTGTTTCATGGGGGCGGCCCACATGCCCCTCCGTGGGGGCGGCCCCGTGCCCCTCCGTGGGCCTGCCCTTCCCCCAGGGTCCACCCTGCCCCTAGGGTCTGCCGTGCCCCCTGGGGTCCGTCCTGCCCTATATATTTTTTGTTTAACCTAATAATCTTAATTAATCTCATAAATGTAATACCTTACATGAATACAACACAGATTGATAGCATAGTGAGCAATTGTCTCATTTGGCTCATGAATGGTCCTTATCGGTCAGAATAGCTTCATTCTGAGGTATGATTATAGCTAAAATCCCAGAGCTTCTTCACAATGGGATTGAGCCATAAGGAGGCCCCTTGACTCCATGCCAAAAAGACGCATCACTTTGTCGCACATTAATGTGCCCCTCAACAAGTCTAGCACCCTGCCCCTTTTTAAATCAAGCTAGGGGTCTAAAATCTGCTCGTCTCATCCTCCGTACAAGAATAAATCCCATTTGAATGACGGAAGATGTAATTGATTACACGAGGTCAGAACCTGGTTATATCCTAATGTGAACATGCCACATGACGCAGGATTTGTTCAGGGAATTGAGAAAATCAATGTTTATGCATGGAGCTATTATAGCTCCATGGTTTATGTAAGTGCAACAGGTGTCTTTGATATTGAATGGTAGAGCGCATAATACTGAGGCTACCAGGCCAACTCCCTGATACACAATACATACCATCTGTGAAAGTTTGTACTCTGGGTATATACATGGAAATAGTATCTCCATGGTATAAAGAGGTCACCAAGTCCCCGGGCACATGAATTTTGGAGGAAGGCCCTAGCAAATTTATTACTCTATTAAGCAGGGCCCTGGGACAAGTATAGATGTTCCCCTGTTTGTATTCTTTTGTTTCATTTCATTTCATGCAGGGAGAGGGAGGGGCATTTCATGCAGGGAGAGGGAGGGGCATTTCATGCAGAGGGAGGGAGCAACAGGTTTCCACATGGTAAGGAAATGATGCATAATTGGTCAATTTCTGGTAAATTATTCATTTTTACAAATTAATGTAAGATATTGTCTTAGCATGTATTTCTTGACTTTCTAGTTCAAAACAAGAAAGGTAAATGTACCAGAAGTCATTATTGGCAAACTAGCAATCACTATGCACTATATACTGTAGCTGCCCTTCAGCATACTGAAAACATTTACCCTTACATTTATACCAAAATTTATGTAGAGCATCACAAAGATCACATTAGTGATGATCAAATTTTGTAAGAAGCTTTGCATATTTCTAATCCAATTCAAAACCTCTTATGCAAGATTTCGCTTGTCCAAACAGTAGCGGTATGATTTCAAATAGGAAATTAGCATGTTTTTCTTTATAAATGAAATTTTGGTGTGAATCGCCATCTAGGATAACACCTTTTGCTATGCAAGAGCTTATTCAATAGCTTACCATAAAAACATTTCAACATATTGGACGATTAATTCCACTAGAAAATACACTTTCCGAAATTTCAAATAAATTCCATGAAAAAAACTTCCAAGCACATAGTCAGAACAAACAATTGCATGTATCTGCTCTTAATAATTAACGAATAATCCAACATTACATGTAATGATGAGTCTATCAATATTCGTTAGCACGCCTAAAAGTAACTACAATAGAGCAAAATCTGTTGTTCCTACAGCATACTGTGTTTCTATCTACAACCACAAATCCTTATACTAATGTATCTGAAAACAGTATGCCTCAACCAGAAATCTTTTGTTGGATCTGAGATAAAAATTATATTGCGTGATCACATTCCAATATGCTGGTATGATGCAGAGTAACTGAATACATTGTGGGTGTTTACAGCCTTTATGGGGCTTCACTTTATGGTAAAAAACTTTTGTTGTAAAAAGAATAAAAAGATGAAGACATGAAAGCAAAAATATTCAATTTGAAAATGTTTCAGCTATTCAACTTATTCAAGCAATTTTTATGTTAATACCCGACTCTTTTTTGTTATTTGACTGATTTCAAAGAAGTCTTATCGTTTTGCAGTTCGGTCCATGGATCAGGAGATTTGTGTCAATTTAACCCATAATGCATCTTTCCAAATTAAAATCTCTCTAAAGAAATACATTTACCAGTAAACTAGGTTTAAGCCAAAGGTAGGAAAAATGCATACAAATTATTCTACGTTTATTGGTGCAACAGAAAGATGAAATTATTTTCTCTATTTCTACCAGTGCAAAATTTACTTTCACTTGGGAATTTTAGAGTTATCTGTAAAAATAAAATTTTGATAGTTTTTGAAGAGTAGACTATAACATTTTAGTCACCAGCAAAAGCTCAAATTGTACATAAATATTAATTTCAATATCATTTGCAAAGTACACAACTTTAGAATTACAGAATTTGAAGAGCAAAACAATTTTAACGGCTGAACTTATTAGCATCAGTTTTAAGAGGGAGGCTCGTCTCATTAAAATACTGTAAAATTGGGGGGATGCAATATATTGATGCACTTCTGGTTGTGGACGCAAGATCCGATCCACTGTCTGTTTGTACATGGAGTCGGAAGAGAACAGACACTAGCATGTACGTTGTGTGTGCCGAGTTACATACACAGCGCATTACGTTACTATGACGAGAAACTTGTTTGTTTTTTCAATGCGTTTGTCAGAAAGCGAAAGATTAGTATTATGATACTACAATAATAGTCACCAAATGAAAATTACTGAGAAAAAAAAAGAAGAAGATGAAAGCAAAAGTCGCAATAAACGATTCTACCGGGGTTCAAACTCACTACTGTTGATAAGGGGAAAAAAATTGATTCCAATTGCCATAACTAACTGGGCCAACTAGTATAGTGACCTTCCAGGCGTTTTAAATAACTATATACCTTGCAATACCAGACAACGAATCACGCAGCAAAATTTCAACAAATCAAAACATTTTAAAGGAATTCTAAATATTGTGCACATATGAAGATTTCGCCTCTTTAAGTTATGGTCACTGCGCATGTCTTAATCCCCCAATAAGGAAATCTCCCGATTGAAAGGGGTGGACCGGACTGTTTTGAGTATCTGTGTACGTTACGCCCAATCCTCGGATAAATTTTCAGTCTTTTCACCCGCAACAACCTCCATTTCGGCGGGTATGACTTTTAGAGTCTGCTAGAAGCAATTAAGAAACACATCACTGATAATTCAGTAATTTTACTCATCAGTAAATTACACTCCCAATCATCTACAGTATATGTACACAATGGAACTTATTGTGAAGGACCAGGCATTGTGGATTTACTGCAGGACCAAGTCATGCATGTAATGTGGAGCTGAGGATTCATTTGGACTTTTAAAATGATGTGTTGTAAACACTCTGGTGAGTTTAGATGCATTGAACTGAAAATGTATAGCCAGAGTTATTCACCGTGTATGAAAAGCTAATTATAACAAATTACTGCATCTGTAACTTTTCCTTTACTTACACTTGTGTGATTATTATAATTGTTGATTGTAACCTCAAAACCCCTTTAAGGTGTTTTAACGCTACTGTAATACCATGCAAAGCACGAGCAAGTTCATCATTCCGAAATGAGCGTTCAAGCTGAAGCATTTCATTGCATGTTAACTTTTCTGTGTGATTATGTCATATTGGTTTGTTTGTCTTACATACATACGCCTTTATCTTTCAGTGTAATTACATGTACCTCCGCCAATGAAGTTTGACAGAGGTTATGTTTACCTCTGCCAACAAAGTTGGACGGAGATTATTTTTTTACCTCCATTTGTCTGTTCGTTTGTCATCAAGATATCTCAAGAACTGATGACTGGATTTGGATCAAAGTTGATGTGTGGTTTATTATTGCTTAACCCTTACTCTCCTAAGGTTCCAAAAATAGAATAAGCTTTTTCTGAAATTTTTGGAAAGAGAATTTTTTTCAGCACTTTCTGTTGCATTTGTACCAAAACAAGTTCGACTTTTATGAAAGCTAACATGTTGAACTTTCCAAAAATGTGCATATTTCCGAACTCAAATATGCAAATTGGGTCATTGAATTAGCATATTAGGTCTCCAAACATTCTATCTTTATGACACGCTTGTGCCTTGTGGCTAAATAGCAAAAAAATATGGATAGAATTTCTGAATCGTCCTTGGAAAGACCTTTCATTTGATACTATTCATAGATTTTTAGGAATCAGAAGGAAAAAAAATGATGCAAATATAAAAAATTTGGTACATTTTGACCTACAAATTATCCCCCGATTCTGTGAATAATCTATCTAATAGTGTATGGCACTAAATTTTCCAAAAAAATGCATTTTCCCCTTCTATGATGTCCAAAACTAATAGAATGCAGAAAAACAAGATGTTTACATCATCATTTGCAAAAAATAAAATAAAAAATTATGCAAATGATATGCAAATTAGGTCATTTACCTCATTTATTATGCACGAAACTGTTTTTTGTTTATTTCTGACCCAATTTCAGCCATTACAAGCTTCACAGCTACTTTTATGTTAATAGACTATGCTGATTATCTATTAGACACTCACTTCTGTTCATTCCACATGGAATTCATAAGAAATGTTTGCCGAAAAAGTCCAAATTTGTAAAGTCTTCTGTTATAACTTGTTGCTGTAAATAGAATTTTTTAAAAATTAAAAAAATGGAACTATATTCATTCAACTTACTTTAGTTTGGTCTTCCCATAACCAGCTACCGAAGACCTCGTGTCGATCCCGGTCACTCTCCACCAGTACTTCCCACAGATGATAGTCTCTATCGGCAGCAGGGATGACCTTCGACCGTTGTATCTCCTGCAGCCGAGCGTTCCGCTCTTCCTCCCTGGTTTTGAAGGCAGCTTTTTCCGCTGCAGTCGGATTTTTTTGAGTGGTGATGGTGGCAAGACTGCAGCGGAAGGCCTGGAAGAGGGGCCTGGGCTCATCTTCAACGGTCTGTCCCTCTTCCTCTTGGGTTGGGGAGTAGCGGGCGGCTCGTCCTTTTCAAGCATACGCATAACATGTTATCGCAAAACATGTTATCGCATAACATGTTATTGTGGTTTCTAGCCTGCCCCACAATTTTGTGGTAACCGTGGGGACAGACTTTTACAGCCGGGAAGCCCAGGGGTACATACAGGGGTCCAAAATGTTTGTTTTATCGATCTAGTAATCACCACAACAGTGGCATAGCCAGGGGGAGGGGGAAAGGATCATGGTCCTAAAAAATGGGGCATCAAATTATGTACCGGTGCTAGGCCTATATACAAGCATTTTTCTCTAAAAACCGGTACTAGGCCTATATACAAGCATTTTCCTCTAAATAGGCCTGAGGCACCCCCAACATGTGTATTTTGCCCTAACATGGGACCCCTACTACACTTTCCCCCATAAAATTGTGATTTCGGCCCCTGAAATAATGGAAGTTGGATTTTGTGAAATTGGGAATACACATATTTCAGTAGGCCTAAATTTACAATATTGCCATCGGGAAATACATATATTTCAGTCCATTTAGAAATGTTATTATTGGGGTTCAGCTTTCATTTGTTTCATCCAGGCTATTATAGAAAGGACCTAAATCCTTTTTTTCATATGTGATTTTAGTGTCCCTTTTACTTGTTTATCGTAACAAGCAAAAAATTCCCACTAATTTATCATTAGAATTCTATAAGCCTTATTTTATTACTACACATTTACAATGTAGTACTTTCGCTATTTTTGGAAGAAAACACTCACCAGCTCCGGAATTTGGAACAGATCACTATCAATCTCAGCAGGCTCTATATTCTCCTCTTCCTCAATCTGGTCGAGTTCTGGTACATCTTCTTCATCAGAAGTACCTACCGACCCCTCTGAATCATCATTATTCTGAAGAAAACATAGGAGTCGAAAGGCACGTTCGACGTTGTATCTCGCCATTTTGTGATATCGAATGTGCGAAAAAAAAAAAAAAAAGAAGCGAATTGACGTCATCATCAGAGACCTTTTAGGCAGGTAGAGGGGGTGCATCTGTTATTGTAATAGTTCGTCTGAACAATCTATTTCTCCTCTACCCGTAGAGATTTTAAAACTTCCAATACAATATTTGGGCCATTTTTTATAATTTTTTGATAAAAAAAAGGTCAAAAATGGCCCCAAATCACAAATTTTGGCATATTTTCTTCAAAAAAACACAAACATTGACCAAGTACAAGTAAAAATCGTGTAGCAACCAACAATTCAAAGTATCTTTGTACTTTACCTGAAGAAAAAAAAATAGAACAAATATTCATGTATGACATTCGTCTTTAAAAAAAAAAAAAAAAAAAAACCCGTTTTTTTTTTTAAATGCACTTTTTTGTAACGATTTTACTCAAAAAATTTAACCCCCCAACAAAATAACCATATTATGAAAGATCTATTCAATCTGGTTTGAATGAACTTATTTGCAGCTCTATAGGATTTTGGGAAGGTACTCAAAAAAAAAATTGGAAAAGGGTTCGTAAATGTCACGGTCACCGTGACGCTGGTAGAGTAAGGGTTAAGAGTTATAAAACTTGATTAGTACATTTGTTATTTTCAATTCTTTTATATGAAATAAGGATTATATCAAATTTTATGTCTCCTTTAACAAAAACAATTTAACTACCAAATCATGAATGCATGAAGTTTCCACCACGAATAAGTAATTTCTGGCTTCATTTCATAATGACAATCAATTATCAAGCCAGAACACAACAGTTTCAACAATTTTGAATAAATATTTCAAGGGAAAAAAATTATTTTCTTAACAAAAACAATTTCACTACCAAATCATGTATGAAATGTCATTAATTAATGCCATTAACCCTCACTCTACCAGCACATTTTTGAAAACGCGCTTGGGAGGCGGGGTCAAAGATGGGGCACCCAACAGAACAGGCTGATATAAGAGGGTCCTATGTCTTCCGAGCAGCAGAGTCAGGCCTGTTCTGCTTCAGTGACCCGCCCACCGGAACCATGCTGCATATATTTTTGAGTTGGCACGCTTGTTGCTGTTTGAATAACCCTTACTCTACCAGCACTTTTTTTTAAACTCGCTTGAGAGGCGGCGTCAAAGATGGGGCACCCAAAACGGCAATATTATCACCACGTGGTAGAGTAAGGGTTAATATCTAAATTTCTGCCTTCATTACTTAAGTGAATGCATTCCATCTTTGCCTCATTATCACTACCAAATCATGTATGAAAAGTCAACCATAAATATCTAAATTTTTGGCATTACATATATTTTTAAAGTGAATATATTCCCTACCTCTCTCTCCCCCCTCTCTCTCTCTCTCTCTCTCCGTACTGAGTCTGGAACAGACATTGGCGATTATGGCCCTCCAGTCAATTCTGTTTAGAGTTAAGTGCATAAACTTATTGTTACTTAGGCTGTTGTTGGTTGCCCAGTTGTTTAAGCTTTGGACATATTTGACTTGCTGCCTTCCTCTGCTTCTTTTTCCCTCAATTTTCTCACATACTGCAAGCTGTTCCAACCCACCCTCCCGATAAACATGCCCAAAAGATTCCAAATGTCTCCTTCTGATGGCATTATGTCCATGTCTGAGGCCATCAGGATATCATCATTTGTTTTCCTTTCTGTCCAAGATATTTTCAACATTCTCCTAATGAACCACATTTCTGTAGCTTCTCATCTTTTCTTGATGTCACTGGTAATTGTCTAGCATTCACAGCCATAGAGAAGAGTAGACCATACATATGCCTTCAAGACACCGACTTTTATGTCCATTCTAATATTTCTGTTCTTCAAAATTGGATTCATTTTTGTAAACATGTCTTTGGCAATTGCAATGCATTTTCTAACTTGGTTAATGCACCGACTATCTGATGTTAATGTGTAGCCCAAGTACTTAAACTGTTGTACTTTTTAAATCATTTCTCCTTGGCTTTGTATACTACATTATAGGTTTATGGCCCTTTGGGTTTTTTTAAACCACCATACATACATTCTGTTTTCTTTACATTAAGAGACAGCCCTCTCTTTTCACTTTCCTCTACAACTTTATCCAGGAGAAACTGCAGTTTTTCTTCTGACTCTGGTATAAGCACCCTGTCATCTGCATAGCATAGCTTATTCATATTATAGCTTCCATCCAACCTTCAGCCTCTAAAGACTGTCAATGTTACAAAGTATTGTTTCACTGTAAATGTTGAAAAAATCTGGTCACAAAACACACTGTGACCCTTGCCTGACTCTTCTTCGGATTACCTTAAATTTACTGTAATCTCCTTCAAGTCTTATTGCTGCTTGCTTGTCCTAGTATAGGTTTCTTATATCTCTTAGGTCATTCCCGTCAATGTTCAAATTTTGTTCAATAACAACATTTAATATTCAAGCCACAAGACAACAGTTTCAGCAAATTTTGAAAATATTTGGAGGAAAAAGACTGCTTTTCTTAGCAAATGCAATTTAACTGCCAAAAGTAACCCATATGGGCAGAGTTCACCTTTAATATCAAAAATGACTTATTTCTAAACGGAATGCATTCTATGCACCTTTGCCTCATTATCCTAATTATACTCCAGCTGTATTGTTCTTTTTCTCATAACGACAACCATATGCCGCAATGCAACAGTTCTGACAAATTTGAGTACTTCATACATCATAAGATTCAGCCAAGAGATGACGCTTTTGCTAATTTCTATGACAATTCACCCATTCAACCGAGTCGCTGACGTCAATGTGACGAAAACATCAAACTCCTGAATGAATTTGATATTAAATCGTGATGTGATTCGTGGTAACAGTCAAGGATGCGTACGCAGGTAGCTCAGTACGTGTATCACAGTACAAGACCAATGCATGCTCTGAATTAGTACTGTGACACAGTGCTGGTGTTATTGGTCTATACAGTGGGTTTATTGGGTAAAAGGATAGCAAGTCTTTAATATGTTTATTTTATTAATTGGGAAGAAACAAGCTATATGGTGTTTCTGTATGTAGCTGATGACTTATACCGAAAACAATGAAATAGTCCTTTTGCACTCGTATCACTTAGTAATAAGGAACGTATCCATCTGATGGAAGATATATACAACACAACATTTTATAAAGATGTTTAACATGTGAAGAAATATTTCCTATTGTTTTACCTGTTTAATAAAAGAATTTTCAACTAATTTTCTTTTCTCAATACATCATAATCACTTTTGTTAATTTCCAAAGGAGGCACAGGCAGGGAGGCAGAAGGCAGTTGTTCCGAAAACCAGATCTGTCCACCCACTTTTTGAGCAAATAAAAAAATAGTACCCTTACTCAGCATATTTGGATGTCAGATTGTAAGACTGCCATGTTAACTTCAATATCAGGTCAAATGATGGGGGGCACATCAATAAATTGACAGCCTATATTCGCTCTATAATAATTTGAGTCAAGAACGAAACGTGTCACGATAATCCCAAACCCTTGCAAGAAATCATAATCACTTGTATCCTTTCCTGTAGTGCCAAAATCAGGAGAACAGAGGGCAGTTCCTCACCAAACAATTTGTTTGAAAATTTAAAACAAAGGATATTAAGTTTGTGAAGGGATCGCAAATCACAAATTTTCAAAACCTTGCACCAAAGCTTTCAAGATTAATTTGAAACACCATTTTAATTACATTTTCTTTAAAGCTGATACAAATTTAAGGGTGTTTCTACTGACGTCACGAGGTTATTACATTGCCATTTTTTGGTCAAAACCACTGTCGTCTGTTGTACACTTAATTAGACTTGCATACCTTTGCATGCTGTTATATAAGATTATTTCTATAAGAAAATTATGCTGGAATCTTATTGTGCCGTTGGTTGCACTTATAGATGTGGGGGGAATAAAAAGACATTTTCTCGATTTCCATCTGATCCTGATTGACGTTTAAAGTGGGTTTCTGCTGTCAATGCATTTCAACCTAGTGCCTTACACACTTTTGCAGCAAGCACTTTATATCAGGTATGTAGGTAAGCTTTGTCAGAGTATAGCAAACAATCAGATGCCGTTAATGTTAAAATTACTCTTCGTATACCGGGTGAAAATATAACTTACTTAAAAGCTTAAGGAAAATATGAAGAAAAATAGGAAGTGAGCAAAAACTGCAATTAGTAAAATTGTCTTAACTTGTACTGGTAGTTTAGCATGTAGTATGTTTGTTGTACATGTATGTGTGATGTGACTGACCTGTGTGAAGATGTGTGAAACACAACGACGCCGCTGCCCTACAAAATGGAGTCCAGTTGAATTAGCAAGTCATGTGATGAAATCCCTCTATACACTTTTTCTCAGTCAGTTCCCAACCTCGCGAAAAGTCGCTTATTCTCTTCTGTGCATATTCCACCCACTCGGATTTATGAATATCTAATGAGCTGAAACATGCTGTTTTTCAAAGGTGATTACAGCTTCAATACGGTAGAATACAGTATCAATACATAAAATTTAGGAAAATAAAGGGTTGAAAATACTATCCATTAACATTTAAATAAATAATTCAAGCAAAAAATAATGAAAATCGGAGGGATCTATAACGAATCGAAATTCAGAAAAAACAGTGTTGAAAAACGTGGTCACAAAACACATTTCCTGTCTTGGGCCCACAAGCCCCTTTACATATGTGATAGAAAAAAATCCTTTTCTTTTTAAATCTATGAAAATACATTAAGCATGAAAATCAGAAGAAGCCAGTCAGAGAGCTCGCAAATTTTGTACTTATTTCCAGAGGAACCATGTTGATTTCGCATAATTTCACATTTCACGTGATGATATTTACATCGGTATCGTAATCTCACATGTACCATACTCATGCTGTCACGAAATGGTGTTCGCACAAAATAATTAGCCACAAAGTTACCCATCGTAATAATCCCCCGATAACTTAATACATTCTTTGAAAAATCAAACAATATATATTTTAGATAAGATGGGGAATCTTAATTGTATATCAAATTCAGAACAAAACGAATTAGAATTAGTGACGACAGAGCTTCTTGAGGCAACTGAAAATACACGTACTCAGTGTATACAAGGTTTTGATAATTAGAACCCTGGTGTACAGTAATGTGGTGTCAATACTGATTTTCTAAATTTCAGCCTGTGCAGTAGTATTTTTGATATTCTTTTGCTATAATTCAAAATACATTTATATTTGCTTATACTGCTAAAATATCATTCCACCAGGGATTTGTTATCCCAAATAACAAATCCCTGATTTCATGTACTTTATTCCAACTTGTTAAAACACATTGTTTTGCACACCTTCTTTGAATTTTTATGAACATGAACTATAAATTAGACTCTTGCCAACTCTAAACAAAATTTTAATTTCAGTTGAGATTATTTTGGTAATATAGTACTATGATAGCTACTTAATAAATAATGCCAATTAATATTAAACAGATTCAAATATAACAACAAATATTAAATTTTTGTATGTACCTGGGTCAGAAAAACAGTGACTGTAAGTGTGACAATGGCCTCTAAATCCAAGCTCTGAAGGAAAAAATTGCCTTAGAAAATCACGTAATTCACAAAATAGCCTAAAACTTTGCATATCAGCAGTTAATAATCATGTAAGCATGATATGAATGTGTAGAATATTAGCTAGTTGTATGCCATAGCATGATATATTATAGAAGGACCACATGTGTACTTTCACCAGTGTTCTATATATCCATGTTTGCAAGTTGCACAATGGCATTAATTGCAACAATAAAAATTGATAATGCTATTCAGAGGAGGAAGACACTTTTTCTTCAACATTTTATTTACTTCTGACTTTACTTTTATTCATTTGTATACAGATTTCACATAATTCGCAGCTCTACCATTCTTCTTCCTATTTTATTTCAAGAATGAATGGGATTTTTTCAATCACATGTTGCGAGCATCGCGGTAGGGGCAACGGATAATAAGATGGATTTCAAAACATTGGAACACCCTTCCGCTGTTCCAAAATGTCTTAAATATTAATCACTTCTTCCTTTTGCAGTAACAAAACCACACACCAAATTTAATCCAAATCCAATCATCAGTTCTGGAGATATCTTTATGACAGACAAACAAACAGAGACAAAAACATGTCCCCACCCCCCCTCCCCTTCTATTTTAACCCTTCCCCTGTTCCAATTTGTCTCAAATTTTAATCACGTCTTCCTTACGCAGTAACAAAACCACACACCAAATGTAAATCAAATCCAATCATCAGTTCTTGAGATATCTTTATGACAAACAGACAGACAAACAAACAGACACACAAACACAGGCGAAAACATAACCACTGCCTAACTTCGTGGTGGAGGTAAAAAAATCAATGGTCTTTCACTATTACAACAAATTGGATTCAATGCTGCACAGATTTAAGGATGAAAAATAACACATTGACAGCTTAGTCCTAGGCCATCTCAGACTCAAAAGAAATAAATGAGATGGATATAAAATAAACCTTAATTCTTATCCTAGCTATACTAACTTTAATACTCTTGAGCGAGATAAAAATCCACATAAAATCTTTTGCCACTAATCGCCACCGGATCCATACAAATTTAGTACTGGCAGAAAGCTTATTGCGTCGTCGAATAAATTATCAAACAATTTTGCCTTAATTTGAAGAAAGCTGGTCAGGATCGTGCATGAATTTGGCCCAAAAATTAAGCTAATATTTTGGTATACAAATCCAAACAACAATTACGCAAAATTGAAAGTCTGAAAATATTGAAAATTTGGTATCAATGTAAAGAAAAAATCAACAAACTTCCATCTAGCTTAGAACCTTTATTGTCAGGTGACACCTCACATGATAGAAAATTGTCCCTTCGGAATCAGTTTCGCAAAAACTGTAAAATTCTGAAAGTGGGCAAAATCCTATGCCAAAAGGATGATGTTAAACCACCTCAATAACACGAGGCTGGGAACTGAATGTTTTCATCTATTAATCTCAGTTAACCTTCAAAATATTCTCATTACAGCAATTCCTAATTGTGATTATGTGCTCTCACATGTCGTCCTTATTTTAACTTTTACCTAGTAGTGAGTGACGTGACAAAATGTAGTGGCGAATGTGCAAAAGCAATTTCTTGTTTTGACATAATGGTGCTAAAAAAGCTAAATCCATCCAAGCCATTAGGCTCATTGAGCCGGTGCTTAACCCTGGTTTCCATGGCGCAAGCAGATGAGAGTACATTACTCCCCTTTGGGGGGATGCCAGTCCATCGCAGATTAACTCCCCAGCAGTGCTGGTACTCATTTTACAGCTGAGTGGACTGAAGCAAGTAGAGTAAAGTGTCTTGCTCAAGGACACAATGCAACGCTCAGGACGGGAATCAAACTCGGTACCTCTCGAATACAAGCATGACTCCTTCACCACTGAGCCACAGCACCTCTAAATTTTCTTGTTTTGACATAATGGTGAATGTGCATTAAAGAGGGCAAGACATGGGTTTTCATTTGACTCACTTGATTATTTAGACAAATTGATAAACAATTCTTCCAAATTTGTGTTGATTGTAATAGTTGAAACTGGAGAAAAAAGCAAATATAGTATTCATCTCATCAGCTCATGTTCTTGCTCACAAAAATTGGTGAACTTATAATGACGTCACCCCAGAAGGAAATTTCTTGCAACACTTCACATCACGCAAACAACATCAGCCTAGTGTTATCGTGTGTGTTCCTTGAAATTTGATGTAGTTACACTAGGAGTAGAAAGATTTTTAACAATACATTTCTTACCAAGCTGTTATTTTCTTAAACATAGGCATATTCAAATAAGTCATATCTTCAAGTTTCATGAAAATATCATCGCTTTTCGAAATGCAGTGTAATCTGGCCTGTGTTGCAAAGCCTGTGTCTTAACACTAAAACTAACACTGACCTAACACTGAAACTTGTAAGTTTATGAAGTTAAAAATGGTAGGCATTGATTATTTTTCCTAATTTGACATTTTACACATAATATCATATATTGTATGTACATTATTGTCATAGAATTTTAAATGTAGCAAAAGTTATCACAATGTATAAGTTCTTACAATAGAAACTATTGGTTGAATCCAAATTACATTCAAGATTTTCCCTTCTCGGCAACAGCCTAACATAGTAAATTCTTATGCGAAACCTAATGTTAAAATTACCCATTAACTTGGTACATTGATTTGTTCCAAAATGAAATTTTTAAGTCGAGCAAATTTTACCGGGTTTTCAAAGTTTTGACTCAACTTGGAATTATTGCAAACATTTATTTACATCAGAAACGGCTGATATATCAAAATCAATGTCTTCTGAAGAACAGGAGTTGTGACACAGAGAAACTTTGCTTATGGAATTAGCACTGTATTTGTATGTATGTTCGAACGTCACACGTTGGCTTAGCCGTTTTCAATTCTTGCATGGTCGAGCGTCGATTGCTTGATTAGTTTTGAATTTTTTTCATGCAAATGGTTTCTTTTCTGGACTTTTAATGGAATATCAGGTTTTTGATATTATTGAACTATGCAAAACTGTTATAAACTCAATTTTTTTTTTTTTTGGTGTCATGCCATCTTTAACAATGATTTTTATGCAAATTACTATAATTCAAAAGTATGTGCTTTTCGTGTTTGTTTCATTTCTTGATTACATAAAGTTTAAATCAATCAAGTATTACTCTAGTAAAATGAGTAAAAGAAATTACTCACAGTAATTTTCATTTAAAGAGGAAAATCATCATTTAATTGGTTGAAATTTCAATCAATTGGCAATTGCTGCACAATTCATTGGCCCTTATTTCACGGTATATTCATTTTTTAAACTAATATCGGTTGAGGCGATAGACATTAATTTTTTTTCAAACAACAGTTGTAGGTTCAAATCCCGGCAGAAACTTTTTTTTTTTGACTTTATCTGTTTTAATCATTGTAATTTCGTCTAGTGACTACTTATTGTAGTATTATCTTACTAATATTTCACTTCTACTTTTTCTTTCTGACAAACACGTCAAAAAAAAGCAACGTTAAGCACTGTGCATGAAACTTCACATACACCTAACAAGCCACTGTCTGACAGTACAAACAGACAGAAAATCTTGTGCGTTCACAACCAGAAGTTACGTAAATGTTCCTCATCCCCCAATCTTACTGAGACGAGCCTCTCTCTTAAACACATTTGTCAGTATGTCAAAACAACAAAAAGCTTTCCCAGGCGAACATAATTTGCCATGTGCAATCTTTACCATGTCAAAACAGAGACGATGCATCCCATTACAAAGATTGGTCAATTCTTTCAAGAAACATGTTTAAGAGTCATTTCTTCAAACTGTATTTAATGAATGTCATAAAAGTATATGGACGTGTAGATTTAACATTAGCTAAATTGTTGTAAAATCTATTGAAAGAAATGAAAGTAGCAAAACTCCCAAATCCACAAAAATTGGTCAATTTATATTGATTGACCAATTCCTACATAACTTCAGCCAATACCTAAGCTGTGCCTCTATGATTTGCGGTGCAAACTTGAGTATCGCAGCACCATTTACTTAAAACTATGATTTGAGGTGCAAACTTGAGTATCGCAGCACCATTTACTTTAAACTATGATTTGCGGTGCAAACTTGAGTATCGCAGCACCATTCACTTAAAACTATGATTTGCGGTGCAAACTTGAGTATCGCAGCACCATTCACTTTAAACTATGATTTGCGGTGCAAACTTGAGTATCGCAGCACCATTCACTTTAAACTATGATTTAAGGTGCAAACTTGAGTATCTTAGCCCCATTTCCTTCAAACTATGATTTGAGGTGCAAACTTGAGTATCGCAGCACCTGCATTCACTTCAAACTACTATTTGCGGTGCAAACTTGAGTATCGCAGCACCATTCACTTCAAACTATAATTTGCGGTGCAAACTTGAGTATCGCAGCAACATTCACTTAAAACTATGATTTGCAGTGCAAACTTGAGTATCGCAGCACCATTCACTTCAAACTATGATTTGCGGTGCAAACTTGAGTATCGCAGCAACATTCACTTAAAACTATGATTTGCAGTGCAAACTTGAGTATCGCAGCACCATTCACTTAAAACTATGATTTGCGGTGCAAACTTGAGTATCGCAGCACCATTCACTTCAAACTATGATTTGAGGTGCAAACTTGAGTATCGCAGCACCTGCATTCACTTCAAACTATGATTTGCAGTGCAAACTTGAGTATCGCAGCACCATTCACTTCAAACTATGATTTGAGGTGCAAACTTGAGTATCGCAGCACCATTCACTTAAAACTATGATTTGCAGTGCAAACTTGAGTATCGCAGCAACATTCACTTAAAACTATGATTTGCAGTGCAAACTTAAGTATCGCAGCACCATTCACTTCAAACTATGATTTGCGGTGCAAACTTGAGTATCGCAGCAACATTCACTTAAAACTATGATTTGCAGTGCAAACTTGAGTATCGCAGCACCATTCACTTAAAACTATGATTTGCGGTGCAGACTTGAGTATCGCAGCACCATTCACTTCAAACTATGATTTGCGGTGCAAACTTGAGTATCGCAGCAACATTTACTTAAAACTATGATTTGCGGTGCAAACTTGAGTATCTCAGCAACATTTACTTAAAACTATGATTTGAGGTGCAAACTTGAGTATCTCAGCAACATTTACTTAAAACTATGATTTGCGGTGCAAACTTGAGTATCTCAGCACCATTCACTTCAAACTATGATTTGCAGTGCAAACTTGAGTATCTCAGCAAGATTTACTTAAAACTATGATTTGCAGTGCAAACTTGAATATCTCAGCAACATTTACTTAAAACTATAATTTGAGGTGCAAACTTGAGTATCGCAGCACCTGCATTCACTTAAAACTATGATTTGCAGTGCAAACTTGAGTATCACAGCAACATTTACTTAAAACTATGATTTGCGGTGCAAACTTGAGTATCTCAGCAACATTTACTTAAAACTATAATTTGAGGTGCAAACTTGAGTATCTCAGCAACATTCACTTCAAACTATAATTTGAGGTGCAAACTTGAGTATCTCACCAACATTTACTTAAAACTATGTTTTGTGGTGCAAACTTGAGTATCGCAGCAACATTTACTTAAAACTATAATTTGAGGTGCAAACTTGAGTATCTCAGCAACATTTACTTAAAACGATGATTTGCTGTGCAAACTTGAGTATCTCAGCAACATTTACTTAAAACTATAATTTGAGGTGCAAACTTGAGTATCTCAGCAACATTTACCTAAAACTATGATTTGCGGTGCAAACTTGAGTATCTCAGCACCATTTACTTCAAACTATGATTTGCGGTGCAAACTTGAGTATCTCAGCAAGATTTACTTAAAACTATAATTTGCAGTGCAAACTTGAGTATAGCAGCAACATTAACTTCAAACTATGATTTGCGGTGCAAACTTGAGTATCTCAGCAACATTTACTTCATACTATAATTTGAGGTGCAAACTTGAGTATCTCAGCAACATTCACTTCAAACTATAATTTGAGGTGCAAACTTGAGTATCTCAGCAACATTAACTTAAAACTATGATTTGCGGTGCAAACTTGAGTATCGCAGCAACATTTACTTAAAACTATGATTTGCGGTGCAAACTTGAGTATCGCAGCAACATTCACTTCAAACTGTGATTTGCGGTGCAAACTTGATTATCTCAGCACCATTCACCTAAAACTATGATTTGCGGTGCAAACTTGAGTATCGCAGCAACATTCACTTAGAACTATAATTTGCGGTGCAAACTTGAGTATCTCAGCACCATTTACTTCAAACTATGATTTGAGGTGCAAACTTGAGTATCTCAGCACCTGCATTCACTTCAAACTATGATTTGAGGTGCAAACTTGAGTATCGCAGCACCATTCACTTTAAACTATGATTTGCGGTGCAAACTTGAGTATTGCAGCAACATTTACTTAAAACTATAATTTGCGGTGCAAACTTGAGTATCGCAGCACCATTCACTTCAAACTATGATTTGAGGTGCAAACTTAAGTATCTCAGCATTTCATTTAAAATGTCTTGTAAAGTATCATCATGTTCAACTTACTTGTGTCAGATATTTGCTCTTCAGGACTAACAAAAAAACAAAAACAAATTTAGCTCTAACATTAAAGGCCATCTATCGTGATTAAATTGTGGCGGCGTACATTTTATTCCAAAATATACCAATTGGCTTATCAATGTAAGTGCACATTGTACCATTGTGTTTCGACCAATCAAAACACACAAATTGAAGACTATTTATCTTGTATGTTAAAAGGCGACAACTGGCCTTTAACTGTAATAATAAGTGACCCCTCCATATAGAGAAAAACCATATGGGCCCTATACTATACCAAGAATGTTTGCAATAACCTACCTTTTGTTGATAAGTACACTGCACAGAAAAACATATTCCTCAATACATCATCTTCTTTAGTGAACTTGAGACATGAAAACAACTTTACAATCTACAACTTCAATTCCCAAAAAAATTGGTTAATTCACATTGACCAATGCCTACACAACATTAACCAACAACACACCTTAGGCAAGTTATACTGTAGCTCATACAAGGTGCAAACATTAGCACTACAGCACCTTTGACTTGATTAAAGTCTCAAATGTTCCACAAGAAACTCTTAATGGGTCTACCATTGTCAAAGTTTTCTCATGTTTGCTGAGAAAACAAAATTGCCTCACTAGGCCTTAACACACACTTCCATGCACACACAGATAGGCTTGTCAATTGTACCTAAATTATATGTTGAGACAGTAATGTTAGGACACAATTTTTATTGAAACACTCCTAACATGCCCAATTATACCAGCAAATAAGTGTTGACTATTTTTTAGGGCATAATGAACAAACTAAATAAGACTGTCATGAAAATGTCTCATGTGAAGAAAATAGAGAACGTTCTTGCTAATAAAGGTAAACTCGGTTTAATGAAAATATCTCATTGTACGAGATGCAAATTAATACTTTGAAAAAAGGAAAAAGAATCTAAGGCCACATTGACTATGCTTTTATCAGCATCTACTGCCTTTAGGTTGAAACATCAGATTTCTCTAGGTTAAATTAATATTCCTGAGAAAAAACATACACGTATTCGGAGCTGGAAAAAATCTACAGTTCCCGCAGTTATAACTGCGAGAAAATCTGGAATTCGCAGTAGGAAAAAAAAATCATTAATTTTCATTATATATTTTTTTTCATTTATAGATTTCTTGAGTAAACAACAGTTTAACAACAGTTTAACAACAGTTAATATGTGCTCTAAAAATGTCCCCCATGTGTGATGGAAAGTACATTAACTTGTGATAGAGGGAAGTATATAAAGATGTATTCACATTTCTGTTGCAATTTTTCGTGGGATTATTTTCAACACCTTTATTCAGAACCATGGAATTTTTTTTAATTAATTCCAACTCGGTATATATTCCACATAATAGAGAATAATTGAAGAATTATAATGGCCTAAAACTACTTTGATGTCATGCCGCCAGTTAGAAGATATGAAAATTCCCCAAATGTGCTTAAGGTGACTGGTGTAGTAAGTCTAATTCCATGAGATTAGATGTCATTCTCGCGGTCAGAGAAGACGTAACCGTGTAACCAGCTCAGTACGGTATTACCAAGTTGGAGGGGAAACTTTATCATTACAGTCAATGGGATATTTTTTATGAATACTTGTGTCACCCCTGCCAGTCAGCAAAATTTGATGGTACTCATATATGTTGGAAACTATTATCTAATACACATCATATTTGAAGAAAAATCAATTCTGTCCAGCATTTGTTGAAAAATGACAAAAATATGTTTTTCTCCCATTAACTGCAATGATAACTGACTGTTTGTTTTCCCCTAAGTTTGAGATCGTCAAAAAAGCATTGTTACGTCGCCGTGCACCACAACATTCCCGGATGTCCGACCTCGAGAATACAAGGACTTTCTTATGAATACATTTCTTTGAAACTTAATTATATTACTAAATGATTGAAAACATTTACATTTAATTATTAAAATAGGGTAGAAATGTCTGAATATAGGTTGCTCTAAAAATGCTAATTAAATGCTAATGGAAAAAAATACAAATTTCCCTTTATGTTTTTTTAAGTTATTGAGATAGGGCAAACATATTTATGAACATATGAAGTAATTGCTAATGAAAAAACACAAAATAGTCCAACAGTACATTACCCAAAAGATTTATACCCTCCCCTCCCAACCCCAAAAACTTTGAGAAGAAAAACAATCAATATTGAATAAGAAAAATAATCAATATTAAAAAGAAAAATAATCAATTTTGAATAATGAAGTAGGTTGAAGATTTCAAGCATTTCTAAAGTCTACACAGAATTTGATCTTTTTAGTTGATTTTATCAAATCAAGTACTTGTGTTTAACGGTTATAAACATCTAAAAGAAAATTGTATTTATCGAGTACAATTGTGCATACATGTTCAGCTGTTGTCTTGCACTTCAACGCTTGTATATTAGGGTTGGTTGGTTTGTTGATGTTTAACTGCACCACGACAGTAGTACTGTATAGTATGTGCGCAGTACTTTCACTTGAGCAGTAATCAATAACATACAAACAGCAGGTGCATTTCAAAATGCCCTTCTGGTCTACAGTACCTCCAGATGTTGGCATCTTCTAATATCAAAAAATGAACATTGCTCAAATGGAGATAACTCATTTTCTTGATTTTAAAAATTGTTGTCATGTTTACAATTGCTATTTTATTTTTGATTAAAAAAGTAATCTTTCACACTGTCTGCCTATGCAGAGTGGGCATTAAACAATAATGTCCTTCCAGACACCCCCCCCCCCTCCTTCCTCCATTCCACAGCTCAAGTAGAAGTCACATGCATATCCTTTACTAGCACAAAAAAATATCAAAATTTTGACTTGAACTTTCTTACAAAATATGTCAGTAATACTGCAGACGAGTATTTGACTGTTGTAGACATAGAGTTAACTTAAACCTTTAGGAGATAAAACAGGTTTAGCCCAGTTAAAGAGCATTTAAAGAGCATTACATTCTGAGCAGAACAGTCTTTAAATGGTTACAATAACACTTCTATTTTTTTATATGGTTACAACAAACCTTATATATTTTTAATGGTTACAAAATAGCTCATATATTTTTAATGGTTACAATAACCCTTATACTTTTTTGATGGTTCCAACCCTTTTATTGTTCAATGGCTACAATAGCCCTTATATTTTTAGATGGTTACAATAGCTCTTATATTTTTTAATGGCTACAATAGCCTTATTTTTTTAATGGTTACAATAGCCCTTATATATATATTTAATGCTTATAAAAGCCCTTATATTGTTTTAATGGTTACAAAAGCCCTTTATTTTTGTAATGGTTATAATATGGTTATAATAGCCCTTATATTGTTTTAATGGTTACAAAACCCTTCTATTTTTTAATGGTTACAATAGCCATTATGTTTTTATGACAAATCAAAGTTTGTAACAAATATCAGCATATGCAAAAGTGATTGGTGTAACTGTACAGTATGAAAAGGAATAAAATTCTTTATATTTCTTTCCAAAATATTGAAGGTTATCAAGTTGCATTATATTGCTAAATCTGGGTCAAAGTTATAACAACATGCAATTTCCTGTTCACTACAACCAACTTCTCCCATTCAAAATACGTACATAAGGACAAAAACAATAAGTTAACATTAACAACATTTTACATGTAGTTGTCCCATTCTGAGGTCACAAAATATTGCACAGTTTATGCTAATTGGTATCTCAGTTTTAAAATGCTGTAAAATGGACAATTTTTAAACAATTCTGATGGGATTTATTGCATGGTTTTATAATTTGGTCTGTAGTATGGTTTTTAGTATAGTTTTTAGTATGTTTTTAGTATGGTTTTTAATATGGTTTTTAGTATGGTTTAAACCATATAAGGCTCACGTTGTTGCCACTGCACCTGTACATTTACCTGTCAAACCCTCTCTTTTTGGCTGAATTACCCTCCAAGATTCTTCCTTATTGTATTATCAAACAAAAAAACCTAAGGTGCCTGTAAGATTTTAATTTGTTCAACCTTGGTGTAGCAGTATATGTACACCACCTTTTTCATTACACTGTCAATGGATTTAAAATGGCCATTAAAATCCTTTAGTAATATAGAGTGTATTATACATCATGCATGCATTTTTCAATATGGATGTTTTGTGATTTGAACAACAGTTTAAAATCTTTTTGTAACTCATATCCAATATCTGTCTAAAATTTCAGTCACTAAAGATATAGGAATAACGTAGCTGCTGGAATACCTAGAATTTGATTAAATTCACCTGTAGGTGTACAGTATGATTCAGATTTAAAAGTTCCATGTTAAGAATCTACAGCTTTTCTCAAAATATTGTTGCAAAATAATATACACCAAAGAATTTCTGTAAGGATATATAAAGATTTCATCATGTGACTCTTTACTCATCTGGAAGCCATTTTGCTGGGCAAGCATCATTGCATTTCACGCGTCTTCACACAGCTCAAACATAACATACATAAACAAACATACTGCCTGTTCAGTACCAGTTCAGCGAATTGTATTGTTCTTGTTCGCAACAGCTATTTTACTTCATTTCTCCCTAACATTTTATATATTCACTGGGTATATGAAGAGTAACTTTTATGTGAATGCCATCTGATTATTCGTTATAAGCAGACAAAGCCTACATACCTGGTATAAAGTGCTCACTGCAAATCCTAGTGTGAACCAAAGGTTGAAAGATGTTGCATTGTACAGCAGAAACCAACTTCGAATGTAGATCAGGATCAGATGAAAATCAAGAAAACATCTTTCTATTCCCTAGCACATGTCTATTAGTGCAACCAACGGCACAGCAAGATTCTGGCATAATTATCTAACAAAAATTATCTTACAACAACATGCAAACGTTTGCAAGTCTAAATAAGTGTACAGCAGACAATCATTCTCGCCCGACAAAATGGCGATGTAAACAAAGTCACATGAAGTCAGCTCAAACACCCTTATAGAGTAGTCTACATGAAATGTTGCATATATAGGGCAGAATATACAGCACAAAGGGATTAATTTCTAGCAATTGTTTGTTTTTTATGGTTAATATTTTTAAAGCCGTTAGCTTAGTAGTTCATGTGGTGGTGTTGGTTCATAGCTTGCATTGCCATCATATTCTGCTGGGTAATAAATCTCCCTTTCTTTTAGGATTACTATAAAGGGCCACCTCCAGAAGATGCCACACCAGCTATTACGTAATAAACACTTCTACATGAAACCTACTGTGCTGTATGGCACAGAAACATATGGCAGTAGAAATCACTGTTTACACTGGGAATTGGAACTTTGGGAGGGAATTTTTGGTTTTATCATCTAATCTATGATAAGGTGTATATGTTATACATGCTAAAGCAATAGAAAATTTTCCACTTTGTAATTTATTTAAGGGAAATAAAATGTTTAAAAAAAGAGGGGGATCCCTCTATCCCTACACACAACACCCTGACAATCTTCTCTTTTCTTGTGCCCTGCCCCTTTTCACTAAGCACTCCTGTTAATGCTGTTTAGTTCCCAAATAAATAAAAAGATGCAAGGAGACTACTTGTTGTATTGATTATTCCCTTATTTACATTTCAAGCACCCTCAAAGTGCCCTTGATGCCTTATAAATGCCCCTTTTGGTCAGTGACACCCTTGCCCCTTTCTGGATCAAGCTAGGGATTTCTTTTGTAACAATATGTTTTCTTTAATTTTTACCTGCACAGCATTTTTTGTCTATAAAATGTATAATATTACACTATGAATGCCTGATTTTTTATGTTTTACCTGCACATCGTTTCTTGTCAGTAAAAAATGGTTTGGTTTGTTGATGTTTAACAGCACTGCAAAAGTCAGAGTCAAATGTGCCAAGAGGGTGTTAATAAATTATGGTGTAAAATTTAGGATAGTGAGGAAAGAAAGGTTTGTAAGAGAGAAAAGGGAAAAACATAAAGAAAGAAAAAAAAAGGAAGTAAGTAAGGTTAGGTGTAGAAAAGGGGGAAGGAGGAAGTTAAATGTGGTGGAAGAGGTTGTTGTTGTGGATGAAGTTGATGTTTGAGGAAGAATTGTTTTCGAAAAGGTCCGAGATTGAAGATAGTCAGGGGAGAATGGATCTGGAATTCTGGTATAAGGGACAGGTTATGAAAATATGCTTGATGGAGAGATCGAGTGCGGCAGAGAGGGGTAGGGGTAGTAAAAAATATACTATGCATGCCTGACTTGCTTTAATTGCAATATTTTTTAACAAGATTCCAACAATAATCAGACATCTGTCACATACTCACATTCTTCCAAGTCTTTATGTACATTCTATCATATTTTGTGTCTTAAAGAAATATTCCAATATATACAAGATGGGTTTATATTTTGTGTCTTAAAGAAATATTCCAATATAAACAAAATGGGTTACTAGGGTTACTCCACACAAAAAAAAAATTTTTCAAGCCTGACTTCTTTTATCAAAAACAGACATGATTGCCGAAAAACATACTGATTTAAACTAAAATACATTTATTTTTTTAATTCATGCACAACAAACGTATTACAGTATGTTGTGGCTTTTACCTGTTATCCCTAGTTTGTTTCATGCCAAGTAATACTTTTGTTTAAAAGGAATATTCCCATGGATTTTAATTTTTTCATATATGATAAAAAAAAAATTGTATAAACAAAGTGGTGAAAAACTATGTTAATATCTTATTCCGTTTAGAAGTTATAACAATTAAAAGAGTAGAAAAATGTTTTGGAAAATTCCTTATACAGAATATGTCCGTCTGCTTGGTAATGTCATCAAGGCAAGACCGGCACAGTTCTTATGTATTTCTTATAAATTTAATCACACTTTTTTTTACATTATCTTACAGCATTTTTGGTTCATTATAGAGATAGGGTGAAATATATAATTTATAAGAAAACATTTTTTTTTTTTTCGTGTACATCGCATTTACAATGAGAAACAATCTCAATCATTTTTAAATACAAAAGATCTTTTGTTGAAATTGTCTCTATGACATCACAAATGTTGCCAATCAGTCATTTTTGTCCAAATTCAAAAATACTTTGAAATTTTGTAAATTCTAAATGGAATAAGATATTAACATAAATTTCTTCACCATTTTGTTCTTAACTTTTTCTCTATCATATATGAAAAATTGAAAATCCATGGGGATATTCCTTTAATAACAGAGGCCATCAACTTTTTATATATATTTAAGAGTTTGTTATAATTCTCAATGCAGGCAACAACTTTAAATACTTGTTATTAGTGTACAGTATAGTTAATAAAACTACACACCATCAGCTTTATTCCAAATAAAAATGCCTTTGCAAACACACACCTATTGGTAGTCTCCAAATCACATATTGTATGCCTATGCCCTATTGGATTGAGATTGAAATAATGTACACATTACTTATTTACAAAGGTATCATTAATTAACTTCTTCATGGCACCCCAACTGTGGGTTAATAAAATGTAGTGATAATGAGCATGTCAGTGAAATCTCTATACATTTCATGTATGAATTAGGCCCTAGTTATTTGATATAGTACGGTCTAGCATCTAATATGGAACAATGTAAAGGTTAAGTCCTAATTCTTACTGTTTAACAAATAATGCAGAAATTCTTTAAAATAATGGCCTAATATATTTAAAGGTATAAAAACATTTGTGTGAAAAGGTAAACGAAATCAAAATTAAAACATGTATAGCATTGTTTAGGCTAAGTATAGCAGCTGATTAGCATTGGATTGTTTTATTTAATCAATTGTTTTGAAGTTGAACTACAATATCAAGCAGATTTGATAGACCTACCAATAAAAAGAAAATTAATTGAGAAAATTTAAAAGTGTACACACCAGCTAGTATTGTAATTATACCAAATATGAAACAAAACGGACATGTGGTTGTTAAATATGAACATTTAAAGATTTTTACATTAAGACCTGCCTTCTCATTAAAATGCATGACATAGGGTAGATCCATGGGCCATCTGTGTACCAAATATGACATGAAATCTAGAGTATCGTTCTTGAGATATCGTATTTACGAGCTGGCCGTCACATACACAGACACATACACCCATACACATACACCATCATAACCGCATAGGTTCCTAAGGCTGATGGTTTCACATCGGAACCAAAAAAGGTAAAGTTTTCACAACCACTCAGATTGCTTATTTAAGTCCTCAAGCTAAGGCCTAAGACCATGGGCTATTATCTGTGTACATACCAAATACGACATGAATCCAGTTTACCTTTCTTGAGATACCATGTTTAGATGCTTCTTTGACATTCTCGCAGTCGGAGCTGACGTAAGCATATACGAGTTCAATACGGTTTTGCCAAGTTGGAGGGGAAACTCTATCATTACAGTCAATGGGATATTTTTTATGAATACTTTGTCACTTTAGCCAGTCAGTAAAAATTAATGCTGCTCATTTGTCGGAAACTTTTATCTAATACACAACATATTAGAAGGAAAATCAATTCTGTCCAGTATATGGTGAAAAATTACACAAAATATGTTTTTCTCTTATTGACTGCAATGATAACTGACTGTTTGTTTCCCCCTTAACTGAAGTTTGAGATCGTCAAAAAACATTGTTACATCGCCGTGCACCACAACATTCCCAGATATCTGACCTCAAGAAAACTTTAATAATTGTTAAGAATGTGAGCATGACGACGCCAACCATCCACAGTAGACTAACTCTACCAGTCATTTCTACAAAGATAAGAAAGAACTTTAATGAACTTAAATATCTCCGTAACAGATTAAGATTTTTTAATGCTTCCTCTACCATTTTGTTTCTTGTAAAGTCCTCTTTCATATTAAAGATGAATTTGCCTGACCACTGCTGAACTAATCCTTTAAAATTTCAAAATATTTCTGAAATTCTGATATAAAATTTTAGATATAATTTGCAGTTTTGACATGAAAATGGCATTATTAATATATATAAAATGGCATTATTAATAACAATGTTGTCCAGAGTATTTTTGATATCGTAGAGAAAGCAATATCCAGAACTAGAAAAAATGTACGGTTATAACCGTGGGATTATAACAGCGAGAAAAAGAGCAATTTACAGGAAGATATTTATCTGATTATCTGATAAGCGTAGCCTAGTTATTAGTCATATATCCCATTCCAGGCCTTTTAATTTCCCCACTGATATGTTGTTTTCTTGTTGGCTGACGTTTACTGATTGTTGTTGTTTCGATTTATGGCCTGACGGAGTTTTTTAAAACTTATGCAGCTACATGTATGTGATACATTTCATTCTGAGTAACAATGCTCCACTATGTTTTCCGGCATGAAATTCTTCTTTCAAATTACCTGTCTTTTACGTGTCCAGCTTTGCACTCAAACAACTCCTTTTTTATATTTTCTTCAGCTAAAAAGTGTGAAAATATATTCCTTAAACACCGAAATCAAATGATTCTTGGCACACTTTCTCTGTCCGTTCTTTGCACTCTACAGCGTTAAGTTTGTACTGAGGATGTCAAAGTTCAAAAACGATAGTTAGGTGATTACTGCCTGATAACAATTGCCATGGCGTTTGCAATTTCTACACAGGGTCCATTTTAGATTTTCGTTGTCAGGTAAATACAAGTAGAAAAATAATTTGAATTATGCAAAGAAATCAAACTACTTTTCGTTCACTTTCGTTAAAAAAGCTCTTAAACAAAAAAAGGTTGAATAATTATTGTTGATTTTAAAGATGACACATAGATACCGCACACATAATTTTTTTCCACCAGTTTAGTATAAACAAGAAGCCCTGAATACAAATGTGCAGGCGTGACTCGACAAAAGTTTTAAAACATGGCGACCAACAAATTATTGGTGGAAAATACCCAACTAAAATTCTCCAGTTAAATGATGCTGATTAAAAACTGTTCCACAGCTAACTCAAAGTAGAGGTGAAAACCTAGGCCTACTTACCATAATATTTTTAGTAGGCCTCTAGCACAGGTGTTCCTAGCGTTATGGGCAAGCTATATACTTAATACATATATATAAAAGGTAGGTTACTTTCTAATGAGACTTTCTAATCCTATATGAAAATTCCTTTTTTTTTGACCACTCTTGAATCTTAAAAACATTTTTTTAACTCAACTCACATTGGCTGATGACTCCCTTCTTCGTTTTAAGCCACAGTATTTTTTTTTTTTTTAATGAGATTTACAAATGATGGATTTTCTACCAACATTACAGTGTTAAAGCCCAACAGTTTGCTGCGAACCAATTGAAGTGCTGCTTCTTCATGACATCATCGCAATGTTTGACTAGGGGCCACATCTCCCTCTGTATGCCCTACATGCTACGCACTACATGCAATACAGAGTGAGAATCCGTCCTATCTGTTTTAACATGGAACTCGCTTTAGTCCTAAAATCGGGACTACACCGTCTATTTACGTCACCTGTTACACTGTATATACTGTACTTACGGCACATAAAAATATATAGTAAACTTCTCCTGTTATTTCTGTTAATCTTGTAAGTAAGTTAAAACATGCTGGTAATCATAAAATGATTAAAAATAGGTAGAAATGTAAGCCAATATTGTGCACTCCTTTCACTTTAACTGTACGCTCTTGGAACTTTTTTTTTTTTACAGGGTGCACAACACCGATATGTATCTGTATCTGTAACAATACTGCATAACACTCCAGTGGTGGAGTCAAGCACGCAGGAACTGGTGTGCGCATGTACTGTAGTTGGTGGCGTTAATCTTTCTTGGTTGCATTGCTGAGATGTTCTAGGACTTGATTCTTAAATAGCTTCGGATCCGTGGATATGTATACTAATAAATATAACGCCAGCAAACTGGACGCACCCGTTCAACATTTACGCTACGCTGACATGGCTGATGTTTAATAATTTTTTTAATAATTAGGTACATTCACTTCGACTCACACGGTTATGAAAAGGTAGCGACCGAGGTAGGTGAAAGTTTCTTCTTTGTACGGGTTTTAGTTCATGGCTATTTAATGTATTTTTACGTGCCCAAGCTTTTAAGATTAAGAGTTACAGTACATACTAGAAATTTGTTTAGTTATGTAGGCCTACTGTAGCTTAACTTTTGCAGATTAAAATGAATGAGGTAAAAAAGTACAAATTTCTTGAAAATGTTCAAAACAGAAGTGCGACGCAAATATTCTGAGACGCGACTATGATAAGTCAATGTAGCGGTTTCCACCATTATATGCATGTCTGACCGAGTATTCGCAGTAATGTAATGGCTATGGCGTATAGGGCCTACTACGGTCAGATGTTTATCTGACTATGTCTGAGCCTACTTCACAATACACTTCAAATTAACTTACTTAGGATATTAGTAAACATAACCTAAGCTAGTATTAGTAAACTAACGTCAGTAACAGTTGAGTTATAGGTCTGAACACAATTTTAGGTTGTTTTACTGCACCCTTGTTGTTTTGTTTATCTAAGTCAGTGACACACTGACAGTAGGCAGGCTAAACACACGTTAGGCAATAAGTAACGTTACTCACCAATTATTTTACCACCAGCTGAATATCCATCTGTATTCCATCCACCGAACAAGGTTCCGAGTTCCATTTCAGTAACTTAAATTATATGATTGGTTATTTTACTGGAAAAACATTTCGTGTTTGGCCGGGGTTTTTTCAACTCAAAATACTGTTACCATATTGAAATTCTGTCTTCAGACTCGAGCCTTAGTACAGTCAAAGAGACTAACTTTTTAAGTTTATATACGGTCTGTTCTGGCGGTACACTGTTGCTGTATGTCTTAGTGTTAGCCACATACCGAAGCATGATTGTACTGTTTACTAGCAGTGTGCATGTGTACAGTACAGTCAAAACATATCAAGATTTGGAAAATTAAAATTGCAAGTGGTATGACGTCAATGTGACGTTTTTAAGTACCGCAGAAAATCAAAACAACAGATGGCACCATTCATTCATCCAGGCACAAAATTTCGTATGGGATCGTTGATAAATACAATGGACAGTTATATTAAACTTATTAATCTTTAAGACGGACTCGCCATAGGGGCAAGGGTGGTCTGGGATGGATTTGAATGATATTAAATGGTTTTAAATAGTTTTGGTTATTTCCATTCAAGAGCATTTAAAAATGTAGATTCTATTCAACGCCATTCAAATTCCCCGTCAAATTCTTAAATGTTTTTTTAGTTTGTTTTTATCCACAAATGGTTTGAATGGTCTTGAGAAATTACATTCAAAATAAAAAATTAAAAAATAAAAGAAGAAGAAATTTTCTGATGTTATTTCAATTGGTATTAGATTGTCAATGACCATTTATGATTCCTCATTGTCTTGGATTGTCACATGACCTTTTCTGATTCATTATCGTATTACCCAGGAAGAAATTCCAGTCAAAATTCTTATAACTGCAGTGAATGATTGAATGGCTCGTATGGAATTTGGAACTAAGTTGTATGACATTAAATGGTTCATTCAGCAAATGGTGAGGTTTAGAGGGAAATCAAATAATCAATGGGCCTTAGACATTACCTATCGATCGCCAGCCCGGAGGCTGGCTCGATTTTTATGTCAGGTAAAATACATTGAAGGGAGTGATTTGGCCGACAAAGCCAACCAAGAAAAGGGTCGAGTATGCTCTGGGCCCGATCCCGTGCTGACACTATGATATTACAATTAATACATAATTACTTTTTCTTTAAATATACAACAACAAAAATCTATGGAGTAAAGAACCCAATGTGACTCTCACCAGAGCCTGGGGCAAGATTAAATAAATCAAATGACAAAGCCCCTAAATAAAACAATAATAAACAATCGGTAGTCAGGGCTAAGCGGTCATCAACGATATAATATAAATGAAATGATTGGGTAGTGTCTGAAGTGTTTCAGGTGTGATAGAATTAACGAGTAGGCGTAGTGATACCAAAGAGGCTCTTTGGTGATACCTAAGGAGGTGTTTAGGTCTGTGTCCTGTGTTGATTGTAGGAGTAAGGTGTTGATAACAATAGGATGCTGTAATGTTGGCGTTTTAAGTATAAAGTCAGTATTTTGGCATTGAAGGAAAGTTAAGGAAGTGAGAGTCTGTGTGCGATGTCAGTATTTTGGTATAAAAAAATAAATACAAAAATAAAATAATAATAATGATAACAACAATAATAATAATACTAATGATAATAATAATAATAATATCAATAATGATAATGACAATAATAATAATAACAATAATGATGATGATGATGATGATGATGATGATGATGATGATGATGATGATGATGATGATGATGATGATGATGATGATGATGATGATGGTGATGGTGGTGGTGGTGGTGGTGATGATGATGATGATGATGATGATGATGATTATGATGATGATGATGATGATGATGACGATGAAGATGATGAATGATGATGATAATACAAAGACGACGATAATAATTAATAATATGAATGATGATGATAATAATAATAAATAATTATAATAGTAATAACAATGATGATAATAATGATAATAATAATAATAATGATAATAATTAATAATAATAGTAATGATAATGATAATAATAATAATGAGAGTAATATTAAATAATAATAATGATATTGATAATTATATTATTAAATAATAATAATGAATAATAATAATATATTAAATAATAATAATAATAATAATGATAATAATGTTGATGATAATAATATTGATAATAATAATAATAATTATAATAATAATATTCATGATAATATTAACACTGATTTTAATATTAATATTAATAATAATAATAATGATAATAATGAAAATAATAATAATAATAATAATAATAATAATAATAATAATAATAATAATAATAATAATAATAATAATAATAATAATAATAATAATAATAATAATAATAATAATAATAATAATAATAATAATAATAATAATAATAATAATAATAATAATAATAATAATAATAGTAATAATAATAATAATAATACTTGGTCGTGTTGCGAGTATATTTATCGTGTGGTTTAATATTTTTATTCAAACATTTGCTGAATTTTTCCAGATAAAAGTATAAATGAAGCTCAAACTTTAATTTCATTTTTTACAATACGTCTCTATTCAACTATGACTGCGTGGTTGGCAAGAGGCTGTCTGGACAAACGAAAGTGCTTCACAAATCAGGTTCACCAGTGTCACATACTGAAGGATGTAATCTAATTATGTTAACCTTTGATACAACTTTCGTCGAAGTCCCTAACACCATTTAGAAGCATTCGTCTAAAACCGTTTGGAATTTGATGTAACCCTTTGCAAGGGTTAAATACAACACTTGTAAATTAGCAGTGGCGTAGCTATGATTCCCATATTGGTAGGGCAAGTAACATAAATAAACAGACAGGATACAAAATATGGCCCCTGCCGACGGACGGTAATAATTTTGATAAAAATTGAATATTGAAGAATATTGGTGGGGCAATCACCCCCTCTGCACACCATTTGGCTACGCCACTGCTTGTAATTGTTGAGGTACACTGCAGCATCAAACGACTGAGTTAAACAATTATATTAACCCCTTCGTAAGGGTTGAATACAGCACCAGAACAAGCTAAACAATTTTATTTAACCTTTCGTAAGGGTTGAAGACATCACTTGTAAGTGTTATACAGCACGGCGGCATGTTGAGATTTAACACCCGGGTGCTGCATAAAGAGTTAAATTAACACTTCAGATGCTGCACTTGAAGGAGCACTTGCTAAGAGCTATATGCAGCTCTTTAAGTGTGTTTCAACTCTTGTGTTTTTAGAGTGTATGAAAGAGGGGGAAGGCGGCCAATATATCACCTCCTCCCCCCCCCTCTCCAATAATAAAGGTCTAACGAATTTATTTTATCTTCACATCTTTTCTTCAAGAAATCTTCTTTCATTTCAGTGAAATCTCAAGTTAAATTGACAAGAAATTTGCCTAATTTTTGCAAAATTTCCATCATTTTGGGGAAATTTTAAACAATTTTTTTGGAGATTTTCTTCATTTTCAGATAATTGGAAATGTGGCAAAATTTATAATAATTTCGCCACCCTCCCCATTTTGAAATAGTTTGTTGGACGTAATTTAAACTCAATACATTTTTGTTGTTTTGAAGTTGGACAAAATAAGTCCCCCCCCCCTCTTCCTTCACAAACCCCCAATGTAAAATATCTTCCTACGCCGCTGTCAGGGCCGGCCTTTTGTATTAGAGTCGCCGAGTGGGAACTCCAAGAACCAAACCAAATGCACCCTCTTTGATCCACTGCAGGCTAGACTTAACATGTTTCATTCACTTCAAGGGTCACACAGCTGGTGAGAGGGGTGTTGTGTTGAATATCTTGTCTTCACTGGTATCCCTTGAGAAACATGAAGTTTGACAAAAAAATCCATGCAGTTTTGCAAGCAACGTCTAGGCCACCCCTATACCGATCTGAGTGGGATGAGATGAGGGTGACAACCACAACTTACTATGCCTATATCTGAATATTGACAATCAATAATATTGAAAAAGCCAACAAGCAATAAAAAGATTTTTAAAACATAAAAGATATATATTTTTTTTCTTACTTTTTATTTTCCCCTTATTTTCTATCCTGTGTACTTACTTATGCAGTTCATCACCTTTTCAAGTTTCATATTCCTCTACCATAATTCCTTTACTTTACAATTTGAGGCAAAACATACTATTTGATGCAGTTGTGGATCTAGGATTTTGTTTTGTTTTTTGTTTGTGGTGGTGGCACTTTGACGGCCGCGGAATATATCTTTAACGAAGATGATTCTTGTATTATAACAGCACAACCACAGGTTTGATTTGGGGTGACAAGAGAGACACCCCAATGACGTAGATAATCAGGTGGGGGCGTGGGTAAGGGGAATTAGGGCGTGGCCAGGGGGAAAATACCCCCTGGCCAAAAATTTCCCAAAACTCGAAAATATTTTTTTTTTTTCAATTTGCAAAACTCGGTATGTTTCTTGGTAATCCTGATGAAAGCAATCGGTCTTATTAGTGTTCATTTGTGCCATCCTTGGGGGACAAAATTTGCAAAAAACCGAATGATATTTTTAATTAGGTCTAGAGGTACCAAAATGTCGTAATTATTTCCTGAAAATATCTGACTTTTTCTTCAAATTCTCTGCATTTTGGCTCAATATAAATATTCAACATTTTCCTCTAAATTTCATAAATTTCATAAAATCCCGCCCATGCTTATAACAAGTGCATACTATGTTTCTTTGTAATCATTCCTATGGCCGTGTTGCTATGGGTGTGTGACAATTATCAAAATTATTGGGAAAATTTAGAACAAAAATTTGGGCAAAAAGTTAATACCGTTCCATTAACGGACAAGGTTATGCAGTCTCTGTAGTCCATCTCATTCAAAAGCAATATCTATTTCTGAGGTAATCAACTTTCATAAAAGATTCACCTTAAGTACGATTACAATGGGATGAAGTATCTCATTTTGAATGCAAAAATCGGTGGGAATGTTGCCATCAAACTGTATTGTATTTCATGATGTCAAAGCTACCTGGGGCAGGTGTCACATAGCAGTGCTACAGAGCAGAGTCGTAATTCTCATTTGAAAAGTGTGTGTGGGGAAGGGGTGGGGGGGGCAGCCTGTAAACAAAAAAATTCTCAAAATAGACTGAATTTTAAACATTTTGCTGAAAAGTAAGGGGCATGTTTCCTGTCCCCCGGGAATTACAGCCCTGTTACAGAGGAGTGCAAGGGATAAAATTCCTCACCACCATAAAAAAATTTGCATGCAATAGCGGTGCCACGAAGAGGCTAAGGGCCCCTAATCCCTCCCACTTCCCTCCAAAATCGAGTTTCCAGTTCGTCAGAATCTGAGAAGAAAATGGGGGAAGGGGGAGGGAGGTGGGGGCTGGAGGCGGGAGTGGAGGGATGTATGAGTGAGATCCTAATTGATTTTCAATAAATCGGAGGGGGAGGAAGTGCGCTTCCATAGTAAAAAAAAAAATCTTACATGAATTGTAGGGAAGTATATGGATTTGTGTACACTGGTGGTCTCCACCCATCACACCTCCGCCCTACGGGCCTAATTGTATTGTCTCTATCATCTTTTAAGTTGTGTTGATTGCTGGTTAAGTGACCCGATCAACAACTGTATTTCAGCAGGTGTGACTCAATAAATGCTAAGGGCCTTTGTTCCCCCACTTCATGGTTCCTGTTTGCAGATGTGAAACTTTCCTGTTGTATGTTATTGGAACATGTGTGTCCCCAATGACACACAACTGCTCCTCTAACAACATTAGGTACCATCTACTGACACCACCACTGACGTAGGGACTGCGGAGCAATTTTAGAAGTGTGTATGTGTGTGTGTTGAGAGGAAGGGGGGTTGAAAAAGTAAATTACAAAAATAAAAGGTGCATCAGTGCACATGCATACACTAACTCCCAATTATATTGGTGCATATAATTAAAGTGTTTTAGGCAGGAATGTAGGAAGGGTCACCTATCAGAGGAAGGGGAGAGGGGAGATGAACCCAAACAGTTTCCAGTCACAAGTGGAAAAATTGCACTAGTAAATCAAGTTCCATCACTGACAGACTGATGTTGCTTTCTTATCTTCTGAAAGATTATCTCCTCTACTTTTTGGGAAATTACCTTCATTTTCGGACAGTTTCCTTACAATTTCAGTGAATTGTTTGACAATCTAAAGAAAATTTCACTTATTTTTGAGCAATTTTTGTAAATTTCCTTCATTTATAGGTAAATTTGTTAAATTTTGAAGAAAGTTTGGGGAAATTTGTTAACAAATTTTACCAATTTTTAGGAAATTTCCTTCGTTTATTGGTAATTTTCTTCAATTTTGAGGAAATTTGGTGACAAATTTGACTAAAATTTCAAATAATCAGTTACAATTACCTACTCTAACCCAATTTTGTTCCAAATTTGCTTTAATTTCTGGGAATTTTTTTATTCTAGGAAATTTCGGGAAATTTCTTTCATTTATAGATATTTTTGTTCGATTATGGGGAATTTTTGTTAAATTTGTTTACAAATTTCCGATAACCATGCTAATTTTTATTTTTAATTTTACCTTCATTTTCGGGAAATTTTCTTCGATTTTTAGGAAAACTTAATTCATATTCGGGCACTTTCCTTTAAATTTTGGGGAACTGTTTGTCAATTTAAAGGAAATTCCGTTCCTTTTTGACAATTGTCTTAAATTTTCAGGAAATTTGTTTTTAGGCAATTTTCTTCCATTTTGAGGAAATTTTGGTAAATTTTATGGAAATTTTGTTGATACATTTGACCAGAATTTCAAATACTTTTACCACATTATATTTTAATTTTGACCAATTGTTTCAATTTCATTGTTAATTATTTCTCAAGTTTTCCTCTCAACCTGCAAAACTGGGAAGGTGAAATCCTCTCAGGCCATAATAGTTTTTTAATTTTTGCATAGGAAAAAAGTGTGTCACTGCGGTCCCTGTGACAGCATTGGCAGGGTTTGCTTACTAAAAGTTAGGTGCCACAAAATCAAATTTGCATTCCAAAATTGAGGGGAGGCAAAATCACACAAAAATACAAAAAATCACCATACAAAAAATATAAATACCAAAACAGTGAGGGACAGTGGCGTAGCCAGAATTTCCATATTGGGGAGGTGATATTTAGTAGTGTAGTTGAGGTGACACCGAAGGTGTCACTTTGATCGCACAGTGCTCAACTTGTTGGCATGGAGTCCAGGGGCCCGCTTGGTGAGGGTCCAGGGGCGAAGCTCCCGGAAGTTCTCGCCAAATTGACATTTCAAGGGCAAAAAAGTATGTCACAACACATAGTAAAGGTTTAGGCGTATCATACAAGTCAAATTTCATGTCATAGAGAGCTATAATACACCATATACAAAACACAAAATCAAAGCGCAAAGTGCTAGACTTGTCGTCGTGGGATCCAGGGGCCCGCAATTTACTACAAACTTGTGCAAATGTTGTCAAACTTTTAAAATGAGCCTATTCTGTATCACGTGCCCTCTGACACCCACCTCCCTCTCTCTCTTAGTTCATGTATTTAAATACAAAATCCCAAGAATGTTTAATATATTATTACCGTAGAACCTTTTCATGAGAAAGTTCCCTTTTAAAATCTAAAAACGTAATAAGCACCTGGAATGTCAAAGCTTGTTAAACCGACGGCACCAATCTGAACCGGCGGATTAAAATCTGAACCCTCTGGCTATGTCACTGGTGAAGGGAGTCCCCCTCCCCATAACTAAGGAGTTGGGCATTTAATTTTTGCCAACATTTTAGCTATAATATTTCCTCTTGCCCTTGAAATTTTAAGGTATGACCTTTATTGATGGTCAAAAGTGTTTTCCTATCAAATCATAAAGAAACACAAGAGAGATACTTGTGGATATCCCCCACTCTCCCCACCTCCTTGAGATTGAGAGTGTAACTTGGCAGCTGGGTAACAAATTAGGTGGGGAAGTGCCTTTCCAAAGGCTGAAGACACCAAAAAGGTTATGTGTGTGTGGAGTGGGAGGGGGACCATGATATTATGTAAACATCTAAAAATAAAGGTCAGGGGATTTGATAACGTTATTTTCGATTATGCCACTAATTGCAGCAATAATGGCAGTGTCAAGAAAAGCAAAATAATTGCAAAATCATGAAAAGCAAAATAAGACAAGCACCATAATTTGCTAGTACATTGCCAAACATTTCACAAGAATAAGGAAATCATATTCAAGCAAAATTCTCTTCAAATATTTTGGGACTGATCATCGATGGTGAAGGTATACTTGAAGTTAAAAGCTAAAACAAGTATAGGTGTTTAGTTTTTGCCAGATATATATTTAGATATGAAATACCAGAGTGAATACAACTACACAAAAATATTTGCACCAAGATTTACAAGGAAAAAACATTTCCAAATAATTCAGAAAAATGATAAATTACTAGTATTCAAAATAAAAATCTGGAAGGAATTTACTATCAAGGTGTTCCTCTAATTAAATGTTTCATAACATTATTCATAAAAATTGATATCAAAGTTCTAAATAAATATTATCTACAAAGTAATTAATCTTTAATTGGAGGTTCAAACTTATCGGAAGCTGGTCCTTTCTGAAGCTTTAGTTGTTAGATTAGCTCAGGGGTCAAGCAAGTCCATCTTATATGAAAAAGGACTTAAAAAGAAACAAAATAGCAAAGAAAGCGTTCAAAAATCTTATTACGTTAAGGAAATATTAAAGTTTAAAGTTTGGTATCATTTCTGTAGAAATGACTGAAATTAGACTAGTTGTGATGTCACAGCCTCAGATTCCTCATAAGTCTTTATGCATTTAAAAAAAAGTTTATTTAAATTTTTTACTATTTAAATTATTTTCCCTCAAACTTTCTTCAGGTGGTATATTATAAATACCCTTCCTAGATTCAGTTTTACTACTTTTTTGACATATCTTATGGTTTTTTAGTCACAAAATCATAGGAAGAAATATGATGGAATACATAAAGACTTTGAGGAATCTGAGGCTATGACATCACAACTAGTCTGTTTTCAGTCATTACTACATCACAAATGATACCAAACTTTAAACTTAAATAGATTCCTAACGGAATAAGATTTTTGAATGTTTTCTTCACTATTTTGTTCCTTTTGAAGTCCTCTTTCATATAAGATAAACATGCATGAACTTATCCTCTAATGTTCTAGCACACTCAGCTCAGAAATAAGGTTGTATATTTACATAGCAGAGATGCATACCAAGAATGAAAAGAATAAAATAATAATAATTATAATGATAATGATCATACCTTTGTTTTATCTGCAAGAAATCAACAAGAACTTCTGAAAGTATTCATTACATTATTGAAACATTAACATTTCTGGAAATGCAAAGAAATTTCCATGCCTACAAGTTCAACCTATATCCAGGTTCAAGTTATGCACAAAATACAGAAGTTGTACATAGGAAAATTAATTTGATCCATTTTGGTTTTTTTGATACCAATATGAAGTCTTCTCATCATGTCACCTATTATTAGCTTACTATACTCTCTATAAATTATTTATAAATCTGATTTTTTTTTATTAATAATAAATCATGTATGATTTTCTCCATAATGATCATCTTGGTGGAAAAATATCATCACATGACATTAAACAATGAAGTAATTTACATTTTAGAAATGTAATACAACTGTGACTGTAAAAGTTTTGAATACAAAATTACTGGAAATATTTATTACACACACTGCAAACAATAAAAATAATGCTTCATTAAATATATAACTATTACAAAACATAATAATTATGCATAAGCATTCTTTCATATCACAAATTATGAGCTATTTAAAGTAATTTTGCATCAGGCGGATGGAAAGTTTATACCAATTATGTACAAAATATTGTAACTATCATTATCAAGCATGGAATGCATCCTTCTTGTAAAGCTGTTTCAAATGAATCTTGTACCAGTACAAGGTTTCCCTTATCAACAAATTTGCCTGATAAAGACTTAACTACACTGATAACTAAAATCCCAATTCTTTATTACCTTTTTAGTTTGAATAGCACATTTAAAATTTCACATTGTTCCCTCAGTACAAAAGCTTACATTCAAAGCTCATATTCTTTTCATACTCTTTGTAGGAAAGCGTATGTACCACCTGTTGGCACATTATTAAGTGCTTTCATTCTTTAAAACTAGGGTTTAAAAGTATGGATCATCAATAGGAAACATTGATTAATTTACAAAGTAAAATATCAGATACAATGTGCAATATCATTTGATTAAATGGTAAGGAATTAAAAAAAAAAAAAAACTGTATCACCAAAATAGTATAATGTGTTTAGACCAAAATGTGTTTTGACCAAAATCTTTTGACAAAAATGTGTTTTTACCAAAATATGTTTTGACCAAAATGTATTTTGACCAAAATGTGTTAACAAAATGGAAGCGCAAAAAAATTAGCCTATCTTACAAGATTGTCTTAAAGGTGCACACATGCAGGTTTAATTTTTTTGATTGGTTGAAAATTTAACCAATGGCTAAACACGCCTCTTTCGATCATATAACGCACCATATTAATAATACACCCAGAAAACAATGTCTTTATAACATTTTGTGTTATGCTTTAATAACATCTTAATGTGGTGTCATAAATACATTATTATAACTTTTTCATATATCATTATACAAAAAATGTTTTAAATATATCATTTTTACGTTTTTAAAAAACATTTTTTTTCTAAACTGTTATAAAAACATTTTTATGACACCACAAAATGATAATATAAAAACATTTTCACAATTAAAAAATAATCTTTTTATGATGTTTTTTACAAAATTATTGTGTTTACTGAGCAGCAACAATTTCATTCAAATTGCTGTGTCCAAATGGATAAGGCGATGGGTTTCGATTTGCTTTTGTGCCAAACATACTGAGTTGAATCTTGCAAAGGTAACATTTTTTCTTCGTTTTTTGCCCTCATTTGAATTAAAACATGGAGCTACTGAGTTAATTTCAGATAATAGCTCCATGATTAAACTAACGACTAATTTAGGACAGCTCTGTTCAACTCGGCTGGTCATGTTATATGCACAGACACACTCTGTACACTTAGGTCTTGTTGTTCATTACAGAAAAATATATCCATACAATTATCATTTCAGGTTGTTATTGACATTATAATATTTTGAAATGTTAGACTTTTACTATTATGCTATATGATATGGAGACTTTTAAATACAATAATCAATATTTCTTACACAATAAATGCAGCATATGCATAATGCTACTCACAATAGTGTTATTAACAAGAATCTGCTTAAAAACCTCTTTTTGAAATTTCTTACATGATGAATAAGTTAAAAAAAGTTTTTTGGGGGGGCAGGAGAGGGGGATTTCAAAAATAAGAATCTAAAGCAAATATAGATATCAAACAACCATGTTCTTTTAAAATAATTGGATTTTGCACACTCCTTGTCAACCTCTGATATAATTTCAGGACTATTGAAGATAAGATACACTCCAATGAATGATACAACTTGAAACTTAAAAGAAAATATTTGTTATTTGTTACCAATTTCCAAATCATGATGATAAATATACCAGGATTTACAAGGGACAGCCACATGCACTAGTGTCTGTGCTTATATCCTTTAAGATCCTTGTTGGCTCTGTAAGAGTCATATTTCATTTTAAACTTAAAGAGACATTTTGCATCCACAACATAATCAATGTGATTAATCTTGGATCAATTTAAAATGAAGACAATAAGTTAGAAGCAGTTTTTAAAATTGTCATTCACAGAAGTTTTAATAAATGTATAATTCACAAAAATAAACTTGTGTCCTCACTCTTTTAACTAAACTTTTTAGAGCATTAGGTCAGAGGTGATACAACTTTAAAAGAAACAAAATGGCAGAGAAAGCATTCAAAAATCATATTCCCTTAAGGAGATATTCAAGTTTAATGTTGTGTTATTCGTGTAGATACGACTGACATCAGATTGTACTCTTGGCCCTTTCTGCTCTTAGCAACTTGTTTGAGTTATCTATCAGAGGAGTCTAATTGGCGAGCCTTTGGTTATTTCACAGAAGTGCTCCCTTAGGTCTCATACTTTCTGTTGCTCGTCACCCTCGAGCTCAGCTCTGATGCTGTCCAGAAAGCTCATCCCTGATTGGCTCATCTTGGTTTGTTGTTCACTGAAAGATTTTTGTCTTTCCTGTGAAAACAAAAAATATACATTTGATTTTGCATAAAAATGTGATCCAAAGAACTAAATGCAACAAATATCAAAGGACTATGGACATCTAGCAGATTTGAGATATGTGAAATGGGAGGATGAGAGAAATACAAGAACAAAAAGTCAGAAATTTGGTATCAAGAGAGAAGGTGCATGGGTGAAAAAAAATAAAAGTAGAGAGAGGGGGTGGAAAAGGAGAACTAAATATGGTTGTAGAGGGAAGCATGATGAAGGAAGGAGATAATTTTTATCCAGAGGGTTTTTCTGGAAGAACTCGGCAACTGAGTTGTGGGGAGCGAGGGAAGCTCTAGGAAGGTTGTACAGGGGCAAGCAAGAAGAACGTGATGGACTGATGCCTAAAAATACAAAATGCTGTAAAATTGTCAATTGATTTTGTAATTGATTTTGATGAAGTGTTTTTTTGTTTCCATGGTTTATAACATACTTTCTTCGTATTAAGATAACTTTGTTGCTACCTGTCCATAATTCCCTGAGGACACAGGGGGACATGCCCCCCCCCTCCCCCATTTTTCCAAATAAAATTAAAAAATCAGTACATATTTAGGCAAATTTACCTCTTGTTTCTTTTATTGATAAGAGGCCATGTCCCCCCACTTTCGAGATTAAGAATTATGGCCCTGCAGTTCATATATATTTAAGAACGAGATGAAAGGATAGTTTATATAATACTCTATTGTTGTATATATACATATATATATATATATATATATATATATATATATATATATATATATATATATACATATATATACATGTATATATATACATATATATATATACATATATATATATATATATATATATATATATATATATATATATATATATATATATATATATATATATATATATATATATATATAAATATATATAAATATATATATATATATATATATATATATATATATATATATATATATATATATATATATATATATATATATATATATATATATATATATATATATATATATATATATATATATATATATATATATATATATATATATATATATATATATATATATATATATATATATATATATATATATATATATATATATATATATATAAAGGTGGGGAGTTATGAAGGAAAACTTAATTCTGTGCTATGAGTGCAACATACCATTAAATTTTTTCTCTCCTCGACCTGTTTCCCCATGGTGACATCTTCCGTCTCAGGCGGGGGAGATGCAGGGTTCTCCCAAAGACTTAAGCTTTCATGTTCATTGTCTGATGACCCTCTGCTGGGAGATCTATCAGTGGAGGCCCTACTCGGGGATCTGAAATGAATATATAAATACAAATTAAATTAGTAACGGTTCACCAAATTATCTGAAACAAAGGTTAAGCACCGGCCTTAAGGGCCTGGATGTTTGATAAAGATCATATGATAGGTTTTTATATATTTTATTTCTATCATATGTAACAACTCAGGACATATACATAATAGACTCCACATACATAATAGACCAACAAAACAAATCCAAGATCAATTCAAGAGGGAAGTAAAGAAATATTCCAGTGAATTTTCACTTTGATTCATTTATATGATAGCTGACTCAATAAATAAATTGGTGGAAAAAACAATGCTAATTTCTCATTCAGTTTAGGTTTTATTGTAATTCATCAAATTAAAGATCCAAGATAATTCGTTATGTTTTTCTATAAAACAAATTTAGATTTCTTTCATTTTAGACGGTGACCCAGATTTATATCTATCAATAAAGCCAAATTCATCTAATGAAGCCATGTTTTCCAAGACTTGAAAAACATAGACAGTATCGCCGATGAAGGGGGTTAAGGGTGTGTTACCCTGGGCTCTGGGTCCTAGGGAGCCCGGGGGTGGGGCTCACACAAACTAAGAAAAGAGATGTGTGTTCAAAACATAGCCTTTGACCAGCAACTTGTGGCTTATTAAAGGGCCCTGTGTCTTAAAAATACCCTAGGCCCACCCACACTGGCTCTTGGTAGCCATGAACATAGAATAAAAACTGACCTGGTTCTGAGCTGACTCAAGGAGCTGTCCTCTCGTTTCAGTTCTCTTCTGCAAGATTTGAAGAAGGTTACGCACTCCTCATGCTGGTAATCATGAGCGAGATGCAGTGGGGTCCTTCCCATGTTATCTTCTGCTTGTAGAGATGCTCTATTCCCAATCAACCACTTACAGCATTCAAGATGGCCGCTGGAAGAAGAAACAATAGTGCTCAAAGGACGATGCTTGGTTTGTTGAGAGGTCTATTGGCACCGTGACAGTCAGAGTCAAATGTGCCAAAAGGACAATGCAAGATTAAATTGTAGGATTATACATGCAACATCAGTTCTTTTATAGTAGTCAATAGCAATGTGTTAAAAAGTGTAACAATTTGCATTATTTGGAAAAACTTCATCAGGATAAACTACTTTCTAAACAACCAATAGAAATTTAAATTAACTTCATGAAATTGTTTTTATGTTTCAAAACAGGAGTAATTACCTCATGGCAGCCAAATGTAAAGGTGTCTGCTCGTCAATAGTCTTACAATCAATGTCCACACCAAGAGCTGCAAGCACCATCATGACCTTCACGTGACCATTCATGGCAGATAGATGCATACCAGAGTACCCTGTAGGGGTGAGGTCATTTATAGGGACATCGTTGATGACCAGCCACTTTACAATGTCCAGTTTGCCCTTTGAAGATGCAACGTGAAGAGGTGTCCAGCCTCTCTCGTCTGGGAGTCTAAAAAAAAAAAAATACATTGATATCTCAAATTCATATAATGCTGAAATCTGGTTGCAAGCTTTTTCTTCTTCTTATCTTTGAAAGAGAACATATATACTGAATGCATGTGAGACCTCAAGGCCAGCAATGTGTAATTCAGCATTTTTAAAATTCATAATTGAATGGCATTCTCAATAAGGGTGTTTCAGCTGACGTAAAAGGTCACGTGACTTTGTTTACATCGCCATTTTTTCGGTCAAAACCACTGACGTCTGCTGTACACTTAATGAGACTTACATACGTTTGCATGTTGTTATATAAGATAATTTTTGTAAGATAGTTATGCTGGAATCTTGCTGTGCCGTTGGTTGCACTAATAGATGTGTGCGGGGAAATAAAAAGACATTTTCTTGATTTCCATCTGATCCTGATTGACATTCGAAGTGGGTTTCGCTGTATGACGCAACGGCTTTCAACCTATGGTAGGCCTTACACACTAGGATTTGCAGCGAGCACTTTATATCAGGTATGTAGGCTTTGTCCAAGTATTACAAACAATTGTTAACGGCGTTAACATTAAAGTTAATCTTCGTATACCTGGTAAAACATTAAAGTTACTCTTCATATACCTGCTGAAAATATAGCCTACAGTACTTAAGAAAATATGAAGAAAAATCGGAAGCGAGCAAAAACCTGCAATAAGTAAAATTCTAGGTTTATACACATTACAAAGCTCCAATTGCATATCCATTACAAGCTATATATGATACATTCACTATAAAATACTACAATAAAGCTGCTGAATTAACCACATCATTTGTTAATTTAGCATTTTATAGTGAGTCAGTATATCATATATCCTTTGCATGCATCACTGCACTAATGTAATTTGCTGTGGGTTATAGCTTATATGGATATACAATTGGAGTTTCGTAATGTGTATAAAGCTTAAAAGTTACGTAAAGACCTGAGAAACAGGTCAGGTTGTGATATAGAAACATATTTCGGCATGCTTACGATTTCAGATCGGCAGTGTGATTAATTAGCTCCTTGACCCTCTCCAGGTCACCCATCTTACAGCTGTCATGGATGGAGGGTCCTTGAAGCAATCTCTCCTCCCCTCGGCCTGCCTCTCTTCCTCCTCCAGTCTCCTGGCTTCCTGTCTCTTAAGCTCCTCCTCCCGTGCTTTGATACCCGCCTGAAATAATTGGAAATAGTGCGTTGACCTTGCTCTCACAAAGTAAGTTTCTGTGATTTCACATCATGTTGACAGCTTGGCAGGGCATTTTTACATAGTACCTAGTATTGGTGGGCCAGGTCTTTTGACCCTCCAGTCACTTTATTTGGGCCACCACTTTCTCAAAAATTGTGGCACGGGTGGGCCAGTATTGAAAGGCAAAACTGGATTCATTAACAATTATCATATGATTTGGAAGGAAAAATCTACTTACAAGGGGTACTCCACCACAATTTACTTTTTGGTTAAAATTCGCGCATTCAAGGTTGAAAGTAATAGCATTTAATACATATCATAACCCCCTGTTACAAAGGCTACCAAGGAAGCTAATCCCCCTAATAAAAAAATGCAATTACCTGAAAACCCAGCATAAATTTATCCTCCTGAGCTTTAGAAATTGGTACTTCTTGTGTTGCCGGGTCTGTACCCTCCTTAGGGATTGCAGCATTGCTGTTGTTATAATTAGAGGATGACCCCCTTCTTCTGGCAGAGCTAACTCTCCTACTCCTGGTTCTCTCCCGGTTGCTTTCACTGCTTGAACTACTACTATCACTAGAGCTGTTACTGGAACCGCTACTACCCTTGCGTCGCCGGCGACCACGGGAGCTCCTTTCTCCTCTGGAATCACTCTCTGATCCTGAGCTGCTGCTTGATGATGTTGCTGGCTGTTTCTTTTCTCTCCTGCTTGACCTGATAAGGATCGAAGATAAGAAACAATGTAGCAACATAATGTAACAAACTTTCCCAAATTTATTAGTGGAAGGTGATGAGGGGTGGGGGTGATGAGGGGTGGGGAAGGTGATGAGGGGGGGGGGAGGTGATGAGGGGTGGGGAGGTGATGAGGGGTGGGGGGTGATGAGGGGTGGGGAGGTGATGAGGAGTGGGGGAAGGTGATGAGGGGTAGGGAAGGTGATGAGGGTTGGGGAAGGTGATGAGGGGTAGGGAAAGTGATGAGGGTGGGGGAAGGTGATGAGGGGTAGGGGAAGGTGGTGAGGGGTGGGGTAAGGTAATGAGGATGGGGTAAGGTGATGAGAGATGGGGTAAGGTGATGAGAGATGGGGTAATGTGATGAGGGATGGGGGTGGGGAAGGTGATGAGGGGTGGGAGAAGGTGATGAGGGGTGGGGAGGTGATGAGGGGTGGAAGAGGGTGATGAGGGAAGGTTATGAGGGGTGAGGGAAGGTGATGAGTGGGGGTGAGGGGTGGGGGAGGTGATGAGGATGGGGAGTTGATGAGGGGTGGAGGAAGGTGATGAGGGGTGGGTGAAGGTGATGATGGGTGGAGGAAGGTGATGAGGGGTGGGGGAGGACAGGTAAAATAATACTTATTTCCGTAGGGATGAATTTTTGTTGGAATATCGTGTAGCTGTATGCCAATTTGCTGCTCATTTTGTAACAAGATCACATCCCCCTTCTTTATTATATTTTTGGGGGACTGCCTTTTTCAGTTTTCAACAATCGATCTGAGGCTATTTTTATCTTTCCCATCCTCCCACGTCCATAGACTTTGCAATGTTTCCCTTACTGCACTTAGCTCAGCTCAACTATTATATATGTTTAATACAGCCACAAAGTGTACTAAAAAACAGCTGAATCACTTCAATTTCAATTTCTGAAAAATGTATTAAAAGTCATCTCCCATTTATCATATATGTGATAATAAAAACAAATCAAATAACAAAAAAATCAATAACAGATGTATTTTTGGTAAAACCATTGTTACCATAACAACACCCACAAATAATGACATACCTTGATGATGACTTACTGCCATCACTACGATCTCTTCCAGATTGGAAATCGGTGGTATCTCCTTCCGTTCGTGTGCGTCCACTCTGTTGGTCAGTTTCGGACACAGCACTGCCGGGCCCATCATCAGTATCTTCACCACTTTCAGAACTGGAGACCTCTGAGATAGGAAGATCAAGAAATGATATATAAGCAATTTTAAAAAACAAAAAAACACTAAAGATTGTAACCAGTAGCCACAACACACTTTTTTAATGAAGCTATGACATTTACGAGCCCAATCTGTAACCATTACAAATTCCTAAATCTACTATTATTGATCACAGGTGAAAGATGCAAAACTGCAAAAATGAGGTACTACATAGGTAGTTCACACAATATATGTGAATCATGTTACCGAAAATTTGATACCGTCGCAATAAAACAAATGAACCCTCTGAGCAAATACTGCAGAGATCTGAGTTTCAAATAAAGCCAGGTATTTTTTGTGCAGCAAGTGGCGTTTTTAAATTTTTTTTTTTTACTGCCCCAGCTTGATTATTTGTAATTTGTCTTTGATAAAAATTATAATTGAGGATGTGGAAAATAATTGGGAAAGCACCCCTAATCTTCTGAGTATTATGACAGTCAATTAATTTGACCATAAATCTGCTGAGTATTATGATGGTGAAATAATTGGGAACTCTGTTATCCTTATGTAATGTTTACAGATTGGGCTCGTAAATGTCATAACTTTAAAGCCTAGATTTCATTTTGTAAAACTTATGTCAAAGGGATTTAAACTTACATCAGGAACAGTGGCGTCAGTAGACCCTTTTGATTGGAGGGGGGGGGGAATAAAAAATGGGAGGGGGAAATAACAAATTTACTGATAAAAGAGTTTAACCCTTACTCTATTAGAACTTTGAAAAAAGCAACCCCAATTTTCGTAACTTTTTTTTCATATGCATTTTTGACAACTTTCCTTTCATTACAAGTTTGGTTGGAATAGATGCTACTTTCCTTTCATTACAAGTTTGGTTGGAATAGATGCTAAGATATTTATCTATTGAGTAACTAAAACCAATTTAGGAAATATTGGACAAAATTATGCAAATTAAGCATTTTTTGGCTAAATTTGGTCAACAAATGGTCAATCTTTGCAGAAGTATAACTTCTTGTCAGTATTGAAAACAGAGATTTTGTTACATATTTAGATTCTTTTTGAATGATACTAATCCAATGATACTAATCTATAATTTTTAGAAAGAAAGGAAAGATGAAAACACATCAAAAATAATAAAAGTCAAACAACCCCTGAAAGCTGCAGCAGAAAAATAATTACGCAGTGGTCACGGTGAGACTCCAACCCGGAGCGCTCGCATGCTAGTTGCGTACATTTCCTCTGCACCACGTAGTCGTTCAAATTGGAGAGGTGTAATATATTTCTTAAAGGATAGGTTCTAAATAGAGGGGGGTATGCCTTTATTTATATATCAAATGAAAGGAAATTTCAAGCGCTTTTAAACAGCGGTTCAACGAAGCATGTGTGATGTATGATTTGGGTTACACAATTTTTTGAAAAAAACGTGTCAAAAATGGCAGAAATTCATGAAATTTTGAAGAAATTTCTCCAGAACAAAAGATTGCAGGTAGGGACTATAAAAATTATACCAGAGACCAATACTATCATGTCTAAGGACCTTGCATGTTTGATTTTGAAGCAAAAATGTGATCTTGAAGTTATCATAAGATTCAAAAGAGGAAAGAAAAAAAATATATTAATTTTCTAGCAATTTTTAAGATTTACCCTTTTTCAATGTACTTTTTCTAAAAATTATGTTATATGAACCCTTTAAAAAAGTATCATTTTGTGAAAGAAATATCCGAGTACTTTAAAATGATACTAAGATTACTCTTATAGGACTGTGGTAAAGTCCCGATTTTATTTTTATAAAAAGGTGGTTTGAAAACGGCAATACTTTTGCCGCGTGGTAGAGTAAGGGTTAATGCTACCGACAAAAATGTAATCCACTTTCAAGACCTTCATAACATCATTTTTGTTGAAAAGCTACAAAAAAAAAAAGGTCATTAGTTCAGAATTTGTTCAATGGAAGTTTTACCAATGCAGACCTTGATTTACGGACAGGTCTTTAATTTTACCAACAGAGTTATCGAAAGCGGGGGTTATTTACGCCCCTGATCAGGAATGCAAGGTAATAAAAAATAAACAAACAAGGAGGAAGAGACAAATGTAATGAACTGATAGAATAAGGGTAAAATGCAAGAAAGAAGAAAAAGCTTGAAGAAGTTTATTTCATGGATAAAACTTTGTTCTGATGGCAAATAAATGCAGAAACAAGAAACAAAGATCATTTTACACAATAGTAAGGACATCCACATACCCATGATAACATTAGCCACTGGCAGCGTCCTCTCTATCCTGCCATCCTCATCCTGAGCTGAAAGCCAACGCTCACAGATGAATTCATAGGTGATGTTATCTCCAATCTCACGGATTAGGACCTTGTCTAAAAACCATCCGCAACCTGAAACATTTGACAAAATATACAGAAATTAATGTTGCACCTTCACTGTACTTTATTTCAACTGTACATTAGTTTCTTCAGTTTATCATTTACATAGTAGCCTAATGATAGTTAGTATTCTTTCAGATAGGAGGTGAGTTATTAATACCACTTATTTTTGGCTTCTTACCGAGGTCTTTCTTTTCGTGTCCAATGACAACGCATTCTAGTCTTCCAACGTAAAATGATTCCACTTTGAACACATCGATCTGCAACGAAAGAACGGCGAGAAAATAAGTATTAAGACTTCTTGATAGATTCAAACAAGGGTGGGATTTTGTGTGTATGTGTATGTGAGAAGGGAGGGGGGGGGGGAGTGTATTACCAATTTAAATTTCCCAGCTGAGAGTGGAAGGAACAAAGTCACAAAATCACACTTAAAGATACAAAAAATCATCATAAATTCATCATTAAATGTGAAAAAAAGAGAGGGAGCAAATTCCCGGCCCACCTTATCTCGTTGATGGCTTCAATCATGAAGCATCCATCAAATACATTGTAATAACAGGATTCCTGAGTGGAAAGAGTGCGGATGGATGGCATAAGTCTTTAACTTGATGCCAAAATGTGAGCTCAAGAAATCTGTCTATGATATCTATTCTCAGCTCAATGTATAGCAGTATAAATTCTACCATATTAAGACCACTTTTTATTTTATTTTGAAAAGCAGGAAATTATTGTAATTTCTGTAAAACACCAACAAAATTTGATGACCACAGACCAGCAGTAATTGTTTAAAGAAGACTAACATTTACCACATGAGCTAGTTCACACCTAACTCTATAAAATAGGTCTTTTCCGTTAGTATAATCATCAATGCTCTCAAAGAGTTTGACATTCTTGATATAACAATGAATCATTTTCTACCATACTTGTGCTCTCCTTATTTTAATAACAGTTTTTTAATAACACTTTTAGAGGTGCTGTGGCCCAGTGGTTAAGGAGTCATGCTCGTATTCGAGAGGTACCGAGTTCGATTCCAGTCGTGAGCACTGCATTGTGTCCTTGATCAAGACACTTTACTCTACTTGCTTCAGTCCACTCAGCTGTAAAATGAGTACCAGCACTGCTGGGGAGTTAATCTGTGATGGACTTAGTGTCCCGTCCAGGGGGAGTCATGTACTCTTATCCGCTTGCGCCATGGAAACCGGGGATAAGAATTGGCCAAATGAGCCTAATGGCTTGATGGATTTAACTTTACTTTAATAACAACGTACCTAAGCTATACTATAAGCACCCATTGCAATAACTTGCTTCAACTTTGATATAGGGTTTTATTTCTTACAAGTCTAGAAGAGAAAATACTTTATGGAAATATTTGTTGTACCTGTCCTTTCTGGAACTTCATCTTCCGGAGATCATTGGTCTCTTTAGTTTGCTTGAGTTTGATCTTGCCAGTGTTCCCCTTTTCTCCAAATAAAATGACATGCACATCCGCCCTCGTACTGGCACCCAACCTGTTCCCGGTGTGTATAGCCATTTCGTATATTGTCCTCTTTCCTGATTTTAACTTTGGACCATGTTGCAGATGTTCATAAGTTTCCTCTTCCTCGCTTTCCGAGGATGCACTCGGAGTCACCTGAGTGGCCACCTCAGGAGGAGGGGGCGCCGTTTGAGTACTTATTACATTTAATGTTTGTGTTCCCTGCTCAGGCCAAGTTTGCGTACTCATTTCAGGCCAGACTGTCATAGTCTGAGTGCTTTCTGATGGGGGAGGGGGTAACGTCTGTGTCTCCGCACAAGGCTGTATTGGCAATGTTTGGATGCCAACACAAGGGGCAGGGGGTTCTGTTTGCGTCTCCACACAGGGAGGTGGGGGTATTGTTTGAGTACTGGATGAAATGGGTGGAGGATCAGTCTGCATGGCCATATCTGCTTGATATGGATCGGTGAGACATTCAACCGTGTTTGCCCGTCTTGTCTGTGTGTCTTTGGAGTTGACATTTTCTACTGTTTGCATTTCAGAGTCTTTCTGTGTCTGTGTCGTGCTGTCGATGCTGTAAAGATTAGGGTCTTCTTGATCTGCAACGCTGCCATCAAAATAGGATTCTTCCTCTTCATAATCCTCGTCTTTATCACAGAATCGTCATCAAGGCTGACCTTTGACATCTTAATACTGCACAACAGAAGGAGAAATAAGATTCAAACATCGTAAATATGAATGAGATTAAATTCATAGCAAATTGAACCAAGAGGAAATGTTTCCCGATAAATAACCTTAAGAAATTTATAATGTAAATAAACTCAAGAAAATCATTAATACCTGAATCTATTGCTTTCTCTGGCCTTTAACATTATCAACATTTTTAGGCCTTGATATGAACAAAAAAATATCTTGGTATGTGATGCTTGTGAAATGGTACTTTTTTATTATATAATGTACATCCTTTGTTTTCCAACATTAATTGATCTTGCGTCTACAGTTACCACTAAATGCATCAAAATAGTGATAATAAATACTCATACAGCTTTAGTAACCAAAGTTGTAAAGAATCTACACTGAAAAGTGTTACTTGCTTTGAAATTCAAGCACTAGTGTGTCACATAATTCCCCCCCCCCCTCCCACACACAAACATATATACCTCCCTCACTGACTTAAATGATGTTCTGCTGGCTCTGATTTCAAAGTAATATTGCACTTACTTCAGCCATTCTGGTGATTTGCGAGTGGTTCCACCTGACTGGTACGAGCATGTTCATGCTACGCTCTGATGACACAACTGACATTTCATCTGTGTCTGATTCTGAGGGTTGGTACTGCTGCTGCTGCTTCATGGGCTAAAAACAATGAAAATGACAGTTAAGATATATTGACATCTTGAGGGAAAATTAGGTCACTTGTTTGAAAACTGAAAGATTTAAGGAGTGTAATATGCATGTTTATATGCTAACACGTGGGGTAGGCATGAGCAGTGGTGGCATTGGGATTTTGATGCTGGAGGAAAGAGAGGGACAGCATTTTTTCATGGTGGGGGAGGGGGGGTGCAAAGGCTTATATATCAACCGAGATATTTGCCTGTAAAAAATAAAATCCTGGGGAGATGAATAGGTTTACACAGGGTCCACGGAGATGTGGGGATTGGGGGGAAGGAGGGGGGAAGGTGGGGAAGGTGGGGGAAAGGGGGGATGGGACGAAGCGCCCCTCCCAACTTTTTTTGCTGATGTGAAAATATTAATAAAATGACCCAAAAAAATTTCAGAAGAAAATTTTGGTAAAATTATATGAAATTTGTGAATGATTTTTCAGAAAATCAACAGAAATGTCCTCAAAGTCAAAGAAAATTGCCTAAAATTGATGTCAATTTCTCAAAAATTGAACAAAATTTCCCTCAAATTGACAAACACTTCACCAAAATTTGAAAGAAAGTGACTAAAATTGAATGAAATTTCCCGATAATCAAAGAATATTTTTAAGGGTTGGCAAATTTGAAGGAAAATTTGGTAGCACTAATTTAAAATTTATCAACAAATTTTCCAAAAATTAAAAAAAAATTGACAAAAATTTCATCAAAATAAAGAAATTTGCCTGAATTATAGGAAATTTCTTTAAAATTATCAAACAATTCACCTAAATTTTAAGGAAAATACCCGAAAATGAATGAAACTGCTCCGATGTCCCTGTTACAGTCAAAGAAAGAAACTGAACTGAACAGAAGGGAAGTCAGAGAAAAACTGATTTGTAACAACACTCAATTTCTGCAAAAATAATATTTTAAAACACTTGAATTTTGCTGAGTAATTTATCTTTTACTGTTAATAACCCCTATGCTAGCTAAATCCATTAAAGCCATTAGGGTAATTGGGACGGTGCTTATCCACAGTTTCCACGGCGCAAGCAGATGAGAGTGCATGACTCCTCCTGGACGGGATGCCAGTTGATCACAGATTAACTCCAAAGCAATACGGCTGGTACTCAACCCATATGCAGTAGGAGGAAATAAGGGTCTGGACTATTTCAGAAATAATGACCCACTCCAACACTTTTTGGAGGATGGCTACACTACTGAGGATGGCTACACTACTTTCCCTAAGTACCAATTATTATTTCAAATGTATGAAAGCTGTGCACAATAGAGCAGCATGCATCTAAGATTGTAATACTTTTTGTTTTAGATAATGAATAATCAGAACATTTCCGACATTAATGAAAATGTACCTGTAAACATTGTACAGGTATTTCCGACTCACATCCCTAAAATTATATTTACCAAATGCAAAAGACACAGACCGATGCAGGATTTTTCATGAGGGAGGCACCATTTTACCTCTTACACTTGACCACCTAACCCCCCCAATTGGAAAATATATAGATTGTTATTGCCAATGAGGGGAGGGGCACATGCTCGGATGTCCCCACCACTGCATTGTTTTTCTTAATATTGAACTCACCAGTGATTGTGAATGAATTTTAACCTTTCTCCCCAAAGTGTCGTAACCATAGCGCATGGTACTTGGGTGTGCTCTAGAGGACATTGGCCTCCTTGCCATTGCTGATTTTGGGCGGTAATTATCTACTGAAGGCCTCTTTGGACGAATGCCGTAAGTGGACTTTGGTCTTTCAAGCTTATTGTTGGAATGGCTGGTATTGGTACCAGCATTGATGTAAGGTAATATTTCTCTGTCACCGTTTTGTCTAATTCTGTACACCTGTGGAATACCAAAAAGAATATCAAATAGAGTTCTTTCTTTCTTATCTTCAATTTAGTTTGATAGAAACCTACATAAATTATAGCAGAAAGTTCATACAAAACAAATATTCAAAAAGGTTGTAGTATAAAATATGCAAGTAGAACACAGAACATAGTTAAATGAACAAAAAGTAAATATAGTTAAATGAACAAAAAGTAAATATAGTTAAATGAACAAAAAGTAAATATAGTTAAATGAACAAAAAGTAAATATAGTTCAATGAACAAAAGTAAATATAGTTAAATGAACAAAAAGTAAATATAGTTAAATGAACAAAAAGTAAATATAGTTAAATGAACAAAAAGTAAATATAGTTAAATGAACAAAAAGTAAATATAGTTAAATGAACAATAAGTAAAAATAGTTAAATGAACAAAAAGTAAATATAGTTAAATGAACAAAAAGTAAATATAGTTAATTGAAGAAAAAGTAAAAATAGTTAAATGAACAAAAAGTAAATATAGTTAAATGAACAAAAAGTAAATATAGTTAAATGAACAAAAAGTAAATATAGTTCAATGAACAAAAGTAAATATACTTAAATGAACAAAAAGTAAATATAGTTAAATGAACAAAAAGTAAATATAGTTAAATGAACAAAAAGTAAATTTAGTTAAATGAACAAAAGTAAATATAGTTAAATGAACAAAAAGTAAATATAGTTAAATGAACAAAAAGTAAATATAGTTAAATGAACAAAAAGTAAATATAGTTAAATGAACAAAAAGTAAATATAGTTAAATGAACAAAAAGTAAATATAGTTAAATGAACAAAAAGTAAAAATAGTTAAATGAACAAAAAGTAAATATAGTTAAATGAACAAAAAGTAAATATAGTTAATTGAAGAAAAAGTAAAAATAGTTAAATGAACAAAAAGTAAATATAGTTAAATGAACAAAAAGTAAATATAGTTAAATGAACAAAAGTAAATATAGTTCAATGAACAAAAAGTAAATATAGTTAAATGAACAAAAAGTAAATATAGTTAAATGAGCAAAAAGTAAATATAGTTAAATGAACAAAAAGTAAATTTAGTTAAATGAACAAAAGTAAATATATTTGAATGAACAAAAGTAAAAATAGTTAAATGAACAAAAGTAAATATAGTTAAATGAACAAAAAGTAAATATAGTTAATTGAAGAAAAAGTAAATATAGTTAATTGAAGAAAAAGTAAAAATAGTTAAATGAACAAAAAGTAAATATAGTTAAATGAACAAAAAGTAAATATAGTTAAATGAACAAAAAGTAAATATAGTTAAATGAACAAAAAGTAAATATAGTTAAATGAACAAAAAGTAAATATAGTTAAATGAACAAAAAGTAAATATAGTTAAATGAACAAAAAGTAAATTTAGTTAAATGAACAAAAAGTAAATATATTTGAATGAACAAAAAGTAAAAATAGTTAAATGAACAAAAAGTAAATATAGTTAAATGAACAAAAAGTAAATATAACTAAATGAACAAAAAGTAAATATAGTTAAATGAACAAAAAGTAAATCCATAAGCTATAAACATGTGTAACAACTAACAGAAGATAAATGACCAGACATAGTCTGGCCCATAAAAATGAAGTACAATAGGAAATAACATTCCTTACGCGACCTGTTATTTACCTCACATCTCGTTTTCAAAAAGCCCCATGTTTTAAGACAGAAGGCCATCTTCCCTACTTCAAATTTCAAACACTGACTTTCCCATAATCTTATCTTAAAGGAGCAATAGACCGAAAAGTGAGGGTGCTTGTTTTTGCGAATTCTCAGATATATCATCCACAAAAGACCAATAAACTTCATGCCTCCATAGCCCACAGACGATGTAAGGGCAAAGGTTACTTGAATATTCATATCAATCAGAACTTTGCTATACCATTGCATGCTAGATAAGCATTTGATTTTTTTGGGGACCCCTGAAAATACGCCCTCCATTTTTGGTCTAGTGCTCCTCACTTTTTGGTCTACAGTTTTTAAGAGAGAAAAATAAACTTTTAATTCTTCTCCTTTCTAGCTTTGTTTATCCATTTGCAAGGCCAGAAAACCACATTAAAGGAAAAGCGATTGATCAAAATGAGAGCCAATTTTCCTTGTATTATCCAGCATCAACATCTTTACCCACGGTGCCTTTTAGCGTGAAGTCACTGAGTGTGCAATGCTCCCCTTTAATGTTGTTTTTCACTTAGTCTTAAGTGGTTATTGAAAGGAGACGAAATAAGCTTTGTTCTCATGTAAAAAGTATTCTGATTGGTTATTTTTCGGAATCGGAATCTGGTTATCCAGTAGATAGAGTTGTAAGATTTGTGTCAAGATTTAATGTCACACTATTATTTGGCTTGGAACTTTGTACACTGTGAAGTGAATTGAGCACTGCTGGTTACCAAAAGAAAGCTTAAATAAGCTTAGAAATTCAAGGAAAATCCACAAATTTTGCTGAGACTGATATTTGAAACGTAAATTTAATTATTTCTCTAATAAGTACGTAATATCGTTTATTGAATAAAACAATATTTTTTCAAGATTGAATATTTTAAAATTGATTTTCACCCTCTTCAAAGAATGGAAGAGTCTGCGTCCTCACGCACAAATTTTGAGTTGCGGTTTCTAATGCGTATGAGTCACTAACCTGCCAATTTGTTACTGTTTTCTAGTGTCGTATTTGGGGCATTAGGAATTGATATGATACACACACCAAATAGGATATAAATACAAATGATTATTTATATGGGAAATATTTATTGGATGTTGTATTTGACAGGTGTTATTTTATAAAATATTACAATACCTATAGCAGACATGTTCAATTTACTTTCCATAAGACTTTTATCACCCCCTTGTCAATGAAACAGAGCATGTTACTATTTTCTTATGAAATTATCAATTACAAAATTTCTTTTCCCAATAGCAATAACCATGATCTACAAGTGCCTGAAATATTTATTTACAGTCACAGAAGAAAAAATCCAACTTCTTCAATGGATTTGTTTATGATATTTAATGGAATGACTGTTGATAACTTCATGCAAAGTTCTTAAAATGACTTTCAAAATGGACTCACAGGTAAAGAAATCATTCCTATTTATGAATATGCAATGAAATGACTTACTAAAGTTTTCTTCTTGTTTTCAGACTTGTTGTTGTTTTCCAAAGGTACAGTTTCCTGAGAAAATAAAGAGAATCAATTTGAATGTAAATAAGTCTTTCTCCACATGATGTTGAAATAATGGTAAAAAAGTTGGTAACACAAATGAAATATTACAAATGTTATGTAAATTTATTACTTAAAATATACAACAAACAATTTCAGAGAAATCATAAAAATGAAATTATGATATTTTTAAAATGAAATTATAGGAAAGTCACTTACACTTGCTACCAAGAGACGAGTTGCGGCTTGTAGCAATCTGTCCGTCTCTCCCCTTGTTAGGTATGGACCGTGTTTAGAACGAAGATTGAAATCCCCACCCTTGAAATTTCCTCGTCTACATTTGAAGCAGAAAAGCAGCATTGACAAGACGTGTATGTATGAAGTAACAAATTAACTTTCAGGTGATTAAACACCTACAGTTATATTACTGTAAGTACACTCAGCAAGTTCAGGGCTACAAATGGATCTAATACTGTAAGAGCTATTTTCTTGTTGTGATGCATCTATTATTTCATATTTCTGAAGTACAAATAAAATATATTTTATGACTTGATGTAAATTGAGCTGAGAATGAACACCTTGTACATATAGCATTATAGCAGTAACACACTGTAGAGTATTAATAATAATAATAATAATAATAATAATAATAATAACTATGTAATTAAGTATACAAATAATACAACTAATAATAACCGGGTGTATTGGATGAAACTGGTATGCTTAAGCATCAATAATTTGTGATCTTTACGATTATGATCTCGTTTTAAGTGCCCCATGATTAAAACAACAGAACAAACAAAATTTAAGAAATTGAAATATCTATTTAAACTCAAACTTCGTAATAAATGGCAATACCAGAAGAAAACAAACAATGAGAATATGGCTTAATATGGCTAATATTATTGATAATTTTGTACTTGTAATAATAATAATAATAATAATAATACATTCATATAGCGCAAAAATCTGCAAGTCTTCTAATGCGCGTCACAATAAGAAAAAAACTAAGCAAAGGCAATACAAAAAAAGTATGTTTTTAACTTGAACTTAAACAAACTAAGAAAAAAATTAGTAAATATTTTGCCCACCTGTGCACAAAAATCACATATTTGTAGTCTAAAATTTTAATCAGTAAAATATATGAATTTTGGAATATATTTAACTAAATGAATAAAGGACAATCTTAAATAAAAAAACCCAGATACAGCTATTTACCACTATTCTAGAATTTTACCATTTAGATACTTTACATACCTTTTTCTTGGAGCTGAGGATCTTGGTCTTACAAGATGTGAAGCAGAACCCTGGCAGAATAGAAATACAAAGATGGTTCATTAAAATCTGCTGGAAGGAGTCAGCAATACAATACAGTGTATGTTCATAAATAACTGAGCATTATATAGAATCCCTGATTCTATGGAATATTCTCATTATTTTTTCATATATGATATGAGAAATTTGTAGAAACAAAGTGGTAAAAAAACTATGTTGATATCTTATTCCGTTTAGAAGTTATAACAATTTCAAGAGTAAAAAAATGTTCTTAAAAACACTTCATTCAGTATATGTTCTTCAGCTTGGTGATGTCATCAACACAATTCCAGCACAGTTGTTATGTATTTCTTATAAATTTAATCACACTTTTTTACAAAATCAAACAGCTTTTTTGGTTTATTATAGAGATAGGATGGAATATATAATTTACAAGAAAACATTTTGTTTTTTCTTGATGTACTTCACATTTACAATGATAAAGACAATCAAAATCATTTTTAATTACAAAAGACGTTTTGTTGAAATTGTTTCTATGACATCACAGATGTTGCCAATCAGTCACTTTTGTCCAAATTAAAAAAAACTTTAAAAATGTTGTGACTTCTAAACAGAATGAGATATTAACATAGACCCGAGAAACTACACTGTTACCTTGTTCCGTTCAGGTTGTATAGATATCATAAAGTTACTTTAAATGATCGATATACAAAATTTATTTTTCAAGACAGATGTCAAACACTTGCTTGCTTCCTCGACAGAATTCACAATTGTGACTGAATGTTATTGAAAACTAATTGAACTATTTGTGATTTTGCTTGGACATAAATATGTTTACCTGAAAATATTGGGGGCAAAACTAGATATCCTGAAAACTGGTGGCATGGTTTCCCTTCCCCACACACATCCTGCAACACTTCTTGAAAACATATTTTTACTTTTCTAATTCCCAACATTTTGGAATTAATCTTACATGGGCATTTCATAATAAATATTTTAGATGAAGTAATATCTTATTCTAGAATTAGCATCCACTTCCAATGTCTGGTAATTAACAAAATATGGCACAAAAGTTTTTCTTAGATACTTACTGTAAAGTGAGCCTTCGACATGTATTTATCAACATCTCTCCTGAAATAAGAACAAAGGAATTGAAAATATGTATCTTAATTGTTTCAAGTGAAATGACATAGAAGGCATACAAATGTATCCAGAATAATTGTAAAATAAACATTTTTTGTAAAAATAAACAAACTTGTCCCTCCCATCTCTAAACATTGTGATTTTGTTATTTACAAATTTAAAAAAAAAAAAAAAAAAATGATCAACTTAATCATATTAATACTGTACATAATATTTTAAAGACATTAATATTTTATTAAATAGCAACATTTACCTGACTTTATCTTCTCTTTCAATGTAACTTTTCTTTGGGTTCATCTGGGCCATGTGCTTTTTCACCTCCGGACTCCTAAAATAATGCTTAAGAGCCCTGTCATGAAGTCCATCGTACAAAAGAGTTGGTCTCTGTTATAATAAAGAAGGAAAATATTCACAAATGTTTTGCACAAAAATAATTGAATTTGACCATCCAGCGTATTAACAAGAGAAGCAATATCTAAACATAATATAAAAAGATTAAGTTAAAGGAAAGAACTTATGTCCTAATGTGTCACTTGATGTGTCCCATCAAAGTCGAACTTTCTTTTCACTTGTTTAAGAGATTAAGTCAAAATTTGTAATCAACAATAAATTAAATGAACTGGATTGATTAATCTAATTATTGTTATCTTGCCGCTAAGAATTAAATAATAAATATCAAATTTTTGTATAACTTTATTCCGTTATCAATATACAGTTACTAAAAATCTTGAGATAATTTGATAGTTTGATCGATTTTGTTTTAATAATTAGGCCTATAAGTGAAAATATTCATGTTAAATTTTTGTGTTAAAAATGAAATTTCATTCCAACAATGAAATTAAAAAATCAATCAAAATTATTAAACTATAAAACAAATAGTAAAATTTACTTAATTTATTCTGTACATAGCAATTTTACTGCTATATTAGGTTTTTTCAATTTTTGTTTAAAAATGAGGTCACATGAGGGTTGTAATTTTGTTCTCCAATTGCACATTAAAGCTTGCCTTAATGCCCCAAGAAGAAAAAAACACTATTTCTTACAGGTTTCAATGTTGGGTAATGTCTTTGCGGTTTATCTGGTCCTGATAAATCAAATGCATCTTCCAAACGTTTCACCTCCATGTAATATTTTCTAAAAAAAAAGAAGAGGGAAAATGCTGTGTTTGTACTTTTCAAGGAAAACATAAAGATTAATTTGATATATTTTTGAAATACATAGCCACTGATTTGCAAGCCTGTAAATTGCTAACACAAAAATATGATGAACAATAGAATTAGCAAGTAAGAATAAGATGTAAACAAAAACATGAAGAGAATGATACATATAATAGTCTAAAAAGGTGACATGCAAAACTAAACGAGCATGACTAGGTTTTTGAGACGATTCTCCAACAACACCAAAAGTTGTAGCAGATCTAACGTTTGGTGTAAGTCCCCCCCCCTCCCCCTTTCCATGTTTGTCCTGTTACAAAAAATAGAAATTGACAAAATATATTTTATATAAACATCAAAATAATGAAACAAATGTATTAATTAATTATTATAAATAATGTATTATTATCTAACAGTATGAAAAATCATGTTGGGAAACAAATTGCAGGGATGTAAAGAAACACACAGTACACATGTTTGTGGCAATACTATTATTAAAATCAACAACATAAACAGTAGCCTACGCTTACTTACAATTTGCGAGCAGTGCTCTTTATGACATCCTGTGATGACATTTTCTCAGAATGGCCCTACACTTCTGCTGTGAGTGTGAGAATATGATATGTACAAATAAGTTGCTGTTTTTATCCTCTGTCCTTTACGGTCACGCGAATACACAATAATCAAGAAATTACATCGAAACAACACTCTTTCTGGACTTCACAATGTAAATCGCCGTTAACTGCATAGGCCTATGCATAAATGAACTGCGGAATACAGCTTCCGCGTACAGTCTCTAGGTAACTAGGTAACAGGTGCAATAAACCACTGGTGATTAAGCCCTGACCTTGGTGTCGACCACTTAGTAGGAATGGTCGATTTTTATGAAGGGGAAGTTGTGTATATCATGGTAGCAAAATAATCTTTATAAATATATAATCAAATAATTTGTAGCAATAAATATATTTTCTTATTAAATTTGATTTAAAAGACACTTTTATTATAAAGAATATGAAACTTAATTATTCTTATAATTACTTGTATTTACTCTTTTAGACAGAGGCTATAGTATTAAAACAAAATGTCTGCCTCCGCGAAAGGTGAAGAAACTGAACTTCCTATCCGACAGTACAAGAAAGAAATAATTAAATCGGTTGAAAAATCTCAGGCACTTGTTGTAGTTGGTCAAACTGGAAGTGGGAAGACAACACAGCTCCCTAAATATTTATACAGAGCTGGTACGATTCTACAAATCTCACTTCATACCAAAGTGGGCCTAACGAGTATCGTTATGTAAAACGTAACGTTAAACTTTAAGCCTAGGCTACGTAGATACAATGTAGGCCTAGCTTGTTAACGTTGACCTATTTATAGTTAGTTCCATTCGCATTAATTAAAGAGTTAACGAAATTTACGAAACGTCAATTGTTACTTATGTTAGATTCAATGGGTAAGGCCATGAGAATGAAAGTTTTAGAATTGCATCAATACATTTTTCAAAAGGCACGAGGCTTTTTTTCATTATTTATTTCTAAGGTTAGTACACAGGTGTTCCTAACGTTATGGCAACCTATATGCTTACACTATATATATATAAAGAAAGGTAGGACTCTTTCTAACGCGACTATCAAACCGTACAAAAAAATTCCTTTTTTCTGACCACTCGCGAATCTTAATTAAACTTTTTTACTCTACTCACATTTGCTGGAGACTCTTCGTGTATAAGCTACGGTATTTGTTAGTTTTTCTCCAATTAGATGTACAAACGATAAATTTACTACCAAATTACCGTCAAGACAATCTATCCGTCTAACAATTTGCTGCAAACTATAAGAACCGTTGCGATGACGTCATGAAGAAGCAGCGCTGCAATTACGTCATCGCAACGTTTCTTATAGTTTGCAGCAAATTGTTAGACGGATAGATTGTCTTGACGGTAATTTGGTAGTAAATTTATCGTTTGTACATCTAATTGGAGAAAAACTAACAAATACCGTAGCTTATACACGAAGAGTCTCCAGCAAATGTGAGTAGAGTAAAAAAGTTTAATTAAGATTCGCGAGTGGTCAGAAAAAAGGAATTTTTTTGTACGGTTTGATAGTCGCGTTAGAAAGAGTCCTACCTTTCTTTATATATATATATATATAGTGTAAGCATATAGGTTGCCATAACGTTAGGAACACCTGTAGGTTAGTAGGCCTAGGCCTAAATAGTACTATTAGTAGTAGTAAAGTTAGGCTAGTAAGTAGTAGGCTATAAACTTTCTTCCACGATGTAACAATTTGCAATCTAATGACGTTGCTAGAGTCAAGAGTGGATGCATGCATTGGCGATTTCGATGAAAAATCAAAGCTGTTGGCAGCAACTGCATGGGGTAGGCCTACTATAATAATGCATAATTATACCCTTTTAAATTTACAGGTGTTTGATTGATTTGGAACTTAATTTTTGTGATAGAGAGCCTTTTTTTTCATAATGAAAACAATTTAAATAATGAGCTTTTTTTGGCGAGAGGTTTGGAGCATGTGGGTGGTGGATGCAGATCTAAAACTTTCATTCCATGGCCTATTTAAAGTTCAAACAGTAACAAGTAACATATGTATACACAATAGGCCTAATTTAAATAGAGGCAGTTTACATTACCTTGATGCTTGATAATGAGTTGAACAGTTTAAACTTAAGTTAAAGGATAAGTAGTCAAGCAAGTTTGTCTTGTATGAAAGATGGTAAAAAGAATTTTAAAATCTTATTTCATTATGGAGATACTGTATTCAAGTTTAAACTTAAATTCTATCATTTGTAAAAAAATGACTGGTGTATCGTGTACTAATAGTATGTTTACTAACGTTAGGCCTAGGTACAACGGCAGGTGGGCACCCTCATCAGATTCTTAATAATTGTTAATGTAGGCTATTTTAAAGAAAATTTAGGCCTATTTAACTTGTTAACTATTTGAATGATTCTTCCTTGAACTTTCTTCAGGTGGTATTTACCTTTACTACAGTATAATCTTCGTATTACTTTCCTGACATATGCAATGTTTTTCAGTCACAAAATTGCAGGACAAAGTATTGAGGAATCTGAGGCTGTGATGTTACAACTAGTGACTCTGATTTTAATTGTTTCTAAATACACAAATGATTCAGAACTGGAAACTTTAATATCTCCTTAACAGACCCCTAAACTAATCCTTTAAAGTTTAAAACTCTAAACCAACAAAAAATAACTTATTCAAGTATTTAGTCATTTATGCTTTTTGAATGTATTTTTGTAAGTCATTTTTTACCTTAAATGGTAGATGAGTGATGATAAAATGTACAATAGCTAGATTTAACTTGATTTTCATTAGTAAAAAGTGACTGGAAGCTTATTTTGGATGCTTCAAAAAGTTGTTTTAAATTTTCTTTGAAATTGTATTTTTAATTCAGGATTTTCCAGAGATGGTCTCATTGGCGTCACTCAGCCTCGGAGGGTTGCAGCTACATCTGTTGCCAGGAGAGTTGCAGAGGAGATGGGTTATGAAGTGGGTAGTAAAGTTGGTTACCAAGTAAGATTTGATGACTGTACTTCAAAAGGTATATTTTTCAATCATCTAGATCAGTATCTTGTGCTTTTTTCAGAACAAGTATTCTAGCTTTTTTGTGTTATTATATATTTTGAAATAGTAATATACTTTAAATAGAATAAAGTAAAAATTGTTTGCGTTTTACTTTTACTCTTTATACATTCAAAAGTAACTGCATGCAAACTACCAAATTTAAACAATAGAAATACAATACTGTATGTATTAAGCATTTTTAAGTTTAAGTGGGTATTCTTTCTTTGATATTCATTTATAATCATGGGGGAATTTGCCCAAAGAAAGTGTGAGGGGAGCACTTGTAGTCAACATTTGATAAATCGGGATTACAAAATCAATTTTTTTTTTTTTTTTAAAAGATAAATAAATAAATTATCAAATTTTGTATTATATAAAAGATATGAATATGAATCCTGTATAATCTTCATAATAATAATAATTATTTGCTTGCTCAGAGGAAGCTACTGGATTGCCAGAATTTTCCTTGTAATTTTAAAATGTGTCCAGTGGTGTATAGTCAGACATTGTTCCAGGAGAAAAATCTGAATCAAGTCACTAACTGTACATAGCAGTTTAGAATTTCCCTCATTGTGTGACATAGTTTTCCTACTAGCTATCATTTTTATTACCCACCTACTGTACTGTTGACAAATACTATTTGCAGTATGGTTTTGTCATTTAATGATTGGACAGCCATGGTAGATAGTGCTGTATTGAGAATATGTTGTTTACAGAGCTCGGTCTATAGAAATTGTGTGTATTATTGTTGATTACTCACACAGAGAAGAGAGATGCCTCTTAACTTGAGTAGTTCACATGAGATATTTCTATTAAGTGTGCAAAAATATTAATATTCTCATAAAAGCTAGGGCAAAGCTTTTTCTTGACAGTTTACCATGTTTGACCTTGATAAAATAAGGTACAGGAAATGGTTATTAGGGTGTTTCAGCTGACGTTATTAGGTTACGTGACTTTGTTTACATCGCCATTTTGTCGGGCGAGAACGATTGTCTGCTGTACACTTATTTTGAATTACAAACACTTGCATGTTGTTATATCAGATAATTTTTGTAGGATAATTATGCCGGATTCTTGCTGTGCTGTTGGTTGAACTAATAGATGTGTGCTTGGAAATAAAAAGACGTTTTCTCGATTTCCATCTGATCCTGATCGAAGTTTGAAGTGGGTTTCTGCTGTACGATGCAACGTCTTTCAACCTTCGGTATAGGGTTTGCAGTGAGCACTTTATGCCAGGTATGTAGGCTTTGTCTGCATATAACAAACAATCAGATGGCATTCACGTAAACGTTACTCTTCGTATACCGGGTGAATTATATAAAACGTTAGAAAAATATGAAGTAAAATCGGTGCCACGAACAAAAACAATAAAATTCGCTGAACTGGTAGGTAGGTTAAGAGGCAGTATGTTTGTTATACGTGTGATGTGACTGAGATGTGTGAAATGCAACGACGCTTGCCTGGCAAAATGGCTTCCAGATGAGTTAGAGTCACGTGATGAAATTCCTCTATTTACAACACACAGTGATCTGCAAGGAGTTGTATTTGAATGTGTGTAGTGTTTTGTTTTACAGATACAACTATCAAGTATATGACAGACGGTTGTCTCCTTCGGGAATTTTTAGATGACAGAGAGCTGAGCAAGTATAGCGTGATCATTCTTGATGAAGCCCATGAGAGGAGTTTGGACACGGTAAAGATCTTTACCAAATTCTCCCCACTCCCCAGTCAATATATACTATCATACTATTTCCTCATTTAGTATTAAATTTATTTTTTAGATCAGACTTTACCTTGAATACCACCCTCTCGTGTGAAACATCAAATGTCCTTTGCTGTAAGAGACTGGCAATAAAGGATAAGAGATGAACGCGTTGCTTTCTCAGCCATTTCAAATTAGACTAAGAACCTGCTCCAGTCTGTCTATGCCAACTCATGCACTCACTGAACCTGTCTCAAGAACCTTTTTCAGTGGCAGGAGTTTCATCCACACTGCAGTCCAAGCTTGGAACAGTCTCCCAGAATGTGTTATTGGAGAGATTTAAGACAAAACGGGCCCAGTCATTCAAGACCCGGGTGCAACATCATCTTCTCTCAGCACCATAGCAGAAGATTATTTCCATTCCATCCTTAAGCTGCTGTGAACCATTGATTGGCCCATGAGGACATCTCTTAAAGTGTCTCGTTGCCTTTACTTGTGTTTGACCTGGTCATACTTCTTTTGCTATTGTTCACCTCCCATTTTATATATTACAAAGGTCCTAATGACCCTTGAATATCCTTGAGTTCTGGAGCTTTAAAAATTGATGTTGAAGATTATTTACTATTATTTTGAATACATGTCCAGCTTGCGAAGGCTGCAAAGCTTGAAATATTTTTGTTACAAATGCAAGTTGAAATGGCTGGAAAGAATCATTTTGCATGGGGAACAAGATCATGTAGAAGTGCTGGGCAATATTTAAATATTTTGATATTGCCAAATAGGGATATGACCAGGGGTGGACTGGCCATATGGTGCACCGGAGGCGCCGGTCCTAACTTATATAATGCTAAAATTATTCATTATACTAGCTGACTAGTAATCTAAGGTACTAGTCACTCCACTTGGGCCAGTAGAATTTTATGTGCCAGTCCGCCCATGGATATAACCAATGTTTTCTAGTGATTGTAGCTTGCCTGAACTGGTATTGATACTAACATGATTACCTGTGGATAATTAGCACATTTACAAATTCAGATTGGGCTTACAGTATTTTACTTAGACATGGTAGTTGTATCCTTTCCCTTTTCTTTTCTGGCAGGACATCTTATTTGGTCTCGTAAAGCAACTTTTCTTGAATTCCAAAACATCTTCAAAGAGGAAGAATGCATTGAAGATTATCATTATGTCTGCCACATTGGATGAAGGAAAGTTTTCAGATTTCTTGGGGGGTTGCCCTGTTTTTGAAATTCCTGGAAGACTTTATCCTGTGAAGGAGATCTATTGTGACTTAGTTGAAGAAAAAGATATGGAGCGAAATGCGACAGTGAATTACGTTGGGAAGGTTTGTATGAACTTTGAACTATTTCCTGTTGTATTGTTAACATCTTTACTGTAACTATTGACTCTGAACTACCCGACTCTGAACTACCCGACTCTGAACTCACCCGACTCTGAACTACCCGACTCTGAACTACCCGACTCTGAACTACCCGACGCTGAACTACCCGACTCTGAACTACCCGATGCTGAACTACCTGACTCTGAACTATCCGACTCTGAACTACCCGACTCTGAACTACCCGACGCTGAACTACCCGACTCTGATCTACCCGACTCTGAACTACTCGACTCTGAACTACCCGACGCTGAACTACCCGACTCTGAACTACCCGACGCTGAACTACCCGACTCTGAACTATCCGACTCTGAACTATCCGACGCTAAACTACCCGACGCTGAACTACCCGACTCTGAACTATCCGACGCTGAACTAACCGACTCTGAACTACCCGACTCTTAACTACCCGACTCTGAACTACCCGACTCTGAACTATCCGACGCTGAACTACCCGACGCTGAACTACCCGACTCTGAACTACCCGACTCTGAACTACCCGACTCTGAACTATCCGACTCTGAACTACCCGAAGCTAAACTACCCGACTCTGAACTACCAGACTCTGAACTATCCGACGCTGAACTACCCGACGCTGAACTACCGACTCTGAACTTCCCGACTCTGAACTATCCGACGCTGAACTATCTGACGCTGAACTACCCAACGCTGAACTACCCGACTCTGAACTACCCGACGCTGAACTACTCGACGCTGAACTACCCGACTTTGAACTACTCGACTCTGAACTACTCGACTCTGAACTACTCGACTCTGAACCACCTGACTCTGAACCACCCGACTCTAAACTACCTACACTGAGGTGTGTCTTACTTAAATGTTAGGTCCATATGCAAGAAAGTCTAAACTGTATCTGAACATCTCAGTGATCAGTGTTTTGATATATTGTTTTATCAAAAAAACTTAGCCTATAGGATTAGTTCATTGGTCAAGCATGTCCATTTTGTATGAAGGAGAACTTAAAATGAAACAAAATGGTGAAGAAAGCGTTCAAAAATCTTATTCTGCTAAGGAGGTATTCAAGTTTAAAGCCTTGACAATCTGTGTAGAAATGACTGGTGTAATAAGTCTACTATAAAAAGTTGGCATCCTCATCCTCACATTCATAACTATTGTTAATATATTTTATTTAAGTTTATTTCAATTTTTAATATTAAGAATGATTTTCCCTCAAACTTTCTTCAGATGGTATATTATAAATACAAAATTGCAGGACAAAATATGATAGAATACATAAGAGACTTGGAGGAATCTGAGTCTCTGACATCACAACTAGTCTGATTCTAGTCGTTTCAAACTTTAAACTTAAATATCTCCTTAACAGAGTAAGATTTTTGAATGCTTTCTTCACTATTTTGTTTCTTTTGAAGTCCTCTTTCATATAAGATAGACTTGCTTGACCCCTGAACTAGTCCTTTAAACCCAAGAGTAATTTTGAATCAGCTCTGTTCCACTGGTTATTAAGCATCGTACTAGGCAGGGTAAATGAGGTGGTGGTACTGCAATTTTACACTTAATCTGAAGGACCAATCTGGCCTTATACATAAAATACCATCATCTTTTGAATTCCAGTAGTTTTCTATTCCAAAACCTGTTTCTGTACAGACCACCAACTAAGACACTTGTTCAAGATGACCTCTTCTCAAAGAATTTGAACAATTTGTCAGCGAATCAACATTATGTCAAGAAAAGGTGCTAATATGTGGTGACTTCAATATTCATGTTGACCCAGCCCAGGATCCTCACACTTCTCTAATATCTTGCAAGCATATGGCTTGCAACAGAATGTGTTGGGATCTGCACATGTACAAGGGCATACTCTTGATTTGGTCATTTCCAGACAAGATGATTTATTTTATGCTCACCTCCAACCATTTTAACCTCTGTCATTGCTGTCTTTGATATTTGGGGAAAACAGTCCTTTGAGAGGCCACATAAGAGCAACGGGAGAGATTATCGTGACTTGAATTTGGGGACATTTCAAGCTGGTATAGATGGAAAGCAGTCCGGAATTACTCTGACAGTGGGATTTTTTCTTATTAGGTGTCCATTCAAAACAAAACAAAATATCAAAGATGTATCAATAACATGATAGTTCATTGTTTTCTATAAAAACCATCAAAGCTAGAGTAATCTCAAGCTATGATGAGAGTATGTCATTGGTGTAATCAATGTCTGATTTTGCATAAAAGTCATTTTAAGAGCCACATCATGATTTTTGACATGCCTTAAGCTAAATCAATAATGTCATAAAATGTGTGCAAAATCCACAAACAAAATGAAAGTATGATCAACCAAACTTTAAACGAAATAAGCTTTTGGTAGAATTGGATGACTGTTCTACTGAGAATTTGATACACTTGCGCACATATGTGGCTGTAAGAGATTTTAGAAAATATGATTAGTGGTGCAAAATAGGAGCATCATTTAATTATACATATAATTCAATTCAATAATTACCAAATCTTTGGGGGGAAATCCACCCCCTTACACCTATCCACCCCTTACACCTATCCAATCCCTTACACCTATCCAACCCCTTGCACCTATCCAACCCCTTACATATATGCCCATAAGCATATATTTCTAAATGTCATTATGAGACTTATGACATCACAATGGTGAATTAGACTTACTGCACCAGTCACTTTTTAACACACTGTAGAAATATTTGAAATGCAGTAACTTTCAATAAATAAGATCTCAACATGTTTTTTTCTCTCACCAATTTGTTTCTTTAATTGCCTTCTTCCCTCTTTCATATATGCAAATGAAAATACACAGGAATACATGCAGAAAAGTTTCTCTTTAATCCTACCCGCACCCAACACCTGAGGTAATCCTGAAAACTCAGGTATGACAATTACCAACCCGACTTCCTGTTCAGTGTATTGTGTTTCCACTCCAAACAATGATTCTTTATCTGTCATTTCCATGCACACCACAGCCAAGTGGCCTAATGGTGAATTTGTGTGTGTAAGGTTACAAAAGCCAGTGCTGAGTAATCAAGGCACTTTTGTGATTGAAATCACTCATCCCTGTTAGCTGTGTAAGTGGGAGAAATTTGTTTGCAAACTGGTAATAAAAATAGCTGTGTATCATATGCCTGAGATGATGTGCATTAAGTGTGAATGATTGACAGACCATTTCTCCTTAGGAAAGATATCTCTTCACAATACCTGCAAAAAGCAAAAAAAGCATATATAAATGGTGCAGGTAGCAGTCTCATCTTCAAGGATTTTTTTATATCTGTACTTCTTACAAAGGTCATCGACACAGTCATGGAAATCCACTTGGAGCAGAAGCAAGGTGACATTCTTGTCTTTCTGACTGGTCAAGCAGAAATTGAACAATGCTGTGACATCCTCTTTAAGAAATCTGAGCAGGTGAATTACCGTTATGATGTCAGGGACAGAGCAGTGGAGGCACTCATGATATTGCCTGTGTATGGGTCAATGCCGACAGGTAGGTACTCTGTACTGAGCAGATGGAAACCTCAAGGCCATGTGTGCAGAAAATAGCAGTTATAAATCTAGGATTTGTTGTAGGTGTTACACTTTTCATGATACAAATTTTGCATGTGGGGGTGGGGTGGAGAGCATAGGCAGGTGTAAGAAGTTTTACTTGGAGGAAAAAACATGATGGGGGAATGAATATTGTTTTAGTTATACATATAATTAAATCATGTTTGTATTCATTATTACAAACAAACAATGGTTAGCACATATTTGGGGAGGGAGGGCAATTGCACGCCTTCATGCTATGGTGAGTTGCCCATGGTGCTTGGGGGTGGGGTGGGGTGAAACCAGAGAAGTGTTGGACATGTGAGATGCAATATATAATCAAACAGGAATTGTAACAAAAATTTTGATCAAATTACTTCTTTTATGCTTTTTTTCAGCACTGGTTATGTATAGGGATTGAGTTCATAGGGATGCATGGAAAAGGTGTTATAACTTTTTATTACAATAGGGGGTGAATGCATTTGTGCCCCCTCAAAAAGACACTGCCATTTATGATTTATAGGGTGGTCAACTTTCCATATTGATATGAATTGTGTTTTGTTTGTTTCCCACAAAAATGTCAAGATAGATCAGATTCACATAAACCCACACTTTTTTGGAAAACCTATCCAGAGATTCCTTTCTTAAATCACTGGTAGGAGTGCAACCACAATATTTTATTTTACCCATTTTCTGTATAATTTTTATCTTTAAACTTTGATTTTGGCTAGAATTTTAGAAAAATGCACGATTGTCTTGCAGAGCTTCAGAGAAGAATATTTGACCCATCAGAATCTGGAGTAAGAAAGTGTGTTGTGGCCACAAACATAGCTGGAACGTCCCTGACAATTGACGGGATAAAGTAAGAGCCGTTGGAAATATATTGCTTTAAAATTCAAGATTTTTGTTTAGAGGTGAAGAAGTAGTGACCCCTTCTTATATCGAGCCCTAAGTTTCATCAGAGCTACATTTGTAAAAGTTTGAAAAATATATGACTTTGATTCAGATGTTTCCTAAAGTGTCAGAATAGAAGTTCAGTTCTCTAGCTGAGGAATGTTTTTGTATAGACCAGTGAATGTGACAGAATATTCCCTGTTCCTTGTAAATTTATGTTTGTATTTAAGTAGTACTTGTAAAATTTATGAAGCATATTCTGTCCATTTCTCCCCAGATATGTTGTGGACAGTGGTTTTGTCAAGCAACTCTCATACAACCCAAGGACTGGTTTAGATTCCTTGCAAGTTGTGCCTATATCCAGGTATTTATCTCTGATTTAGATCTTTCATCGTTGAGGTAGGGGAAGTCCCGAAAGAATATAATGAATTTACTTGAGAAAATGGAGATGATTTCTCATATTTGCTAATTATCTCAAATGATTAGTCATTATTATTACAGAATTTTTAATATCAATTTCAACTAATTTTATTGACACTGTTGGCAGTTTTTGGAAACATTTGTTCCATATGTTGCAAAGATGTTGCATTTTCCCTTGTTTGGAATACATGTTAATTTCCACATCAAAAGTCTCCTTGGGATTAATTTAAATTCATGCACACAAAAACAGAACATTTAATTAATTTCATGTTAGTGATAAGATAATTATTAGTAATTAAATAATTACGTAAAAGATATATTCATCAATCAGATTTGAAACCAAAGTTCTTTAATGGAAAATCATGATAGATGATGTTTGGAACATGAATTACTTATTATTCAGATAATTTTCTGACAATTCTAAGCTCATTGTTTTGTTTCAACACCTAACCTTACACACTCCTTTCTTTTTAGAGCTGTGAACGTTTAGGGATTTTAGTAAACGTGTACACGCCAAAAAAAGCGAGCGTGTATCGTGTACACGAGTTTAGTTCCGTAATTTTCGGAAATACACCAAAATTGCTCCAAAACTACGAGGCGAAGTAGAAAAATCGCGCAACCAGTATGGTAAAAGTACTGACTGCATTACCCAAATAGACGCTGAGTTTTGCTTTCCAAATCGTAAAAAGTTTACTTGTACAGTATAAATCATCATTTTTATGGAAAATATGCATGGAAATTCAGTTTAGAAAGAACAGATAACTTCCTTTCAATGTCATTTAAACTCAACATCGCGTAACTTTTTTGTCCTATTCGCTACGGCTTTCAAAGTTCTGTGAAAATCTTGCATACTGAGGCCTATGATATACCTCGCCGTAAAACATTTCAAAACTACGCCACCACCGCCAGAAAGTTCTGAAGTATCATTCCTCTCGAAAAAATGGCCGCCATCTTTGCGAAGCATGCAGAATTTCAGCTCTGTTAAAACTTTTTTCTGTTTATTTATTATGCAATATTTTTACTTTCTTGCAAAATTTATTTGACTCATCAGGTAATATTTACATGTAAATGTACTGATTGTCACGATTCAAGTGTGTTTTTTTATCGATGAAACGGGTGTTGATTGCGTGGGATTTAAAGCCTTATGGCCTAACGTTAGGCCTATTGTTAGTTTCACTGTTTACTGCTGCACATTCGCGGTGCATTTTAAATTACTCAGATTTCGGCGAAATCAAAGTGCATAATATTCCCATTCATTGGTGATTACTGCGCATTTGTGATTCGCACATTTAAAAAGGATTATGCTAATCGGGTTTACAGTTTGTAAAAAATCATTGATTGGAATTTTGTCAGCCGAATGTGTGTGTGATTTGAATCATGAATATTGATTTTCAACGGCAAGACGCTAGGCCTATAATGTATGAAAAACGATTACTAGCAATGAAGTTTTAGTAAACGTTTACAAGATTTGCGAGCGTGTACACGCTAAACGGTCACAGCTCTATTTCTTTTCACCTAAATTTTTCTCCCACATTCAGCCTTTTCCCTTTATCTCCCTTACAAACCTTCCATCTCCTCACTATTCTAAATCTGACACCATTATTTATTAACACCCTCTTGGGACATTTGACTCTGACTGTCGCGGTGCCGTTAAACATCAACAAACCAAACCTTATTGTTTTGTTTTCTCCTGCTGGTTTTTTCAGGTCTGAAGCTGTCCAAAGGGCCGGACGAGCCGGTAGGACCTCTCCCGGAAAGTGCTATAGAATCTATTCAAGGTACAAAGCATGAATAATTGAGTGATAAGTGAAAGGTTGTTTGTAAACTATTCACTTGGTTGGTGCCACGTCACATCCGGGAGATAACGTTATAGGGGGACAGGGCGGGCCGCCCCTGTGAAACACAGCAAAGCTAGGGGTCTGATGTAAACAAACACAGCTGATTGCTTTGATTTCACTCCAATGCAGGGTGAATGCGTGTAGTTGCTATGCAGTCTGATGACCTCAGATCACATTTCCAACCAAGAGAATAAGTTGCCAAAATGCAACACCCATTAAATTGATTTTTGCCATATTACATAAATTGTTACGACTTTATCAAATTTGTAAAATTCCTAATTAATGTAGAGGCTTTTCTTTCTATTAAATCTGAAATAATTGTAATACTAACTGCAGTTAAAGCAGCAGTGTGGTTCATTGGTATGATCATGTCTTTCAATCATGTAGATTTGAATCCAGCTCCATTATCAGAATTGCTGTCTAACTCTCTGGGTTATAGTTTCCCATCTGCAATTCCAAATCATAACACTCTGTGTGGTTGACATACAAGAAGGGCAGTTGCTATAGCCAGCATCTGCTGTAGCTTAGAGTCTCTGGGTTATAGTTTCCCATCTGCAATTCCAAATCATAACACTCTGTGTGGTTGACATACAAGAAGGGCAGTTGCTATAGCCAACATCTGCTGTAGCTTGGAGTCAAGCTCTTGAGGGAGTCCTGCTGAATCCTACCAGGGAGGATCATGTTCAATATTAATGATAATGATAATGATAATAATAATAATAATTTTAATAATAATAATAATAATAATAATAATAATAATAATAATAATAATAATAATAATAATAATAATAATAATAATAATAATAATAATGATAATGATAATAATAATAATAATAATATGAAATAATAATAATAATAATAATAATAATAATAATAATGATAATAATAATAATAATAATAATAATAATAATAATAATAATAATAATGATAATAATGATAAAATAAAATATATAAAAAAATAATAATAATACATTTTATAGATATGTAGAATTACTGTTTATTTTTTTCATTTGAATTCTTTTTATTCATTCAATTTTTTTTTTTTTTTAAGAATCACTCCTTTGTTATTGTCAAATGGTTAAACCAGTTTTCAGTTGGTACCATTTTGTATGTGTTATTATTTTACAGGGGTTTCTTTGATAACTGTATGATGGAGGATATGATACCTGAGATACAGAGAACAAGCTTGACTAGTGTGGTGCTTAACCTGAAGTGCATGGGCATTCATAACATACTGGAGTAAGTTCAGCAGAATTCTTGATATCATTATTGCAGGGTGTTGGAACCCACTAGGAAGCAGGGGAAATTGTTGGTGGGCTCCAGGTGTTAGTGGGCCCTTTTGTACCTAGTGAGTCGTTTTGTACCTAGTGAGACGTTTTGTACCTAGTGAGTCGTTTTGTACCCAGTGAGCCCTTTTGTGCATAGTGAGTCTTTTGTACCTAGTGAGCCCTTTTGTACCTAATGAGTCCTTTTGTGCCTAGTGAACCCTTTTGTACATAGTGAGTCATTTTGTACCTAGTGGGTTGTTTTGTACCTAGTGGGTTGTTTTGTACCTAGTGTCGTTTTGTACCTAGTGAGTCGTTTTGTACCTAGTGAGTCGTTTTGTACCTAGTGAGACGTTTTGTACCAGTGAGCCCTTTTGTGCATAGTAAGCCTTTTGTACTTAGTGAGCCCTTTTGTACTTAGTGAGCCCTTTTGTACACAGTGAGCCCTTTTGTGCCTAGTGAACCCTTTTGTACATAGTGAGTCCTTTTGTACCCAGTGAGCCCTTTTGTGCATAGTGAGCCTTTTGTACTTAATGAGCCCTTTTGTACCTAGTGAACCCTTTTGTGCCTAGTGAACCCTTTTGTACGTAGTGAGTCCTTTTGTGCCTAGTGAACCCTTTTGTACGTAGTGAGTCCTTTTGTACATTCTGAGCCCTTTTGTACCTAGTGAGCCCTTTGGAGGGGTGGTGGATCCCTTACATGTGTCCTGCCAGTCATGGTGAGCATCTTTTCCTGTGTTACATGTTCATATCAAGTTGGGCCTTATGTTCAAAATAACCAGGAATTGTATGTTTGATATCCTGGCTAAAAGAATTGGTACACTTAAAATTCAAATAGCAGTAAACATACAATTAATGACTGATTTTTAGAAGGGTGGGTGGAAGGAGGGGGGAAGGGACCAAGCCGTTTTGATGATTCTTTTAAGAAATACCATCTGTTTGTTGATTTTTTTCTCTTCTTGATTTCAAATATGAAAGATTTGAATAAACAGGGTTGATGGACACACAGCTTTCCTTTTCCTAGTGTCCTTTTTCCAGAGATTATTATGTACAGTTGATCTTAGCCGCCTCCTCCACTAAAGGACCTCAGCTGGACATTATCCAATGGCAAAAGACTGTAGGGAAAGCTGTTGGTCCATAATCCCTGAAATAATCTTACTTCTTTGGTGTTTCTAACTGGTCTTCAAATCTCACCAATCAGTCATTCTTTGTTCATATCTAGATTTCCATACGTGGATCCCCCAGAGGAACGAATGCTTCTTGAGGCTCTTCGCCAGCTGTATTACTACAGTGCAATTGATAAGTAAGTTTGGATTTTAAGAAGCAAATTCTACTTTGTAGCTTATGAGTGACCTCTGTGGTCATAGCTTGGCATGCCAGAGGTCCCGGGTTCATTCCTTGGTGGGTCTCCATTCACCAGTGCATGGACATCTTTATATTACCATAACTGTTGAGAAAGGGGTGAAAAATATCTTAACTATCTACCTACCCAGCTTATGAGTGACCCCATAATACTGTGAGGGTGAGGGAGTAGCTTATGAGTGACCCCATAATACTGTGAGGGTGTAGCTTATGAGTGACCCCATAATACTGTGAGGGTGAGGGTGTAGCTTTTGAGTTGAGTGACCCCATAATACTGTGAGGGTGTAGCTTATGAGTGACCCCATAATACTGTGAGGGCAAGGGTGTAGCTTTTGAGTGACCCCATAATACTGTGAGGGTGAGGGTGTAGCTTATGAGTGACCCCATAATACTGTGAGGGTGTAGCTTATAAGTGACCCCATAATACTGTGAGGGCGAGGGTGTAGCTTTTGAGTGACCCCATAATACTGTGAGGGTGTAGCTTATGAGTGACCCCATAATACTGTGAGGGTGAGGGTGTAGCTTTTGAGTGACCCCATAATACTGTGAGGGTAAGGGTGTAACTTATGAGTGACCCCATAATACTGTGAGGGTGTAGCTTATGAGTGACCCCATAATACTGTGAGGGCGAGGGTGTAGCTTTTGAGTTGAGTGACCCCATAATACTGTGAGGGTGTAGCTTATGAGTGACCCCATAATACTGTGAGGGCAAGGGTGTAGCTTTTGAGTGACCCCATAATACTGTGAGGGTGAGGGTGTAGCTTATGAGTGACCCCATAATACTGTGAGGGTGTAGCTTATAAGTGACCCCATAATACTGTGAGGGCGAGGGTGTAGCTTTTGAGTGACCCCATAATACTGTGAGGGTGTAGCTTATGAGTGACCCCATAATACTGTGAGGGTGTAGCTTATAAGTGACCCCATAATACTGTGAGGGCGAGGGTGTAGCTTTTGAGTGACCCCATAATACTGTGAGGGTGTAGCTTTTGAGTGACCCCATAATACTGTGAGGGCGAGGGTGTAGCTTTTGAGTGACCCCATAATACTGTGAGGGTGAGGGTGTAGCTTTTGAGTTGAGTGACCCCATAATACTGTGAGGGTGTAGCTTATGAGTGACCCCATAATACTGTGAGGGCAAGGGTGTAGCTTTTGAGTGACCCCATAATACTGTGAGGGTGAGGGTGTAGCTTATGAGTGACCCCATAATACTGTGAGGGTGTAGCTTATAAGTGACCCCATAATACTGTGAGGGCGAGGGTGTAGCTTTTGAGTGACCCCATAATACTGTGAGGGTGTAGCTTATGAGTGACCCCATAATACTGTGAGGGTGTAGCTTATGAGTGACCCCATAATACTGTGAGGGTGAGGGTGTAGCTTATGAGTGACCCCATGATACTGTAAGGATGAGGGTGTAGCTTATGAGTGACCCCATAATACTGTGAGGGTGTAGCTTTTGAGTGACCCCATAATACTGTGAGGGTGAGGGTGTAGCTTTTGAGTGACCCCATAATACTGTGAGGGCGAGGGTGTAGCTTATGAGTGACCCCATAATACTGTGAGGGTGAGGGTGTAGCCTATGAGTGACCCCATAATACTGTGAGGGTGAGAGAAAGAGGGAGAAAGAAGGGAAGGGAAGAAACGAAAACAAAACTGAGGGTATGGGGAAGAGTTTATGCCCTGACCTTCAATTATTGCACAAATTGAAAAATTACGCTACGAACTCAGATATTGACAGAAACTACTTAACCATTTTAGCATCTTCAGCTCCAAAGTATATTCTGAAGTATATAGAGATAGGAAATTGATGCTCCTGCTGTGTGTTCTTGGTGGAAATATATTCAAGATAGTAATATTCAAGATTAAGCTCAAAGATATATGGACACAAAGAGGCAACATTGGCTACATTTCATAAATATCAATCCATTTTACAGTGTTTTTAAATCTCAAGCAGCAGTTTACATATTTTCTGAAAATTTTGCTATGTATTACAGGGTGACCTTGGTATTTTCTTTCGTAAATCCTCAGTTTTTTAGATGTCTGTAATAATTCTTTGAAAAAGTACATGGAATTCTGACCAAAAAAGTATGTGTCTTCACCTAATAAAATCAAGTCGGAATTGCCTTTCCCATAATTTTCAGTGACTAAGGTTTAGGAAAGAAATTGAAAGAATTACATAAACAAATTTGAGCTGTTTGCCCAGACATACATCACAAATCTTGCATGGACTGAAAAATTGATCAATCATTAAGTCAAAAATAATATATTTTTTCAACATTAAAAATCATGATTTGCTCAGATTTTAATACTCTTTTCAACCAATATAGTAATTTCAACATGTCCATGGGTGTAGGCGGGAGGGAGGGGGTTGATAGAAATGTACATACCAAAAAAAAAAGTAAAATGGTGTGGTGAAAAGGTCCAGAAAATATGCTAAAAGGTCCAGATATTTTCCTTGGCAACACCCCAAACTGAAAAGCTGGCTACACCCTTGATGTCCATAGACCTTCAATGGAAATTTTCTGTTGTAGGTATTTGTTCAGACCATTTTTGTAGTTTTTTAAATTATTTTTTTTACCTCAATTGAGTACAACCTTATCTTTAATTTCTAAGGTTGTCTATCAAAAATAAATTGTGCATCTGTATCAGTTGGAAGTTTTTTATGAGGTACTACAGATGTCAAATCTGAGATTCTACCTGATTTTTAATGGCATTCTTCTATCAATTTCAGGGGGGGACATATAACTACTTTAGGGCGCTTGATGGTGGAGTACCCTTTGACCCCAGGACTGGCCAGGATGGTCATATATGCGGGAGCTTTGGGTTGTCAAAAGATGGTGTTACCCATTGCGGCTATGTTATCCACAGAGGTTGTTCTTATTCGACCAGGTACTCTCCTTTATTCTTCTGGTAGAAGGCACCTCTGTTCTTCTTGCACCAGCTCTTCTGGATCATCGAATTCTGAAACTATTTTGTCTGTATGTCTTGATATATTCAAGATAATAGTGTTTAAGTGTTTAACCCCTTTAGATGGGCAGGTACTATATTGCAGCTGATCAAATGATTAAAAGTTGAACAGCAGAGTTGGTGCATGAAAGGGGTGGAGGGGGGGGGGGGGCGGAGCATGTCTTGTCAACAGTTCTTGTTGCATCCTATGAATGAAAATGTTTTCGTTGGTTCTAACTGTGTTCTTATTCATAGTCTTCAAACTTCACAATTAGAAACATGGTTTCATGGTGAGGATTAGGTTTTTTTATTTCCGTTCACCTTTTTATCTCGATTTTGTTGCTTTGGATGAAAAATCATCAAACATTCTGATGATTATCCATGCAATTTTCCATTTATCGTTATTGCCACTTTAAGCTTGGTACTTTGGCTAAAGTTGAACTTAAAGAGGGAATCTTGTCTCAAGAAATTTGCATTACCTACGTCACCAGTAAATCTGATACGTACTAGTAACGTCACTTCCGCAGGGGTAATTGTTTGGCTTGTTGGTAAAGCGTAAATATTTTGATCAATTAGAAATGCTGGATTGCATTGTATTTTCTAATCTCCAGGTTATCCACTTTAACACAATATGTGGCCTTTAGAAGTTTCATGGAAATTTAGAGGACACATTTGTAAGATTGACTTAGACGAATGTTTTGTAAAGAGGAAAAACCTCAAATCAAAATTGTGTAGGAAATGCAAACTTGCAACTTTTTGAATGGACAGGCCTTATCATTTGGAAAAAATTAAATTTGTTGTTTTTCAGTTATCTGCCACTGTAAGTGAGTAGAGAAAATTCCCCCTCCCCCAGTGGTAGCACTATGGGGCATTTGTCCCCCATGAGATTGCTGTACCCCCACTTTTCCCCAGAAAAGTTTGTAAAGTGACATATTATGTCCGATTGATAGACTTGCCCCCCATGAGACAAAATTTCCCCTCTCTTGCCCCCCCCCCATCATCAACATCCTGGCACCGCCACTGCCCCCTCCTCATTCTAAATTTCCATCCCTGTAAATCATCGGTTTTTGCTGCTAATTTCAATTGAGAGTATGAAGAGATTCAAATCTCTTAGTCATATTTAACTGCTCCCATTCAAGTAACAGAGGTTAAGGATTGTAGAAAGATGAATTAACAGTTTTAATGATGTATGGATGTTGAATAATAAAGAGTAGAAAAGTATATTTATAAAAGCAGTACTAATTTCCATAAAGTGTTCCAAAAAGTTTTGTCCAAAATCGTAGTTCCAATTGTTGTCGTTCAGTGTTGTCACTCTCTGGAATGAAGAAATAAATTGCAATTGATGTTGTTTTCATTTCAAAATTATAGGAGAAGAGAAGAGGCAAGCTGAAGCAGCTAAAGCACATGAGAGACTGGCCAAGAAGGCTGGAGGAGCGAACGACTTTGGTACTTTCTTAGCTATTTACCAAAGCTGCACTGACAGGTATTGACTTCATTCCTTTCCATGCTGGTTTCTGGAGAGCACAGATTTTAAACTGAATATGTTAAAGAGTTTTTGCTGATATTATCAATTTTGTTTAAATAATTATATAAATGAAAACATTCTTGGTAAATTTGTGTTGAAAAAAAAAAAATTTCAGTCCAAGAATTAAAAATGTATTCAGAGTTATTAAACTAAGAAATGCATAATAAACTTACGTCACTAAAATCTTTTTAGCAATTTACCATTATACTAGGATGTTGCCAATGTTTGATTGAAAAGTAACAACGTTTTGTTTTTAGTAACAATAAACTTTTTTTTCCTTCTAGTTTTTGAATGTGATATAGTAGTATAACTCTGGGCATGTTTTCACATTCTGTGTCGTGGCATTATGCATAAAATCAGTAATAGAATGTCTTCAAAGTGTCATGTTTTATAAATGCAATATGCAAATGTTGCTTTGGAAGTGTTTTTTGCATGTACATGTGTATACAAAGTATTATTTATTTTTTCATCATTAAGGATGTTGAATTGTTGCATAACATAGTAGGGTATGATGGGATCATGGTTATGCAACATAAAATAATATTAATCATATTAGTTTTAAGTTTGCAAAGTTAGATTAAACTCATTAATCTATGTTTGTCATAACAAATTTTATTCTTATCACAAATCTAGATGCTTACCACAAATCTTAGTAATGCTTATCACAAATCTAGATTATGCTTACCACAAATCTTAGTAATGCTTATCACAAAACAAATCATTTTTGTTTTCTTTCTAAGTTCTTGACTGTGCTATAATTGTGACTCAATTGTGTTTTTCCAGTGACTCCCCATCAAGATGGTGCAAAGAGAACTATGTTCATTGGAGAGCTGTTAAGATGGCACAAAGCATACACAAACAACTCAAAACGATACTTGAGAAGCAGATGAAGGTCAGTATTAATAGTGTGCCACCTTATTTGATTTGTGTTAACAATGTATGCTGTATGGTTTAAGTGGGATCAGTTGGATCCATTACATCACATATCTAATTTATGTTTATCAAACATCTAAATTGCGCTTATCAAACATCTAAATTATATAGATCAAGCATCTAATTTATGTTTATTTAGCATCTAATTTATGCTTATCTAGCATCTAATTTATGCTTATCAAACATCTAAAGTATGCTTATTAAACATCTAAATTATGCTTATCAAACATCTGACCTCCCTCAAAACTAAGCTTAAAACTTTTTGTTTAAAAAAAGACATTAAACATCTAATTATGCATCAAACATCTGATCCAAAACTTGTTTATTTAATTTCAGCTTGATCCATTAACATTTCATTTCTTTCTTATTTTTGTTTTCGTATCTAATTCCTCCTTGTATGTAAAGCGCTTTTGAATGTTTGTACAAAATTAGCGCTATATAAATTTATGTATTATTATTATTATTATCTAAATTATGCTTATCAGACATCTGGATAATGATTATCACATCTAACTTATGCTTATCAAATAACTAATTATGTTTATTAAGCATCTTATTCATACTTAGCAAACATTTGAATTATGTTTATCAAGCATTTAAATCATGCTTATCACATATCTAATGCTTATCACACATCTAAATTATGTTTATCAAACATCCAAATTATGTTTAATAACATCAAATTTATGTTTATCAAACATCTAAATTATGTTTATCATACATCTAATTTATGTTTATCAAACATCTAAATCATGCTTATAAAACATCTAAAGTGTACTTTTTAAATCTAAATTATGCTTATCTAACATCTAAATTATATATATCATAAATCTAAATAATGCTTATCAAACATCTAAATTATGTGTCAAAAATTGAATTATGTTTATCAAACATCTAAGTTATGCTTATCATAAATTTTAATTATGCTTATCATAAATCTTAAATTATGCTTATTCTAAATCTAAATTATGCTTATTACAAGTTATGTTTGTTACAAATCTGAATTCTGCCTACCTTGTGTTTGATTCCAAAATGTGTACACCTTCAGGAAGTAAGATCTCTTACTTGTAATGATTTTATCATTACAAGGTAATGTAATGTAATGATTTTATTATTACATTTGTAATTGTTTTAATATACCTCATAGTGGATAGAATAAAAGAAACATTGATTGACAAGATTTTGCACCCAATTAGCTGTTCTAGAAAGAAAAAAATTATGAGAGGCGGGAGGGGGTTGTTAATGGACATCTAGTTTCGCATGCGTATCAGGTTATCGCATTGATAATGCTAAGGACATTTTGTTCGAACATGTCAAGTGGAATTTTAGCCAATAATGTTAACCTTCCTAGTGTGTGTGTATAGTTAACTAACTTTATTAGTGCAATAGTAATATTTCTTTTTTGCTGAAGTGAAAATCATTGTAATCTTCACCCAAATAGATGAAGATAATTTGTTGTTTCTCAACAGCATCCAGATTTCCCAGAGGAGAAAGACACTTCATCCTCTCAGAGTGACCTCATCAGGAAAGCTATCTGCTCTGGCTTTTTTGGAAATGTTGCTCGTAAAGCTTCAACTGGGAGGGGATTCCGTACAATGGAGGGACATGGAACATCAGTCTTCATTCATCCATCATCTGCAGTAAGTGCATTAGTACAGACACTACTTAAAAACTTGTTCAGCAATTTTGAAAGTACAAATTACATGCATCATTCCACAAGATTAATTTTGCTTCAAAGGATATTTCATACTTCTTGGAAGATGCTGCTCCCCTTAATGAAAAAATATATGAAAACTTTTGAGTTGGGTGGGAATCAAGCACATGGTTCATTGAACAGCTTGTATGGATTGTTGAACAGATCACAATTTTGTGGTTTGAGAAATAAAGAAATAGATCACTCTTATTTCAACCAGCCTTGCTCCGCTTCAGGGCCAGTCAATGTGTTTCTGGTTTCAAGCAAAGCCATTTCTAATGGTTAAACAGAGGTCGTTATTTAAAGGTATATGGGCATGTAGCAATTTATATATTGGTTGGAAAAGTATTAAAATCTAAATCTAAGCAGATCAGGTTTTATTTCATTTTTTTTTTAAAGTATGTTTAGTTTTTGAATTATGGCTAATCAAAGTTTGATCAGTTTTTAATTTATGCAAAACTTGTGGTGTATGACTGGGAGAACAGCTCAAAATCATCTATAAGTGATTCTTTATATTTCTTTCATAAATCTTAGTATCTGTTTATAATGGGAAAGTCTTTTTCTGCTAGAAAGTTATTGGAGGTATGATAAAGACTTGAAAACGTTTGATCTTAATTTGCTGCACTGCTTCAAAGATTTATGAATTTAGAAATGAAATACCAAAATTGCCTTGTAATACATCACAAAATATGCATGAAGTATGCAAATTGATGCCTGAGATTTAGAAATGCTGTAAGAACGGTCCATGTTTGGCCAATTTTGATGGAATTTTGTGCTACTATGATGAGTTTTGATCGATTTTAATGAATTTTGCTGCCTTTACACATCCATATAGCTTTAAGTGATCTATTTCACAACTTTTTGTTTGTTAAATGTTTTGTGTTGAAAGCACTAAGAAGTAATCTTGGACAGAGTGCCCTCTCCTTTCTTACAAAGTCCTTTGTTATTTGATGTTTTACAGATGTTTGGCAAGGAGGCTGAGTTAGACTGGGTCATCTATCATGAAGTAGTATTGACATCAAAAGTTTTCATGCGGACCGTTTGCTCTGTGAGTTCTCATTTATTGAAATTTTGCATTAAAAAAAATGTGGGAGGTCTGACCCCCACTCTTTAAAAAACAGCATATCCTTCAACCACCTTAAAACCCTTTTAAACATTGACATCAAATGTCACAGTTGGAACCCCTTTCCCCTTTTTTTTTGCATGGTAGCTGTGCTACTACACACATTCATGATTGCAGAGAGAGTGATTTCACCATAGCTTTCTTAGATTTATGACATCTGTAGGAGAAACATACAAAATATCCTGAACGGCTTAATTTTCTATTTTTAACTACTTTCCAAATGCATTTTGTTTGCTGTGTTACCCTCTACAAGATAAGATGGTGTCGACTTATAAAAACACCTACCCTTAAATTGAATGGAATGTGAAAATCCCTCAAGTTGCATTAGCTTGGCAAGCTAGAGGTCCCAAGTTTCCTTATAGTTCTGAGGGTCTTCATTCACCAGTGCTTCCGAACTGGTTTGTCAAACGGCTGTGGACATCTCTATATAACCTTAGCTTTTGAGAAAGGGGTGTAAAATGCAGTCTACCTACCTACCTCATCTTGCTCTGGATTGTTTTCGTGCACAAAAAAACAGCTGAGGAAATAATTCCAATCTTTAATTTCAGATCCAGTACGAGTGGGTGAAAGACTTGTTGCCAAGATTACATGAACTCGATGCATATGCTCTTAGTGGCTGTCTGAAACCTGATGAAAAGAAGATTGAGGAAAGTGACAAACCAACTGAAAAAGTTGTTAGAAGTGAAGCAGTGAAAGGTAGCATATTACTTATTCATAATGAATAAAAGCCAGGAATTTTTTGTTGTTGTCATGGTTAAACATTTGAGTGTAATTTTTATTTTATCAGAGCCCTATATTTCGTGAAGCCTTTCAAAAGATTCATCTCTCTTTTTCTCATGGTGTTATTGATAATTTTTGTCTTTAATCATAAATATAGTTAAGTCAAATAATCCTGAGTATTACCATAGTAACGAAAAGGAGTAGATTTTCATAAGTTTTTAAACTAAGAAAACAACAGGAACATTTCAACAACAGTATGAACTAAGGATCAATTTTGGATAGGCTCCAAATTAATATCTCTGAGTTAAGAAATAAGCCACACCCACCATAGCAATGTGGTAACTAGGTGGGGCAAACAATCCTCAAACCCGCAATCGTGTACACCAATGCATTGACATTTAGATGTTCGTGAGGCCTGCAACCAACTTTGGTCCATTTAGGGCACTTCTCCAGATCTTAAGAGTTTTTAGCAAAAGGGATCAACAAAATTCAGTTTGCTAACTGTTCTGGGTAATAGCATTCAGATTTACATAGCCCACAGTTGGCCGTAAGCGCAATTTTTGTTCGTCATTTCGCCGTCACTCAGTCTGTGTGTGCAGAAATTTGTTTTGTACAGTAAATTGCATTGACTACATGAGCGCGCACCGGTAGCTACTTGTACTGTACCAGTACCATGCAGGATGTTTGCCCCACTTAGTTACGCAGATTTTGTTGCTAGGCAAATTCATGCAGTGATTGGTTAAAAAGCTGTCAATTATCTAACTCAGACAGGTCAATTCTACTCAGGACAGACCTGGAAAAAAACCTACGGGCCTGGCGGTTATAATCATGGAAAAAAAACGGGAATTTTCTCTAAGTAAACAACAGTATATGTGGTAAATATGCACTCTAAAAACGTCCCTGTGTGATTTTACAATAATTAGTACTTTAAATTGTGAAAAAGAGGGAAGCATATGAAGATGTATTTACTACATTAATGTTATTTCTGTCATGATTTTTCTTGGAAAGATTTTCGACATCTTTATTCAGAACTATGGGAAATTCTATAATTGATTTCAGCTCTGACTCAGAAAACTAAGTGGCATTTTATGCAACTATTTTAAAGAGAAAGCTCATTAAAGGAATCCCAGGAATTTGTATTTATATTTATATGATGAAGGACTACTAAAGAAACAAATTAGTGAAAACCATGTTGATATCTTTTTTTGTTTTAGAGTCAATACATTTCAAAGATTCCACCAATGTATTGAAAAGTGACCTTGCAGTGTGCAGTGCTATGTCATATTGCAGGTGTAAGACAATTTTTCTTTGAAAATTAATTGCTGCTTTCTAAATTATTGGAAACCTTTGGTTTAATTAATTATTGAGATTGGAATCAAATTCAGGGGACATTATAAGAAAGTTTAAAAGTTTTGCAATTCTAATGAATTAATGACCTTGTTTGGGTCTTCTCTTTTCTCTCATAGCATCTGATGTACCAGCAAAGATTGAAAAGCGCAATGACGAGTCATCAATATCTGATGCTAGACAACGTTACCTTGAAAGGAAGATGGCCAGACAGAAACCTTGAAAGACACTCTCAGTGTCAAGGAGGAACAATTTTTGATCATAGAGCAGTTCAGTCGAGGTGTGAGGAAAAATAAGTTTCTGATGAAAGGATGTTATGGCATGTGGTAGTGGTAGGATGATCCCCTCCTGCTCGAGCAGCCTCGTGCACAATCTTCAGAAGGAAGTTACAGCTCTTCTGCCCTGCCCCTCTCTCGGGAGCACTTCCACCCCAAGCAGAACTGTTCTAGAGTGGTCATCAAGGTGCAACCCCTCAGAAAATTCTCCCCACACAAAAGGAGGGTTATTTTAGTGTTCCAACGATACTCCAATGTGGAAGAGTATGCTAAACTATATGAGTAATATTCAAAGCACATCGGTAGGGTCTGAGGGTCTTTGTGCTGGTTTCTCATGACGTGTTGTAGCAGGACAAGGGGCACTGGAATAGGGTAATAAATGAGGAAATACCTCTTTGTTAGTTGGTTGCAAATGAAGTCTTAAAAGAATCATGCCATATTTGAAATCAGTAACAAATTGAATAGATATGAAATTAAAAATGATGTAAATACCAAAAATGTTGATAAGATTTTATTTTGATAAAAAAAGTGACATAAAGAAGAAATTGTCAAAGATCATGAATGAATGAATGAATGAAACTGAGTTTGCACCTCATCATCACAACCTGTACCATCAGCTCCATCGGAATAACCCCCAGAAGCTGCAGACCCCATCATGAGGGACTACCCCTGGACCTCATTACACTAGACTTGGTCAATCAAGCACATCTGTACAAGGATAATTGGGGAGCTATTAGAATACACAACAGAAGAAACGATTTTATAAATCATTCTTTAGCTAATGTACATCTTGAGCCACGTGTGTACGAGAGCGACGTGACAACTGCTTCTATTCTCTTATACTATTTTCGCTCCATTTTCTCTCCAATTTGCACCATTTTGTTTTATAACTTCATTTTCGGATTTTTTTCTCGGTGGATGGGCTTTTATTCTCGGTGAGATCGTTTCTTTTCTTTTTTTCTATTATATTTTCCCTCGTTCTGACCCGACTTTTCACGCCCTTCGTTACTAATACAGCGGTCCCCATATAGTGGTTCCGCGATTTTTTTCTAGCTGCCTCGGGTCTCTCGGCCCTTGGTTTTTCTTTCATAATGACGACGCCTATGCAGTGACCTTGACCCCCCTCCCCCCCGTGACCCACCTGCTACCATCATTGACCATTCTACAACCCCAATCCCAAAAATCCTTATTATCCATGCCAACAAGCAGGAAAGCTTTAAAAAAGTTTCTCCTTTCCTCATCCATAAAGCCCTCTTTGGCCTTGTCGGTACCCTCCCAAAGTCTCTACCCTTAGATCCGGTGATCTCCTGGTGCACTGCACCAGGGACACACAAGCCACCACCCTCCTTTCCACCAAAACCCTATCCAACTCTGGTATCGACATCACAGTCACCCCCCATCGTTCCCTAAACTCCAGCAAAGGCGTCATACGCACCAGCGATCTTGCGTACATGACCGATGACGACCTCCAAGAGGAAGTAGCTAACCAACATGTAACTGAAGCCCGTCGTCTCGTTCTAAAGAGAGACGGGCCGAAACTCCCACCAACACCATATTTCTTACCTTCGCAACACCAACTCTCCTCCCACATCATTGCCGGCTACCTGAGAATCCAGGTCGCCCCTTACATTCCTAACCCTTTACGTTGCTACAATTGTCAGAGGTATGGCCACGGAAAAACTCCTGCCACAGCCAAGCGCGCTGTGGTAACTGCGAGCCCCGGACCATGACAACACCTCCTGCACCAACCCCCACTCTGCACAAATTGTGACGGTAAACACCCAGCAAACCATCCCTCCTTCTCGAAAGACTGTCCCACCTGGCTTCAGGAAAAACAAATAACAAAACTTAAAACCCTTAACCCCAACATAATCTACCCAGAGGCCAGGAAACAATTCCTTGCTTCTCTTAACTCCAAGCCTTCCTAGTGTTCTTTTCTTCTGGATACCCAGCCATGTTGGCATCCCTGGCAATGACAGGGCTGATACAGCCCGCTAAACTTGCCCTTAACCTCCTCCCTTCCCCTTTTCCCAAAACCTCTCTGACATCAAACGCTTATTGCTTCTCTTGTTAGTGACCGCTGCAAACCTTATGGAACTTCAAATTGATAACAAACTCCATGTTATCCAGCCCACAATCGATCAAATCCACCATCAACAACCTTTCTCGTATCGACAAACGTTCATATTACCACGTCTTAGAATGTGGTCACCCACCTCACTCTCCCACCTCCTTATTGGTTCCCCCAACCCCTCTGTAACAATTGCCCTGCATCCTTGCAATCCAACCACGTTCTCCTTGCTTGCCCTGTACAACCTTCCCAAACTTCCATCGCTCCCCACAACTCAATTGCTGAGTTCTTCCAAAAAATCCTCAGATAAAATAATCTCCTTCCTTCAGCATGCATCCCTCTACAACCATATTTAATTCTCCTTCTACCCCTCTACTTTGTTTTGTTTTACCCATGCGCCTCCTCTCTCGATCCACAGCTTTCTGGCTTTTGTTCTTGAATTTCTCTCATTCTCCCCTGGTCTCTTTCCTTACTACCTCTAAAATGATCTGACCTCTCAGGCACAATTTGACCTTCGTTGTCGTGGTGCCGTTAAGACCTCATCAAACAAACAAACATCTTGAGCTTTTGCTTAGGATGATCCCCTCCCCTGTGAGCAAAGCCCCACTTACACATCCTTCAGATGCAGACATAATCAAATCAAGTTTAGTGTTTTTGGGGTTTGACTCAAACATAGTCTCCTCTAACTCTAATTCCACCCCCAAACACAATTAACACAACAAAAACTAACTCCCATGCCCAAACCGACCTCACCTGGCTCTTCTTACCTAGTCCTAAGCCCATCACCATTTCCAACAACCCAACCACACCCATTACACAAACCACCTCCACCACCATGACTTCTTTCCCCAACCTTCCTTCCTCCTCTAAAACTTCCGCTGTTCCCTAGCTCAATACCTCTAATGCCATCAAACTCAAGCCAACCTGGCTAACAAACAACCAATCAACAAATAGCCCACCATCCAAACCCACACATATGACACGGAAGAGAACATGGATTGTTTGATTACCGAACGTACTTCTCGTCCAACTTTAAAAAACAACCGCTTCCAAAAAAACCGACAAATCCAAAGAAAAATAAGCTAACTCAGACCCAACAGATCTTCCTTAAGATGATTCCCTGCCTCCTTATGGCATGCAACATAAACAATTACAATAACATTCACAACATTATACAATGAAACCTAAGAAAGCTTAAGGCCAATTATAAAGAAATTGACCTTCTGGCTACCACCTTCAACCCGGTCTTCTTCTGCCTACAAGAAACCTTAAAAACCACTGACCATTATTCCCTTAACAACTTCGCTTGCTATCACGAACATCAAGTGGACGCCAACAGAGACTGTGGGGGCATCTCCATTCTCGTTAGACACAATATCCCACAGCCCTGTGCACAACGACCTTCAGGCCATCTGTATTTCTATCTCCCTCCACAAAACCTTTACTCTTTGCAATATCTATCTCCCCCCAACGCCAACATTCAGCCAACTAGCCTTAACAACCTCATCTCTCAGTTCCCCTCCCTCTTCATCCTTCTTGGTAACTTCAACGCTCACAACCCCATGTGGGGTTCCATATCACCACCCCCAGAGGCAAGCTCATCAAAAACACTCTTCGACAGCACAGCCTCTCCTTGTTCAACACTAACTCTCCGACCAACCTTCACCCTGTTACAGGCTCCCATACCTGTATTGACCTGTCTATCTCTTCCCCCAACCTCCTCCTTTATTTTAGCTGGAAGGTCACTGCTGTTCTCTGTGGTAGTGACCATTACCCTCTTCTTATACACTCCGACCTTCAAACCCCCACTGACCAGACCCCAATTGGAATCTCGAGAAGGCTGACTGGCCCCTTTTTGAAACCCTCTGTGACTCACACTTCTCCCCCATCTCCTCGAGAATGAGAATCCCCCACTTTAGTAATATCCTTATCAACATCGCCACCTGTTCTATTCCCACACACCTAATCACCCCCAACCCTTGGGTTCTCTGATGACTGCAAAACCGCCATCAAGAACAGGAAAAGGGCCCTCGGGAACTTCAAAACTAACCCTAACACCCTCAACCTCTTTCGCATCAGCCGTGCCAAGGCCAGGCGCACTATCAAGGACAGTAAAACCAACACTTGGAACAACTTCATCTCTTCTCTCACCACCACTAAGAAGATTTGCAGAATGGTTAACAGCTTCCACGGCAGAGTGGGCAAATCTTCCATCTCCCATCTCTCTTGGAATGGAGACCTTCTCACCTCCAAGAAAGACATCGTTAACCACCTCGCCGTCTCTTTCAGCAACATCTCGTCCTCAGCCAACTACTCCAATGCTTTTATAACCAAAAAAGCTCGCGATAAAGCCCGGAGTATCACCTTTCCCTCCGACAACTCCGAGAGCTACAACACCCCTCTCACCCTTTCTTAATTAAACCAAGCCATCCACGACGCTGGCTGCACCACCAAGGGACCAGATAAGATCCCCTACCAGTTCCTGAAACACATCTTCCAACAAGGCCACCACTACTCTACTCACCATCCTCAACCACATTGATCCTCACACTCCTTTTCCCCTATCTGGAGGACAGCTATTGTCACCTCGTCCCTAAACCGAGGAAGGACAGTACCGACCCCTCCACTTACCGCCCCATCGCCCTCACCCTCTGTCTCTGTAAAATTCTGGAAAGGATCATTAACCAGAGACTAAACTGGTTCCTTGAGACCAACAGAATCCTCTCCCTTCACCAAAGCGGCTTCCGGAAACGTCGCAACAGACCAGTTAATTACGCTGGACATCGCTATCCAGAAATCCTTTGCAAAAAAGGAACACCTCATTGCCATCTTTTTTTTACCTCGAAAAAGCTTTCGGCAATACCTGGAAATATGGCATTATCCACAAACTTTACACCATCAGTCTTAGAGGCCACCTCCCCATCTTTATTCAAAACTTCCTCTCATCCAGGCATTTGCAAGTTCGTATTGGCCACACCCTCTCCAACCCGTACCCCCCAAAAAAGGGCGTCCCCCAGGGCAGCATCCTATCCCCCACTCTCCTCAATCTGAGCATTATTGACATGGCGGACAAACTTGGCTCCAACATCAAACGTACCCTCTACGTGGACGACTTCACTATCTTCTACTCCTCTCCTTAGGCTAGCTTTCCTCTTGTCGAAAATATACCCTAATTCAGCCTCAACCAGCTGCAAGTCTGGTGCAAAAATAACGGTTTTAAATTCTCCAAATACAAGACAGTCTGCATGCACTTCTGTCATTTCAACAACCTCCGCCCCAACCCGAACCTCGTGCTCAATGGCAATCGCATTCCTAAAGTTGAACACACAAAGTTCCTAGCTTTAATTAACTCTAGACCCCAAGTTCTCATACAAGTAACACATCACCAACCTGAAACAGAAATGCAACAGCTCCCTCAAATTTCCCCGCCTCCTCTTCAACACCATTTGGGATGCGAACCGCCATGCTCTCCTCAAAATCTTCAGGCTCACCATTCGTGCCAAGCTTGACTACGGCAATATTGTCTACTGTGTCGCTCACAACTCATACCTCAACCACATCAACACCATCCAAATTGAAGCCCTCAGACTTTACCTGGGTGCCTCCCCAACCACCAGCCTTCATGTTGAAGCCAACGACCTTCCCCCCTCTCACTTTAGGTGTAAAAAGCTTAGCCTCTCTTATGGTTCTAGAGTCCTCACCAACACCCAGAACCCTGTTTACAACCTCATTAGGTACCCCAACCTCTTCGCCACCTTCTTTGATAGGACTAAAACCCAATTCCTTCCCTTTAGCTTACACATTAAATCAGACCTCCTTCTCAGCATCAACCCCGCCACTCTTGGCACCTTCTGCTGGCCCACTTTTCCTCCTTGGGCCACCCCTCCCTTCTATCCACCTGGGCCTCTCCACTTATCACAAAACCCAAACCCACCCTAACCTCTTCATCAATCTCCACAACCAAATCAAAGACCAACTCTCAAACTACACCTCCATCTATGCTGATGGCTCCAAGGAAGGCAACAAGACAGCTGCTGTTGCCGTCATCCAAGACATCACCCTCAGTAGCAGACTTTTTGACTACTCGTCCATCTTTTCAGCCGAGGCAAAGGCCATCCTCCTCGCCTTCATCTGTATTTAGTACTCTCCGCTCAGCCACGTTGCCATGTTCTCCGACTCCAGGGCTGTTCTTACTTCTTTACTCAATTTTAAATGGGATAACTTCACATCCCACCTCCTCCTCCAGAAACTCCTTTCGCCCACCCTTTGCAGGAAAAGTATTCTTTTCTTCTGGATACCCAGTCATGTTGGCATCCCTGGCAATGACAGGGCTGATGCAGCCGATAAGCTTGCCCTCAACCTCCCCCATACCCCATTTCCAAAACCCTTTCTGATATCAAACCGCTTATTGCTTCCCTTGTTGGTGACCGCTGGCAAACCTCATGGGACTCCAAAGTTAAGAAACGCTATGTCATCCAGCCTACCATTTCGATTAAATCTACCGTCAACAACCTCTCTGATGTCAACAACGTTCATATTACCCGTATTAGAATAGGTCACACCCACTCCCACCTCCTTATTGATTCCATAACCTCTGCAACAATTGCCATTGCACCCTCACAGCATCACGTTCTCCTTCCTTGCCCTTGTACAACATTCCCAAATCTTCCCTCGCTCCCCAAAACTCAATTGCCGAGTTCTTCCAGAAAAACCCTCCGGATAAAATTATCTCCTTCCTTCATCATGCTTCCCTCTACAACCATATTTAGTCCTCCTCCTCCATCCCCTCCCCCCCCCCCCCCCCTTTCTTTCGCTTTCTACTTTGTTGTTTTCACCCATGCACCTCCTTTCGCAATCCCAGCTTTCTTACTTTTAGTTCTCGCATTTCTCTCATCCCCCTCCCCCCTTATTTTGTTTTTCCTTCCTACCTCTAGAATGATTTAACCTCTCATGCACAATTTGACCATCGTTGTCGTGGTGCTGTTAAGCCCTCATCAAACAAACAATCAAAACAAAATTTTGATACAGCTGAAGTTTCTCTTTAAAAGAGAGAATTCAAATTTTTTTCATGAAATTGCCACCTTTAAATCTTGGCCCCTGGCGCCCAGCGTAATCGACGCTTGCAGTGTCACACCACTGGCCACCCAGTCAACTTGCCTATCAACCTGTCCCATATGTCATGGTGGTGACCTTGTTCCACATGATATACCTTCCTGTCCCACATGATATACCACCCTGTCCCACATGATATACCACCCTGTCCCACATGATATACCCTCCTGTCCCACATGAAATACCACCCTGTCCCATATGTCATGGTGGTGACGTTGTTTCACATGATATACCTTCCTGTCCCACATGATATACCACTCTGTTACACATGATATACCACCCTGTCCCACATGATATACCACCCTGTCCCACATGATATACCACCCTGTCCCACATGATATATCACCCAGACCCACATGATATACCACCCTGTCCCACATGATATACCAACTTGTCCCACATGATATATCACCCTGTCCCACATGATATATCACCCTGTCCCACATGATATATCACCCTGTCCCACATGATATATCACCCTGTCCCACATGATATACCATCCTGTCCCACATGACATACCACCCTGTCCCACATGCCATTACACCCTGTCCCATATGCCATTACACCCTGTTCCACATGTCATTACACCCTGCCTCACGTGTCATCTCATCCCAATTCCTACATCTACCAACCATCATGCCATATACCACTCAACATTATTTCCTCTTAACTCCCATCCCCTCATATTTATCAACAGGCTATCATACCCCATTCACCTACCATACCCCATTCACCTACCATCACCCATTCACCTACCATCACCCATTCACCTACCATCACCCATTCACCTACCATCCTCCATTCACCTATCATCCTCCATTTACCTACCATCCCTCATTTACATACCATTATCCATTCACCTACCATCCTCCATTCACCTACCATCCTCCATTCACCTACCATCACCCATTCACCTACCGTCCTCTATTCACCTACCATCCTCCATTTACCTACCATCCTCCATTCACCTACCATCCTCCATTCACCTGCCATCCTCCATTTACCTACCATCCCTCATTTACATACCATTCACCTACCATCCTCCATTCACCTACCTCCTCCATTCACCTGCCATCCTCCATTTACCTACCATCCCTCATTTACATACCATTCTCCATTCACCTACCATCCTCCATTCACCTACCTCCTCCATTCACATACCATCCTCCATCCACCTACCATCACCCATTCACCTACCATCCTCCATTTACCTACCATCACCCATTCACCTACCATCCTCCATTCACCTACCATCCTCTATTCACCTACCATCACCCATGCACCTACCATCCTCTATTCACCTACCATCACCCATTCACCTACCATCCTCCATTCACCTACCATCCTCTATTCACCTACCATCACCCATGCACCTACCATCCTCCATTTACCTACCATCACCCATTCACCTACCATCCTCCATTCACCTACCATCCTCCATTCACCTACCATTCTACATTCACTTACCATCTTCCATTCGCCTGCCATCCTCTATTCACCTAACACTCCTACCCACCTGTTGGCACTCACTCATCTGCCAAATATACTCTTAACCAACTCTTCAATGCTCAACGTAGTATTTTTCCTTATAAACCAAATAGGGCTGAATTCTTTATCAAACAATGAAAATCCATTTCAGATTAATTAAGAGAATGATTGTTTACATTTCTATTTATGATTCCCAAGGCACTTAATTACAATTTTTTTTGAGGCGTCAGGGTTTATCTGTTTGACTTTTTTATACCAGAACAAATATAATAATTGCTATTCATGCTCTACCATTCCTGGATCCTGATTTCGGGAAAATTTGTTAAATTATTGAAAAGTTTGAAAGAATTTGGCAACATTTCCTGAAATTGGAAGAAAATTTCCCAAAATCAATGAAAATTGCCCGGAAAGAAAGAAATATTTTCGAGAATGAAGGAAATTTCCCATTTCCTGTGGTAAACTGCCACTTAAAATGACTTAACAGCCTAAGAGGATTTCTCCTTCCTGTTGTAGATTATGCGTTCTTGCCATTTTGGAAGTAAAAAATGAGAAATTATTGACATAAAATTCAACAAAATATGATCAAGCTGAAGGAAATTTTGGTTTAAATGTGGACAATTTTGGCAGCATTTTCCGAAAATCAAGATAATCTCCCGGGCCAGGGAAACTGCAGAGAAATTATTCTTTCTGGTTGTGCTGTTATATTAATTTCTTCCCCAATTTTATGATGAAATTAAAATTTGGTAAAATTATTAGAAATTTTGGAGAAATTTGGCAGCATTTCCCGAAAATTACGGGTAATTTTCGATTAGCAGCGACATGTAACAGAAATTTATTTTACCAATACCATTTTCTGCTTCTAACCGGGAATATTTGGGATACCGGCTTTTCAGGAGAATGGTCTGCGGCAAGCATTCGTAGGCTGTTAGTATAATGATGTAATCTTATATGAAAAATCTTTCAAATCTTATCTTTCATTAATATTATTGAAGGTAAAAAACATCTATGACAAAAGCGTGGGAGGGGGGGGTAACTGAAGTACAGTTCAGTCCCACACTTTTGTGGTGGGCCACACAATCCCCCTCCTTCTCCAAACGTTTCCTACTCCTATGTTAGGCCCCTGGATCATGGAAACCATTTTGGGCCTGATGACGGATGAAGTTCGGTTTCACGGTGGAGTTATATTTTTGAGCTGGAGTTGTTATTTGGTCCAAATAACAACTCCTGTTTAAGACATATAAATTTGAATAATTTGATGGATTTAGGTCATGACCATTTTTCTTTCCCTCTTACTTTCAATAAACATTTCACTTTGGAGATGGGGTTATGCTTTCTTTTTATAATTTATTGAGCTCTGAAGCGCTTCGCTTCGCCTATTATACTTGATATGGTTGGCCCCATCCTCACTACCAGACTACAGTAAGGAAATCCAGTTTTCACCGAAGACGCATGGACGATTTCAACGCTTCCGCAATTCTTAGAGGAAAGGTCATGCTTGTCAGCTTGTTGTAATGTAATGTAAAAACTATGTCAGAAAAGCACGTTATGGAGACATTGAACTTTTACTGATGATCAATTTTTCCATATTTTTTAATCATAATAACATAACTTTTCCAAATCATGATACGGTTCCGAGTTACTGAGTTATGACTGCAAATATCGAGAACGAAAAATTGGTCGGGAGGGGAAAGTGTTGATCAGCACTTTTGCGGTCAATCAAAACGGAACACAGATGGCCATTAAAATAATATCATTCATCAAAGTTTCTTGTTAAGACTACGCATAATACTTTTTATTTTCTTCAGAGCTTAGCCTACCTTAGCCTTGGAAAAACGTTCTCGAAACGCATTGTGGACGTTTCCCTTTGACTGCTAACCAGCAGTTTTTAGTTCATTTTCTGTCTGTCTGTGGGTCCTCAGAAAACGTTTTGGACGTGCCGAAACCCTCCATGCAATTACGTTTTTAAAACGTAAAAGTTACGTTCAGAAAACGTTTTTAAAACGTCAATTGTTTGCTGGTACCGTATCTTGTATTTTTTATCTATTTATTTTTCATATAAAGTGCAAGTTTTTACAAAACGTTTGTAAAAGATAAAGTTAACTTCAGAAAACGTCCGATTGTTTGCTGGGTCTACATCTCGATTAACGTCTCAACGGTCGATCTAATTTACCATCATGGCATAATTGGGAGGCTTTAATTATGCTCGCTGAAGGTTAACTATTTGCATTGCGTCGTAATTCGATTGAAATTGCAACGACTAAAATAAAGTTGTGATAGTTTGTCAAGTCGTCGTTATCTAAAAGATATTCCTATATTTCGATTAGATGGTTCCATTTTTTCTTTTATATATAAAACATGAATCACGGATCAATTTAACTTTAAAATTGAACCCTAATTGGCTATCATATTTTCCATTGACTCAGTTATACCACACCCCCTCCCTCACTTGGCATCAGATTCTAATACCATATATGTACATCTAATGTTTCTTATATTTTATGCCATTGCAGTAGTCAGAATGAGTTTTAGTTGAACTATTGCCGTTAAACTTATTTTCAATGAGCATATGTAGGCTTTTTCCGCATGAAACATTTTATGGAAGCATATTGTGGTGTGATAGTAAATTTTGCCCCCTGTTCCTTATTTTCTAAGGAATGTCTAGCGAATTTGGTCCCCTCGGACTGTTTTTGTGTCTGTACGGTTCCTTCAATTAATTGTGTGTGTTAAAGTGATAAGCTATAACCGAGTTAGTTATATTTATGCACGGAATACAGCGCCGTTGTACTCGTAGAATTTGCCCACGAACAGAAAATATAAGTTCTTCGGTGAAAAAGAAATATAATCATTTTTTCGATCTGGACAGTACCCATCGGGATACATTACAAAAAAAAAAAAACGTGCTTTACGCAAACGGCAGTAAGAATTACCGTGAAGGGTAAAGAAGGATTTTTTTCTGGCAAAAGGGGAACAAATTGTTGTCTCCAAATTTCCTAGGAAAATTTTCCTAGGAAAAAAGGGCCGGCCCAAATTTCCTAGTGGACCGTTTTTACTATGAGCGGGGACCAAATTTACTGAATGGCTACCGTGCTTAATTGTCTGGGGGCCCAAATTTCCTAGGAAAGAGGGGCCGGGGGAGGCAAAATTTACTGGGGGGAAAAATTTCTTTTACTCTGGTCAAACCTCGGAATGGCGCCGCGGCGTAAATCTATGTACGACACATCGCAAATATTTATGCCTCAGCGAGCATAAATTAATCATTGCAATTACGCGTGACGGTAAATCAGACTGCAGCTGAGGCTTAAAACGATTTACGACGCAACTTTAATTCCCCAGCAAACATAAAACGTCCAGAAAACGTATTGGCTGTAGGTTCTAAGTTGGGTCTTTTACGTTTTTGCCTTGGAAAAGACGTTCTTAAAAGGTATTATGGACACTTAGCCTACCTTTGAATGCTAACCAACAGTTTTAAGTTCGTGGTTCTCAGAAAACGTATTCTGGACTTGCCAAAGCTCTCCACACAATTACGTTTTGAAAACGTTTTACAAAACGTTTTTTAAAACGTCTAATTGTTTGCTGGGAGTTATCTTATACTTTTTATTTTATTTTATAGTTTTGATATATATGAAGTGCAAGTGTGAACAATAGCCATACCAGGAGTTCAGATAGATAAAAACAAGTACACAAGACAACAAACAAAAATGGAAAGGAATAACAGAAACGGAAAGCTAAAAACAAGAGAATAATAGGCCTATAAACATATAACCAGGACAGTCCAATAGTAGCCACCAGTATACTTGAGTGTCTTAAACTTGGGTTTGTATATGCATTCCAGTGTGGCTATCGATATCCCTCTTACTGTTTAAGGTCATCTGTCCATCCTATTGACCACCCAATGGGTCATCCAATGCGGTACCTGCAATTCAGCAAGAAAAATCAACACAAAACGATTTAAGGAGTTCTTCTTGTTCCCAAACAATACTTCATCCAGTCTCTAATCGAATTGAAGGCTTTAATGAAAACATTGTATCGATCATTACCCTTCCACATGGAAGGCTAAAGAAGCGTCTTGTATCTATGACAACTTCCAAGCAAAATGCAGGGCTTATGGAAGTAAACAAAACGTTTCTTATAAAATAAGCGTGTACTGATCAAACAAACATAAATTTTATACAGAAGAAGTCCACCTTTGCAATGTACTTGTTTAGACGAAGTGGTTGACTTGAATGGTATAATTTGTACAGCCTTTTCGGTGCTCAGTACCGGGGGCAAATATTTGCCCTTTTACAACTGGTGTACCATCGGTGAATCAAAATCACTATAATTTGCATGTTTCTGTGAAAACGAACTCTATGACAGTGGAACAAATATATGATAAAGATAAGTTTTTTTTGGAAAAATGCAACTGATTCATATATTTGTGTTGGATATCCATTGTTCAACTAGAATAACCAAAAGCTATACAGTTCCGGCGGAATCAAAGTATATTGACAGAGGATTTATCTTGTTAAACTCAGCATTTATCTATCTCTATGTGTACTGATACAACGAAAAGACTCATTTTCAACAAAGGGTTACTGTGTCAACCGTTCTTAATATAATTTTTGACTGAAAATGTAACTAATGTGCTACAGCTAATGAATTTGTTTTGATTAATAATACTGATTAATGGAATAGTTTGTCTTGAAATCAAACTGCACTAAAGGAGAAAAATGGTTCAAAAAGGGAAAAAAGGAAATAAAACACAGTCGGAGACGCCCACGTCGAAGACACCAGTTCCTGAGGAACCCCCCAAACCACAAACGCCAAATGAACAAGGTAAGTGCAGTGACCTCCATTTGACCATGGAGCATTTTACACGAGACTCGTGATAAGCTCGGACCGTAAAGAGAATTAAATGTATAACATTACAAGATTGCGCGCTAAGAAAGGTTAGTCACCCCATAAAAAACCCAAAGTAACACCACCACAAAAAAATAGAAAAAAATGAAAGACGCCCAGAGTTAGTAAAGAACTTATCAATTTATAAAATGGAAAATAAATCAAGGTTGTCTATATAAGAAAAACAATTATAACCAAACATAACATAAAATAATTGTTTCATGATGGATAGAACATGTTCAGATGTTGGCCCGCCATTACCAACATCATGCTGCCATGTTTGATAAAGTGGTGGACAAGAACTGTATTACATGATACAACATATAAATATGCCTAGATCATATAATTATACCATGCTATAAACAGGGGCGTACATGATATAAACAGGGGCGTAACTTAAAAAGGTGTGTGGGGAATCGAAATTTGACTATTTCGTCGGGCAAAAACTGGCCCAGTATTGAAACAAAATTGTAGAAAAATGAAAATGATTATTCCTTTATGTTTTTGTTTCTTCGGAAAAAGACAAAATACTTTGGAAAATGTTCTGAATAATATATTTTTTTTTTTAACCCTCATGCAGGTACAATTATCCCCCTCCCTCCCTCCCTCCTTCCCCCTTCGTTGGCCGGCCAGATATCAAACTTAGTCGGACAAAAAATGTCGGATGCACTTATATCCTGGTATCATAGAATGTCTCATGCCCGACTCCGCTAGCATATCTGAATCATATCCTCTCGACCGCCAACTCGGCACATGATGCTAACAACATCGCACTTCTGTACTTGGGCACTAAGTCGGGCAGAAATATTGAATGTTGTTTAAATCGGAGATACATCTCAATTATCCCCGAATCGTTATATCAGAATCATGTCCTCCAAACTCGTCTAGAATGAATCGGGAGAACATGGTCTGATATATAGACTAGATATCAGAATCATGTCCCCTGATCGTACTTGTGTCCATGAACCCAACAATTGTGACCGAATTTTTAGGGGACTTTTCTCCTCTGCCTGTTTAAAAATGATGATTCAAATGCTTATCTGAGTAGATTTCAACATTATGATTATTTTCTTCTTTTCATCAATTACATTTCGAAAGTTTTGTGTCGATTTTGAGTAACTTTGGGGCAAAAAAAGGAGAAATCTTTAGACGAAGACTTCACCCTTGCGAGCCCCACAATTTTGCCCGAAATTTTAAGGGGAAATTTCTTTTCTGCCTGTTTAGAAATGGTAACCCAAATGCTTATCAGATTCTAACATTCAAATTTGAAATTGTCTTTTTTTCTTCTTTCTCCATCAAGCATATTTTCGCAACCTGTACCCTATATTAGAACTCCAGATCTCTTCTCTCCTCACTATCCTCAATCTCGGACCTTTTCGAAAACAATTCTTCCTCAAACATCATCAACTTCCTCCGCAACAACAACCTCTTCCACCAAATTTAACTTCCCCTTCCCTCCCTTTGTACACCTAACCTTACTTACCTCCTTTTTTCCCCTTCTCCTTTCCCCCCTTTTCTCCCTTACAAACCTTTCTTTCTTAACTATCCTAACTCTTACACCATAATTTATTACCACCCTTTTGGCACATTTGACTCTGACTGTCGCGGTGCCGTTAAGCATCAACAAACCAAACCTTTTCCTTTTTCACTTACATTATTTGTGTTGGTTTTGGAACATTAAAAATACGAAATTTTTGGAGCTCCCCCCCCACTCCGAGGCTCCCCCACTCCGAAGCCCCCACTCCGAATTCCCCCCTTCCCACTCCGAAGTCCCCACTCCGAAGTTCCCCCTCCCTCCCCCTCCTTCCTGGACCCTAAACAAGGCTTCAGATATGAACTCATTTCGTTTAATTATTTTATATTTATTTCAGTTCTTTTATCACGGTAGCCTTTTCGGTCTGAGAACTGGTCTTACAGGAACCTGAGTAATATGAAACAATACAAACGAAAAAAAGCAAAACAATAGCATATCAAACATATTAATAAGTTTTACAAATTACATAAACAGAAAACAACATACAACAAAGTAGAAACTAGTAAAATGTAACCAAATGTGAAAATAAATCATTAAAGGAAAAAAAAAAAATATTAACAAAAAAAAAAATTAAAGGATATTCTACCACATCATCAAAACAAGTTTGATCATAAAATGTAAAATGGTATAGGCCTAATATAATTATTTCAACGACGACGAGTGAACACACAATTACAATGACGGGGTCGTCGCCTGTGTATCGGTTATGATAGTAACAATGCTATCACGAAACGCTTAATACGACCCGGACGAGAACACAGATACGACGTACGGACAGAATAACATCGACAACCAAGTCAATGTCCATGGCCTTTGATAAGCAGTTGTGGTGCACTGGTGTGTCTACCCAACCCAGGCTTAAACCCAGGGCCTCGTGGTCTTTAGACATGTATGATTACCGCTACACCACAGTTGGTAGACAATAATTATTTCATATTTACGTCACTTTTATAGTCAGATTAAACAAGGGAATTATTGGTTATAAAAAGTGAATGAAGAAATTTGTGCGACTATGAGGACAGATTAATTGAGTACCCCCAGGGCTGATCTCGTGGACAAAGTGATCCCAAAGCCTATTATGATGCATACAATTCTTTACAGTTTATTGTCTTCTTTGAGGAGAGCATTTATATTGACAATGAGTGTCAATGACACAGAACATTCGGAATTTAAACTAATACATTTTTATTCAGCTTTAACCGTTTAATGAGCTATCAAGTTTCTGTTCCAATGGGGTTCAATAGACAGACATATAAACGAATTAACCATTCGCAACAGCAATTCCGGCAATCAAATCTTTGAAAAGTACCTGAATTTTTCTCTTTTTGGTCGAAAAGAATAATTTCTTGTGAGCTTTAGACAAGCTTGTCCAGTTTTTGAATGTAGCTTCTTTGGGAAAGGGGATAGACTTAAGCATTTTATTAACATGAGACCAACTTTTCAGAAATTAGGGATCGATCTTTCCTCGATCGTCAAATAGTCGGAAGGGAGGGGGGGGGGTACACAGCAGTGTCGGAACCACGGGGCGACCTCCCCTTACCCTTGAGTAAGGGGGAAGAAGTTGCCCTTTTGAAAGTTGAGGCGGACAGGGAGAGAGAGAGTTGAACACACAATTACAATGACGGGGTCGTCGCCTGCGTATTCGGTTATGATAGTACAAATGCTATCACGAAACGCTTAATACGACTCGGACGAGAACACAGGTACAACGTACGGACAGACATAACATCGACAACCAAGTCGATGTCCACGGCCTTTGATAACCAGTTGCGGTGCACTGGCGTGTCTACCCACCCCAGGATTGAACCCGGGGCCTCGTGGTCTGTAAACAGGTATGATAACCGCTACACCACAGTAGGTAGATGAAAAGAAGGGGCCCTTTTAAAAGTTGAGGGCGGACCGGAAATTGCAAGTTACATTAAATTATTCTAGGTCATTCTTGTTGAAGCTTGAAAACAAATAGAAATCCATCTCAATCACAAATATAATACATACAAAATGTAGCATACATAGTATTTATTTGACACAATTAAAGCATGATCATTTAACAGGGGATCTGCCACTGAGGGCCGGGCATGATGGAAGAGGGCACGTCTCCAATAATTTTCAAAAGACTAGGCCTTTAAAACCTAGTTGCCTTATGGGAAATTGCCAACATTGGTCCTGGCTCCTTCTTCAGAAATTTTGAAGAAAAACTTCGGGATATTTTGAGGCATTGAGCAGAATGTCAGATATTTTGAGCAAATAGCCTACTTCAGAAACTTTGAGGAAAGAAGTCGGATATATTGATCAAAAGCTTAAGAAATTTTGAGGAAAATGTTGACTATATATTACGCAAACAATTAATTGATTTTGTGGGAAAAGTCGGATATTTTGACCAAAAACTTTGGAATTTTTTAGCAAAAAGTCGGATATGCTATTTTCTGGACAAGGGCGAAATTTCCCCCTGCCACTCCCCTTAGCTACGCCACTGGCTGTAAGGGGTGAGGGGTCTGTGTGAAGGGAAGGGTAAATGTAAAACATTCTCATGGGGCATTCCGTCAGGCCCCGCATTTTATACGGTAGCTGCAGGTTGGTGAGGAGGGATAGGGTCCAAGGGAAAACTCCAAATATATCGATCAAATCTGATATGAGTTTGATGAATAGTGCAGCCCGGCGTCATCTATGCCACGTGCACGTGGTAGGTGGTCGGCGATACATACACCTTTGATACGTGAATTTTCAATCAATTCATTAAACAGGTATAAATTCGAGCGCAATATTGTTCATGATTTGTTTCCGAAATTGTAGTAAAAAAGTAAATAAATGAGATGAACAGTCGGTAAACAGCGAGGAATGGTACCAGTTCCCAGTCATGTAGGAAGGGCAAGCTCTCAGGGAGCAAGAATCTAAAATATTTCCTGGTTGCAAGCGGGAAATTTCTTTTATCTTCGGGAAATGTTCTTTAAATTTTGGAAAATTTTACCAAATATTACCAAAATTTCCAATAGCTTTACCAAATTTTCCTTCAATTTGACCAATTTTATGTTAATAATTCCCAATTTACCTTCCAACTGGATAGAAATCATGCAATCGTTCAATCCTCCTCAGTGGAGGAGCAGTTCCCCCAACCCCGCTCATACGCCTCTTCCATCTCCACCCCTACCCTCGCTGACATTTATTTTTTACCCTCGCTGACATTTATTAAAAAAATATATATAAAAATCATGCCGGTTGAAACTATGAAACATATGTATTAAAAAAAACTGGTGTTTTCCTTAAAATTTAGCAAACATGCATGCGTTCAGGCAAATTTGGGTTTTATACTATTTTCTCTGAATATAACAGTTATACCTCATTCATCCACCTCAGAAAATGTTGACAAAGACACATCGATAAATTGATATCTTTCATCTAAGTTACACCAGGGAGTTGTTCTAGAACAACTCCCTGGTTACACCACGTAATGAATGAACCGGATATTGATCGACAATAGAAGAATCGTGGAGGAAGACTCGCAAAGAGACCAAACAATACATCATCTTATATAATAGAATGGTAACCATGGGCTGATGGTTGGTATAATTGGCTATTTAGAAGCCAAATTTGCGCTTGGGCATGTTGAGATGATCAGAGATGATCTACCAGCCTTTTGAAGGCAATTAACATAAGAAGCCAATAGAAATCTTTCCATGCATGTAGTTTATTGTGAAGTATAAGAAGAACAAAACCATATTTAAGTTTTACTTCACTATTGCTGGTGTTCTCTCCAATACACAGTGCTATTTATTTGCGATAGCATATCCCATGGTTTAATCGTTAGGATGCAGTTATGCTTTGACATTGCTATACAGGGGCGTCGCGAACGTTTACACATGGGGAGAAAGAGGGGAGGGGGGGGGGGGGGTTCAACTAACTTACCCGATTTTTTTTAAAGTGCCTGAATTTTAGGTAATATGGCTTTCACAAATATTATACATTATTTGCAGTTCAAAATTATGTATTTTGAACTGTTGAAGTGTCCGGAACTTCGCAATATGAGGGCGCAGGAATGCAGCCTCTTTTTCTGTGTGTGTATTTGTGTGCGCGTGTATGTGTGTGTGCGCGCGCGCGTTTACTCTGACCTTGATCTTACAACACCAATCGTTTAATGACACAGGTCGCGTTTGAGGACCCGAACACACGTCCTTAAACGTTTTTGCTATAAAGAAGAAAATATTTCATTTGAGATGGCGCTTGAGAAGTTTTACAAATGTCCTAATGAACCGCTTGAATTTGAAATCTAATTTCACACCATCTTCAGAGTGCTAAAAATTCCACACTGATTTATTTTTTTAACAGATTGCGCCACAAATTATTAACACAGTTACCCGCTGATTCGACGCGAGTTCTTAGTTGTTTAGTAAAACTGAAAATTATGTAACACACACAGAAGTCCAGATGAATAGATGTATCAGATCTTGACCAAGGTCCTTAGTTGCTAAGCAAAACCGAAAATTTTGCTTTATGTCCTTAAAAAGATACCATAAATCAGGATTGTATTTTTGTTTACCTTTCAAGTCCCCTTACCCTACAAGCAATTAACAATTATAAAACAACAATTGTTTCAGCTCCACTACTTCATCTCTCCATTTATCATGCTGAAGCAAAGGCTATCCTCCTAGCATTAAACTTTGCAGATCTTCCTCAGGGAAGAATTTTCTTCTGGGTCCCCAGCTACGTCGGTATCCCTGAGAATGAGAGGGCCGACAGAGCCGCCGACAGAGCCGCCGACAGAGCCGCCGACAGAGTCGCCGACAGAGCCGCCAACAGAGTTGCCAACAACGCTCTGTCGAACCACATTTCACCAATCCTTATTTCGCACTCTGACTTCCGCCTCAAACCTTCCATCTCCTCACTATCCTAACTCATATACCATAATTTATTAACACCCTCTTGGCACATTTGACTCTGACTGTCGCGGTGCCGTTCAACATCAACAAACCAAACCAAACCTGACTTCCGCCTCAACATTTCCAGCTACCTCAAGAAGACCTGGCAAGACTCGTGGAATCTTGAGACCAGTAACAAACTTAACACTATCAATCCTAAAGTTTTAACCAACCCACCCTTACACACAGACACAATCGTAAGGAGGACGTTGTTGTCACCCGCATACGTCTTGGTCACTCCTTTCTCACACACTCCTACCTCCTTTCAGGCTCTCTCAAACCTCTCTGTCCTACTTGCAACACTGATCTCTCGATCAAGCATATCCTCTTCCTATACCTGAACTCCAGATCATCCCTCCTCTTCTCATCCACCTCTATTTATCTCTTAAAAAACAATCCCCCCTCCACCATCATCACCTTCCTCCGCAATAGAAACTTTTTCCACCTGATCTAATCCTTACCCACACTCACTCATTTTTTCTACCCTATCATCCTCTCCCTTCTTTCTTTTTTACCTTTTTGCACCTCTCTATTTCATCCTAGTTCTCTCTCCTTCCTGTCCCCTCTCTTCCACTCATCTTCAACCCACTCTAGCACCAAATTTCTAACGCCCTCTTGGCACATTTGACTCTGACTGTCGCGGTGCCATTAAACCGCAATAAACCAAATTAAACCATAAGAGTACATGAAATGCTCGACTTTCAACCGGTTTACTTACCATATATGCATTACTTACCATATATGCACTACTTAAATTACCATATATGCACAACTTACCATATATGCACTATACTTACCATATATGCACTATACTTACCATATATGCACTACTTACCGTGTAAACACTACTTACCGTATATGCACTACTTACCATATATGCACTACTTACCACATATGAACTGCAGCTGTTGTCCCTTTTCCACAAAGCTTCCATACTTCCACCCGGCCATGTCTCATAATTGTATAATGATCTATATTTTCGTTAATTTATTTGATAATAAAGCATTTCAAACAGCCAATATTGCTATATGTAATAGGTCCGGCCCCGGCAGCCAATATTGCTATATGTCAGTATGTGATAGGTCCGAACCCGGCAGTCATACCCCGACAAACAAGTCTGAAAAATATATACAGGCAGATATTGAAGCACTTCCCTACGCCAGTGCACCACAACTGGGTTATCAAAGGTCGTGGACATTGACTTGGTTGTCGATGTTATGTCTGTCCGTGCGTCGTACCTGTGTTCTCGTCCGGGTCGTATTAAGGCGTTTCGTGATAGCATTGTTACTGTCATAACCGAATACGCAGGCGACGACCTCGTCATTGTGTGTTCACTCGTCGTCGTCGTCGTCGCACTTCCCTAGCTCAAAATCATGGTATCCTATACCTGTATACTTCTGTTTAATTGATGTATTTTCAAACTTGATATTTGTATATCTGTTTGTTTCATTTCATTTTTAAGTGTGGCTTGAAGGTTATGGTATATTTTTTCCACGGGCTTTCTTATGGGACCCGGGCCGGAGGCGGATGCCCCATGCTCTCCCCCCCCCCCTTCCCCTCCGCCTTCTTCCCCGTACTATTGTCACGCCACTGGTGGCTTCATGGCTTTAAACATGTCATTTTACTGATGGATGCGTCTATACCTATGTGCCATATATTAGGTTTGAAATCGAGACTGTCAATTTCAACCGACATTTTTCATGATTTTAACTGGTCATATGATTCAGGAATCAAACTTGTGTTTGATTTCTTCTGTGTGATACGACGGTTGTACCCAATCAGAAATTAAGATATACCTGTGTTCATATGAAAATGGCATGTGAGACAGGCCCCATGGAAATTGTTCATGACCCCTCCCAATTCATACGCCTGATAGCCAATGATGGTACTTCCTTTTCTTTATAGCTGCCGAAGAGGTTCGTGGTGTTCTGAGGATGTACAAGAAGGCATTAATAAACAACATAAGACCATTTGAACTAATCAAACATCTACGCGAGCAGATGGTCATAAATGCTGAAAGGGGTAAAGAAATACGACGGGCGGGAAAAGGGAAAAACGAGGAGACATGTGAAGCCATATTTGCTGAACTCTTATCGCGGGGCAAACGGGAATACGAAGTTTTTATTGTAGGACTTAGAAAGCAAGATGTGAATCTACTGGCTGATCTATTGGAGGAGAAACACGTGTCAAGTAAGACATTTTTGTTCTATTATTCAAGGAAAACTTCTCACCCACATAGTAAATTTCAGCATAATCTTCTACAGTAATAATAATGCTCCTTGTCACATGCCGTTTATATTATTTCCAGGCTCTATCACCGTGCAAATTTATAAGTCTAGGCCTACTCTAAAATTCTCTGGCGTATTATAAATATACTATTTTAACGTCCCGCTTATAGTAGACCCTGGATTACGTTAGAATTTGGTTAACGCACTCTGACGCTATTGATAGATATTAGGAGCGGCGACGTAGCATGATTTGATTGAAATTCGCAATAACATTAAACCTTTACCTGCATGCATAGGCGTACGTGAGTAATTTCAATGGGGGGAGGGGCTGAAAATTTCCGAAATTACATACATGTTTGTAAACTTTGTACATGCATACAAAAAAACTGAATGTTATACTCAGTTAGGGACGGATTCGTAAGGGAGGGGGGGGGGGCATGGGCCTCTGAGATTTTCCGATTATACTTTTTTTACTATGCTAATTTCTAGCTATTGTTTAGGTAAATTCTCGGGAAATTTCATTCAATGTTTGGAAAATCTCTTTCAATATTTGGAAATTTTCCTTCATTTTCATGCAATTCCAAGTTTCGGAAAATTTCCTTCATTTAGGAGAAATTTTCGGTAATTTTTCATCAATTATCGGGAAATACTGCCATTTATTTTACCAAAATTTCCAATGATTTTACAGAAAATTCTCAATCGAAAGAAAGCATGCAATAGGGGAGGTGAAAACCTTTCAGGAGTTACCCTACTCCCCAAGACCAAAAGACTCCGCACCTTTGTGCCAATAATGCAAATAATGATGACAAAACTCATGAAACACGTTGCCATATCATCCCTGGTTTGGTTTGGCTTGGCCCCCGTGACATTTTATCCTGGCTCCGCCTCTGGCGTTACTTCCTTATCAGATTCTTCGCACGTAGCCGATTACTGAAATGGTCAATTCTGTCAGCAACGAATTTGTGAAATAATTTAGTATTCCCGCTATGCATATATCATGAGGTAGAACTTGTCGATAATGATAAACACGTACACATTTGTCCAACATGATTTTTTTGCTATTTTAAAAATGAATCAAAAACTCAAAAGTTAAATTCTGAATTTTCAATTCTATTTTTCCGTTTCTGATTAATTAATCTGATTAGTTTCACTTTTTTGTACGTTTTATCTATCTATAAAAAATGTCAAACAATTTCCTGAAAATTGCGTAAATGCCCCGTACGCTAATATGCCTGCATGGGTATATCATATAGATATATGTAGTGGGTCGAAAGGATCATACGATCCCCTGAAGTGAAAAGGTCCAGAAAATACGCTTGTAAACGATGATTTTTTCTTTCACGCTTTTCAGTTATACAAATTTACAAGTAGCATATGAATAGTGTAACAACTGACTGCTATCCCCCCCCTCCCTCTTAAATATTCAAATAAAATGTTTGGAGGCTGGCTACGATCTGACGCAGCGTTGACAAAGGCCTCTTACTCCGGGCCCTCTCCCATCTCTCTACTTTCGCATTAAGCTGGGCCCTCTCGCTTTTATTGATGACACCAAAGATCAGGGCCTTCTAAAGCATCCCAGTCCGACTCTTGATAGGAAAGCAAGCGATGCCCATTCTGTCACAAATCGTTTATGTTCACAATTCACGTGGTAAATAATACATGTTTTTTTCTCAACAGAACTTATAGATATTATTGAACCATGCTCCAAAAAACTAGGACACCACTGGAAAAGACTAGCACTTGAACTAGGTACTGCCGGGTTCGTTCCAAAAGTGGAATCTAAATACTCGCGCATCAGGGAACAAGCTCTTTACAGTTTGCTACTATGGGAAGAAACATCAGGAATATCAGCAACTGAGAAGAGACTACTTGATTCGTTGCAAGCATTGGAAATGAAAAGAGCTGTCAGTAAGTATCCTCTCGCCCATACTCTTTAGTCCATTGGTGGTTCATTTTGATATTAAGATTTTCACCCCTTGTGGTGAGAGGTGCGAGTATCCCGCAGGGTGTCATAGCCCTATCTTTAAAGTATTAAATCTGGACATACCCCTGAACCAACTTCGACGTTTTGGCAATTCTGTTTGTCTATGTAGGCATACGTCTGTACGTCACAAGCTAATTTATGTCTCGAGATAAAAAGTTTTTATACACAATTGTTTACTTCTTGGACGATGGAAACAGTAAAACAAAAGTTTGGAATGCACTCTAAAAAAAATTGGTAAAATTTGACTAGACTGGTCCAATTTTGATCATAGTTACATCAAATTTTGACCATTGGTGCATAGTAAATCTTGTCATGGTCAAATTTAGCCATTCCTTTTTAAGAATTTGTATTTATTTGTACGTATGTACTATAGCTGGCGCACCTGTAAGTATAAGTCATGGCTTCGAGTGCTTTTAGGTTCCAATGCGATAGCTTCAGGAACATATGTGGTTATGATGGCATGTGTATGTATGGGTGTATGTGTATGTTTGTGATAGCCAGCTCATAAACGCGATATCTCAAGAACGATATCTCAAGAACGATACACTGGATTCATGTCATGTGGTACATAAATATCCCATGGCCAGTAGTTGTGCTGTATAGTTTTTGGTAGTGATATCATGCATATTAATGAGTAGGCGGGGCTTAATGTAAAAATCTTGAAATATTTATGTTTTAACAACCGCATGTCTGTTTTGTTTCATATTTAGCATAATTATGATGTTAGCTGGTGTGTACATGTTCACAATGTAGAAACAATGAATTTAATAAATATGCATAGCGGGCGGGGCCTAATATGATTTTGTTGAAAAGAGCTTGTAAACACGGTATCTCAAGAACTATGCATGGGATTCACTTCATAGGTGAAACACAGATAGCCCATGGTCTGTAGATGTGCCATGTTGTTTTTTGGCTTGATTTTATGCATATTAATGAGTAAACAATGGGCATAAAGTAAAAAAAAAAATGAATTGTTCATACTTTAACAACTACATGTGTTTTGTTTCATAATTGGGATAATTATGATATTAGCTGGTGTGTACATGTTCATGATGTAAAAATGTTGAATTTCATTAATATGCATATTGGACGGGCTTAACATTTTGTTGAAAAGAACTTGTAAACACGGTATCTCAAGAACGGTAAATTGGGGCCATGTCATATTTGGTACACAGATAGCCCATGGTCTGTAGATGTGCCTATTGTTTTTGGTGGTGATATCATGCATATTAATAAGTTGGAGGGGCTTTAAAGTAAAAATAATGAAAAAGTGATAAATGAGCAACTGTATGTCCGCTTTGCATGAATGGGCATGATAATTTTGTTGCTTGTATACATGCTTATGTTATCAGCAGATGTAATTATATGCATGGTGGGCATGGCTTAATGTGATTGTGCTAAATGATGTAAACACCATACCGTACCCCATGAATGATACATCAAATTTATGCTGTATCACGTACACAGATGGGTCATGGTCTGTACATATGTTGTTGTGGTAGTGAGTATAAATGAGTAGTGGGGCTTACTAAAAAATTCTTGCGATAGGATAAATGAGCAATCATTTTTGCATCATACTTGCTATAATAATGTTGTTGATTATTGTGCAAATTGCTATTGTTGTCAACATTTTAATTTTTATTGGTGGGTGTGGTTTATTAATAAATATCCTGGAACAAATATTTCATGATATGCAATGACATAACAGTTCATACAAATTTTGCAAATCAATCAGCTTATGAAAAAGAAGCATCGGAACCACAAAACCTTTTAGTTCTGGTTGTAACTAACAAAATGGAAATCTTGATTTTTTTTTGCAGTGTACATGAAGAAATTGTCAAATCCAAAAAGCGGCAAGAAGCGAGGAAAGGGCAAAAAGTCTGGTAGGTTACGAAACAGCTAAATGACTATCCACATGATTCTTCTCAACCTGTCACTAGATTATATCAAATATGTTAATTTGTGTTCAAGGATTAATCGAACCCAGGTTTAATTCAACCCCCTCCACCACGGCGTCATTTTACCCTATCTACCAAGGTATTAAATTACCCCTAGTTAAAGGAAGGTTTCATTTTACAGTACCTTTGGAACAGGAACATTATTTTACCACTTGACCAGGAAGGTGCACATGTTGTGATACCCATTGACAAGGTGTCTTTGTACCTCCCCCTCAAACATGGAGGTGCCATTTTACCCTGCCCATCAGGGTGGTTTTATTTTATCCCTTGAATGGAATTTGGCAGTTTATCCCCATGACCAAGAATTTGGCATTTGACCCCTTTGACAAGGGATTTGACATTTCCCCTCTTTGACCTGACCAGAGAGATGCCATCTTATCCCCTCTCATGACATCCATTGGTTTAAAATGATGATACTGACATCCATTGGTTTAAAATGATCATTTATATGATAGAGGGCTATTATATAATAGAGGACCATTAAAGAAACAAATTGGTGAAACCATGTTGATATCTTATTCCGTTTAGGAGTTATTAATAGCACTTCAAAGAGTTTACAAGTGTGTTGAAAAGTGACCTTGCAGTGTGATGGGAATTTGTGGATGGGTCACACCCACCTCCTTACTGGCTCCCCATCCCTCTGCAACAATTGTCATTTCCCCACAGTCTACCACATCCTCCTTGCCTGCCCAAACCTCCCCAGAGTTTCTTGCAAGAGCTGAGCCCTTCCAGAAAAACTCCCCGGATAAAATTATCTTCTTTCTTCATCATGCCTCCCTCTACAACCATAGTCCTCTTCCACCCCCTCTATACCTACTTTTACCCCCATTTTTTACCCTTTGCACTTTCTTTTCTAAACCCGGCTTCCTGGTTTCAAGCCCCCATACTTCTCTCAGACTCCTCCTATTTTCTTTTCTTCCTATCTCTGGAATGATCTAGCCTCTCAGGCACAATTTGACCCTCACTGTCATTAAGCCCTCATCAAAATAACTTTTTAACACACTTGTAAAATCTTTGAAATACAATTACTCCTAAACAGAATAAGATATCAACGTGGTTTCCTCACCAATTTGTTTCTTTGATAGTCCTCTATCATATAAACATGAAAGCGAAGTATTATGAAAGGCTAAAATTTAATTAATACTTTTCTGAACACTTGATCTCATTTCAATTTTTTCCTGTACTTTTCAGCGAAGAAAAAGAAGTAATCAACGCCACTGATGACGTCTCTGATGAGTCTGCAGTGACAAAACAGAACACTCACTGGCTTTGAAATCTGGCATTCCTTTCGGTCGGTGTTGACAACAGTGCAATAGGACCTTTTCATTTGGTCCAGGGATCTCAATACCATGTCTGGTTGGCCATGTAATCCGCCTTCAGCAAATGTTCATGATAAACGTTTATACACCACATAATTAGAAGTATGCACCCACGGTTGTCGCACCCACGATTGTATGCTTGAGCAGTACTGAATGTAGAATTTTCTGATGGCAGTGGCAAGCAGACTGCAATTCTCAACAAAACTAGGGGGACAGGTTTTTTTAAATGTTGCCTGAAAGTATATAAAGTCCTCTGAATCACACCAGGAATTACAGCCTGGGTAGAGAGCACGTCTTACTTTCTGGCTTGTGTTCCATACACGAGTTAAAGGAGGGTCCACATTTGTATTTATATATAAAATGATTGTGATGTTTCAGTTTTATTCATATTTTTAGCAATGAGGAGGGGAAAGCTCAAGTCTGTTAAGATTTTATATTCTGAAGTATTCTTCAACTTATTACGTCTTCAAATCCAAACTTGTAATGTGAACTGGCAGACTGCTATGTATTGTTATAAATTGGGTGTGGTAAAGATTACCATAAATCAACGAAAAGACAGTCACATTTTCAATGACAGAAACATAAAGATAATGCATTACATTCCAATCCACAGTGCACACATTACAAATTTGCATGAAACACAAATTTTTCATTTGAGTTTGTATTTATATTTTATTGAAGGATGTACAGATTGGTATAAAATGCAGCGCTACCCACCGAGAGTGTAGAGGGAGGGGTGAAGTCACAATCAAATTGCCTATCAAAAGTGTTGGGGCAGGGGGAGGATCATTTTAAGATAAACTCACAACGTAAAAAAAGAAATAATCCTGCCTTTGTTTGCAACTAATAATGGAAGGATCGCACTTGATGCACATTAGGATACCATGCAATGCAGATGACAAGAATATGCTGCAATATTTTTGCGCCATCCTATTAGCGTATGTTAGACAGGATGAGTTGCAGACAATAAATATCAATTGTAGATTTTTCTATTTAAATGATGCACAATCAATCATCTAAATTTGAGATGAATTATTTTTCTTCACAAACATTGTTTTAAGTAATATCATTATTGTTATTCCTTTAAAATTTGAATCATGATTAATTGAGTAAGTGCCTTAAATATATGAAAGAAAAGCTGTTTAAGTACCAACCAAGATATATTTCATTTCTATAATTGTTTAAGTATAGATACCTTTCCAGAAAAGAGGTGGAATCAACAGGATGCTTACTCCCCCTCCCCCCCCCCCTCCTTCCTTCTCCTCCCAGGACAAATAAACTGTTTGTCTACTAAGGGAAACATAAAGACTGGAATCAATTTAAGATCTTGCTAGGGCCACCTATAATGTTTCCCTATCCTTCTTACTTTGTCCCCTTAAGCAGGGTCGTAAAGAAACAGAACAGGTATTTGGGGGGTTTATATTACCCAAAATGTCTTCTTGACACTACCCTCTAAAAAAAAATCCTGAAAAGAATCAATTATGTATAATATCAACAAATATAACAAGATACAAAAATTTAGTTTCGTTGGGCAAAATTTTATTAAAATTTACAAGACACAACAATAAACAATCTTATTCAGCATTTTATGATTCAAACACTTTTCAAAGATGAAAACTTTATTTTAATTTGTAAATGACAAAAAATTATACATGTGATTAACAGAATATCAAATGTGCCTCTCACACTGCATAACTTAACGGATTGTATGAATTAACTTATCCACAATTTTTATTGCAATCAAGAGAGACAAATGCAGGATAAAAAAAAAAAAAAAAAAAAACTTCTTTCAAAAATAATTAGTTCCTTCATGCTTCTTCCTCATTAGCCCTGATGTTACTTGTTTAAAAAATATATATAAAAAAATGGGGAAAAAACCATCTATAGAAACAATCACAGGTCATTTGAAATTGACCCTCACTTCAGTGATTTCAATGCCCTTTAACATCAACTAAAAACAACACAACACCATATACATTTTGAGATACCCATCACCCTTCTATGAAAAGACATCTAATTAGTTCCATCTGGGAGGGGGAGGGACACTTGATTTCACCAGTTCGGGGGGGGAGGGACACTTGATTTCACCAGTTCGGGGAGGGGAAGGGACACTTGATTTCACCAGTTCGAGGAGGGAAAGGGACACTTGATTTCACTAGTTCGGGGAGGGGGAGGGACACTTGATTTCACCAGTTCTGGCAGGTCACTACACCCAAACACCATTGGTAAGCAACACTATAAAACTGCAGCTCATACCTCAATTATTTCTCCCTTAGTCAGAACAGACGTCCCATCAATGGTCCGCTAAGAATGGCTTGCATCTCCTCAAGCAGATTACCTGATTACAGCTTCATAAATGATTCTCAAAGAAAAGGTATTGTGGCAGATTAAATAATATATGTAATAGAACATAATAGATATGATTGTAAATTTATGTACATTCAGAAATTCTTTCCCACACTTTTTAGATTTCCCATTCTTTACCTCTCTAACCCCCCCCCCCCCTCCCCTCTCTTTATCTTACCCATCACCACCTTCATTCATCTTGTCTTCCACCAGGGTTGTTAGGAGTGTGTACGGGCCTAATTGACATATCTGAGTAAGTGTTGTTAAGAGTGTGTGCGGGCCTAATTGACATATCTGAGTAAGTTGATACACAGCTTTTTCAATCAATCACCACACAAATTTGCCTAGCAACAAAATCTGCATAACTTTTAGTGGGCCAAAATTTATACACATGCTCATGCAGTCAATGCAATATACTGCACAAAACAAATTTCTGCACACAGACTTAAATGACGACAAGATGATGAACAAAAATTGCGCCCATGGGCCTACTACGGGCTTTGTAAATCCCAATTCCCATTACCCAGAACAGTTAGGAATGGAATTTGTTTATTCCTTTTGTTAAAAACTCTTAAGATCTGGAGAAGTGGCATAAATGACTCGCAGCAGGCCACATGAATATCTAAATGTCATTGCATGGTCATGCATGATTGCAGATTTGAGGTTTGTTTGCCCCCCCCCTTTCCCACCTAATTACTGTGTTGCTATGGCCTATTTCCTTACTTGGAGAGGTCAATTGGTATCATACACCTACCAAACAAAACCACTATCAAACAGTCTTTGATCATCATTCACCAACTGTTTTGAATATAATTCAGGCCTTAAAAAAATTTTGACTGAAAAAGGCATTAAGCTAAAATGTAAAATAAAAAGAAACACATTGATTACAAGACAGGCTCATTTGGCAGTAATATTTTCAAAGTTATAGCTAAGGTAGACTAAGCTAGGGTGACCTCTAACAGTGCCATTTTCCTATCTGGCACTGACCCTGTCCATAAACAAAACTTGGATGGTGGGGAAACGATCTATGGCTGAGGAGGTTGCCCTAACTCAATTACTATAAAAGTTCCAAGTCAATTCATTGAAACAAAGGAATAATTTTACTGGCAAGAGAAAACAAAACGAAGACCTAGTAATGAGTTCAAAATATTGTGCAAAGGTATGAGCATGTTAACACTCAGCCAAAGTATGAAGGTGGATTATTCAGGAGTCTCTAGAATATTCAATGATGCTTTTCTGACATGTGATGGTACTGATAATCTTGACATGAATGTTCAACCAATCATTTATGAATACTTAATTCATTTTTCAATGATAATATTAAAAATTCCATCTCTGTTATTTTCAAATTCCCGTGAATTAGCCAAAATTACAACCTCACTTTTTGACCTCACGAGAGCTCCTTTAAGGGTATAAATATATCTCTATATTCATTCATATTTTCATTACACTGAGCAGCTATTAATTCAACTTGAACATTACACAACATTTAACTTCTATTTTTTACAAACACTTCTACCACACTTGAATGACAATTCATACCTCGTTAGGGCCTTTCTTACAACCCGTGGTGCCTTCCTGATTGCTCCGTAGAACTTCTAGCTTTCTCCTCATGGATGGAGTTGATAAAAGCTGAGAGCTAAGAGGTTTGTGCATTAAATAATATGTAACGTTATGTTTCCTGGTTTCACGATTAAAGGACGGTGACACTAATAAGAGGGGCTACCTAGATTGTTTTTATAAACTTTGAAACTCGTGAAAGTACCCAAAAATTTCATTACAATTAATTGCAAGTATTTAATTTTACAGCTATTGCTTTAAACTTCTAAGAAAAAAAGTGTGCAGTTGTGATGCTATCAATTCTAATGCGAACATTACAGAAGGAGATTAACAATAATTATGGTTGATTTGTTGATGTTTAACGGCACTGCAACAGTCAAGAAAAAGATTCAAATGTGCCAAGAGGGTGTTAAAAACTAAGGTGCTTGAGTTAGGAAAGAGAGGTGAGTGAAGGTAATAAAAGGAAGGTAAGGGAAGGAAAAGGAGATTTAGATCAGGTGGAATAAATTGCTGTTGCGGAGAAAGGTGATGAAGATGGAGGTAGGATGAATATAAAACTCATTTAATGCCACTTAAGTTGAGATAATTTGACTTATCATCCATATACCCCTATGTTCATCGTTTAAGCCCCTGCAAAATAATTGTGACCCTGCTCCATCATAATATCATGCACTAAAGCAAATATGTCTATAATCGAAAACAGAGAATAATAATAACTTCTTTTATTCAATTTCATATTAACAGCAATTCATTAGCATTCCCCTAAATATTGGCTTGGCACACCTTTCATATACAAAAAAATCTAAAGCATTCCTTGAGTAAGATAAAATAGACAAAACTGATCCACCATGCCCTACATCCAATATTAAAGCATTTGTCAACTTCAAAATATTGTATAACCTTGACGGAGACCGGTTACATGGGAATAATATTGTCGAGGATTAAAAAGATGAGTCCAGTGGTCAGTCATGTCTATCTAAACGAGGTGAGAAAATATTTTTGTCAGAATTATCACAACATAATAATCTCTTTCCCACGAGATAATATCTCCTTCCCTAGGAGACATATTGTTCACATAAGATATTATCTTGTTCCCATTATCTTTTTCTCACAACTAATTCTGTCAAAGATATTTTAACACTATGTCCCCTTCATACTTTCATATAATCTTGTGATATAGAGAACAAAAAAGATAAACAAAACTGTGAATAAACTATTTTGACATCCACTTTCAATCAGGAGAATTTAATCAATTTTAAAAGATACCACAAATTTCTTTCAACAATTGTGTTTTTCAACGTGAATGAACTTTTTCAACGTGAATGGTGTTTTTCAATGTAATGGTCTTTTCAACGTGAATGGTGTTTCTCAACGTGAATGGTGTTTTTCAATGTAATGGTGTTCTTCAACGTGAATGGTGTAGGACTTCTCCTGTAGAGTAGTCAACACATCCTCACTTTCTCAACATTTGTTAAGGAAGTGTTTTGTGTTTTATAGACTTCAATTCATCATTTTCTTCTTCCTGAAAATAGTTTTAAATTTTTTTCTCAGTTATTTTACATGGCTGAGTACCAGCACTGCTTGGGAGTTAAGCTGCAATGGACTGCCGTCCTACACGGGGGAGTCATGTGCTCTCGTCCACTTATGCCAAGAAAACCAAGGATAAGCACCGGCCTGATGGGCCTTCATGGCTTGAGAATGGATTCTAAGTGACATATCTAGCAATCTCAAGCCACAAAATCAAAGACTTCTGAGGAATGTGATGTCATGGCTAGTCTGATTTCAGTTGTTATTTCAAGTATTTTAAAACTTTTATCTCCTTAAAGGAATAACACTTTCTTCACCAATTTCTTCCTTTCATATGAGATAAACATGCATGACCACTCAACTCATCTTTGAAGTCAGTTTTATAAGAGCAAATGGTTCTCTACACCATCTATTCATAAATAATATAACCAATCATTTTGTACCAACAAAACTAAACATGAACCTATTCATAATAAATATCAATTCTACATTCAAATATTGATTCTAAAATGAAATAATGATTATTTTAATAGAGAAAACCACATAACTGGTTGGTCCACAGTCATAGACCATTTCAAACCGATTTTAGCCAAATGTGATTACTTCGACCAATCAACTGTTGGGGGAGAATTTTCCCATTCTTACCCAACCAATCATCTGCAGTTACTGGCGGAAAAGTTGTAAGCAACAGTGCGGGCACATACTACCTTCAAGTATAATACATACATGCATGATACATGATTAGCATTTAAAAGCATTTTTCATATGCTTTGTCCCATAGCCTATGTGAATTGTGCCATCGTCCAAGAATCCCCCCGTATTTGATTGGTTGATAAGATTCCCCAATACACGATTGATCTATTATGGACAAGTATATATCGACCATGTGACATTTTTTAAATTACATTTCTGGAAATTGCTGATTCAGGTCTAAAATCAGTTCTTTACAGATTATCATTCAAACATTACCATTAAATGTTTCCAAGACAATTAAAATCAAATGTTCTGCTAATCTTTAACTTATATTTCACTACATTAAACAAAAGAATTTGCAACTTAGCAAATCCAAACAAAAAAATACCTCAGTTTATTGTTTTTAAAAGCAGGCCACCCACCTCAGCTATAACGGAGGTCTTGGAAGAGAAAATGTCCATTAATGTTCACTACACATCGGCGCTGCTCCCAACGTCAGATAAAGTTCAATTCGCTCAGAAGTACCACGAGGAACATCCGCAAAGAAATCAGCTCAGCGTGTAAATTCCGCATTGAGAAGAGGATAGCTCTCGAAAATACAGATAAATATATACAATATAAAGACCATACCCATGCACATGGTATTCACTAGGAAAAATATTACAAACGTCTGACCTATACAGATTCTGTGCTAGAACCGGCAGTCCAGATCCATTTGGGGTCTTCTAGTTGTTCAATTACAGTGCCAAGCAAAATACAGTCAACGCTGTAAAAGAAAATAAAAGAAAGAAGACAACAACAAATTAACAGGTGTGTTACGCTTGGAAAAAGGGTGATAATAAAAAAAAAAAAAAAAAAAAAGTGTTGTGAAAAGAAAATCTTTTGCCAAAAGGAGGAGTTTTTTGAGTAAATTCATTTTAGGTCAGAGCCTCATATTTATCCTATGTAAGTTTTTAAGTTTCAGTAACTAAACTCACTTTATGCCTTATCCCAATCAATTCTTAAGTGTCAGAAAGAAATTACATCAGTAAAAATTTGTTCGCTACATGTCTTGAAGCAATTTGCAGCATTTTTTCAAGATTTTGCCCACTATGCACTGAAAAGTCAAAGCGTACAAATTCCTGATGTATGAAATTGGTTATGTCTTAGCTATGACCTCTTAAATAATGAATAAAAAATAATAATTCCTAGCATTTATAAGGCGCTAATTATAACTAACTTCATAGTTGTCAGAAACGCCAAAAAGTTGTGCTTTGAGTCAAATCCTCTAGGCAGAAGCTCGATATCAGCGCCCTCAACTTGACTGGACCGGAAGAGGAAGTGAAATTAACACCGCATTTTCACGCTTCTCTTTTCGAATAGTGTTCAGAGAACTAGGCAGGGTGACTCTCCTACCGTCGGTACCGCCATTTAACGTCATCATCCGATAGACGATGAGCGCCATCCAACCATTGGTCGACTTCTCCCAACAGCCATATGAGGGGTAGGTGCTGTAGATGACATACTGATGCCTTCGATGTCTGGCATATCTGTCTGCATAGCTGTGGGAAAATCTCCTAGTTGTATCTCGTCAGACTCGAACCTGGAACCTTCAGCATCTCAGTCATTCGCTCTACCATAAGCCACCCGTCGCACCTAATATTTATTTGCTCCTCTTTATTTCAAAACCAGACTTATTTAACAACTTTTTCAATAACAATAATACACTTAGGAGACTTGACTTTATGATTCTTCTTTATTTTGTTAAAAAAGATATTGTTTGAAAATATCATGACTTCTTTGGTCTTTGTTTATAAGTTTTGTGGTTGTATGTAAGGTCATGGTGTACCACAGAACTGTAAAAAGAGTAAATGTGGTAAACTGTATAAGGCAGCCTAAAGTGATGATACAAACTACCAGTGAAGGTTGCTGTTACCAGACTCCCTACCCTCTGTTTCAGTTTCAACATTCGTAATCTATTTAGCCCCAATCCTTATCGAAGCGAAAGCATTTTATCTTGAACACATCTTTTGGCCAAATATTGTACTTTGGTCCAAATAGAAGATTTCTGCCTCTAGATTGTAGAGTTCGGTTCAAAATTGAAGAATTTTGACCCAAAATTGTTAATTGTTCTTTGACAACGAAAAGCTTGGTATAAGATTGTATATAGCTGTAGTAAATATTTTGGCTTTTTTGACGGAGGGGGAGGGGGTGGTTCTTTAACCTAATAAAGATGTAACTGGGAACTTCTAAGTATATCATAAATATATTTTTATATTGTGAATAAAAAAATAAAAAACTTGTTCTAAACACCGGTGGTTCAAAACACTTCTTGATAAACAAGATTGCCTTTTATACAAAGAGCAAATGAGATGCACTTTACGATAGAATGGCAATCCTACTTAAAGACTAGAATAGCATTTCTTCAAATTCTTGCAGATTATTTCTCAAAAGAACTGAACACCAAACCAAAATGGCATGAATAATTCCAACATACAGAGAAAAAAAGAGTATGGAGAAATTAATAGACAGCGCCACTTTGCAGCTACTGTATGAGTCAAAGCACGCAGAGGTTGCTTTATATTTTTTTGTCTGGCGTATTTGGTTACGACAACCCCTTGATTTTCAGCGTATTTTGTCAATTTGCTGTCGTATGTACAGGGCACTGCGTAATGTACAGGGCACCGCGTAATGTACAGGGCACCGCGTAATGTACAGGGCACCGCCTAATGTACAGGGCACCGCGTAATGTACAGGGCACCGCGTAATGAACAGGGCACCGCCTAATGTACAGGGCACCGCCTAATGTACAGGGCACCGCCTAATGTACAGGGCACCGCCTAATGTACAGGGCACCGCGTAATGTACAGGGCACCGCGTAATGTACAGGGCACCGCGTAATGTACAGGGCACGCGTAATGTACAGGGCACCGCGAATGTACAGGGCACCGCGTAATGTACAGGGCACCGCGTAATGTACAGGGCAATCACCGCGTAATGTACAGGGCACCGCGTAATGTACAGGGCACCGCGTAATGTACAGGGCACCGGAATGTACAGGGCACCGCGTAATGTACAGGGCACCGCGTAATGTACAGGGCACCGCGAATGTACAGGGCACCGCGTAATGTACAGGGCACCGCGTAATGTACAGGGCACCGCGTAATGTACAGGGCACCGCGTAATGTACAGGGCACCGCGTAATGTACAGGGCACCGCGTAATGTACAGGGCACCGCGTAATGTACAGGGCACCGCGTAATGTACAGGGCACCGCGAATGTACAGGGCACCGCGTAATGTACAGGGCACCGCGAATGTACAGGGCACCGCGTAATGTACAGGGCACCGCGAATGTACAGGGCACGCGAATGTACAGGGCACCGCGTAATGTACAGGGCACCGCGTAATGTACAGGGCACCGCGTAATGTACAGGGCACCGCGTAATGTACGTCAAATTTGTCGTTAACGCGAGCCCTGAATGCATGTCGCCAAGAGGAATACAAATTTCCTATACTATGCTTCCAAATCAAGTAATAAGTTAGTTGATGTGTTAACGTATCTGTACCACCATCATAGCACAGCTGACACAAACACTGTTCAATGAGCTTAAGAGGCTGCTTCTAATGAATCATTAGTTTGGCCTGCTAAATTGTCTACTTTGAATTTGATACTTTTCAAGCCAAGCTAAATCCATCCAGCCATTAGGCTCATAGAGCCAGTGTTTATCCCCGGTTTCAATGGCGCAAGTAGAGCTGTGAATGTTTAGGGATTTTAGTAAACGTGTACATGCCAAAAAAAGCAAGCGTGTATCGTTTACACGCATTTAGTACTGTAATTTTGGAAATACACCAAAATTGCCAAAAAAAACCCGCACAACCAGTATGGCAAAAGTATTGATTCAATTGCCAAAATAGACACTCAAATTTTGCTTTCCAAATCGTAAAAAGTTTACTTCTACAGTATAAATCATCATTTTTACGAAAAATATGCATGGAATGAACAGAAAGAACAGATAAACTCTACATCGCGAAAGTTTTTTTGCCGTACTCGCTACGTACGGCTTTCAAAGTTCCACTGTGAAAATCTCGCATACTAGGATCTATGATACCTTGCCGTAAAACATTTCAAACTACCCCACCACTCTGGAAGTTCTGAAATATCAGTCTTGTCAAAAAAATTGGCTGCCAATTTTGCGAAGCACCTAGAATTTCAGTTCTGTCAAAACCTTTTTATGTTTGTTTATTTTCCAATATTTTTTCTTTCTTACAAAATTGATTTGACTCATCAGGTAATATTTACATGTAAATGTAGTGATTGTCACGATTTAAGTATTTTGACAGTGCTTGTTGGTCGATTTAACAGCTTGTAAAATGGGCTTTGATTGCGTGGGATTTAAAGCCTTATTAATTATGGCCTAATGTTAGGCCTATTGTTAGTTTCACTGTTTACTGCTGCACATTCGCGGTGCATTTTACAAGTTAGCCTACTCAGAATTCGGCGAAATCAAAGTGCATAATATCCCCACTCATAGGTGATTACTGCTTTTGTGATTCTCACATTTAAAAAGGATTATGCTAATCGGGTTTACAGTTTGTAAAAAGTAATTGATTGGAATTTTGTCAGCCGAATGTGTGTGTGATTTGAATCATGAATGATCACATTGATTTTCAACGGCAAGAATGACTATGAAAAACAATTACTTGCAATGAAGTTTTTAGTAAAGCTTACAAGGATTTGCGAGCGTGTAGCATGTACACGCTAAACAGTCACAGCTCTAGGCGCAAGTGGATGAGAGGACAGGACGCCAGTCCATTGCAGATTGACTACCCAGCAGTGCTGGTGCTCATTTTACAGCTGAGTGGACTGAAGCAAGTTAAAGTGTCTTGCTCACAGACACAATGCAGTGCTCACATCGGGAATTGAAGCAGGTACCTTTTGAATAGAAGCATGACTTCTTAACCACTAAGCCACTGCACCTCTAAACTTGTAATACTTTTCAAACAACTATAAATTTACAAGTTGTTATGAATACTTATAATATACTATATAAATAGTACTATACAAAAACTATTAGGTACTTTTGTGGCTTACACCATGAGCACACATAGGCAAGATAATGGTATATGCAGGGAATTAATCATTAATCCATTGTGCACATTTTAGTCTGGTATTGTAGATGTGCAAAATCATATCACATGATCATATCTGATATTTTGTCAGGTGATCACATCACATGTCTATCCCTACTGCATTCTCAAACTTGTAATGTTTTAAAATACAGCTCTCTTTCACTACATATGTACCCACCCTCCTTGACCTTCAAATCTGACCGACTCAGACAGTTTCGTTAAACACACATTTCTTAAAATAAAAAAAGATAAATAAATTGTATATGGTATAAAGAAATACAAAGATGAAAAAGTGGATCAAACTTGGTAGAAATTTTATACCTCAGTAAAATACCTGTGAAAATATTGATCGCAACTAGTATCACTAATCATCCTCAGCATGGAATACCAAATATTCTGCCATCTCAGATAAAGGGCCAATCCAGTCTCTATGATGAGCCTTACCACTCACTCACGTTGAATGCTAATCTGGTCACATGACAAGAGATGGCTGCTACATACGTTATACATCCAGCTTTAGACGAGGAGGCAGCAGATTTCTTAATCAGTAATAATTAATTTATAAAATAAAATGTATATTTATAATGTACTTACTCGTCATAACACAAAATATTTAAATGTCATGTTAAATAATCTCTTTACGTTGGGAACTTTTCAGCTGAATTTTAAACAGAAAATACTGTGGGAAATATGGTTTGGTCTGGAACTGCCATACTGCTGATTGACTTAACTGACTTTCAAATCACATCTTTTTGAAGGATAATATTGTAACAAGCTTAGAAAATCAAGCAAAGAAATGCATGACATCAAAATTAATGTAATGTTATATTACTTCAGATGGTGCACTAGATTTTGACTTCCTCAATTTTAATCAAAATTTTGAGTTGTTTTCTTATGATAATTTGGTTCGATTAAAAGGCAATTCTCTCCTGTAATTTTTAAAGAGTATGAAACCCATTATAATCCGATAAAATGGACTTCTCGCTTTAGGATAATTTGATTTGATTCAATAGAAATTGTTTCCTCCCAGTTTTCTGGGGAGTTTGAAGCCCCTAATCCGATACATGCTTTTTAACTGAAAACATTCATGATTTACATCATTTTAGCCTTGGTACCTCTGAACAGATTCATCCGTATGTTTCCCCCGACACCTGCGTAAAAGATGGCTGCAGACATGGCTGACGATATCCTCTTCTTCCATAACATTCCTCTGCTTCAGTCTCTTTCAGGCAAGAGAAAAAGAACAAAGAAAGTTAATGGTCCACTTACCTATAATGAAGTGGTTCAGTCAATAGACTGAATGTCACCTTAGTTTTGGTCCTCTGTGTCCTCAGCTGCTGCTGTATTATTGGTTGTCAGATTCTTCAGGGTTGGATGGCTTCTCCTTGGACGCCTCCTTGTTGGATGGCCCCTCATTGGTAGTCCCCACCTCATTGGTAGGCCCCTCGTTGTTAATACCCTCTTTGGGAGAACCCTCCTTGGTAGCCGCTACAGCGCCCTCATCCTGTGACAACAGCTCTCCTTCCTCTGGTTTTCCTCCTGCTAAAATAGAAATTAAGAAAGGTTTATTTTATTCATGATCTAAATCTACTTCTTTTCTTTTTTAAGAAAAAGCTTATCATTATTATTCTTTAAGAGCTTCAAAATTGGCTAACAAGGCCTACTTAGTATATCTGCAGAATATGATGTTCAAATTTTTGTTACTCAGATCTTACCTCCTAGGCCTGCTTACTCCTATCAACACTTGCATAAAATTGTGTTAAAATTTGCTCAAATGTAAACGATACCCTTTTCAATAAATTTGCCTTCATAAAGTTCTATTCTTTGGAGCAGTCCAGCTTTCCTTAGTATCCAATTAATATGTGTGAATAAAAAAAAACATTACAATGCAGTACCAATAATACAAGTAACAAACATTTCCATATGTGATTAATCTTTAATTTTGGACCAAATTAACAATTTTGGGCCAAAATTCTTCAATTTTGAACCAAACTCAACAATTTTGGGGCAAAAATCTAAAATTTGGACCAAAGTACAATATTAGGCAAAAAATCTTCAATTTTGGACCAAAAAATTCTACAAATTAACAACAAAAATATTCATTTTTGAACCAAAATGCACAATTTAGAAAGAAAAATCTTCAAATTTTTCAAAACAGGTAAAGTGAATGGTTCATTTAGATGTCTTTTAGAAGGTTTAAGCCCTCAAATAATTAAAAGCTAGACATATGAACATGCCATTCTGATTAATCAAATGAAACCCCCCCCCCCTCCTCTACAAAGAAACTAAGATGTTCTCAGTACCTTGCTCTCCATTCTCTAATTTCTTCTCACTCTCCCTTTCCGACGTTCTCTTCTTATCTTTCTCATCTGAGTTATGTCTGCTCCTCCTATGATCTCTCGATCTTGACCGTCTCTCCCGGGAACGGGAACGCTTGGAACGAGAGCTGCGATCCCTCGACCTGGAACGTTTCTTTTCATCCCTACTGCGAGATCTCCTCCTACGGTCCTTGTCTCTGCTTCTACTTCTATGTTCTCGGCTTTTACGATCTCTACTGCGACTTCTATGCCTGATAAAAGAAAGCAATATAATGGTACTTATGACAATGTTAAAGAATCCATTGACAGTTAGCAACAACATAAATTTTTTAGATGAAAATATGTTCCAAACCTTTAAAATAGCAAAAAATCATTCAAATTTGTTAAAAATTTAGAATTTTATAGCATTTTGCATTTTCAGGCCTTATCATAATATATTATGCAAGTTTCTGGTATCAAATAAAAAATGTAAAAACTCTGAATTTCCATATGTTAACCCTTACTCTACCAGGGCTTTGAAAAAGCAACCCCAATTTTCAGAACTTTTTTTTTCATATGCATTTTTGACAACTTTCCTTTCATTTTCTTTCGTTACAAGTTCGGTTGAAATAGATGCTAAGATATTAATCTTTAGAGTAATTACAACTAATTTAGGAAATATTGGACAAAATTATGCAAATTAAGCAATTTTTGGCTAAATTTGATCAACAAATGGTCAACCTTTGCAGAAGTATAACTTCTTGTCAGTATTGAAAACAGAGATTTGTGTTACATATTTAGATTCTTTTTGAAATTTCCTTTCCAATGATACTAATCCATAATCTTTAGAAAGAAAGGAAAGATGAAAACACATCAAAAATGATAAAAGTCAAACGACCCCTGAAAGCTGCAGCAGAAAAATAATTACGCAGTGGTCACGGTGAGACTCGAACCCGGAGCGCTTGCATACTAGCCGCGTACATTTCCTCTGCGCCACGTAGTCGTTCGAATTGGAGAGGTGTAATATATTTCTTATAGGACAGCTTCTAAATAGAGGGGGGTATGCCTTTATTTATATATGAAATGAAAGGAAATTTCAAGCGCTTTCGAACGGCGGTTCAACAAAGCATGTGTGATGTACGGTTTGGGTACACAATGTTTTGAGAGAAAAAAACGGGTCAAAAATGGCAGAAATTCATGAAATTTTGAAGAAATTTCTCCAGAACAAAAGATTGCACGTAGAGATTATAAAAATTATACCAGAAACCAATACTATCATGTCTTAGGACTTGCGTGTTTGATTTTAAAGCAAAAATGTGATCTTGAAGTTATCGTAAGATTTAAAAAAAAAAAAAATGTAAATTATTTAGCAGTTTTTGAGTTTTACCCTTTTTCGATGTACTTTTTCCAAAAATTATGTAATATGGCCCCTATGAAAAAGTTTCATTTTGTGAAAGAAATATCCGAGTACTTCAAAATGATACCAAGATTACTCCTATAGGACTGTGGTAAAGTCGCGATTTTTATTTTAGAAAAAGGTGGTTTGAAAACGGCGATACTATCGCCGCGTGGTAGAGTAAGGGTTAACTTATTGTTTTTAATCCTAGACTAGCATTAGTTAGATGGAAGCAGCCAAACCTGACCAAGAGGTTTTGAATCTCTATCATACCCTTTTAAATGGCCAACTAAAAATCAATCAAATTTAGCTGAAGAAGACAGAATGATGATCTTCAGTGACTGAAAATCAGGATGGAAATTTAAAGAAAAGAAAGATTTTAATTGAGCTATTCTCTTTCATTCACAATTATTCCATAAATGAAAATTTTTTCAAACTTTGATTAGCCGTAACTAATAAACTATAGGTGCTTGTGACATAATTTAAAGACTTTTCTGTTCAAAACTTAAAGCTCTTTCTGGTAAAAATCTCCACATGTCCATATATCTTTTAATTGAGGGATTTCATCACCTAACTTTAACTCAACTGGACCCATTTTGCAGGGCAGCGGCGTTGTTGCATTTCACGCGTCTTTACACAGCTCAGTTACATCATACCTACAACAAACATACTACATGCTAACCTACCAGTACCAGTTCAGCAAATTTTACTGATTAAAGTTTTTTGCTCGCTTCCAATTTTTCTTCATATTTTCCTTAAGTTTTATATTTTCACCGGGTATACAAAAAATGCTTTAACGCCATCTGATTGTTCGTTTTACTCAGACAAAGCCTATATACCTGATATAAAGTGCTTTCTGCAAATATGTAAGGCCTACTGTAGGTACAGCAAAAACCCACTTTAATCAGGATCAGACGGAAATCCAAAAATTGTCTTTTTATTTCCCCGCACAAATCTATTAGTGCAACCAACGGCACAACAAGAATCTAGCATAATTACCTTATAAAAATAATCTTATATAACAACATGCATATGTATGTAAGTCAATTAAGTGTACAGTAGATGACAGTAGTTTTAACCGACAAAATGGCGATGTAAACAAAGTCACGTGACCTCGTGACGTCAGCTGAAACACCCTTATAAGGTTTCCAATAATCACATAAGTGTAAATTTGTGATGTCATAAAGTAGCTACTTGCCATTTTCTTATTCTATTAATAGGTGTCATGGATCCACAAACAACTACTCGTCTGTGATTGGTTGATTCATAGTCTGGTTCCCTATGAGCTAAAGTTGCTGCAATTTACTAAGTACACATCAAACAGACACGAGAGTTGTTTACAGTAGTAAAAAGTCATCTTTTACCTCTCTCGGCTCTTACTCTTCCTTCTCCTATCGCGATCCCTGCTCCGTGACCTCCTCTTGTCTCTTGACCTTGACCTCCGTGACCTGTCCCTCCTTTTGTCCCGCCTTTCCCTCTCTTTCTCCTTCTCCTTTTCTCGCTCCTTTTGCCTTTCTTCTTCTCGTTTCTTTTGCCTCTCCTCTCGTTCTTTTTCTCTATCATCTCGTTCTTTCTGAATTTTGGCTTCTTTATCTTCCTGTTCTTTGATTTTTTTATTCTGATGAAGAGAAAATGATAAAAATGTTGTAGAAATATGCTCACACCAATAAAGTCACGTATAATGAAAGTTTTGAGGAAAGGAATTAAACTAATCTAGCCTTAAAGTCATATCTATATACTATATAGACAGTATATCAGTTTCATCACTGAGGAAATCTCATCTTAAGAAAATTGTTTGACTTGTCACCACTAAATGTGATATCTGATATACACAAGTGGTGTCACTTCTGTAGTGGTAATTGCTTGACTTATTACCACTACATGTGATAGCTGATACACACAATTGGCTTCACATCCATAGTGGTAATTGCTTGACTTATCACCACTAAATGTGATATCTGATACACACAAGTAGCATCACTTCCGTAGTGGTAATTGCTTGACTTATTATCACTAAATGTGATATCTGATACACACAAGTGGCGTCACTTCTGTAGTGGTAATTGCTTGAGCTTGACTTATCACCACTAAATGTGATATCTGATACACACAAGTGGCATTACTACCGTAGTGGTAATTGCTTGACTTATCACCACTAAATGTGATATCTGATACACACAAGTGGCATCACTTCCGTAGTGGTAATTGCTTGATTTGTCACCACTACATGTGATATCTGATATACACAAGTGGCGTCACTTCCGTAGTGGTTATTGCTTGACTTAATACCACAAGTGGCGTCACTTTCATAGTGGCAATTGCTTCACTTATCACCACTAAATATCTAATACAAACAAGTGGCATCACTTCCGTAGTGGTAATTGCTTGATTTGTCACCACTACATGTGATATCTGATATACACAAGTGGCGTCACTTCCATAGTGGTAATTGTTTGATTTGTCACCACTACATGTGATATCTGATATACACAAGTGGCGTCACTTCCGTAGTGGTTATTGCTTGACTTGTTACCACAAGTGGCGTCACTTCCGTAGTGGTAATTGCTTGACTTGTTACCACAAGTGGCGTCACTTCCGTAGTGGTAATTGTTTGACTTGTTACCACAAGTGGCGTCACTTCCGTAGTGGTAATTGCTTGACTTGTTACCACTAAATGTGATATCTGATACCTGAAGTAGCATCACTTCCGTAGTGGTAATAGATCGGCTTGTCAATGATTGTGTAAATATTTTAACCAATATCGTCAAAATTCGGCTGTTAACTATTTTCTACCATATCCTATGGTTGCAAGTCAAGTCGTTAATACGATATCTGGCCGATAACTAATTTTCTACCATGACCAATGGTTGCAAGTCAAGTCGTTAATACAATATCTGGCCGATATATCATTTTCTACTATATCCGATGGTTGCAAGTCAAGTTGTTAAGATGATATCTGGCTATTAACTCATTTTCTACCATATCCAATGGTTGCAAGTCAAGTCGTTAATACGATATCCTGCTAATAACTCATTTTCTACCATATCCAATGGTTGCAAGTCAAGTCTTTATTACAATATCCCATCCTTTAACTCATTTTCTACCATATCCAAAGGTTGTAAATCAAGTCGTTAATATGATATCCATCCGTTAACTCACTTTTTACCATATCCAATGGTTGCAAGTCAAAGAACCTCAACAACTATTTCAATAAAATGCACTTAGTCATTGAAAGTCTACTAAACCTACCCTCAAGTTCCTTGAATCTATACTGAAACAATTTTTGTCTGTTAGGTGCACAAGATCATAGAGTTAAAAAACCTTAGTACATGGAACAAACAATTACAAAAAAAGAAATTCTTACTATCATGTCATCCAATGTTGCTTTGATCTTTGCATAGCCCATGTGCTGCTTGCCCATGAGATGATCATCGACACGAGACTGGGAATCGTTTACAATCAGGAAAGCACCGCAGATCTGACACACCTCCATCTGCTTCTCCTGCGAGAAAAGGAGCTCCATAGCTGCATCAGAATCCTAGGAAAGAGAACCAGAAAAACAGCTTTACAAGAAGTGTCTTACATAGAATGGCAAACCCAGGATGATAGCAGACGTTACTAATGTATACAAGGCTGTCACAATACGAGTGAAACACTATTGATTACATGACAAACATAGTAGGATATACCGCCTTACTGCATTTCTAAGTTCCAAATAAGCTTGCACGGTAAACCGGTAAAATCGTTTTTTACAAACCGCGGTTTCAATGATTTTGCATATGGGAAAGAAACAAAACGAAAAACCGGAAATAACGAAGTCACAAAATTTATTGAAAAAAAAACTGATGCTTTAACTTGATGGGAGCCAATTCCCAAACATTTCAAAACTTGCAAAGAGATTTGTGCCACCAGCAGCTCGTGTGAACAAGTCTTTAGCAAGCCAGGAGGTAATGTTTCAGCAAAACAAGCTTCACTGAAACCTGACAAAGAGGACATGTTGACATTCCTTGCAGTTAGCTTATAAAAGATAACAAAATGGAAATATTTGATGACTCAGCCTATTTTGAAGTTTTCTGAGCAAAGAGTTATAATTGACCATTTTTATTTAAGTTTTTTATTGACACAATAATTGGTTTCTATGACCAAAATGGAAATATTCAACAACTTTTCTGAAGTTTTCTGAGCAAAAGAGTTTATTTGAACATTTGTATTGACGTTTTTAAGTGCGGCTATGATGTTTCTATGATCATAACTTTGTGTTTAATAGTTTTTCATTGCAAAAGGATTGCAACATGATTTGTTATTAAGTTTTAAAAAGTGACTTTAATTTTATTTTGATGTTCTTTTATGTAAACTATGCCCTACATCACCTGCTATTACTACAAAAAGAAAAGAAAAGAGGGTAGCATTTAAGATGTATATATTAGTTCGTTAATTCTATCATTATTCTATCATTATCATTTCAAATTATAATCATTGTTTCATCATTGCATGTATTGCAGCGGTCTTGCTGTACCGGCATAATGTCATACGTCTTTTAACAAGTGAGTTAACTTTAAGTTAAGTTTAATACTGGAAAGTTGCGACACTCAAGTCTTTCAGTTGATAAATAACTTTTTTTGACACCCCCGCACATGGGAAAGAATAGATAGATCCAAAAAAGGGTTTTTTTTTTTTTTTTTTGTCATACATCTGCAAAGTTTCCAAAATTTTGATTTGCACAATATTCTCTTGATATACACTTATCATGCAATAATGAATGATGTATGACTCAATATCTTTGAAGTAATTCTTCAAATTTCTGTCCTAAATATTAGTCATTGAAAATGATAGGAAAGTCTATTCCTGCTTGATATTAATTGTGGGCATGGTAAAGACTCAAAAACTTTTGATCAAAATTTGCTGCACCATTTCAAAGAATTATGATAGACGTTTAAAAAATAAAGAATTTACAACAGAAAATACCAGTTGTCTTGTAGTACATCACAAAATTGCATAAAATATGCACTTTGATGACTGTTGTAAAATGGTCAATGTTTAACCAATTTTGATGACCTAATTTGCTACCATGATGGTTTTCAATACATTTAAAAAAAAATTAGAGCTTATGTTGCATCTACACCTCTATATAACTATAATAAAAGAACTCACTGTTTGTAACTGGTCCCTTTCTTCTTTCAATTTATCGCAGAGTTTAACGATACCCTGTGCCTCATCAACCTTGCCTTCCATGCCTAGTTCTTCCACTTGGGCCAGGAGCTTGTTAATCTGTTCTGATAACAGCTTTATTTGTTCTTCCTCCTTCGCTCGTGTAGGCGTCTTTAATTGCTGATGAGGAGAATAAACAAGAATGAAGATGATAACAAACAAAAAATCGTAATTTATCAATTGATTGGTCAGTGAGACATGAGGGCAGTGATAGACTAGGGGTTAAAAATATAGCGGACCACAGCACCAATAGTCTCAAAAATTCTTTCAGGTCTCCAGAAAGAAACCAGAACCAAAAGGTTTTGTGGTTCCGATGCTTTTTTTCATATCCTGATTGATTTGCAAGTTTCGTATTAACTGTCATGTCATTGCATATCATGAAATATTTGTTCCAGGATATTTATTCATAAGCCACGACCACCATGCATGATGCAGATTAATAAAATAGACATACCTATTTACAACACTAGCATGTGCACAATACTTAACATTATCATAGCAAGTATGATGCAAAACAGACATAGGGTTGCTCATATATCATACTTGAAGAATTTTAGGTTAGGCACCGCCTACTTATTAATATGCATGGTGACCACCAAAACCATTAGGGCACATCCACAGACCATGGACTATCTGTGTATCACATATAACTTGCGTCCAGTTTATCATTCTTTAGATACCGTGATTTCAAGCTTTCTTTAATCAAAATCACATTAAGCCTGCCCACTATGCATACTAATTAAATTCAACGTTTTCATACCATGAATATGTACACACTAGCTAATATCAAAACTGACCAAATATGAAATAAAACGTATATACGGTTGTTAAAATATAGGCATTTCAAGATTTTTACATTAAGCCCCCACCTACTAATTAATATGCATGACATCACAACCAAAATCAATAGGGCACATCTATGAACCATGAGCTATCTGTGTACCACATATGACATGAATCCAGTTCATTGAACTTCAGATATCATGTTTACAAGCTCTTTTCATCAAAATCATATTAAGCCCCGCCCACTATGCATAACAATGAAATTCAACATTTTCATACGATGAACATGTACACACTAGCTAATATCATAACTGTACCAAATAGAAACAAAACAGATATACGGTTGTTAAAATAATATTTCAAGATTTTTACATCAATTCTGTCTACTCATTAATATGGATGACATCACCACCAAAAACAACAGGGCACATCTACGGATCATGAGCTGTATGTACACTACATATGGCATGAATCCACTGTAATGTCCTTGAGATATCATGTTTACAAGCTGGCCATCACATACATACACACATACATATATACACACACACACACGCCATCATAACCGCATCGGTTCCTGATGCTATCGCATCGAAACCAATAAAAGGAAGATGAGGAAGGTAAGGCAGAAACGGGAACGGCACGGGCATAAAAAGTATATTAAAATATTCTAGAGATTCATGACTATTACGGTCTCACATTTTAAAAGAGCTCCTTTAACAAAAAAAATCAATTGGCTGAGAAAAAAATGTAACAAAATAAGCATCTATGCAAATGTTACTACCTCTTGTTGCTTCTGACTCATGGCTAGACGTGAATGACCTCTCCTTATGCGCTTTTCCACATCGTTCATTATGTGCTGCAGAGCTTGGAAAAACAGTTCTTCATATCCCACCTTTCCAAAGCGACTGCTCTCAGAATAGCTGTTAAAATCATGAAGAATTATTACAATAACATACAATATTCTTTGCCTAAAACATTGAAAGGAACATTCCCATGTTCTTTCGTAATCTTTCATAGGAAAGAGAAAAATATTAGAAACAATTTAGTACAAAAATCATGTTGATATGTTATTCCTACCAGGAGATATTCAAATTTTAAGGCTCACAAAAAATGCCAATAAATGAATAGGATAAGGCTCAGTATGACATCACAGCAACACATTCTCCCATAAAGTCTATGTATTTCATTAAAACCTATCATCCTTTTCTATTAGTAAAACCAGCGATAAATATAAATTGATGAAAGTTAGGTATTTATATACATTGCCAAATATACCCTACTTCAGTAACTTTAGGAAAATTGTTTCTAATCATACAGAAACAACCAATTACTGTATAAAGAAAAACATAAACATTTGCAATGTCATTATCTCTATGACATCATCAAACATGAATTCATCATACTGTACAAAAACTTTAAAATGCACTTGGGTAATCTTTCAAATCCATATCTCCTTAATGGAATATGATATCAACCTGAAATTTGTACCAAATTGGCTCTAAAACTGCACTTTTAAATAAAATTTTACAAAAAACCATGGGATATTCCTTTTTATTAAGTAATCTAATAATAATAATAATAATATCTCTCTCTCTTTATGAATTTCACCAACATTCAGCATTCAGTTTTTCCCATAGAAAAGCTTACTAATGAGGTGAGAGTATTAAAGCTGAAACAGATCTTCAAATGGTTCACATCAGTCTAGAACTGCTGATTTCTGCAAAAGGGGTTAGGATGAGAGCACACTTCGCAAGGCACTGCCATCGAGTGAGGATCAATATATTTCTGATCTATTACTTTGGCGACTTCTCAGCACACGCAGAGGTAGATAACCTATGACTTTCCCAGATGTGATTGCTAGAGACACAGGACTTTAATTCCAAGAACTAGGCATAGCTATGTCAGACAGAGGCACCTGGCAAGATGTAATCAAAGACATTTCCGCTTTTTAGGCAATGTTCAATGTTCAAAATAATTTGTAAAGCACCATTATACACAACAGAGTTATGTTCGGCAACGCTATAAAGAAAATACTTCTGCACAAAAATGAGTTTTCGTTTAAAAACATTGACATTGGAAGCAAGTTTAATATTGAGTGGCAAGGAATTCCATAAAGCTGGTGCAGCACATGTGAATAAAAGATGACCAAAAGATTGAAGTTTCCATTTTTGCGTGTGAAGAAAATGCTTGTTTGATGAACGCAGATGTCGTGAAGATGATTTGAAGTGAATGAAATCAGCCAGATATTTAAGTGCAAGTCCATGGATAGATTTAAGGTTATCAAAAGTAACTTGAATTCAATTCTGTACCACACAGGAAACCAGTGGAGTTTCTTTAATACAGGGGTGATATGGTCAAACTTATTTGAATGATATGGTCAAACTTAGTAAGAACCTCTGGTAAACAATCAACTTGACAGAAATTATTTACATGTGCAAGGTCCAAAGTTGGGTACATAATGAAATAAAGGGTAATGTGGTCAAGAAATTTGCTAGCATAACATAAATTACTGATACCATCCATCTTCCATATTAAATTACATTTTATGTCACAAAGCTTTGGTCATATTTCCTTCCTTTTGGCTTCAAAATCTATGAAAACTTGAGTGCCTTCATAACTTTAAAATTTTCTGGAGATGTCAAAGTTTGTGCACCTTTTTTGCAGTGTTAAATATTACACTTATCCTTTCACTGATAGTGGGACATCTGTGGCTACAAACTTTCACCCAAACTACCATGAAATAGAATAATATACATCAGCTAATAGAAGAAAGTTACTTCAGAATTAGTACCTCATCAGAACAGGACAGGTGCAAAATACAGTTTGCTGAAATTTAGCCAGACTTTTTACACAGCTTGTGTTGTAACTGTCATAGAATATACATTGTGTCTTTATCTGATTAAAAACACATAATACTGTTCGTTTCAAGATGGTATTTTGTGAGATATACACAGCACACTATGTGCATTTTTGGGGTGTAAAGACTTTGGCCACTTCTATACCGCTCTCAAATTATGAAAAGCTTACTTAAAGCATCTTAAGAGCAAGCTGAGAAGAGCACGTGGCGATATGATTCAGATTTTTACATTCCTAACTAGTAATGATGTTTTGACTTCCTATTATTTCTTGCATGTTTCAGCTAATCCTCAAGTGACACATGGTAAGTTTGAAGTTGACCAAAAAGTTCTCACAAATAGATATTCGGCATTTTAGCTTTTCACAAAGAGATGTTAATGAGTGGAATGGTTTGCCCGAGTAGGTAGTAAGCTCCAATTCTGTTTACAATTTTGAAGTCAACATTAATAAGTTCTTTACTAACTATGGGCATCTTTGGATTATTATTTTTGTTTTTGTGTGTGGTAGTGGTGGTGTTAGTTTGTGCTTTTTATGGGATGACTAAGCCTTCTTAGCCCGTCATTTTGTTATGTTTATCTTGGGTACATGTGACCCAGTCTCAGATTCAACTCGAGACCACTTAGCACTAAAGTGAATCAAACATTAAGCTTAGTAGTGCTTGGAAGAAAATGAATTTTACTCACGCTTTTCTTAGATGTTCATCATGTGTCTTTTCACAAGTTCCTGCAAAATAAAGCAAAATTAAAAGAAAAGGAATCAAAAGTCTTAATTTTTTTTCTCAAAAAGAATTAACAGAAATTTGTTAGTGTGATCAAAGTGGCACATGATCTTTGAAATCAAAATGCTTATTGCTATCAACTGCATCTAAAAACATGGACACTTCTTCATTAAGACTACTCTGTAAAATGGCAGAGACCATCTGACTCACCTAAATCTGATCTTGTGTTGACAAACAGTTCATTTGGACAAAATCCACACAGGAAATTCTTACAAACCTACAAAACAAGAGAGAAATTCATTTAAGAGATATGAATGACATTCCTATCATCATGAAAATATATTTGAGTATTCGGTCATCTGGGCATTTTGAACATATGGGACTCTTTGTCGGTGAAAACGTGCTACAATTTGTGCACAAGTGAACACCACACTTTTTTCTATGTACGCACGATACATATAATTCAAACTTTAAAATGATCTTTTCTATGATATTTCCTCACACATTTGCAATAATTTCCTGCCAAATTACTGAAGCGAACATAGAGATTTAGACCTCCAAAGGTAACCAATTTCACACTGGCTGTAATGCCAATGGTAAAATGCTTTTTGTTTTCACTGACAAGCTGGTTGTTCAGATTTACGCACGTTCTTGTAACGTCATCCCAAATACTCGAATAGTACAGTAACTACACTCCACAAAGTTTGCTGATTTTAGGCATAGGAAATCACCCATTGAAAAAAAAAAAAAAAAAAGCAATTTGAAGCAAAAGTCAATGGGATTTAACGCGTGCTCAAAAAAAGTTGCCCAAAATATTTAAGGTAACCAAAATTTCAGTATGATAATAAACACCAACATACATGAAAATTCATACTCTTACTTAAATATGTTTTATACAATCTCACCTGGAAATGAAAACTTAACTGCTTGAGAATGTCGAAAATGAGTAAATAAAATAAAATTCTGACCCATTTTGTTTCCACGTATGTTAAAAACGATAACACGCATTGTCAGGCAAATCTTTATGACCGTGCACGATTGATTTTGCGAGCACATTTTAAATGTCTGATAGCATACAGTGATAAGGTACACACGCTTGAAGAAAAGACAAAAAACTCGGGAAATGTTTGCGCAACATGTACAAAGGTAGATTCTTTAAAATAGCCGGCAGATCTGTCGATCTTCGTTTACATGAGTACGCTCGCGTCAATAGTACATTTGGTTAGTCTGATTACGCAATTCTCATGTTGTTCGACAATCATTTTGAGTCAATTTTGTCAAAAATCCCATTGTTTTTTCCTACTTTCGAGGAACAATTTTGTTTAGATAACCAGATTTTTGAACCTCCTAGCTACAACTTACAAGGTAAACTCATTTTTGTAACATTTGTAGATTATAACTTGGCTCACCCAAAACTCAAACCATAGGAGCACTTATCAATGGAAACTTCACCAACAATCTGACAATAAAACAACGAAGTCCTTTCAATTACATAAGCAAATCATTCTTTAAAAAATTAAGTTTTTTTCCTAATGATAAGTGCCCCTATGGTTTAAGTTTGGCTTATTTTAAGCAGTGCGTCGTCAATATTCGGTTACGCATTACGTTGAGCAATGTAAACGTTTTCCACGCTGTATTTGCACAACGACTTCTGACTGTACAGCCGATGTATATGGCTACAGTACAGTCATATGTTAATGCTATCTGACCAAGCCGTAACGTTAGCCTACGTTACGTACATGATTAGGCCTAGCCTAGTACTAAATACTCGGCCTACTAGGCCCTATGCCTAACATTACTGCCGTTGTTCATTTAAAACTACCAAAGACATTCTTAATATGACATAGGCCTAATTGTGTAATAAAAAACATAGAGCTAGGCCCTACCTCTGAGTCATCCCATCGTAATTCTTCAACTTTCTCCGAAGGCAAAACATTGCGATGTTTTCCCATCAATTCGTCGAGCAGGGCAGCTGCTGTCGTCGCCATTTTAAAAGTGTCTGAAAATGCGAGAATTTTACAAAAGATATAATTCGTTCAGAACTATGAAAATAAAAACCAAAATAATATCGAAAAAATATTTTGTAAATATTTAATCATATTTGAATCAAATGTTCCAAGAAAAATCATTTTCATAGTCGTCGTACGGGTCGTACGACGACGATGCTCTATTTATAAACGTCCCCTATTGGGGTATACATACAGTAGTCAGTACCTCATATGAGTCGTAGATTAATAAACTTGAAACTCAGTATTCTGTCATCGGCCGGGCATTTTGAACATCCGGTGTAACGTGCTAAGATAACTCAGATTAATACGGCCCTAAGCTTAGCACGTTACACCTGTACTCTTTGTTGGTAGAAAACTAAAAATGTGCTACAATTTGTGCACAAGTGAACACCACGCTTAATTCTACGTACGCACGATACATAGGCCTATATTTCATACTTCAAAATGATCTTTTCTACGATATTTCCTCCACATTTGCAACAATTTTCTGCAAAATTACCAAAGTGAACGTGGAAATTTAGGTCTCTGAAGGTGATCGATTTCACACTGGCTGTAAACTTTTGTTTTCACTAACAAACTGGTTGTTCAGATTTACGCACGTTATAACAAGGCAAATATGATGATACTTGGACTCATCCGTAGATCATTCACATATCTTGACAAAACCTCTCTAGTCCAACTCTACAAGGTATTTGTAACTACCTATGATGTATCCAGGACGAAAGGCTAGTAGCGTAAGATTCCAGACCTAGAAGTGTCAAGTAATTCGTGACTCTCGGCCTTGAAGTAAAAGCGAAAAGCCGGGCGAAAAGCCTGATTACACCAGTGCTTATCCAGCCTGTTCTTAAACAAATTTAGATTGCATGCTTCCACAACCTCCTTTGGTAAATTATTCCATAATTTGCAAATACGATTGGAGAAAAAATGATGTCGAACGCTGCTGAATGCTAATGTGATTGAAGAATTTTCCTGTATTTAGAACCTCTTGTTCTAGTATTATTACGAATAGGTAATAATTTTGCAACTCTTGAATTATATGTGAGACCATCTCATATCACCTCTTGCTCTTCTGTAAGTTATTGTTGGTAGATTCAGATTATTAAGCCTGTCAGGATATGGCAGATTACGCAAATGTGGAATAAGTTTGGTGGCTCTTCTTTGAAAATTTTCGTTTAACTCAATGTGCTTTTTCTTTGTTGTCTTCAATTTCCAAATAATACGACTGCTCATTTATTTCCTATCAGTATTCTAAACATAAAATTAGTAAATGGGGAGACTATTCTAAGAGATTGGCTTATTTGGAGCAAACATAGACAAGCGTTATTTTGTTTTCCATGCCGATTATTGAGCAAGCTGCCACCGGAAATTAGATCTGCTCTTTCTTCGGTTTCGGGCTATACCACTGAAAAGAAATGGAAAAAGCTGCATGAGAAAATTCCTGACCACCAAGGCAGTGTAAGCCACAAAATGTGTTATGTTTAATGGCGGGACATGAAGAAGAACATCAAATCAGAGTCAATAGTCGATCAGCTACTGTATCAGAATATTCAGAGCGAGTCAGAGAAATGGAAAAATCTCCTTAGTAGAATTATGGATGTGACATTGTTCTTAGGGGAAAGAGGCTTAACATTCAGAGGCACAAGTCATCTCATCGGGGATCCCAACAATGGCAATTCCATTGGTATGTTACAGCTAATTAGCCGTTACGATCCAATTCTTGACGAACATCTACGATTTAAAAAATGCTCAGAACAACAAAGTAAGAATGGCCGTTCACTATCTGTCTCCTGAGAGTCAAAATGAGTTTATCAACTGCTGTGCACAAACAGTGACCCAACGAATTCTACAAGAGCGAGAAAATGCAAAATATTGTTCTATTGTAGTGGATGCAACTCCTAACTCGGCACATGTAGAGCAGACTGTCTTTATACTTCGCTATGTCCATTGGAATGATGATAATAATGCCTATGGGTTCAAGAAAGGTCTCTCGAGTTGATAGATTGCAACCAGAAAACAGGAGAAGAAATTGCGGGGTTGATAGATGACGTCTTGGGCAAACATGGTATACCAATTGCAGAATGCCGTGGCCAAGGATATGACAATGGCAGCAACATAAGCGGCTCTTACAAAGGGGCTTAAGCTCAAATCCCCAAAAGCAACCCCCTGGCCACCTTCGCACCGTGCGTTTGTCACAGCTTGAATCTGTGTGGCGTCCATGTTGCTGAGAGCTGTCCTGATGTAATAACATTCTCTGGCATTGTACACAAACTGTATAGCTTGTTCAGTTCTAGTTCACAACGATGGGAAATTCTAAAGAAAAACATTGGTTGCTCTCTGCATAGCACGTCAGACACATGCTGGTCTGCAAGAGTTAAAAGTGTTCGTCCCTTTGCAGCACATCTACACGGACTAAAGAAAGCTACTGAGAAAGTCCAACATCTGAATCTGATGGCAGCGACCCGATCTGAGATACAAGGCATTCAGAAATATCTAAGATCGTTCAAATGCATTTTCATGTCATCTATATGATTAAAGGTTCTAACCGCTATTGATTTCAGGAACAAAGTTCTTCAAGCCCGAGATGTAACTTTGGACTCCGAAGTACAGAGCATACAAAGTCTCCTGGAAGACCTCCAATGTATGATAAGCAAATGGGACGTTATTTTGAAAAAATGCAAGTTAGTTGCGGCCAACATCGGAAATTGCACATCTTTGAAAACGTCCAACAAACCAACAAAAGCGCGAAGGTTTGAGAGACGTACCACATACCGAAGAGGAAGCAGCTCTAAGTTCAGAAGGTAACTTTAAGATAAATGTATTTTATCTTCTGATGGATTGTATTATAGCAAATTTGTCCAGACGCTTTCAGGTTATAAGAGATTTGGATTGAACCTTTGGTGTAATGTGGAAGTATCCAAGCCTTGGGATTGCGGACGTGCACAAACAGGCTGGAATCATGTGACAAGTACTATGTTGATGTTACTAATGACTTAAGGGACGAGCTAGAGCACATAAAGGTAATCCACTCAGCAAAGCTAGGGCCATCACAAATGTTACCACTCGATTTTTTGAACAAGCTTGAAGCTTCATGAGTTGAAACTGTATTCCTTGTTTCCAAACATTTGTATCATGCTGAGGATGTTCTGTAGTCTCCCAGTCACTGTTGCCCAAGGGGAGAGTTCCTTTAACACCCTAGCGAGGGTCAAAAATGTTTTGAGGTCGACAATGTGCCAGAACAGACTATCCAGTCTAGGGACACTAGCGATGGAAGCCACCCTTGCAAGGAAAGTGGGTTTCAGTGAAGTAATTCAACTATTTGCAAGCAGAAAAGCTCGCAAAGCTCATTTGGGTTCTACATCCATTTGATTTGACTGATGATAAATCGCCAGATCACAGAATTGGTAAGAGACTTTTTATCACTTAAAGTTTTAGATCGTAGCTTAATTCTGAACTAATGTGTCCTTTATATTCAGTTAATTGTTGATAAACGAATATGTATTTCAGTACCACTGTTTTACTTTACAGGTCATATCTTGTTAGATGTAAAGAAACCTGAACGCGTGAGCAGCCATTCAATAACGGTCTGTTCCAATCATCCTAAATTTGATCAACGCTACCAAAATGGGAGGCCCGGCAAAATATTTGTCCTCGGGGCCCGCACTGGCTCGCGACGGCGCTGGTAGACCACTGGTCACTGTCACTGAATGAGAAGTACAACCATTTACTAAGTGGCCTATTTGTAAGAAAGGATCTGATCCAGCTATACAATGGATCCACAATACCATATAACTTTAATTTATGAAGCAGATGTTTATGTGGCACCTTGTCAAAAGCTTTCATAAAATCGAGATATACGATGTTAACCTTCTCATTATTTTCCCATGCTAGGGACAGATCATCTAAAACCTTTAGTAATTGAAGAGAAGTAGATCTCCCTTTCATGAAACCAAACTGTTGAGGACAAATAAGATTGTTATTATAAAGATGTTCCATCAAATGGTCTCCGATAATTGATTCCATGGTTTTACTTACAACACTTTTTAGGCTCACAGGGGGATAATTTGATACTAAAGATCTGTTGCCCTTCTTGAAAATAGGTGAGATATTTGCCACCTTCCAATCATCTGGAACTGTCATATTGTCTAAGGACAGTGGGAACTAAGTAGTTAGGTATAGAGCAATGGTATCAGAACACTCATATAAAATCCTTGGATGGGTACCATCTGGTTCCGCTGACTTAGAAGCATTTAAACATTTTAATTTTTTAAGTACTGTTTTATGTGATATGGAAATAGAACTGAGAGGAACTTGAAAATTTTGTTTCTCAAAGTCAGGCATTTTATCATCATCTTCAACTGTGAATACACTTATGAAAAAATGAGACAAGATCTTGGCTTTTTCAAGGTCAGGTATAGTTAATAATGGTTTACCATGCTCATCGACCTCACTGGTCTGCAAGTGGGCTATACCCCGTTTAAAGTTTGTCCTAAATTTGGCATAACCCCAAAACTTTTAAGGGTTTGACTTAGCTTCAGATGCAATAATTTTTTTATGTTCAATCCGTGCTTTTCTGGTCATAGCACGCACTTGATTTCTCACACGACAATACTCAAAATACTTCTGGTGATCTTTTGTCTCAACATATCTCTGCCAACACCTCTTTTTATTCCTTACTTTTTTCAGAATATCCTTGCTAAGAGGAGTGGTGCCTTTCTGCTTCTTTAGACAAGTTGGATCAAAAATTGGAACATATTTATCAATAAAATCAGACCTTATCTGGAATTTTCAAACTGTGTCTGGCACCCATCAAAGAAAAAGCACATTGAGTTGATCGAAAATGTTCAAAGGAGAGCCACCAAACTTATCCCTCATTTGCGTAATCTGCCATATTCTGACAGGCTTAATAATCTGAATCTACCAACATTAACTTACAGAAGAGCAAGAGGTGATATGATTGAAGTATATAAGATGGTATCACATACATATGATTCAAGAGTTGCAAATGTATTACCTATTCGTAATAATACTAGAACAAGAGGTTCTAAAAACAGGAAAATTCTTCAATCACATTCATTCACCAGCGTTCCACATCTTTTTTTCTCCAATCGGATTTGCAAGTTATGGAATAATTTGCCAAAGGAGGTTGTGGAAGCATGCAATCTAAATTTGTTTAAGAACAGGCTGGATAAGCACTGTGTAATCGGGCTTTTCGCTTTCACTTCAAGGCCGAGAGTCACGAATTATTGGCACTTCTAGGTCTAGAATCTCAGGCTACTAGCCTTTCGTCCAGGAAACATATGTATAGATTATTGTGACGTCATCCCGAATACCCGAATTCGGTTTTCTAACTACCATGCACACACGTGGCCGTGTTTGCAGTACCGACTTAAGTCATGTGCGCGCGTGCGTGTACAGGTGTACGATCTGGTTAAAAAGGCAAGACTGCAAGACGATACAAATTGTAGTCCAGATCTGACATACAGTCCTCCTAAAGTTAAAATCAAGATTGCCACTCGTAAGAGAAATCTCCTACGGTAGGGGATTTTAGCCAAATGTAGGAGGTAGGGGCACCTACGGGGGAAATGCAAATTCTGTAGGGAAGAGTAGGGGGATTCACAAATTTAAAAAAAATAATGTTTTTTTGGCAAGATAGATAGGAAACAAGCTGGAGGTCATAGTCGAACACCAAAATTCTTAAAAAATTTCTAGCAAATCTCGTCCGAGAATCATGTATACCGTGTGTATTTCTTGCTATGAATTTATTGTACCATACCCGTATAGTGACACAGATTGCCGGTAGATCCACTGATTTAATTTTCATTAGTGTGTAGGGGAAAATTCATTTTTTGTAGATACAAAGAAAGTAAAAACGATTTTTTTTGTGGGGGAAAACTGAATTTTGTAGATGAAAAAGGGCCAAAGAGTGCAAAAGAGATGTAGATGTAGGTGAAATGCGCATGCGTGGTAGGGGAAACAGAAAAATTAGAGCGGCAGCCCTGGTTAGAATTCTAACATAGGCTTCGTGACATCCAGACATTGGTGGTCGTACCGCAAGCTGGTGTACCGTGATACAAGTATGTGTTGGCTTTTTGTTCAAGGTATAGTATTCATGTATATTCGATCACTATTTGAAGACTTTTGTTGTTCCTTTCTAAACATACAATCAGTGACACTGCCGGCGGGCAAACCGAAAATTTGGGCCTCATTCTCAAGGTCGAGTCGACGTAACTGTGTACGAGCTCAGTACGGTGTTGCTAAGTTGGGAGGGGAAATGTTATTATAACACTTACACTCATTTCAAGTTACAGTCAGTGGGATATTTTCTTATAAATACTTGTCGCCTCAGCCAATCAGCGAAAATCAATGGTACTCATATATGTTGGAAACTATTATCTAATACACAACATATTTGAAGAAAAATAAATTCTGTCTAGTATTTATTGAAAAATGACAAAAAATATGTTTTTCTCCGATTGACTGCAATGATAATTGACTGTTTGTTTTCCTCTTTGAGTGAAGTTCAGGATCGTCAAAAAAGCATTGTTACGTCGCCGTGCACCACAACATTCCCGAATGTCCGACTTCAAGAATATCGAAAAATTCTGAAGAAAAAAAAAAGAAGGTCATCACCTATTTCTGTTCCAAATTTACGTCGTTTTGCATTAATTTTTGTCAATATTTTGGGCCCCATTTTTAAACGAACATTTCTTTACTCTTAGCACCTTCTCTTGGCCCAATTTCCTCCCTGGGCCACCCCCTCCTTTCTATCCACCTAAGCCTCTCCACTCATCACATCAGCCAAAACCCATTCTAACCTCTTCATCAATCTCCACAACCAAATCAAAGACCAACTCTCAAACTACACCTCCATATATACTGATGGCTCCAAGGAAGGCGACAAGACAGCTGCTGCTGCCATCATCCTAGACATCACCCTCAGTAGCAAACTTCCCGACTACTTGTCCATCTTTTCAGCCGAGGCAAAGGCCATCCTCCTCGCCCTCAACTTTATTGAGGGCTCAGCCACTATGCCATCTTCTCCAACTCCAAGGCTGTCCTTACTTCTTTACTCAATCTTAATAGAAAACTCCACATCCCACCTCCTCCTCCGGATACTCCTTTCGCCCACCCTCTGCAGGAAAAGTATTTTTTCTTTTGGATACCCAGCCATGTTGGCAGCCCTGGCAACTCGCTCCCTCCCACCTCGCTCCCTCCCACCTCGCTCCCTCCCACCTCGCTCCCTCCCACCTTGCTCCCTCCCACCTCGCTCCCTCCCACCTCGCTCCCTCCCACCTCGCTCCCTCCCACCTCGCTCCCTCCCACCTCGCTCCCTCCCACCTCGCTCCCTCCCACCTCGCTCCTCCCCACCTCCTCCCTCCCACCTCGCTCCCTCCCACCTCGCTCCCTCCCACCTCCTTATTGGCTTCCCAACCCCTCTGCAACAATTGCCATTGCACCCTCACAGTCCATCACGTTCTCTTTGCTTGCCCACTGTACAACCTACCCAGAGCTTCCCTCGCTCCCCACAACTCAATTGCCGAGTTCTTCCAGAAAAACCCTCCAGATAAAATTATCTCCTTCCTTTATCATGCTTTCCCATACGACCATATTTAGTCCTCCTCTCCCACCCCCTCTCTTTACTTTTTTCTTCTTCACCCAAGCACCCTCTCTCTCGATCCCAGCTTTCTGACTTTTAGATCTTATATTTTTCCCACTCTCCCCGTTTTCTTTCCTTCCTACCTTTAGAATGATCTAACCTCTCAGGCACAATTTGACCCTCGTTGTCGTGGTGCCGTTAAGCCCTCATCAAACAAACAAACATTCTTAACTTAAGACAATTTAAAAAAATATATTTTGCTGTATGTATAAAACAAAGCAAGTCGCCCTTTGACTTCCCATGTCTAGGCGGGACTGCTCTAAGGGGCTGCACAATCAATTTAATAGGAGGTGGCAATTGGGAAGAATATTCCCATGTTTTTATTTCTTTCACTTTATTTCATGCAGTACGTACCTTTGTGATAATTTACAGATTATAAATTTATGCATTGTATTTTGATGGGTGATTTCAAGTACAAAGAAATTGATTGGAACGATTTTTCTTCATTCCATCGTAGTACTTCTTTCCTGGATTCTGTGAAAGATCCTACAAGGCATAGAAGGGGTCAATACTCATCTTTACTTGAATTGATTTTTATGCAGGACGAGGCTCTGACAAACATTCTCTTGTCTTGGTCTTATTAGTGGTCATGATATTCTTATTTTTAAAACAAGATACGTTTTTTTTTGTGATTCAGTTTAGGAAGCAAAGCTCATGTATGACAAAGGAAACTTTCCAGCAATTAGGAATTACTTGAACCATGGAACTATTAGTTAATAGCTACATGCTTTGAACAGAGTTAGGAACATTTATATCAATATTGTTCATTTATCAGTTAAGGAAGCTTGGAATTTACTGGAGATTACTGGAGCTGTAAATAACTCTTTTTCCAAAGATAATATTTCGTTCCAATACTGTAGAAGAAAAGCCATTTTGATGAATAATGGTGCTGTTTTTAAGGTGAAAGAGAAACAGAAAGTGTTGAGGAAGTTCTTGAAATCACAATCTGAGAAGGACTACAACTTACAAGGATACACGTTTTAGAAATCAAGCAAAGTGGGTGACTAGAAAGGCTTCAAGGGACTCCAAAAGAATGCTAACAAGCGAAGTAAAGTCTAATCCAAAGGCCTGTTGGAATTATTGTAAGCAAAAAATGACTGTTAGGCATCCTATTCAGAAGCTGGAAAATCCTGATAATGATAATATTGCTACTGTATTTGTGATGCAAAAAAGAAATATAATATTCTTATCAATTTCTTTTGTAGTGTTTTCACAGCAGAAGATCTTGAGCTTTTGCCAACTATGAGTAATAAAAGCAATGAAAATAGTTTATGTGATATTTCTGTATCTGAGGATATCATTTGTGACAAGCTTAGCAATCTTAATGTGTCCAAAGCCCAAGGTCCTAATGAAATTCATCCACGAATTTTATCTTAAGCTCGTGACCAGCTCACATCTGCGCTATGTATACTATTTTTATCAAAGGATTAAAAGATAGGTCATATAACTCCTTTAAGAAAGGTAAAAGAACAGATCCACAAAATTACAGACCTGTCACAAGATTTGTGAATCAATCATTCCAGGTTAAATTGTAAATTGCATGTCTGTGAAGAATTTCTGTACTACTGATGCTCGCGGGTTTTTATCTGGAAATTTGTGTTTCTCAACTTGTTGATGTTTTTGAGGATTGGAATTCAATTTTAGATACAGGGGGAAACATTGATGTATACAGACTCTATGAAAGCTTTCGACAAAGTGTCACATCAAAGATACTTGTTAAACTTTCAAAACTATGGTATTTCTGGTGAGATAAACATCTCACTCAGTATGCCCTACATGCTACACATTACTTGCAATGCTGAGTGAGACAACTTAAGACAAACTTCCATTGGGATTTGCATTTTGATCTACCATACGACCAACACTTTGACAAATTATGATGGCAAAACCATCCAAAATAGTACTGACGAGCTACCAATTTGATAACAATTATATTGTAAACTTACTAAATACATTTTTATCTCCTTATATACAGCAAAAGAGAATGAAATTGAATGATTTTCGGAGCTAATCGTTTACCTTGACAACTTTGTCCGTCCGACAGGCGACGGGCGTACATAAGTAACGCACAGCTCAGGCCAGATTACACTGGCGAGTGTTAGTTTTCAGATATTAGCACTTACGATCTTCCTCGAGAGACAACAAGTCACCAGCGCGAGAAAAAGTTTACATTACATATACAATGGAGGAGCATGTTTGATATGCAATAAAATACCATTTGAGCGAAATAAAATATGTGGCAAAACGGTCAACAAATATTTGGGAAAAGAATTTAGGCCTATACAGCTAAAAGAAAGTCTAGCTTAGTTAATAATTGTTCTTTAGGCAGTTATTGCATATTTGTTTTAATGAATTTCGTGATGCTCAATACATAAGTGTAGGAACGGGGAGGGCGGGGGAACGTGCCCTACACAAAAATGAATATAGTGCCTCTTTTGAAAATGAAAAGTTCACCTCAATTAGGCTACTGTCAAAGGTGCGAGAATTTGTGGCGGAATTTGCGGACACTTTTGAACAAATATTAAAAAAGTGCCTTTTCAAAATGAATACTACTTGGGTTCAGAGATTTTATCTACTGGCGGAGGGAGGGGGAGGGGGCCTTCATTTATATAAAAGAAAATGAAATTAAGAGGATAAGTGTTTTGTCAATTAAATTGTAGACCTGTAACAAAATATTCAACATGAAAAGTGGGCGGAATTTTAATATCGAAAGTGGGGCAAAGTCAAAAATTTGGGGGGAGGTGGCAAAATCACGCTAAGATGCAGAAAATAATCCTAAAAAGTACAAATTCGGGAACAGTGTGTGTGGGGGGGGAAGGGTGGCCTTTCTGTCTATTTCCCTCTCAAATCCCACCTGTGTATATGCACAACGGTGACCGATATGGTTGATATTCTCGTTTACATGCACCATGTGGTATATGTTACGTATTGTTGTCAGAGAGAGAGAGTTGAACACACAATTACAATGACGGGGTCGTCGCCTGCGTATTCGGTTATGATAGTACACATGCTATCACGAAACGCTTAATACGACCCGGACGAGAACACAGGTACGACGTACGGACAGACATAACATCGACAACCAAGTCAATGTCCACGGCCTTTGATAATCCAGTTGTGATGCACTGGCGTGTCTACCCACCCCAGGATTGAACCCGGGGCCTCGTGGTCTGTAGACAGGTATGATAACCGCTACACCACAGTAGGTAGATGTATTGTTGTCAAATCTCGTTCATACTTTTAACTTCCAAGCTTTGTTATCATTAGTACGCACGCTAGTTATTCGATTTAGTGGTGTACGCCCGCGGATTCTTTCGATGTGTTTTCAATTAAATAGGTACGTACAGACACTTCGACGCTTCGTACAGTAAACTATTGCCATTGTCGGAGAAAGATCAGTGAAATAATTTCTTATTTTAACCAATTTACAACAGCCATTGAGGTTTAAAACGTGGGTGCCCATAAAGATTAAGTCTTTTTGAGTATGTTCATGCTATTTTTACATAGTAGGACGAATTTTTAACTTGTAATTACTAACGGCAACAGCCACAAATTCGTCGCGGAAAGGCTTATTATAATCCGTGCGTCGTCAATATTCGGTTGAGCAATATTATGTTGAGCAATGTATACGTTTTCCACGTTATAATTTGCACAACGACTTCTGACTGTACAGCTGATGCATATGGCTACAGTACACAGTCATATGTTATCTGACTGGTATTTCAGGCAGATGCTTGAAATGGATTGAACATTTTCTTTCACATAGGAAGCAACATGTTTTTTTTATTGAGGGCGTCTTCTCTGTCTGGTCTTGCATTACATACCCCAAGGAAGTATTTGGGCCAAATCTTTTCTTATTATATATTAATGACTTGGTAGATGCTGTCTCTGACTGAAGTATTAAAAACTTTGCTGATGATACTAAATTTTACAAAAAAATATGCATGTATAATTACAAGGGATTCCGTCAGGAGCTCACTTCTACGCTTGTGCAAAAAGATCTAGGAGTGTTTGTTGATATATGATAATGAGCTTAACTTTCGTAATCACATTTCTAAAGCTATTGCCAAAGCCAATGGGATATTGGGAACTATATGGAAAACTTACAGGCATCTTGACAGTCGCTCATTGTTATTATTATACAAAGCTTTCGTAAAACCGGTTATCGAATATGTAGACCCTGCTTGGTCCCCCCTTTATATGAAGGACATTGACGACTTAAAGGTTGTACAAAGAAGGGCTACGAATTTCATTCCAGACTTTCAAAATTGTTCTTACATTGAGAGATTGGAAAAGCTTTGTTTACCGTATAAGAATGGGAGGAGATAAGATTCATGTTTTCAAGTATATGACTGATTGTTTATTATCACAGAATAGTTTGTTCTCAATTTCTGATGATAGCACTACTAATGGACATCCCTTCAAGTTGAAGCAGAGTGTATACTTCTGCAAGAATTTTTGTGTTCTTTTTCACAACTTGTTTTTTACAAATGAAACTCTTTGCCTATTAATGTGAGTGCTTTCTCATTGGATAGTTCTAAAGCAACACTTGACAAGCTTTGGAGTCAAGCTCTGGACTCTAAGATTACAGAGAGAGCGTTTGACTTTAAAGAGATGAAATGGCCTACGACCAACAATATTCAACTATGATGATGATGTGAGGGGGCATTGTCCCGCCCCGTATTGGCTATGAGCTTGGCTATAGGCCTTACGGGGGAGGATACTGTCACGTGGGAGCTTAGAGGAGTCTGCAGATTCTTTTGTGTTTGTTTTATGTTTGATTCCACAGACTGCTTCTTATCAGTCTTCAAGTCAACATAAAAGCTTTAACAAAAGGATTAGTCACTAGGTTAGTCACTAGCTGTACTACAACCCCAATTAAATATAACATTACCGCTGAAGAAAGTAAAAGGCGACTTCATAAAAGAACCTTAGAGAGTTTTAATATTAAGAATATTAAGTCCATCAGCCCTTCTTGGAAAGTGGTCCAACATAAATCGACTTTCTTGTAGAAGAGGCTCGAAATCACACACAGTACTCACACACTATTTGTGCAAAACTCACTATAATGATATAAGCTTCCCACAATGAAACAACACTTTCGTACCTACTGTAATAGGTTTTTCATATCAAAAAAATAATATTATGATGAGTCGAACATAGTAATCTAAAAATATATACCACTTTGAAAATTTGTATCTTTTTCAAGTTGAAAAATGTAATAACTTAGTAGTTGTACAGTCTTTATAGAAAAAAAAAAACACATAAAAATGGCCAGTTCATTCATAATCGTTATTACTATGGTGATAGGAAAAGTTATTTTGATCCCAGAAATGTCCCCTTCCCGAAGTTCCTGTACACCAGCGATTTTTAATAGGTGGGCCAAATCTGGCCTGCCAGACAATCGAATCTGGCCTGCGAACAATAGTCATAGTGGAAAAAAAATATATAGATCGATCTGAATAAGATCGGTAAAATTCACAAAATCCTCGTTTATTTTGGGTTTTTCCAAGGCAGATCAGCACACTAGAACATCGCAGCTTATCAAATAAAATGTTATCTTCTGTTCAACTATAAAATGAGCAGACTCGTGGCGTGTCAAAGGAAGGTGGATTAAAGAACCGCTGACATTGGCGTACATCCTTATTGCGCGTGCTCTCAGCTTGTTTGTATTCAGGGATTGTTTTGATGAGTTTTGTTTGTTATGTTTTGCCACGCAATTGGCCAGAGGCCTAAGGTTGTTGTTGTCAAGTGATGGCCCTTAGAAAAAATTGATTTAGAAACCGTGCTGTACACCAAGCCATATCCGAGTTAAAATGAATTTTGAATAAAAAACAGGTATGCTGCTGTCAGCTTATGGTAATGGATTTTGAACCCAATGTTTGGTGGCCACCACACCTACATCAGGGAACCGTGGTAGCTCAGTGGTAGAGCCTCTGACTTATACCTTATGCGTCATACTGTAAACCAAAAGTACTGGGTTTGATTCACAGTTGGGGTACCGGTACCACGTTGTGTTCTTGAACAAGATAGGTCCTACTTTATTCCTGATTGCTCCAGTCGACTTAGCTATGAAATTAGGGGATATAATCCATGTAAGACCCACTTAAAAATGATGCAAATTTTTTAGTTTATTTATGAATATGTATCATTGTATGAATAAATTATACAGATTTATTTATATATACTGTATTTATTTCTATAATATGCAGGTACTTTAGTTATTATATATATATATATATATATATATATATATACACACACACACACACACATGGGGTCTTTATCAAAATGAGTATCAGCTTGCCAGGGAATTTGGCTGACAGTCCCATCCAGGGGGAGTCAAGTACTCCCATCAGCTTACACCAAGGGAAGGAACTGGGGATAAGTACCTTCCAATGTTAATATGAGCCTTTATTTACTAGGAAGGATTTAACTTGATATTACATCCAGGAATGTTAGTAGACTATTTTGACTTTTTACTGGGAGAAGGGATGGAGGGGGAAGATTTACCGACAGTCTCAAAATTAGCATCCTATTTTAAAAACCTGCCTCCCTGTACAAAAATTAATAATCAAAATCAGTACAAAAATTTACCGACGAGTCAATTTTTATTAATTTTTTTTGTTGGGGGTGGGAGGGGGGGGGGGGGTATTTATGCCCCCGCTTACATTGATATCACATGAGTATTAATTGCATGCATCTCAAAGCTCTGTATAAAGTTCTTAGCATATGTTTTATTATTTTTTTATTTTTACAATTATTTTGTATTACTTTGTCATTTCAGATGCTTGATCTAGAGACCTGCTTGGAGTCAGAAAGTTTGTGGTATTATGTGGCCCTGATCCCTACAACATTGATAGTGGCTTCATTCTTCATCTTCCTGAACTGGATTGGTCTGAAGTTTTTCCAACACAATTGAACCTTAGCTGGCTTTGGAAGTTCCCATTCGACACAGCATGACTGGACTGCAGGGAAATTTGGTATAGTGTGACAATTACATTGTATATCATCGAGATACCTGAGAAGTTTGAAGAAGCAAGGGAATTTCAGATCCAACACATTCAACATCATTCTTCATTTTCCTGAACCGGATTGGTATGAAGTTTTTCCAACACAACAATTGAACCTGTCTTTAGCCAGCTTTGGGAATTCCCAATTGAGACAGCGTAATCGGACTGCAGGGAGATGTGGTGTAGCATTACAAGAATCATATTGTACATCACAGACACCTGAGAAGTTTTTCAAATTCAACGTTCAACACTAGTGGACTGTTATATTTAATTACACATTTCTTTCATTGTTAACAGCAAAAGCCATTTGTTGAAAGTTAAAATTTAGCACAGTATTTAAAGGATTAGTTCAGTGGTCAAGTGTAGAAATGACTGAAAGCAGACCAGTTGTGATGTCATAGCCCCAGATTCCTCAGTCTTTATGTATTCTATCGTATTTTGTCCTGCGATTGTGTGGCTTAAAAACCATGGATTATGTCAAAAAAGTATTAGAACTGAATCTAGGAAGGATATTTATGATATACCACCTGAAGAAAGTATGAGGATGAATAATTTAAATAGTGCAAAAATTAAAAAAAAAATCTTTAAAATACATAGACAGGAATCTGAGGCTATGACATCACAACTAGTCTGATTTCAGTCGTTTCTACACAATGGTACCAAACTTTAAACTTGAATATCTCCTTAACGGAATTTTTTTGTTGAATTCTTTCTTCACCATTTTGTTTCTTCTAAAGTCCTTTCATAGAAGATGAACTTGCTTGACCACTAAACTAATCCTTTGAAAAGTTAAGAGAATTGATTGTGTATGTCCTTCCATTTTATCTGACAAATAGGTATGAACATATTATTGCAGTGTACAATCATTGCGCTCTTATTTTAAACCAAACTATGTGTTATACCAGAGAAGGGACACCTGGTTATACATGATGCAGCTTTGTATGTGACAGGAGAGGTTGCTATGGGACTAAACATGTTTGCAATACAGTAGAAATTAATATGAATATGTGAAATTACGATATATAATGCTAGTTGTAAATATATTTCAGTATATAATGATATAAACTTTGTGTTGTTTTTCGTTTGTCGATGGCACTGCGACATAGTTAAAAATTTGTGGTGCAAGAGTTAGGACTGAGAAGGGAGAGGGGGTAGGACTGAGAAGGGAGAGGGGGTAGGACTGAGAAGGGAGAGGGGTAGGGCTGAGAAGGGAGAGGGGTAGGGCTAAGAAGGGAGAGGGTAGGACAGAAGGGAGAGGGGGTAGGAATGAGAAGGGAGAGGGGTAGGACTGAGAAGGGAGAGGGGTAGGACTGAGAAGGGAGAGGGTAGGACTGAGAAAGGAGAGGGGTAGGACTGAGAAGGGGAGGGGTAGGGCTAAGAAGGGAGAGGGTAAGACAGAAGGGAGAGGGGGTAGGACTGAGAAGGGAGAGGGGGTAGGACTGAGAAGGGAGGGGTAGGACTGAGAAGGGAGAGGGGTAGGACTGAGAAGGGAGAGGGGGGTAGCTCTGAGAAGAGAGAGGGGGTAGGACTGAGAAGGGAGAGGGGTAGGACTGAGAAGGGAGAGGGGGTAGGACTGAAAGGGAGGGGCAGGACAGAAGGGAGAGGGGTAGGACTGAGAAGGGAGATGGGTAGGACTGAGAAGGGAGGGGGGTAGGACTGAGAAGGGAGAGAGGGTAGGACTGAGAAAGGAGAGGGGGTAGCACTGAGAAGGGAGCACTGAGAAGGGAGAGGGGGTAGCACTGAGAAGGGAGAGGGGGTAGCACTGAGAAGGGAGAGGGGGTAGCACTGAGAAGGGAGAGGGGTAGCACTGAAAAGGGAGAGGGGGTAGGAAGGAGACAAATTTATAGATGAAAAATAAGATATTGTTTACTATTCATAAAAGGGTTTCTTCCTTTAAAGGGTGGTGGGAGTTTAGTCACCCTGCCCCACCAGGGACACATATCCCTAAAACTGTCATTAGGGGAATTTTTAATGTTGGGGGAACAAAATGAGAACAATTGAATACTTTGGAATTTGACAAAATATTACACTTGATCCATTGTGCAAAATGTGGTATAATGAAAAATTTGGCCCTTAGACCCCTCCATCCCGACACTCAATTTTCTCAAAATCAGGGGTAATCCACATCATGCAATCCGAGGCTCCTCACAATTCATTGACTAGCAACCAGCTATTATTACACCATACACAACACAGGGGTAATCTATACCTTCTTAACTGACAGCATATTCAGTTCACTTGTTAGCAACCAGCTACTGTTACAATGTACACAATAGGTCATTCATCTGGGGCCCAAGTCACATAACTGCTGTTCAGTGATGTGAATCAGATTAGTCCCTTGCTAAGCCTTAATATAAATATACATTATATGCTTGGGAGTACTTTGTGCAAAACCCATGAATGATTGGTGGACCATTCCTCCTAATGATGCATATTTCCTCGTGTCATCTTTGGTTAGTCTCATACTATTGAGGGTCATTCTTTCTTGCTCCATATACAGCATCCATTCAATGATCCAGTTTCTTGGGATAGCTTTTAACCCCTGTGTACCAAAAAGTGTTATAAGTTGTCTTACATTTCTATTTTGCAATGAAACTTCTTTTAATTAACTTCTGGGTTTGATGATTGACAGCTTTTTCAAACAATCGCCGCATGAATTTGCCTAGCAACAAAATCTGCATAACTAAGTGGGGCAAACATCCTACCCGGTACTGGTACAGTACAGTTAGCAAGCAGTGCGTGATCATGTAGTCAATGCAATTTAGTGTACAAGACAAATTTTTGCACGCACAGACTGAGTGGCAGCAAAACAGTAAACAAAAATTGTGCGTACAGGCCCGCTGCCGGCTTTGTAAATCTAAATTGATTGCTGTTACCCAGAATTAAATTTTGTTTATCCCATTTGCTAAAAAATCATAGATCCGGAGAAGTGCCATAAATTAAGCAAAGCTTGTAGCAGGCTTCGCGAACATCTAAATGTCAATGCATTGGTTGTACATGATTGCGGATTTAAGGTTTGTTTGCCCCACCTAGTTGCTATGGTGGGTGTGGCTTATTTCGTAACTCAGAGACATTAATTGTCAAATGCCTCTTTACTACTAAACTTATAACAAAAAAAATTAAAATCATTATATGCTACTTTCTGGCATCAAAGTCATCCATCGAGAAAATATGGACTGAGACTAATTCTTGAAGCATGACAAAGAATGAAATAAAAGACACTGTCATATCAATTTAATCAATATATTTAAGATTATATACATTAGGGTTAACAAATAATTCACATTTTATTTCAGTAAAATTTCATTCACGAGTGACTAATATTTATCAGTTGCGTAATATATCTATACAACAGATTCTAAACATTACAAGTTGGTCTTTGGATAGTCCACCTGGACTATTCACCCCCTCCCTTTCTCCCTTCCCAAGGTATACCTTGGTTTTCCTCCTTCACAAAAGCTCTTTACAAGCTAGCCTTCTTCCACTCCAAATACTGCCAACTGTCTACTGAAGACATTTCCATAACTACTCCTTCCTCTTCACCGACGGCTCTACACGGGAAGGCTCCTCTGCAGCCGCCGCCGCCTGTCCCGGCCTCACCCTCTCCTCAAGGCTACCCGACAGCACCTCTATCTACTCTGCTGAGGCGAAAGCCATCCCCCTAGCCTAAACTTCATAGAACTCTCTTTCTGCCCCCGTTTCGTCATCTTTTCTGACTCTAAATCCATCCTCACTGGCATCCTTAACATGCTCCGGCCCAACCCTCTCATTCCACAAATCATCAACAAACTCCACACTCTCTCTTCCTTAGGAAATAATATTATCTTTTTCTGGATTCCCAGCCATGTCGGCATCCCTGGCAACGAGAGAGCCCCAACAAAGCTATATGTCAAACATTGTCTCTCCTTTTCCTATTCCACACTCGGACCTCCATCTCTCCATCTCCAACTACATAAAAAAAAAAAACTGGCAAAACAACTGGAATCACAAAACCAGTAACAAACTCCACACCATCAAACCTAAAGTCGGGACCAACATCCCTCTGCACAGTCACAACCGCAGGGAAGATATCGTTGTCATCCACCTCGGCCACTCCTCTCTCACTCACTCCCATCTCTCCTCCGGCTCCACCACCCCTCTCTGCGCCACTTGTAACATCGATCTCTCCATCAAGCATATCTTCGTAACCTGTCCCCTACACCAGAACTCCAGATCTCTTCTCTCCTCCATCTCGGACCTTTTCGAAAACAATTCTTCTTCAAACATCATCAACTTTCTCCGCAACGACAACCTCTTCCACCACATTTAACTCCCCTCTCCTCCCTTTCTACACCTAACCCCAGACTGGGCCAAGAATTTGAGGGATAAATAATTGTTCACTGGGAATTTAAAGCACCAATAAATTTGAGGGGCACAGCTAAAAAAATGTTTTGAAAGGAGACACTTTCTGCAATATTTGAATAGGCGCTTTTTACCAAAAATCCAAGCAAAAAATCCCTCCAAATTTTATACTTTACTTTTTTAAAGTCCTGCCTAAACTTGGAGGAAGGGGAGGGGGGGGGGGGGTGTATATGTCCCCACAGTAAAAAACTGTATGCAGTTGATACTTTGCTTTAAACATTAAAACAAAATCTTACTTTTTCACACTGTCGGTACACATATTAATAAACATCCTGACCACATAAGTAAAAGACGAATGAAAGAAGCCTTTCGTCACCAAATAGTCGGGGCATAAATCTAGACACCACTGGTTCTGTTACTGACACAGAAGCAGTGTTGGAATATTTATGATGGAGCTACAAGGGTTGCTGTGGTTCAGTGGTTAAGGAGTTGTGCTGTATTCATAAGGTATCGAGTTTGAATTCTATTGTGAGTGCTGCATTGTTTACTCTACTTGCTTCAGTCCACTCAGCTGTAAAATGAGTACCAGCACTGCTGGGGAGTTAATCTGCAATGAACTGGCGTCCCGTCCAGGGGGAGTCATGTGCTGTCATCTACTTGCGCCAAGTAAACTGGGGATAAGTACCAGCTTAATGGTTCTGATGGATAAGCTTTTTTAGCTACAAGGGAGCACAGATGTACCATGAATGGGCAAATATCATATATCTATACCATACACCAAACAAATTTTTAAAACTCCACCCCCGGAGTTGCCACTGTACCAAGATAGACTGAAGATTAATCAGTTTTCATTTGCAAATCAGTAATTAAGACAAGGTAAAAGCATAGTACATGACACAACTAGCATACATCACATTGCTCAGCTAAGCGTTCTTTTATTACCTGAAAATGGGTATAATAATCTCATGAATAAATAATACAAAGATAATGGCAGATGTTGTTCAGCTTTCTCAGTAAAGTCGTGAGTTGTATCTTGGACCATGTGGCCGGTGACTAGGGCTGTCGTAAGCTGGCATCTGCTGAGAAAGAAATATCTCTCATAAGTGTCTTAAACTAATCATATGTTCTTTGTCAAAATTCTTCTCTTTTCTAACTTTTGGTAGACAATGATGAAAAATCAAAAGTAAGACTCAAAAGGATGGATGAGACTTGCTGTCACAAGAGTATGGGTTTATGCAAATTAATAGCATTTCACTAGTGTGATTGAAGTGGAGTTGATATGCAATGCACTACCCTTTTTTGTCATAAAATTTTCAATAAATTCCCACTACCAAAAATAACCCATTTTTCTGAGTGTGCTACCATAGGCTGTAATGCTCCCCAGTCATATGCTGCAGAGGTCCAACAACCTTTTCAAATCTGATTCATTGATTTCCAGAAAACTAATTGAAATAATGTCACATGGGTGAAATTGACGTGTTTATAACGAACCAATGGTATACTGGGGGAATCTTATTGACCAATCAAAAAGTGGGGTTTATTGCCCGTCTGCACAATTAACGCACGGTATGGGGCCAAGTAAATGAAAAAAACATGCTGTCAAATGTTCATTTAAACATGCGTTATACATGAAAGTAAGCGTGCGCCTATTGTTGCTTACAATTTTTCATCCAACAACTGCAGCTGATTGGTTGGGTAACAAAGGGAAATCCCCCCCAGCAGTTGATTTGTTAAAGTACTAAAAATCAAGTTTGGCTAAACTCTGTTTTTAAATGGTCTATACCTGGTGAGGTGCACCGTAATCCCTTTGCATTGGTGGCAGAGTCCTGTACCTCTGGGGCCCCCTGTAATCATCGTTCATCTGTGGTGGGAATTGGGATCTTTCCTGACCCCACTCTCTTGCCTTTTCCTGAAGCTGAGAAGATTTGACAGTATGACATTATGAGGACCCTTGCATGATCATGAAAACTTGTAAATATTGACTAAATTAAAGGTGTGCAAGTGGAAGAAATTACAAATTACCCCCCCTCTCCCACACACAAACCCCTTTTCCCTATTTAAATCTTTTATATGGTAAGTTTTTATATCTTATCATGATTTTAATACTTTGCCTCCCCCTGGAGTAAGCAAATTTGATTTAGTGACTTTGTCCCCCTCCATCCCCCACACACTTTCAGTGACCAATTCCTATGCACACTTGTAATTAAAACTCCTGTCAAGCCTAACAATTACAATATTCCAATCCACATTTAAATTTACAGCTACCAAATCACAGCTCAAAAAGGCAGTGAAGATGCTTTGAACATGCAGCTGCCCAAACAACTGAGTATCAAAAGTGGGTTTGCATCATGGATGGGTTAAACCAAAGAGTGGTGTGGCTTGACATCTTTGTAGATTAGAGAGGGAGGGGGGGGGGGAACCATGATAAAAAAATTCAAATCCAAGCCACCCCCTGTGGGTTGTGATGGCTGCCATGTGTGCTTAGTATGGTCCTCTAGGACTTTGCAAGACAATTGTACAAAAATGCGCAAGTGCTTGGAGCATGATTAAAGGTATACAGACAGTTGAGGTTTTATATTCATCACAATACCTTTAATTCTGAACTGAATAATCTTTAAATTACAACAAAAGCAACTGTAGTTTCTTTGTTATCAAAATTTAAAGGAATTTCAAAGTGTACAAAAGTTGTGATGTATGAAAGAGGAGACCGCTCAAAATCTTGTAATGTAATTTTATAAATTTTTGTCCTAAATTTCAGTCACTGAAAATCATTTTTTCTCCTATTAAATCATATTGAGGTTATGATAGAGATTCAAACCTCTTTGCATGAGTAGGATTTGCCTACCAATAGGGGGTGGGGGAAAATTCAAATGTAGGAGGTGTAAAATCATGCTGAGCAACAACAAATCACCATACAAAAGATATAAATAATAATAATAAAAATAATAATAAAAATAATAATAATAATAATAATAATAATAATATTTTAATAATAATAATAATAATAATAATAATAATAATAATAATAATAATAATAATAATAATAATAATAATAATAATAATAATAATAATAATAATAATAATAATAATAATAATAATAATAATAATAATAATAATAATAATAATAATAATAATATTTTTGGGGGAAAATGCCCAAATCCTGCATATGCCTCTTTGTCATATTCAATTGCTCTCATTTAAAGAATTGAAAAACAAAAGGTTAATATAATACCTGTTTTTCTTTCTGATGTCGTAAATTGAAATGAGCATTTTGTATTACTTCTCATAATAATGTCTTGAAATTTAGCATGCTCTTAAAAGGTCAATTTTAACTGATTTTCATGAAAGTTTATGCTAGTTTCATAGTTTTGTGTTTGTAGCATATCTTCTTCATTTAAGCTCAAGCGGTTGCTACCTGTCTAAGGAAAAACGTAATGGGTGAAGGGCAGGGGGCTGAAATGGACAATTTTTTGTTGACTGAAGCCAATACCAAAACAATTTTTTTTTTGCGAGGGGGCTAAACATGACTTAAGGCCCCTCCCCCCCTACTTTTTTCGGGCTGAGTCCCCAAGCCTATCCAGTTCCATTGCCAGTGTAAGTGCTATACATTTCATTATCATTTTGGTGTTCAAACAAGTCAATTTGTTTTTAGGTGAGGTGACTCCTTCAAACAAAATTAATTAAGTGATTGAAGTATGCGGTTGACTGGTTGGCAATGGTGATTCTTAAAAGCATTATCAAGTAAAGTAAAAGTTTGAGCAACAAGCAAGAACTGTCGGAAGGACAGTATGCTCAACTATTCAAAGCTAGTATAGAAAATGGGCCTATAGAGGGAAGTATATACAGAAATAGGGTAGCAGGGGCAGATGATTTTAAATTACTTGAGCTTTTAAAGATGCACTTACATTTTAATTTGCTTTGTTAGTTTTCACAACATTTTACTACAAGCTTCAAAATATCTTTTTGAGTTTTCCCAGATATTTTAAGACGAAAAAGCTCAAGGTTACCTCAATCAGTAACTCAGAAAACATGTAAAAGCTAGCAGTCTTTATAACTACAACACCTCTTTTAGTTCTATCAATTGAATAACAAAGAAAGGAGAGTTGCCCTGACTTGCCAATGTCAATGAAAGAATGTCATTATTAAAGTCTTATTTCCAACCTGTACCCTTCCCAACCCCTACACATTCCCAGAACTACATCCTGGATTGTAATACAACTTCCAATTTAAAGAAATATATGTGAGTCAAGCAAAGTCAAGCAGCATTAAAAATGTACACTAACATTTAAGCAAAATTATGCGAAATAATATTGCTTAATGTATGACAAACTAGACATTGGAAACGATACAAATCCCCTCACCGCTAATAATACATATTCCAGACATCCCACATTCCATCCCAACCTGTCCCAAATGTCATCCCATGCCTTTTCACAACAAAAATCCAGATAACACCCAACCACATGACTTTCTGTCCTGTCCCAGATGTCACCCCACCCTGTTCCACCTGCCAACCCACCCTGTCGAACATGCCAATGCATCCTGACCTACATCCCATCCCACCCTGCCCTACATACAATTCCACCCTGTCCCATGAAATCCCACCCTTATCCTAATTCCTTCAGCTACTTTATCATCATGTCATCTTCTACCCCACATTCTGCTTATTGTTTAAATTTCCCAAACCCCTAATTTAACATTCTTTAAAAGCGTGGAAACTTTTATTTGCTTCTTTATTCATGGCAAGACAAACATTTTGATTGCTGGTCATGTCAGGAATAGGAATGTTAATATCATAACAAAACTAGAAATGTGAAGTTAGTAAGTCAAAAGCCATTTTTGTTGATCTCAGGTCAAATATTTTGCAGCAAAGTCTATTGTTATGCAAATGACCTAATTGATATGCACACTATACCTCACTATTAGGTGTAAACAATGCTCTTCACATATACTGTATGATCATTTGTTTAAGCAAAATCATCATACCCACTTTGATCCACATATAGAAATATTTTTATTTCTATGCAAATATGCTAATTAGTGTGCACACATAACCCCCAATCATGCTCAATTAAACAGTACCAATGCCTTCTACCACTGAACCAAATAACAAGTTATTATCTCAGGTTAAATAATTTCTACGAAAGTCTATTGTAATGCAAATAACCTAATTAATATGCACATTACACCTCACCATTAAGTGTAAACAATGCTCTTCACATATACTGTATGATTATTTGTGTAAACTAAATCCCCACTTTTGCTTTAATTTAAGACATCATAGATCCAATTTGTTTTATTGTTATGCAAATAAGGTAATTAGTATGCACAACCCCCCCCCCCCTCCCCCCCTAATCATGCTTATTTGAACAGTACCCATGACCTCTACTTCTGTGCCAAGTTACATGAATGTACACCATTCATAACTTAGGTTATGCACTCATGAATGTTGAACATTTTGTACGAAAGTCTATTGTGATGCAAATAACCTAATTATTATGCACACTTCACCTCACCATTAAGTGTAGACAATAACAAAATACCCACTCCTGCTTTAATTTAAGATGTATCATAGATACAAATATTTTCATTGGTAAGCAAATAAGCTTATTAGTATGCACACACAACCCCTAATCATGCCCACTTGAGCAGTACCCCTATGCCACACAACCCCTAATCATGCTCACTTAAACATGCTCACTTAAACCTGACAAATGTTTTCATTGTTATGCAAATAAGCTAATTAGTATGCATACACAACCCTCCAATCATGCTTATTTGATCAGTACCCATGTCCTCTACAATGTACACCATTCATAAAGTTATGAAAACTTTAACCAAAACTTTAACCAAACGCAGACGCCGGGGGTAGTATAATAGCTCTACTATTCTTTGAATAATCAAGCTAAAAAGGGGAATGAGAGAGGCAATTGTGCCAAACAGGGGGAAACGTTATGTGCCAATAAGACAAGCATACGATTCCAGCCAAAAATTAACCATGGGGCAATAGTGGGTATATTATCATGAGGAATGGGCTTATTTCTTTCCCATCCTCAATTAGTACAGTACTTACTTCTTTTTCTAAAGTGGAAATTCTTATTTCTGCCTTTTCCAGCCGAAGCTGCACTCTCATTTTACCTGCATCTTTACTGGGTGAATACTGGAGTGAGAAAATATTGTTTATTCAACAATATATGAAAATGAAAATGACCCTCTTTAAGTTTTGTATTCAAATGTAATAGTCAAAATCATGTACCAAATTACAAATAAGTTAAAAAGACCACTATGAAGCAGGGGCGTAGCCAAGATAAAATGTCAAAAAATGAAAGAAATTTCCCAAACATCGAAGGAAATTTACCCCAAAATAAAGGCAATTGAAGAAAATTGCATGAGAATAAAGGAAATTGCCCAAAATTAAAAAACAAAATTGCTCCAAATTTGAAATTGAAGGAAAATTGAAGAAAGTTTACTGAAAATCTAAAGAAAATTGTTTTTAAATGAAGAAAACTTCCCAAACATTCAAGGAACTTCACAGAAAATTTATCATAAATGGAATTAAAAAATGACCAAAAATGAAGGAATTGACTGAAAATTGAAGGAATTGACTGAAATTCATTGAAAAATTGTCCCAAAATGAAGAAAATTTTCAACAATTGAAGAAAATTGTCCCAAAATGAAGGAAATTGCCCAAAATTGAAAGGCAGTTTCCAAATACTGAAGGAAATTCACTGTAAATTGAAAAAAATTTAACAAAACTCAGAAAAAATAGCTGAAATGGAAGGAAATTTACCAACAAATTTAAGAAAATTGACCAAAAATCGAAGAAAAATAACACGAGAATGAAGGAAATTTCACAAAGATTGAAAAGGATTTCCCGAAAATTGATTGAAATTTCCTGAAAATTGATTGAAATGTCCCGAAAATTGAACAAAATTTATATAAACCTGTGACTAAGAATTATTTCATGGTAAAAAAGTATCATCAGAAAAATCTGGCTCTGCCCCTGCAATGAAGGAAATAATAACACATTCTGATTTAAAACAAATACAAATTCTTAACAAAGTCTGTATTCAGACTGTTTTAAATCTTAACAGATCTGTAGAGATGCTTGTATGCAAAAAATACTGGGTTTGATTCCTGCTGTGAGTGCTGCAATGTGTCCATGAGCAAGACACTGCGCTCTACATTCTCCAGTCCACTCAGCTGTTAAAAGATTATGGGCTAGCGAATTGACCTGCAACATGGACTGGCGTCCTGTGCTGTGGGAGTTATATACTCTCATCCGGCTTGCACCAGGAATAGGCACCAGCTATATGGGCCTAATGGCTCAGATGGATTTAACATCCTGGCCCTATTCCCCATGAGGGGAGAAGGAAATAAGTCAAGACCTAAGGAGGGAAGATCGACAGGCAATATGAACAAAAATTTGTTTGGGTTAAATGACAACAAAACTGGTCCAGAATAGTCATATGTGTCAAGAGTAGGTATATTGCGAGAAAAAATGGCATACCATTAATCTTAAAATGGTTTTATGTTGAAGGTAATTTCTACGTACTTCTAGTTTGTCAACTCACCTTAGGCCTTGCTTCTGTTTGTAAATGAGAAACGTGAGCTTGTAATGAAGCATTTTCTGCACTCAATGCATCATACATATCATTCCCATCATTCCTTTCTGTAAATTTGTTGGGATAGAAAATTTGTGCAGTACAATAAATGAACAGTGTGGACCTAAAATGGATCTGGTTTAATATGAAATGAGTCATACTGTGAAAGTTTGCTATGAGCATATGCATTTGTGAAACCTGAAACATATTTAAAAAGGCCAAATAACAACAGACAATTTAATAAATGTTTGAATTTGTTCTTTTCACAAAGAAATTGAACAACTAAAGAAATTTACAGAAAAAGACAATCAATGTTTAAACACACCATCAAGAACCTCTCTCATATTGACAACGTTCCTATTACCCATCTTAGAATAGGTCACACCCACCTCACTGACTCCCACCTCCTCATTGGCTCCCCAAACCCCTCTGCAACAATTGCCATTGCACCCTCACAATCCAACACGTTCTCCTTGCTTGCCCCCTGTACAACCTTCCCAGAGCTTCCCTCACTCCCCACAACTCAATTGCTGAGTTCTTCCAGAAAAATCCTCCGGATAAAATGATCTCCTTCCTTCATCATGCTTCCCTCTACAACTATATTTAGTTCTCCTCTTCTACCCCCTCTCTCTACTTTGTTTTTGTTTCACCCATGCACCTCCTCTCTCGATCCCAGCTTTCTGACTTTTTGTCCTTGTATTTCTCTCATTCTCCCCTTGTTTCCTTTCCTTCCTACCTCTAGAATGATCTAAGCTCTCTGGCACAATTTGACCCTCTTTGTCGTGGTGCCATTAGGCCCTCATCAAACAAACAAACAAACATCAATGTTAGATTTTTTAATTTTTTTATTTACAAAAACTTAAAGGTATATGAAGAGGTAAAAAAATGTTCTGTTATTCTACATACCTAGAAGAGCATTGAATTATGAGTGTAATAGTCTTTAAGTTTATGAATAATCAACATTTGAAATGTTTTTAATAAATTGAAAAATGTGATGTATGAACAGAAAAACACCTAAAAATGCTTTTGTTTTTCTTTACTTTTCTTCCCATAATTTCAGACCAGAAAAATGTTCAAAATGCCTTCTCCAGCTTTACTGATGGTAAAAATAAAATCCTCTTCATTAGAATTATCTTTCCTTTTTCAAAGAGAAATGACAGAGGATTAAAAAACAATAGATTTACATAAGAAAATAGAGACTGTCATGTTCATACATCACAAAAGTAACACTAATTTTCATATTTGCATATCTTTGCATAAAAAACCTTCAAAAAGCTGTAAAATGGCCAATATTTAACAGATTCTGAATTACTTTTTTGTGTGTATTCTTCATGTTTTTAGTGGATTTTGAATCAATCAGCTAATGTTGCCTCAATTATACGTTTGAAAGAACTTAAAAGATCTAATTTCTATGATGTACAGCCAACTAAAATTCATAGGGCTCTTGCCGCAGCGACAATGCATCAATTTCGTTTGTGCTACTTACCCCGGTGGAATATTCTGTTTAGTTTATACTGTTAGGCATATACCATGGAAAACACATGTAAGTCACCTGTTGACTTGTTTTCAGTGTGGACCCAACAAATTTTCCAGGACAGAAAATGGATGAACGTCCTGCTTTTTTCGGAAAGTGTTCGGAGAACCAAGTACGTACATGTCCTCCGAAGGACGCGAGTGCCACCCACTTTTCCCAAATGCCGGGTGGGAAAGGTGTGATGCAGAAGACAAACCTCTGCGCTTGATGTCATCATACCTGTGGGGAAAGCGCTGGTAAAATTGCCGTTGGACTCAAAGCTGGAACCTCCAGCTTGTCAGTCTTACGCTCAGGCTCCCTTTGTGTATATTGTCTCCTCTAATCTTTTCATAGCAAAATGCATCTTAAAACACATCTAGCAGTTTGCCTCTCCCTCAAAGTACTAATGCATAGATGAAATTTCTTTTTAAGGATTTTTCTACATGTGCCAAAGTTTGAACATTTTTTAAATCTTTGCTTGACATCAATGTATCTGTCTTAGGCCTACATCAGGCCAAAAAAAAAGATACAAGATAGGATGGGTGATATCTGAAAGTATTTTTAGAATTCATCCCCCCCCCCATGACAATATTTGACCATGTATCCCCTCCCAAGTTTCATCACTGCTTAATCAGACACCCTTTGTTAATATTTTTTAGAATATAACCCTGCTCATACATGTCGGTAAGACATTTAAAAATGAACATGCATATATAGTTCATGCATGTTTATATTCTTTATTACAAAAAAAACAAAAACAATTGATAAGCAAATCTTTGCGGTGGGGCAATTGCATCATTTCTCCTATGGCAAGCCACCCCTGCCCCTACCCCTACTTGGACACCTTACCTGATATTCCTGGGATTTTCTTGGGTTTGCTTTTCAGCAGTTTCTCCATCTTCTGCAGCGCCTCCTCTTGTTGCCGGCAAGTGCTCTCCAGTTTCTTGATCTTTTCATTGCGTTCTTGGAGCATGGCAGCGTAAGACTTTTTGGCATCTTGAGCTTTTAAATATTCTTTCTCCATATCGTTATGCTAAGACAAAAAGTGATGGACCGACTTGAGAATTTCAAAAAGAATACTTTAAATTAATGTCAATCTTAAGACAATCTAATTCACACTTTGAAATGTATATTTATATGGGTTCTCCAGACTTCTATTCGTACAAGTTTTGATAGTGTGTTATTGCTGGGGTGGGGGTGGGGGTAGGTTTCCATTCTAAAAAAATACAGAAATTGCTGGAAGAGGGGTGAAATCCTTCTGAACACATTCAAATATATCCAGTTACATTATACAAAAAATTCAATTAATTTAAATATTTGAATACTTAAAGAAAATGTATTGTCCCACAAATAAATTTGCAAATGAACACTGCCGTGCTGGTAACGTCACTTTTGGTTTACAATTTTCCTTATTGATTGCGAAAAATCTGTCATATTTTTGATAACAAATGTAGGCCCCTATGTTCAGTTCGGCGCATGTGTGATTCATAACATCACAGATTTCTCGCGATCAATAGGACAACTTCAAAAGCGGAAGTGACGTTACCAGCACGGCAGTATCACTTCTGAATGTATTTATGGGATAATACCTATCCTTTACTTCTATCAACATTCCTTCATCTATCAATATATTTTTTTTTCTGTTTCCATAGTTCCTGTTTTTCTAACCAAATTATAAATGCTTTTTTGGATAAAACCCACCTTAGAAAGCTCTTTCCACGACAAAATTCTATCCTCTCATTGGCATTTAAATTAATCTCTTTTGCATCAACTATAAAATGCTCCATTTACATCAATTTTGATAGCAAGGAGATGAACATGTAGAATATATAAGAACACAATCCAAAGTTCAAGGGAATAAAATCAAACTTAACTACAAAAAAAGTTATGTTTCCATGGCAGTGACTGATGATGAAGGAAAAATAAATTTTCTGTGCAAACACTTAGAAGGAGGTGGACGTGACTTATTAACTTGTTATTTCTCCATGGAGATTGGAGCAAAAACACTGACAAAGTGAGAAATGCAACATCATCTTTGGCCCAATTCCCAGAATTCCTAATCCATCTCAGGTAGAAGGAATAGAAATACAACATATTGATATTTGTGTTGATGTTTTTAGGAGTATACACAAAAAATGGATGTAAAACAAATGTAAACAGTGGTGTCATAAGTGGGATTTGCCCACTGAAATAAATATGGGACAAATTCAGTAGGAATTAGAATTTTACTTGCAGAAGAAATTACAATTTTGTATGATCAGCTATTATGTTTTTCTGGGTGCAAGTTTTATGGTGTCAATCTCTACTGAGGATGGCGACCTTCATGATGACCCTCAAAGGGGGCATCCCATCATTCTAAAATTCTCTAAAGTAATGTAGAATCTGTTGATCAGTTAATCTTTCAGGCAAATCACACATTTCTTGTGACAGTTTGTCAAAATTTTTCCCTTACTTTCCCCTTTTATTGAACAAATTTGATGAATTAATTGAACTCTGTCTTATAATATGATATTCATATGAAGCATAATATTCATTAATCATCTTTTTTTTGGACACACAGTTTTACAACAGACAAACAAACATTTACAATGCTCATACTCATCCAGAAGGTATCTTTCAAGGTGTTTCTTCTTCTGTATCTTAGTTACCAGAGTAAATATTATACTTGTGGATTTGCATTACCTTAATGAGTTGATTCTGCATCTGCAACACCTTGTCTCTGTATGACGATGCATCTGTGACTTGCTTGGACAGGGTAAGACGAAGAGTCACTGATAATAAAAAGAAATCGGTATAATAACTGTACTTCTATGTAAGAAACATAAGGGGAAAAAGGCAACAATTTGCACATCATTGCCTAAGCTGCCTTCTACTTTATAAAACATTGGCATAAAAAAATGATAGTGATAAAACCTATTATAGTAGTGCTCTGTCCAAACTTGAGAAGTAATTGTGTTGCTTCTTAAAAATGTGTGTGACTTTCACTAGATGCCGGTGGTACCTTCCAGTCAACTTGGTTAGTAGAGCAGGCCCACAGCCAGGACTTTTCACAAGGGCACAGACAGGAGGCACTTGGGCAGGTTCTCCTTGTGTTATATATTTTTGTTTGATTTTGTGCAAGGGGAGTCACATACCTTCACAAGTGGGAGGGGGGAGGGGGGTTCCTGTGCCCCATGCTGGATACGGGCCTATCATAGAGCCACTGAGTACATTACAAATTCTTATGTTCAACTGCACATGAACTTGGGAGCAAGAAGAGTCAAATAGGCAAATGTAATGGATATTATTCAACTGAATTGGAGGTCAAAGTTGATTCTGAATACTCATGTCACAAAGCTGTCATTACTGCTACGTGAAAGAGAAGCATTCAAATATTTTAGGGTCTCCAGAATAACCAGGGATGCATAGGTAGGATTTGGGGAGCAGGGGTGTTTCCCCCACTTCTATATCTTTTGTACAGTGTTTTTGTATCTTAGTATGATTCCCCACACTTATGACTGTGCCCCCACCCCCTTCGGTATGCTAATCCTGCCCAAGCAGGGAGGTGCTTCTCCATGTAGCAACACCCTCAATCTTTAGCTAAGTATGCCTTCAAAGGGGCACTAGATGAAGAAGGGGGTTGCAATTTTCTAAAACTTCAAATATTCGACAAAGAGTTTTGACCAAAGTGGAGAGTCACAAAACTTCTTTATCAACAAAATTTTACCAATTGTTAATCTAAGATTCACAACATGATAACATTTTATTCATTTAGCATGCAGAGCAGGTCAATGAATGATTGAAAAAATTCACCAAAAAGACACTTGTGGGTCTAGTTCACCTTTACGACATCACACTGACTCTAAAGTGGAAATCTCAAAATCCTTCAATTTGCAAAATTGCTTTGACTCAATAACCAGAACAAAAAGTTTTGCGGTTCCAATGCTTTTTCTTTCATATGCTAAATGATTTGCAAGTTTTGTATTAACTATCATGTCATTGCATATCATGAAAAATTTGTTCCATATTTATTTATAAGCCACACCCACCATGCAGATTAATAAAAATGTTGACAACATTATCATTTGCATGATAATTAACATTATCATTGCAAAACGCTTGCTCAATTATCCAATTTCAGGAATTTGTCAGTAAGCCTACTTATTACTATTCATGACATTTACTACCACAACATTAGAACAAATGTATGGACCATAATGTACCAGTGTACAACTTATGGCATACATCCGATATACTTTTCATGAGATATAGTGTTAAGATCATCTCATTTAGCACTTTTCAAAATTGTTACTTTATAAAGCCCCACCACCATGCATATTAATGACATCTGTTGATAACATAAGCATTTACACAATAACCAATATTATCATGCCCAGTATGACACAAAACAGACATACAGCTGCTCATTTATCACATTTTCAAAATTGTTACTTTAAGCCCCACCCACTTATGCACTGATGCATGACATTACCACCAAAAACAATAGGGCACATCTGCAGATCATGACATAAATCCAGTTCATGGTTCTTGAGATGTTGTGTTTACAAGCTTTTTGCTTGCAAAATAATATTACGCCCCGCCCACTATGCATATCAACAAAAGTCAACATTTTTATACAATGAACATGTACACACTAGCTTAAATCAAAATTATAACAAATATGAAACAAACCAAACATGTGATTATCAAAATAATTATGAGCATTTCAAGATTTTTATATTAAGCCCCGCCATTAATATGCGTGATATCACCACCAAAAACAATAAGGCACATCTACAGACCATGGACTATCTGTGTACCACATATGACATGAATCCAGTTTACCCTTTTTGAGATACCATGCTTACAAGCTCTCTTTAGTAAAATCCTATTAAGCCCCGCCCACTATGCATATCAATGTAATTCAACATTTTATAAACACCGTGGACATGCACACACTAGCTAACATCACATTTATTCCAAATATGAATCAAAACAGACATGCTATTGTTAACATAAGAGCATTTTAAGATTTTTACATTAAGCCGAACCTACTCATTAATATGCATGACATCACTGTCAAAAACAATAGGTCACATCTACATACCATGGGCTATCTGTGTACCACACATGACATGAATCTAGTGTATCATTTTTGAGATATCGTGCTTACGAGCTTACAGACATACATACATACATACATACGCCCACACACACACACATACATACATACATACATACATACACACACATGCCAGCATGACTGCATAGGTTCCTTATGCTGTTAGCATTGGAACCGAAAATCATTCATGCTAGTAATTAAGTTTTTGATAATCAATAAAACAAATGCAGACAACTTACAGTGTTTTTCGATCAGTTCCGCTCTGGTCAACTCCTGAAGTGATTCTGTGTCGGCCAATGCCTTTGCAGCATCTTCATGCATATTCATCTGCCTTCGTAGAGAGCTGTTTTCATCATCCAACTTTGTCATAGATGACTGAAGAGAGACCATTTCCTCCCCCATCCTCTGGAGAGCCTGTTTGTAATTATCTATCTCTTGCTGCTGGGAGTTAAGGATGTTGAGGGCAAAGTTGTCGGAGCTGTTCCCCGCAGATCTAAAATAATGAAGACAATTTTTATGCTTACAAAATGACTTAGTGAGACTTGTTGTCACATCCTGAGCAAAGGTAATATTGTGCCAAAGGGCAAAGGCATAGAAAGGGTGACCCCTCCGGGTGACAAGAGCCCCAAAAATTTTCCAGTGACAAGTGGACAAATTTCACTGGAAAATAAAAGTTTTCATGCAACATTGCTGCAAATTGGGAAATCATTAAAATTTTGGGAAATCTTCTTCAATTTTTGTAAGCATTCTTCAATTTTCAGGAACTTTTTACCCTTTTCAGGAAATTTTCATGATGTTAATTTCTAATCTGATTTTTAAAGAAAATTGATTTTATCTTGCATCCTCAGTTGTTGTTTATTATACAGTGTTATGTTTTGTTACATGAATTGATGACCTAGTGTACATTGGAAATAAAAAGAAAAGAAATTGAATTCAACAAAATTAAATGAAATTGATATCCCCTCGAACAAATTGTGGCTTGGTCATTATTTAGTTTCAACCTAAGAATAAAATAATCCATTTACTTTGTGTTTTTGCGCTGGCACTCAATTCCTGGTGGAAGCCGAGTTGGAATGAGATAGGCGATATCTTGATCCTGTGATTGGCCATTCTGGACAAGACGGTCCTTCGGAATGGAGTCCAGCAGTTTTTGCACTGCATCTTCTTCAGGCAAGTCTCTGATTTGCAATGTCTGATAAGATAAATTACACATATAAAAACATTTCAAACCAATATCGGAAATTTTCACAAAACTAATTTCAATGTAAAAGTTCACTGGTCCAAAATGGACCATTCGTAAATTGGACCAAAGAGATACTAGGGGATTCTTGGCCTTCTGCCTAATTCATGCGGGACCAACCTTATGAAAAAATGCATTTAAATGCTTTTCTTACGTGCATTATACATGAAAGTAATAATCAAGTACATATAGTAAATATATTCATGATTACAGCTTAAGTTTTGGAAAATGCAATGCCTATGAAAAGAGTCCACTTATTAAAAAGAGAAATGACGTGGTTTTCAAGAGCATGACGGTATCTTTTTGTGAAATAAAAAGACAAACTACATAGACAGCTGATGTTGAAAGACCATTGTGTGAACAGCGTCATTGAAAATTCACAAAAGCTTTTATTCTTGAAAATGAAGACAGTACATTACTTCAATTGAAATTCTTAATGGGGTTATATGCACTTTTTATATGTATGGTATTTGATGGCTGTACCTACATTGAAGATTTTTTTTACTCATATCATTTTTCATTGATCTTTGTACCAGAAACTGATAGAGGTTATGAGGATAGAGATTGACAGAGGATATGAAGATAGAGATTGACAAAGTTCAGTTAGTTAATCAAAATTTTAGAAATTCAATTCAATTTGTTTCTATACATTGTATACATTGGGCAATCAATTTACAAAGTATTGCATAACAAGATTGTAAAAAAAAACTCAAGAATTTTTACAAATTATAATCAAAATGTATGATGTGAAAAAGAAGCGCTCTAGAAAACTCCCAAGAGCTTAACTGGTAGAAACACTCCTTCGGGTAAAAAATAAAAATAAATTATAATAATATAATCCTACTACTACCCTCTTTTGCAATTTCATGTACTTTTCATCACGCAGTTACATGTAGGACGTTTTAAGAGCACATATTAACCACATATACTCTTGTTTACTCTAGAAATAAAAAAAATAATTTCATGTTTTTTTTTTCTTACCTTCCTGCAAATTCCCGTTTTTTCCTAGGAATCCTAGATTTTTTCCAGCTCCAAGAATACATCGGAGCCGTTTGCACATAATCAGCAGTTGGTGTGATATCTTTATGATGTATGAAAGTCAGAAATAACAACTCTTTGCTCGTGCCGGATTAATGTAGTATCAAGGTATGCTACAGGCACACACATTTGGGGGCCCCGCAGCCCTAGGTAAAACTGTGTTGATTAATGTGGGCTTACACTACAGTACATGCATAATTTGTATGTCACTCCATGATTTATAAGTTGTACATAAAATATAAACAAGATTACTGTGACTATTAAATTTGCAAGCCTTTCTTAGATCAGGGCCCCACATTTGAAAATGCTACAGGCCCTGTACTTGCTTAATCCGGCCCTGCTCCTTGAACAGATAATAAAAATGATGAGAGAACATATTCTGGAGGTCAGACATCCGGGAATGTTGTAGTGTACGGCGACGTAACAATGCTTTTTTGACCATCTCAGACTTCAAAGGGGAAATCAAACAGTCAGTTATCATTGCAGTCAATGGAAGAAAAACCTATTTTTAGTCATTTTTTAACAAATACTGGACAGAATTTATTTTCTTCACAAATGTTGTGTATTAGATAATAGTTTCCAACATATATGAGTACCATTAATTTTCGCTGACTGGCTAAGGCAACACAAGTATTTATAAAAAATTCCTATTGACTGTAATGATAAAGTTTCCCTCCCAACTTACAGTAGCAAAACCGTACTGAGCCCGTACATGGTTACATCTCTCCGACCTCGAGAATTAGTAAAAGGTGATATACTGGATAGGCAGTTTGTTGATGATGTCACCCCAATTTTCTGAATACTTTTGAAAAACCAGTAAATGATTTTGGGAAAATTAGCCTTCTGTCCACCCTCCTCCCCCAACTTTTTGGATAAGAGACCATGTCCCCCCCATTTTCTGGATGACTCAAATTACAACCCTGCAGCAGTATTTGGGTTCAAGCCAGGTTTTTGTGTGGGTGGGTGGATGGATGGATGTGTGAGGCTAGGTCAGCATTGGTTAACTTAAATATGCTGTATCATGGCAACATTCATGTTAAAATTTGACCAGAAATCCCAAAAGACCAATTAAACCAATCAAATATTCATATTCCTCTTTGCATTTGATTTCGCAGATGAAACTTTGTGCCTTGTTTTGACATTTATTTGTAGTTGGACCTTTTAGTTTATGTTCTTCTGGGAAAGAAACTCGGCATAAGTTTAAGTGGGGTCATGCCTTTGAAAATTTGAGTTTTGCAGGACCCATTTGCAGGACCATTTGCAGGACCCATTTGCAGGACCCATTTGCAGGACCCATTTGCAGGACCCATTTGCAGGACCTATTTTTCTCATCTCCATAATAATATTACCAATTACAGGGACATGTTTTTCATCAAATTCTAATAGATTTCTGTATAAATCACACTCAAGAAAATGGAGGTCATTACTACACTTAGAGAGAGTGCTGGATCCAGGATTTTTTTTCATGGGGGAGGTACCATTTGACCTCTTATACTTTTGTGGTGTACTTCACTTTGTGACACCGGATATAATTGCTAGGGCGGGTGTATTAGGTATGTGTTAAAATTGCCCTACCTTTTAGATTATGATGCCCTTTCTTTATTCTTTCATTAAAAAATATTTTAATATAATAATTAATCTGGGCTGGGGGTTGGGTGCACATATGGCCAGCAGCCACCCCTTTAAATCCACCACTGCTTACATATACAATTTTGACACCCATCTGTTACTCCAATATCTCACAATTGGATCAATAACTTAAATGAAATCAATTTTGAGTGATCAGACAAAAGTTTTGTATCATGTTAAATATTTCTTCCTTGCATCTAATTCTACCTTCGTTACCAGGCAGCTTTGTTATACAAACAATGGGAACCACTTATGAGATGCTGAATAAAGAAACGGTAGTAAATGATTAACGTCTTCCTTATGGAGATACCTCAGATACACAACCAACACAGGGAAAACATTTAGGGTTATGACAATTTAGCACTAACACCTACTTTATGGGTTTTTGGCTGTCAAGGAGAAACTGGATGAAAGAGGGGGGGTGGGGGTTTCAAAGGCTAGATAAGCAATGGCAAATATATATATATATATAAATATATATATATATATATATATATATATATATATATATATATATATATATATATATATATATATATATATATATATATATATATATATATATATATATATATATATATATATATATATATATATATATATATATATATATATATATATATATATATATATATATATATATATATATGCCTCCCAGAAATTGCCTTTTTGCATCATTTTTTTTAGTGCAGGTGTTCTTTTCATTTTTTTTTTTTTTTTTATAGTGAAGAAAAGTTACTTTTTTTTATCATTTTTGTAGTGCAGGTTCAAACAAATTACTCTGTTCAATTTGTATTGCTGGTCCATTTTTACAAATCTGTGTTGAATACTCATACTACAGGTATTCAAATTGACTTCTTTCACACTCCAGGTATCAAAGTTGTATAATTTCATAACGCAGTTACCAAAACATCTGTCATACTGCGGGTATGTTTTTCAATTGGTGGGCTGCACACACCTACTACTTTTAGTATGAAGTGCCCACCCCCCCCCCCTCCCTCACCCAACTTTTAAGGTATTCTAATACCCCTTAAAGTTGAATTATTTTATTAACCATGAGCTATGGAAGCTGCCATTTTGTACATTATGTCATTCACTGTAACGGTAAGTCAATGAGAATGATATTAAGACACCAGGCCAGATCTATGGTAGATAGTGTTAATTTTGAGTGCAAATGTGAACTATTATATTGATGCATGAATTATCAAGTTTAATCACTGGAAGTAATAATATATCGTTTTTAACATATTCAGAGCTCTAATAAGCGCCAACATTTTTTGACTGATAACATAATTCATTTGATTAATTTGTTTTGCTATATTCTTTGCTTATTACCTCCGCCAATGAAGTTGGACGGAGGTTATGTATTCACCTGTGTTTGTCTGTCTGTTTGTTTGTCTGCCATCAAGATTTTTCCAGAACTGATGATTGGATTTGGATTAAATTTGGTGTGTGGTTTTGTTACTGTTTCATGTAGAAATTATTAAAATTTGGGACTAATTGGAACAGGGGAAGGGTGCAAATGGAGGGGTAGGGACAATTTAAGGTAAGTTTGTCTGTTATCATGGGAACTTCATGCAGAGGTCATGACAATGCAAATACTCAATTGAAATCTTACAATGATACTTACTTGGATCCAGGGTTGTAATTCTCATCCAGAAAGTGGGAGGGACATGGGTTCTCATCCAAACAGTGGGAGATAAGGGACAAATGTGTTTCCAAATCAAAAATGTGAGTGATGAAATTGATAAAAGTTGCTGAAATTGATCAATTTTCTCATCAAAATAGGTAAGTATTGTCAATTATGCAGAAAATAGGTGAATTTAGCTTGGAAAATAGCTGAAATCAGCTAAATAGCTGAAGTCTCACATACCTGCAAAATGTACTGAATTTTTACAATTTTACAGAAAGGTAGAAGGGGGGGGTGTCACCTGTCTTCCTGGGAATTATACAGCCCTGCTTGGATCATAAGTGCAAGTGCAAGAGTGATAGTGACTTGGAACACAGGTGCAAGTGATACAGTGATTGTGACTTGAGAATATAAATATACATGACAGAGCTAACTACATGTACTTTACAAGCAAGATGCAAATAAAGATGACATAAATCACCTCTGATGAGTGTGGTCTGTAGTATATGTCAGCCATGTCTCTTGAAAAACAAAGATGTTGAAAAGAAAAATGATTAAAATCAGAATCAATGCATTATGTACGATTACAAAATGTAATCAGGTATATTCGACTCTAATTTAATTTCTATTTAGTTCAGGAGCATAAGAAGGGTAACCTCTCAGGGGACAAGACCCACAAACTTTCTCGGTTACAAGCAGAATATTGTACTTTGTATATTAAATTTCCATAAAAACCATGCTGCCTAGCAGGAAATCTGTTAATTTTTGAGAAACACATGATGATATTTCCCATAAGTGTAAGTTCTACTGTAGGCACATGGCTCGAGCATCAAATAAAATTAATCAAACAAAACAGCTCGTATATCCAAAACGGCGAGTATCCAAAATGGCTAGTATCCAAAAAGGCGAGTATATCCAAAACGACGAGTATATCCAAAACGACGAGTATATCCAAAACGGTGAGCCTCCAAAATGGCGAGTATATCCAAAACAGCGAGTATATCCAAAACGGCGCGTATATCCAAAACGGCTCGTATATCCAAAACGGCTCGTATATCCAAAACGGCTCGTATATCCAAACAGCTCGTATATCCAAAACGGGGGGTATATCCAAAACGGGGAGTATATCCAAAACGGGGAGTATATCCAAAACGGCGCGTATATCCAAAACGGCGGGTATATCCAAAACGGCTAGTATATCCAAAACAGCTAGTATATCCAAAACAGCTAGTATATCCAAAACGGCTAGTATATCCAAAACGGCTAGTATATCCAAAACGGCTAGTATCCAAAACGGCTAGTATATCCAAAACGGCTTAGTATCCAAAATGGCTAGTATCCAAAGCTGCCAGTATATCCAAAACGGCTTAGTATCCAAAATGGCTAGTATCCCAAGCGGCTAGTATCCCAAGCGGCTAGTATCCAAAACGGCTAGTATCCAAAATGGCTAGTATTCAAAACGGCTAGTATTCAAAACGGCTAGTATCCAAAACGGCTAGTATCCAAAACGGCTTAGTATCCAAAATGGCTTAGTACCCAAAACGGCTAGTATCCAAAATGGCTTAGTATCCAAAACGGCTAATGTCCAAAACGGCTAGTATCCAAAACGGCAGCTAGTAAAAACGGTGGCTAGTATCCACAACTGCAACTCTTACATGAAATACACCTATATACTATGTGCAAGTACATTTAAATAAAATCACAATTACTCAAAACTCCAATTCATCCCACACGATCATCATTATTTCTTTGAAAGAAAAAGTTTATTAAGAAAAGCAATCAAAAGGTATGAAGCCACCAATCCTCTAATAATGACGTTAATTAACTTCAGTTTGACAAAATATTGATCGATCATTTTTACTACCCAACAATGGTGATACTAAAGAGAAGTTTTCATTTAAACATCAAAGGACTGCCAGGATTCATAAGCATAAAGTTAAAGCTCTTATAGCATATAGCAAATTCATGTTTGTGAGAGCAGTGGCAAAGGAAGAGTATTTTTTTTAATGGGAAAGTAGAGGAACAGGGGGAGTTGCAGATGTCAAATTCTTTATAATCATGATCTGCACCTTTTGACTCATTTCTTGTTTTTCAATGAAATCTTAATCTACTAAATTCCGCCAAACTTCAGAACTTTCTGATTTGACCAAATCAAGAACATAAATTCTCTGATCTTGACAAATCGTGAAATAAAATTTTCCGAATTATGACCAAAAGTTTAATTTTTGACCCTTTTCACTTCAAATTGAACCTATATTTGTCTTCACTAATTCATTTTTTGTTGTTGTAAATATACAGACAGGGAGTGAAATTCCCCCTTACCTTGGCCCCTTCCCTATAGCTAAGCTATTGCATGTTAGAGTGCATCAAGCTGTAAATGTACGAATCTTTACATTTTGAAAATAAATGTTTTCAAATATGGACGATCAAACTTTAAAGAATTTTAAATATATGTAAAATGCATAAGTATGGGCATATGAAGGATCACCTCAGAGGAGGGGGTGGATAAGGGGAGGGGGGGGGGGGTGAGGAACTTCAACAATTTCCATAATATTGCACTAAGTTTCCATCAAACATTTCTGCTCATTGCGAAGTCACCTTCAAGTTCCATGAAATCTCCCATCAATTTTCCTTTCAACATCAAAAGACTGTTTTCTGGGATTCCTAAACCATATACAAAGTTAAATCTCAAATAGCACTTAGCAAATTCATGTTTATGTGAACGGTGGCATAGCAACAATTTGTTCCCATCAGAGAGGAAATACAGGCCTGTAGGGAGGAGGTGCGACAGGTGCGTTCACACCTCCCACCAATCCCAATGTACAGGATAAAGTGTCAGGGGAGCCAAGCCAAACCAAACCAGGGTTGATGTGATAAAGTGTTTTATGAACGATTTTGACATGATTAATGAAACATATTGGGACAAGGGTGCATAGTCTTATTAGTACAAAGCAGAGAGAAAGGTCCTCCCTGAAAGGTTTTTTCTAGATGGGGAAATTATTAACAAAAAGTTGAAGGAAATTTTGGTAAAATCATTGGAAATTTTAGTAAAATTGGCAACATTTGCCAATAATTGATGAAAATTTCACAAAAATCACAATAAACAATTGCAAAAATATGAAGAAATTTCCCAAAAATTAAAGAAACCTCAAAGTGGAAGCAAAATTGCTCCAAAATGAAGAAAATTTACCAAAAATTGAAATAAATTGAAGACATTTTTTATAGAAAATTTACTGAAAATCAAAGGAAAACTGCCCAAAAATGAAGGAAATTTTCCAAACATTGAAGAAAATTTACCAAAATTCGAAGAACAATTGTCCTAAAATGAAGGAACTTTTTCAAAAGTTACATGAGAATGAAGGAAATTTCTCAAAGATTAAAAGTTATTTCACAAACAATGAATGAAATTTACCAAAATGAAGAAAATTTACCGAAAATCAAAGGAAAACTGCCCAAAATTTAAGAAAATTTTCCAAACATTAAAGCAAATTTACCAAAAAATGAAGAAAAGTATCATTGAAAAATTCTCAGGGTGGGGTCATGGCCCACCCAGCCTCCCCCCTTGCTCCGTCCCTGCCGTGATACACAAATCTTATATACATCCCTATAATTCATGTGGAATTGGAAAATTTTACTGTGGAAACACACCCCCAGGGCAAGAAATTAGCATAACTTCACTAGCTTGGAGCTAGTTGATTTTACGTATGGGCTAGCACAATTTCAATCATTTAAACACATTGGGCTAGTATTGTAATAAGAATTACTCTAGTATGTTTATGTGAGACATGAAGAAACAGACTTGTGGAAAGTTCAGTTGGACTAGTAAAATGTGAGGTGAGAAAGTCTGATGGGTTAATTTCATATATACTTATTAAAACCAATTAAATTAGGAAGGGTATTGCGGATTTTACATTAATAAAGAAAGTGTTTAGCAAAGAATATGGTAAAATCCTATCTAGTTTGCGACTTCTCATTTGTGAAGCCAGAAAGAATCTTAGATGGGTAGCTCTTTCCACAAAGGTGACTCAAGAACAAACATTCTATGCTAATTCTGTTCAAAATGTACCCCTCCAAATAACCTAAAATCGCAGAGCTTTTGCCCCTGGACCTCACTAGGGGCCCTTAGGTGAGCCCCTAGAGCCCCACACCACTAAGCTTTGCACTATATGCTTGCACTGACGCTGCTGGCGCCAGCTAACATACATACAATTTGTCAGGAATTTGGACCACACACCCCCTCAACCAGAGTACCCTAGCTACGACCCTGGGTGTACTTGTCTCCAAAGATTTGCTAATTATTGTTTTTTATGAAAAAGATGTTCCTATTTTGCCTTCCCCCTCCCCACCCCACCCATCCCCCTCCTGCCCCCAATCATGTTTGCCCCTCCAACTAAAATATCTTAGAGCCATAGGTGGTGCAGCACTATGACCAAACGTTTTTGAGACTTTTCCATGGCATGGTATACCCCAATCGAATTTCTAGCAGAAAAAGACTCCCATAATTATCATTGACATATAAGATTGGAAAACCCTTCCCCTCCCCCCCTCACCCCTGGGATTTATGGCCCTGGACCTTCCAAGTCACAGTTTTAACACATGTCAGACATAGTGACACAATTTGACCACAAGTTCAGATATATTTTTGTAAATAATTCCTTGTATTTCACAAACAATATCAAATCCACAGACTTGATGCAAATACACTGAAAGTACAAGTCAGAAAGTGCACAAAATAAAACTCACTTTTAATGTAAAAACAAGTTTAAGCTATAACATCCAATAACAATATTAAAACAATGAAATAAGTGCTCAATCCATCAAAAGCCTTACCATAATCAATTACACTCCAATATCTGATCAAATCACAACAGTTTAAAATCCGAACACCACCTGATGCTCTTACTTCACATAAAGCCAAATACAACCAGGAGTATTCCCATCTGACAGTACAGATAATCTGTTCTATTTGAACAATTCCCCAAACAAAATCAGATTCTGCACACAGGTCAAACTTGCCTCAACCCTGTCCCTGCTCCTTCAACTCAAACAAATTTTCTGACACAGAGAGATAATAAGCTGTTGTCATGGGAACTGGGTTTATTTACATTGGATTGGTCTATTTGGTAAAGCATGGGATTTGATTCTTTTGATGAGAGTGAACAATGAGCTTGATGCTCGAAATCTTAGGTTTAATGAATGAATGCAGAAAGATCTCATTGTGAAGATAACCATTTACATATCTCATTCAGTCTGCTTTTATTGTCTGAGCATGACATTTACCAACTTCAATATATTTATAAATCCAGTTTCTGAGGTTGTGTTGTATCTTAGAAATTAAGCAAATTGTAATGACAATTTTCTGTTTTATCTCAGAGTATTACAACAAATTGGTTTTGGTTAATGTTGAATGTGGCCTCTAATATTGTTCACACAGAGGAATAAAAGAGTCAGTAGAGTAACCATAGGAGGAAGGAGTATAGGGGCAAATTGTCCTCCTAGTCAGAAATTCCCTATAACTTATGAAATTAATTCAAAAGGGGCCTTCATTTATATTTTTCTCAGGCGTTCTAATTCTCACAATAACTCTGAATTTAGGTTTGGTTTAATTTGTTGATGTTTAACGGCACCGCGACAGTCAGAGTCAAATGTGCCAAGAGGGTTTTAATAAATGATGGTGTTAATAAATAATGGCATTAATAAATAATTGCATTAATAAATGATGGTGTTAATAAATAATAAATAATGGTGTTAATAAATAATGGTATTAATAAATAATGGTTGTAATAAATAATGGGGTTGATAAATTATGGTGTTAGAGTTAGGATAGTGAGGAATTTAGTTCAGAACATTGAAAATATTTTGTCCCATGCCCATTGGAAAATGTCTTCTGCTACCACTGTAGATTTATGCCATTTCCGTTTTTAATCTGGCTTATTCTTCATTTACAAATGCATTAATCTTAAATTTTTGATCAATGATACTGCAGGCTGCAGCTAAGGTAAAGAAGGCAAAAGAAACTAAAGAGTACTCTAGAAAGTTGTGATTAATCGCTAAACACTGACAAATTTTGGCAATTAAACGTTTAGTGAATTAATCGCCAATCAAGAGCAACTAATAAAAGATGAATAAAATCTGATATCTACTCATTGTACTGGATATATTCAGTGGCGGCACATGACTTAGGTCTTGGGGCACAAGCAAGGGGCAAATTTGTCTCATGGGGGCAAAATCCTATAAATCGGACAAAATTTGTCACTGTACAAATTTTTCTGGGGGCAAGTGGGAGAGGGGGAAAAGCGATCTCGTGGGGAACGGGGGGAAATTCCCCTGTATATATTCCATAATTTTAAAGAAATCATACAAAAAAACAGCTGTCCAGAAGTAGAACATGACTATGTGAGTCAAGAAAAAAAACCATCCATGATACTTTCTTTTGTACCATTATGATCATACACTAAAATTGATTATTTAAAGGTATAAGGATAGGTAACAACAACAAGAGATTGATTTAAAATATACTGAAAAGGAATTGTACAAAGTTGTGCAATAGTTCATATGAGCAGCATAACGTCAATACACTCTTACAATTAACTTTGAATTCATACATCAACTATAAGTTTATTACAAACCAAAACATCAATGATGTTGAAGCTCAACTTTATCACAAAAATGTTTGAAAGAGTAGTAAAGATGATATCAAAGGAAGATGAAATGGGGAGTTGCCATTTTCAAGTCAAGTTTTGCATAAAAAATATATTTATGGTTTACTGTCATTTAATAGTATTTTAGAAGCAATTTATTCTTTGCAATATTCCCATTGATTATACTCTAACATTGTACATCCTTTCTTTCAATTATTTCAAAATGTGCCAATCATATGATGTGAAACCAAGGATGTACGAAGTTACGAACACATCTTTGGTGAAACTAATGCAGCAGTTAAACGTCATCTTCACAGCCCTCCCCCTTCCTTTTCCTTCCTCAAGGCACGTTCAAGATTAGGCGTTGTTACAATGTCAAATCTTCAGGTCAAAATTTTGAAGTTTGGGTGAATCTTGACCTAAAATATTTTTGGGTGCTGTGAATCTTGAACTAAATTTTTTTAAGTCAAGTGAATCTTTGCCTAAAAACTATTGCAGATGGGTGAATCCTTGCCAAATTCATCAGTCTAAATGATAGAAATGCGCTGAAATCAAATCATTAACGGTGAATCAGCGTCAATTTCTGTCAAACTGAAAAATAATTATTGCTTAAGTTATACTATTTCCAACAGATTTCATTCTATCATACAAGAAGATAATGGGGAACAACAGAACAGTACATTATGATAATACATTGACTGATTAAACAGTCAAAAAATAACCAAAAATCATTTCTTCTCTATGGTGAATTTAAAAAATTAACCAAGGTGAATCTTGAGCCAATTTTTTTGGCCATGGTGAATCTTGACCCAAACGTTTTTGGGCAGAGGTGAATCTTTATCTAAAACGTATTGCTGTTAGGTGAATTTTGACCTAAAAATTTATGAAAAGGTAAAAAAAGGTGAACGCTTGATGAGGGTATGTGAAAAGGCCATTTGTCCACTGCATAAACAATAAGTAAGGCTTTCACACATGTTTGTTTTATGAGGCCATGCCCCCAATCCAAAAGACCAACTTATTTTCCTTTAAAATGTGTAAATTCAGCTGGAGCTAGCTGATGTCAAAACCAAAGCTGTTTGGAGATTAACATGTATTAGCTAAAAATAATAAATTCCCAATCGAAAAGGAGATACCTGTGGAATTGGGGGAATATCCCCTGGATTCACAGAAAGTATACTTTCACCCCCTCGCAACAATTTTTCAGAGAAAACAATATCTAAATCTTTCATACTGACAATACTTGTCTTACTATTTAACTGGCAATTTTCTTATTTTGGTTGGCTAAAAGCAGTTTACTTTCCTTTCAGAGAGAGAAAATCAATAGAACTCCTGGAAAATTCCATAAAACTTTCCCAATGGAGTCAAGGAAGTACACTTCAGGCACCTCCAGCAATAATTTGTATAAATACAAATATTTTCATCATTCATAAGATAATTTAACAAGATATACTTTTCATCACACATTTACATGGGGGACATTTTTAGAGCATGTATTTACCACATATACTGTTGTATACTCAAGAACTTTTTTTTTACAATGAATGGTTTTTTTTTCTTCCCATGTATTTCCGATTTTTAACCGCAGGAACTGTAGATTTTTTCCAAGCTCCGCATACACCCAATACGCAAAATCCTTTCATATGCACATCCATTCACCACACCCACTCAACACTCTAATGCAGGGCCATAATTCTCCTTCACAAAGTGTGTGCATGTGGGAAAAGGGGGGTGGGTGGGGGACATGGCACTATACTTTTCTTCCAGAAAGTAGGGGGGCAGAGTTTTTCAAAACATTATATATTCTTTCTGTTGTAAAGTAGGGAACAAATTCTTCCTCCCCCCTCCCCTTTTACCCAGGAATTACAGCCATACTGCACTCTAATGCAACCCTAGAAATTGTACAAGATAAGTAAATTACCTGTTTAAATTTTTTTTTGAAAAAATGGAGAAAAAATCTTACAAGAAACATAATCATTATCATTAGTATTTTGAATACCATATTCAAAGTATTAAGCACCCCTGTTCTTATAACTGCCCACCCAATATTTTTTGACTGATAACATAATTTATTTGATAAATTTAAAGGCTTCAAATAATTTTTGTTACATTATTTGCTTATTTTGCATCTGACACTCACAATGTTCTTGTGGTGGCCCGCATTAGTTGTTTGCTCCTTAAAATTTCAAACAGTTAGACCCGACCTGATAAATAAGCAGGTCGGGTCAGACTTTTTCTCTTAATTTTCTTTTTTCTGAAAAGCACAAGTAATTCAGTAGAATCAAATTCCCTTATTAATGGCCCTGTTGTGTTCGTTCTCCTGGTTGAGCATTTATTTTAAGTAAGATAAGTGGTCTCATTGTTTGCTACAGTAAGTTTGAGGTCATAATTTACTGGAACAAATTTTTAAGGAAAAGAACAAGTCATGGGTTATTGTGAGGCTAGTATAGAACCAATTCCGCAATGCAGTGATCGAATAGCACACTGTACGCGACCCGAAACATGGGCGCTTATTGGGTACAAGGAACGTCCAGCCTAAAAAGTGGTGCAATTATATTTTCGTAAGCACCCCAGGTGCTTATTACATTGACACGGTATTCAACAATGTAACCCAAATTATACTCACAGAATGCATAAAGCTTCCTGAGCTACTTGTGGATTATTTACTGTCGGCATGGCAGAGGCAGTAAGTCCAGGCCAGTGACCTCATGGCCAAAGAATGATTCCAAGCTGAGTAAAGTTTCTGGTGAGGTTGTTGATATTGATGTTTTAAGTGTCTGCAAATCCAAAAGTCAGGAAATTTAAAGGTATAGAGGCAACATTAGCTATATTGCTTTAAAATGTATTAAAAACCATTTAAGTAGCAAAAAATGTCATCAAAATCAGTTAAACATTCACCATTTTACAATGTCTTTAAATCTCAGGCATCAATTTGCATATTTTATGCAAATTTTGTGATGTATTACAGGGCGAGCTTGGTATTTTCTTTTGTAAGTCTTTTGTGTTTTTTAAGTGTTGGGGTGATTTAGTAAATTGTAAGCAAAAGCATTTGAATCTTGCAATTTCCTAATAAAATTTGAGCAGCAATAGAGTTTTCTTTTTAAATAACTGAGAATTAGGCAAGTTTTTATGATAATAAACAGTGTGTGATTGATGATGCTCACTAAATTTCTACTTAAATGATTAGTTCAGTGGTCAAGCAAGTCTATCTTATATGAAAGAGGACTTCAAAAGAAACAAAAAAGTTATTGCATTACAGAGATATCAAAGTTTAAAGTTTGATATAATTTGTGTAGAAACAACTGAAATCAGACTAATTGTGATGTCATAGCCTCAGATTCCTCAAAATCTTGATGTATTCTATCATATTTGTCCTGCAGTTTTGTGGCTTAAAAACCATGGGATGTGTCAAAAAAGTAGTAAAACTGATCTAGGAAGTATAAACCACCTGAAGAAAGTTTGAGAAAAATAATTTAAAGAGTAAACTAGACATCAATGATGTTATAGTTCAACCCATGGCAGTGCAAAAACCAACTGACTGGTTTTATTTTAAAAGCATTTTTATTTTTGTCATATTTGATCTTTTTAAATGTAATTAAAAGATTTTCTTGAAGTCTACTAATTTTTAGCTTAAATCTGTTTACCTCTAAGTTGTTGATGATTGTTTCCATGACAACCAGATTTGGCCAACTTTTGCTCAATTTTGAAGAATCAGGCATTTTGAAAGCATAATAAATGTTTGGACATGTTACTTTACCACTGCTATCAAGTATTTTCTTGTTCTGTACAATATTCTCTTCCAACTTAAAATGATAAATGATTGGTAATATGACATCGTTAAATACTTACTTCACATAGTTAAAGTGTAAACAAACCATAACATACACTAAATTTGCAAAAAGCAGAACATATGCATAATTTGCTCAATTTGAGTTAAATGCAGTTTTGAAACTAAATAAGCTGTGTTTTTAGCAAATGGTTGAGCCATGTATAGAATTAGCATTTAAGGACATAATAAACAAAGGGAGTCTAATTAAAGACCTAAATAATTAATAAACATTGACAAAAAGTGAGACAATTCACTGATTGGGTCAAAGTGTGCAAATCTGAATTTCATTCAGTGTGCTTCAAATAAATAATAAAGTGGACATTTGTAAGTTTCTAGCTTAACTGTGTGTATATTTTAATTAACAAGACAAACAAACATGTAATTAAAAAGTTCATTAATAATCATGTAAAATTAATTAGAATTCCACACATTTTGGATTATTTATTTACTATGACATTATTCAAAACTAGATGCATTTAATTTGATTAAAACTAATTTGAATGGACTTGTAATATTTCCATTAAAATCTTAATATAATACAAACATTTAACTACTATTTAACTGTTAATGAATTAATTAATCATGAATTTTAATCAATTTTTTAAAGTATTTATGAAAAATAAAAAAATAAAAAATGTGATAAAATATTTTGTTTTATATATTTAATCAAAAGGTAAGTTTTCTCAGCAATATCATTACTAAACAAATTATACACATAGATCAAGACAATTCATGATGGTACACAGGCAATAACAGTGTACTTGCAATGTTCGGTAGATCAATAAATAAAAACTCTGGAACTTGCATGAAAACAAAAATAAATAACAGGCCATAAGCCAAGGTGGCTGCAAGTGATTGTGATGAAAGTTTAAAGTTACAAAAAAACACAGTAGCAGTGTAGGCATTTCTGCAATATGTTCAGTTCATCAAGAAATGTTTAACTCTCCTAAAATATGATAAGCCCTAAATAGCTGCACAGTAATTGCTAAAAAGTAAAGTTTATTTAATCAAAACTCAATTTTCTTTCAGCAATGATAGTATTTACAAATCATATGCATAGATCAAGAAAAATCATGATGGTACATACAGTGTACCAGCCATGCTCAGTTGATCGAGAATTGATAACTCCCAACCCCCACTTCCCTTCAAAAAAAAAAAAAAAAACAGGCCCTGGACCTTGGCGATGCTTAAAACAGCATCACAGATTGTGCTTTTTTAATTTGGAAAATCTTAATCTAGGCTAAATAAAAGTAAATTTCCTTTAAGCAATACTTAAGAATTCGAATTCAAGATAGAAATTGAATTTAAGGACAATTTGAATTTGTACACAATAACTTAACATAAATAGTTACTTAATCAGAGTAGGCCTACACTACAGATTGCAGTTGAGCATGGCTACTACAGTACTGCTAGTGCAGTGCTACCTGACTACACATTAGTTGTTCTGCTCCTTAAAGTTTCAAACAGTCAGACCCGACCTGATACATAACCAGGTCGGGTCAGATTTTCCCTCTTTATTTTCTTTATTATAAAAACCTTACTTGTTGTGGAAGTTGGTGCTGAGTATCATATTAGCAATGGATAAAGTCCTTATTGTGTGGTTAATTTAATTAAGATAAAGTGGTCTCACTATTTGCTACAGTAAGTTTGTGGTTATGATTTGCTGGAACAAATTTTTAAGGAGAAAGACAAGTCATGACACAGTGTATTCATTTGTGTACACTACACTACATTAGTTATCTTACGAAGGTACTGTACAGTATTGCATCATGCATGCTGAAATCCAGGCGGACATCGGGTTAAAATTACTCTAAAACGAGCTAATAAATCATTTAATTAAGCTTACCTTAATATGAGTTATGCTTAACATTAGGTCCTACATACGATTCAAAAGTGCTTGCAATTTCCTTTCATTTGATATATAAATAATGGCATACCCCCTCTATTTATAACTTTTCCTATAAGAATTATATTACACCTCTTCAAGTCGAACAACTATGTGGTGCAGAGGAAATGTATGCAGCTAGCACGCGAGCTCTCCAGGTTTGAGTCTCACCGTGACCACTGCGTAATTATTTTTCTGCTGCAGCTTTCAGGGGTCTTTTGACTATAATCATTTTTGGTGTTTTATTTATCTTTCTAGAAATGATAGATTAGCATCATTGGAAAGGAACTTTCATAAAGAATATAAATATGTAACACAAATTTCTGTTTTTAATATTGACACGAAGTTATACTTCTGCAAAAATTAACCATTTGTTAACCAAATTTAGCCAATAATTGCTTAATTTGCATATTTTTGTCCAATATTTCCAAATTTGGCTTCAAGTTATTTACTCAAAAGATAAATATCTTAGCCTCTATTCCAATCAAACTTGTAAGAAAGAAAATGAAAGAAAAGTTGTCAAAAATGCATATGAAAAAAAAAGTTACAAAAACTGGGGTTGCTTTTTTCAAAGCTCTGGTAGAGTAAGGGTTAATGCCAACTCCCTGGTAGAGTAAGGGTTAATGCCAACTCCCTGGTAGAGTAAGGGTTAATGCCAACTCCCTGGTAGAGTAAGGGTTAATGCCAACTCCCTGGTAGAGTAAGGGTTAATGCCAACTCCCTGGTAGAGTAAGGGTTAATGCCAACTCCCTGACATAAATGTAACACAAAGTCACATCCAAAAAATTTAAGACGGCTTCAAGTCTCTGATATAGATTTTTTTATCATCCCGTAATTCACTCAAATTTTCATGAAATCGCATAATTTTGCTCTTATATGAAAAGTACTACTACATAAATTAATAACATTGTACCAGCTTTTAGATATGTTTAATAAAAGTAGTAAATATCGTAGTGCTAATAGGAAACACATGTACTGAATGCATGAGGACCTAGCCATGTATGGTAAGCGGAGCATTATGTCTACAGCTAGCTATTTCTAGCACCATTACGTATGAAGTCTGATACTTTAGTAAAACCTTTCGGGAGCTTTAATTTAAAAAAATACACAGAATATCTCTTATCAAAATACAAACTATATGGCGCATACAAAAATCTCATTTGAGCCAAACTTTCAAGAGCAAAACTGTTAAAACCTAGGAGGAGATGCATTTTAACGCAAACCATTGCACAGGCACATATGAGAGCTCACGTACGATTTGATAAGTCCACTCATTACACTCTGTGTAATGGTGGAAGTAAAAAAATAAATAAACTTTCTTTAAAATATATAACAATTGTTAAAAAATGTGAGGATAAGGGTGCCAACCTTTCATAGTAGACTTACTACACCAGTCATTTCTACAAAGATAAGACATAGTTTTAAACTTGAATATCTCCTTAACAGAATAAGATTGATGAACAATTTCTTCACCATTTTGTTTTCATGTAACGTGAACTTGCTTGACCACTGAACTAATCCTTTACACATTTCAGATTCAGAATATAGCAAGTATGTGCAAGATTTGTGATACACTAAAAGGAAGACAGCTGAAACTATTCATATAATTCTTTATTTTCTTTCCTTTGTTTAAAGAAATATTTCCATGAATTATACAGATGATGGACTTTTAAAGAATATAGTTGGTGCAGAAATCATGTTGATATCATATTCCATTTTGGAGTTATTACATTTCAAAGATTTCACCAGTGTGTCGAAAAGTGATGCCACATATTGCAGGGTAAAGTGTTATGTCATACCTGCAGATCGAAGACAATGTTGATGTATTTCTCAAAAAATTAACTGCCCGAGTCTTACTAAACAACTGGAAACAGTTTTTGCTTAATCATTGAGACGTGTTATAACATGCATTTTACATGCTTTGCCCATCTGCTCATGTACCTTACACTTTAAATGAATGAAATTTTTCATTTTATAACTTGAAAATACATTAAGATTTATCTTGGATCTGCATTTAAGAATTTACACTTTACACTGCGCCAATCACTTTTCTTTAACACCCTGGTGAAATCACTTTACACTGCGCCAATAGATTTTCTTTAATACACTGGTGAAATTTCTTTACACTGCACCCATCACTTTTCTTCAACACCCTGGTGATATCTCTTAACACTGCACCAATCACTTTTCTTCAACACCCTGGTGAAATCTCCTTACACTGCGCCAATCACCTTTCTTCAACACCCTGGTGAAATCTCTTTACACTGCGCCAATCACTTTTCTTCAACACCCTGGTGAAATCTCTTTACACTGCGCCTATCACTTTTCTTCAATACCCTGGTGAAATCTCTTTACACTGCCCATCACTTTTCTTCAACACCCTGGTGAAATCTCTTTACACTGCGCCAATCACTTTTCTTTAACACCCTGGTGAAATCTCTTTACACTGCACCAATCACTTTTCTTCAACACCCTAATGAAATCTCTTTACACTGCGCCAATCACTTTTCTTTAACACCCTGGTGAAATCTCTTTACACTGCACCCATCACTTTTCTTCAACACCCTGGTGAAATCTCTTTACACTGCGCCAATCACTTTTCTTCAACACCCTGGTAAAATCTCTTTACACTGCGCCAATCACTTTTCTTTAACACCCTGGTGAAATCTCTTTACACTGCGCCAATCACTTTTCTTCAACACCCTGGTGAAATCTCTTTACACTGCGCCAATCACTTTTCTATAACACCCTGGTGAAATCTCTTTACACTGCGCCCATCCCTTTCCTTCAACACCCTGGTGGAATTTCTTTACACTGCACCAATCACTTTTCTTCAACACCCTGGTGAAATCTCTTTACACTGCACCAATCACTTTTCTTCAACACCCTGAAGAAATCTCTTTACACTGCGCCAATCACTTTTCTTCAACACCCTGGTGAAATCTTTGAATTGCTTTTAACTCCTTAAAGGAATATTCCTATAGAGAAAAATTCAAGAAACAGATTGGTGGAAAATATCAATTAAGTATCTCATTACTAGAAGAAGTTATTGAACTCTAAAGATTTTTCTTGCTCGCATAGAAATGACTTTTGTACTAAGTCTAAGTCATCATTATGATGTCATCACAGCACTTCCTGTACTAATCTTTATGTATTTCTTTGATAATTAATTGCTAATTTTTAAGAATTCAAATATAAGTTACAACAACAGATTGGAAAACATGGAAAAAAATGTTTTTATCATTTAGAAAATATGAAATTAATTTTCAAAGAAATACATAAAGAATAGAACAGAAGTGCAGTTATGACATCATAATGATGACTTGGACTCAAGACCAAGAATCTCTTTTATGTGGACAAGAAAAATCTTTAAAAATCAATAAAAAACTTCTTGTAGGAATAAGATATTAACTTGGCTTTTTTATCGATGTGTTTCTTTTATTGTCCTCTATTAAATACATTATAATGAAATTCCATGGGAATATTCCTGTAATGGAATATAAACCAACTAGGTTTTTTTTAACAACATGGTTTCTTGAATAGTTCTCTATCATATATATGAAAATGAAAATTCACTGAAACATTCCATTAAAAGAATGCATCTATTATGCATTGAATGACATACTGCGCAAACGTGAATATTCAACAATAAAATGCTAATTAAAATGTTCATACTCGCATCTGCTTATATTGCATCAAAGTAAGTGCAATAAAACCTGATAATTAGAAATTTAAACAATTTTCTGCTTGGAAAGAAACTGGAAAATTATTACTACCTGTGATGTAACGAGTCTCATGCTGAAATTCACTCCAATCATGGTACAATTTGAGCCATGAATAGTGGTTGCCTAATGAAATGGCGCAAACAAAAATGGAATGGAGAAAAAAATTAATCAATTTCTCTCCAAATCATCAAAATTTACGATTAGGATTTGTAATGCATACAAAGCAAGAAGGAATGAGAATGTTATTATCAAATTATTGTTTATGATTTATGGACAGGGAAAAAACAACCTAATAAAATGACAAAAACAATTAAATGGTATTAGGAAAAAAAGCAATAATCTTTAACAAAATCATATAAAAGATACACTATTGAAACTTGTAATGTATACAATGCAAATGTAAGACAAAGGGATACAACAAAATTGAATGTGATATACATGTAGAGAGTTGGCTAGATAAAAGGGATGAGAATGTTATAATCAAATTGGACAGGGAGCAACAATTTGAGAATAATTGGACAAAAATATGCCATAAACCAAGAAAATACGCTATAAACCAAGAAATTATCTTACAAACCAAGAAACTATACTATAAACAAACCATGAAAATAAGCTATAAACCACGAAAATAAGCTATAAACAATGAAACTAGCAAAAATGTTCATTAAAATCTGTTAAAAATGGACCATTTTACAGCATTTTGAATTTGAAGGCCTTTCAATACTAAGTTACTGCCTCTGCCAATGAGGTTGGACAGAGGTTATGTTTTTGCCTCATTTGCTTGTTTGCCTGTTTGATTTTTTCATCACCAAGATATCTCAAGAACTGATGAATGGATTTTGATTAAATTTAGTGTGTGGTTTTGTTACTGATTTCAGACAAAGTAATTAAAATTTAGGACATATTGGAACAGGGAAAGGGCAGAAATAGAGGGGTGGGGATGTTTTAGGATGAGATCTGTCACGACTTAGATGAAACTTTCCACTGGAATATGCTGAACAATGAATTCCTACTCTGAATAAAAATCCAAGCAATGTATTATCTGGACTCTGAAGAAAATTAAATCAAATGATTGGATATCAAGCAAAATCAAAATAATTGGTTTTTGGCATTACAAGAATATGATGGAATGTAACTTGTCTGAAAGGAACTCAAACAATGAATGCTTAGCCTGAGTAAAACTGAACACTAAATAAAATTGAATTGCAAAGCAGGCGGAAACATGCACTTTACAGAGTGCTGAAATTCTAGTTCAAATTGTATTAAAACTTTATGACATCGCAACAAGAAAACCATATCATTCTGTTTACTTATTGTTTTTATTCTTTTTGTTTTTCAATCCTTTACCAACGCTATTTGAATTCTCGTGGTTGGAGTCGACGTAACTGTATACAAGCTTGGTACGGTTTTGCTAAGTTGGAGGGGAAACTTTATCATTACAGTCAATGGGATATTTTGTAATGAATACTTGTGTTGCCTCAGCCAATCAGCGAAAATGAATGGTACTCATATATGTTGGAAACTATTATCTAATACACAACATATTTGAAGAAAAATCAATTCTGTTCAGTATTTGTTGAAAAATGACAAAAAATATGATTTTTTCCCATTGACTGCAAAATAACTGACTGTTTGTTTTCCCCTTTGACTGAAGAGATCGTCAAAAAATCATTCTTACGTCGCCGTGCACCACAAATTCCCAGATGTCCGACCTCAAGAATGGAAGCAGTTGAATATGATAAAGGTTTTCAGTCTCCGTCGTATCCTCAATCAAAATTTAGGCAGAGAAAACAATCTGAATTACTCTCAAGATTTGGAGGTGCATTCTCTTTCATAAATTTTCCATACATTAATCAAATCTTTCTGGTGAATATGAAATTTCTACCTTTCCATATACCTTTAAAGGAGACATCAAGTCTTGGTTTTTCCTTCAAAATGGAATTCAATTTAATATGATAGATATTATCATTCTTAGTCATCTCAAGAAATTTCACATTATACAAAATATTTTAGCATATCTTTTCTATTTTATTGAAACATTTATTCTGTCAAACTTACATGGGAGCAGCCATTTTGTTCATACACCCTCTAAAACATGATGTTACACACCCAGTACAGATAAGAACATTGATGTATTTTCTTTATAATCTATTTCATATTTTCTTAACTTCTAAGAAATAAGTTTTCCTTTGCATGAGTCAATTAATTTTTATATGTATATGATATTAATGATTCAAGCCATTAGAACCGCCTGCCAAAGCATTTAGGAAAAAAAGAAAATTCTAAAGAAATATTTAATGTGTGCTAGTACATACTGCAAATTAGGTCATCATTGGCATAATTTCAACACAACATTAAACAAAATGGCAGCATCCATGTTACAACTTCAGACTTGGATAAGATGAGAATGGAATAAGATTTTACAATGGGGTTTTTGGTAGTTGGTTTATTTTTTTATTCTCTATCATATATCAAGCTAGAATATTGACAATATGTCTCCTGTAAGTATAACAGAACAACATAACAAGGAAGCAAACTCACCCGCAATGGAGACCAAAACTTTGACCCTAGCAGCACCTCTTGGACTGCTGAGAGCTTTATAAACTCTTAATCCACCAACTGGACAGCAAATCCCACCCTCTGATGAAAAGTCCATTTGCGCCCATCAAAAGCTGTCAAGAACGAGATTACCAAGGTAAAGATTGACAAAAAAAGAAGGTACTCCCTTAAAATTAACATAACGCACATGATACATCCTTACTCTGATCATGAAGACCCATCAGGCCGGTGCTAATCCCTGGTTTCCTTGGGCGTAAGCGGATGAGAGCACATGAATCCCCCTGGAAAGGACACCAGTCCATCTCAGGTTAACTCCCCAGCAGAGCTGGTGCTCATTTTACAGCTGAGAGGATTGGAACATGCAGACTAAAGTGAGTCAATACAGCACTAAGAACAGGAACCGATCAATACCTTTTGCATACTGAGCATAACCCTTTAACCACTGCATCACCACAATTAGCAGAGACAAAGCTTCAACATTCTTTTTGCATATAATTATCAAAGGTATTCTAATGCCTTTTTTTCAAGTACCAAATTTTTCTCTCGGATCAGTCATTCAGCGTCTGTATTTCAATTTTGTTCTATTTCAAAAATTTTGTTTTTTTTACACCTGATGTGATTAAGCTTATCCACAATATTGCAAATAACCGAAATTAATTGACTTGGAAAAGAAAAAAACCACACTCCCGCATCACTTTTCCAACTGGGATAAGCAAATAATTTTCTTTTTTTGAAATTCCTTTTTTCAACATTCCTATAAATATAATTCCTCAGATATAGTTCACAAGACTAAGCCTATAAGCCTTCCTTATTATACAAACAAAATATGATTGTCTTATCAATTTATTGATTTCCACTGCATCTTTAACCAGTAGAATCATTAACATTATTACTGTAGGTATGTTCATAAATATAGGAGGGAAAACAAAATATGACAATTGTTTGCAAAGGACTACTAAAAGAAATGAAAATCTCCACAATATTTATTGTTGGAGGTGATCCCGCTGTATATCTTAATTCAGTTCTTTTCAAGCCTGGATTGTTTCAACTCTTATTCAGAACAGGAATTTTCTTTTCTTTTTTGAGACAAAGTTTTAATTGTTACCATATTTTTTCAAGCAAGATATAAATTGCTATTTAGACAAGACAGTATTGTTTTCAGTCAAGATTTCAATAGGTTAAATCCTTTGTGAGCGAGATGTAAACTGTTTGCAGACACAGATGATAACGTTCATGGCTAAATATTGATCACTGTCTCTTTCTGCTTTGCAGATAAATTTACAATTGTAGGGCAGCATGCTTCATTTCTAATTTTGTAAGCTACTCAAAATAAATATTTTTCTTAAAATATCAATTCCACACTGAAGAGAGAGAGAGGACTGCTGTTATAAACAAGTGGTTCTTTTAGGAAAAACTTGAGATGCATTATGAACACTCTCCCAATAGCTCAATTAGTGCAGGGATTTATATTAAGCACATCCCTGGGTACTGTATTTTGCATAGGTCTGTTTCAAATCTCGACTTGGGACTCAATTATTTACACAATTTCAATTGGAACATAAATTTGGACTGGGGCTCAAATCTGCACTGGGGCTCAAATCTGGAATCAGTAGGGTTTAAATCTGGGCTCAGTGGGGCTCAAATCTGGACTCAGTGGGGCTAAAATCTGGACTCAGTGGGGCTCAAATCTGGACTCAGTGGGGCTCAAGTCGACTCAGTGGGGCTCAAGTCGACTTAGTGGGACTCAAATCTGGACTCAGTGGGGCTCAAATCTGGACTCAGTGGGGCTCAAATCTGCACTGGGGCTCAAATCTGGAATCAGTAGGGCTCAAATCTGGACTCAGTGGGGCTCAAATCTGGACTCAGTGGGGCTCAAATCTGGACTCAGTGGGGCTCAAATCTGGACTCAGTGGGGCTCAAATCTGGACTCAGTGGGGCTCAAGTCAACTCAGTGGGGCTCAAATCTGGACTCAGTGGGGCTCAAGTCGACTCAGTGGGGCTCAAATCTGGACTCAGTGGGGCTCAAATCTGGACTCAATGGGGCTCAAATCTGGACTGGGGCTCAAATCTGGACTGGGGCTCAAATCTGGACTGGGGCTCAAATCTGTACTGGGGCTCAAATCTGGACTGGGGCTCAAATCTGGACTGGGGCTCAAATCTGGACTGGGGCTTAAATCTGGACTGGGGCTCAAATCTGGACTAGGACTGAAATCTTGACTGGAACTCAAATTTCAACTGGCTAAATCTTGACTAGGACTGAAATCTTGAATGGGACTCAATTTCAACTGGGACTCAAATTTCGACAAGGATTGAAATCTTTAGTCGGACTTAAATTTCGACAGGTACTAAAATCTTGACTGGGGTTCAAATCTCGACTGGGACTGAAATCATGACTGGGTCTCAAATCTCGACTGGGGCTCAAATCTCAACTGGGGCTCAAATCTCAACTGGGGCTCAAATCTCGAATGGGACTGAAATCTCGACTGGGGCTCAATTCTTGACTGGGGTTCAAATCTCAACTGGGGCTCAAATCTCGACTAGGATTGAAATCTTTAGTCCGTCTCAAAATTCAACTGGGGCTAAAATCTCAACTGGGGCTGAAATCTCGAATGGGGCTGAAATCTCGACTGGGGCTCAATATTTTGACTGGAGTTTAAATCTTGACTGGGGTTCAAATCTCAACTGGGGTTCAAATCACGACTGGGGTTCAAATCTCAACTGGGATTCAAATCTTGACTGGGGTTCAAATTTTGACAGGGACCCAAACCTCTCATTCGTTCATACCATAGATTATGAGGACTAATTAAAAATACTATAAAGAGACTAAAATTATGTAAATGACAGATGTATCCATTAAGATTACTTAGAAAGTGATGTCCTCAAGGGAACAGGAATATATGCTTGTAAATATTTCTGAATTTGAGCTATTTCATACTGAATGTTTTGATGTTGGTCATATTGATCTTTAATGGTATTATTTGGAATTATTATTATTATTTTTTTAAATATGTTTAATTAAAAAATATATATATATGTTCAATTTTAAAGATTGTGTATGTGATACCTGAGAGTGGCCATTTCCAGTTTTTGCAGCTGAAAACAGAAAAGAGGAAGGATGAAGTGATGGGCACTGCACGGGGAAGGGACGGATCAACTGAATGCCACACCTTTGTCTGGAAGAGAATACAAAACAAAAATTGTGATTCAAGGCTGAAAAAGATGAGCAAAGAATGATGATGATGCAAATGATGATGATGATAAAGGGGTTAACATATCAACCCTTTGGCTGAAGACACTACATAAACCACCAACTGTAAAACTGATACCACCATAACCCAAACTTCTTCTTTGATACAGTAAGTCATTCATAATCATTTCATCATGTTAGCCATTCGGGAGTAACACTCCACCTTAGGAGAAATGAAACCACCATGGCAAAATGAACATGAACAGGGGCCAAAAAATGACAATATATCCTAAACATTTGTTTGAAAACATATACACCATACTTCCATTTTACCCCTCGCCCCAAAACTAAAAACAATTAAAGGCCCTAGAGATACAATGAAATCACTGGCGTCAACCAAGAAATCCCCATTCCATGAAGACTTATTTACACCCACTAAATCAATATTCGCTCTGCAAAGAAAATAAATTCTTTACAACTTAAACATAATTACATTTTTTGTGAAGTTTCCAGTATCATCAGAAAGCCTGAATAGTAAACTTAATCGCAAAAAGTCTAAACAATATAGTCATTTTTTTTTTATGAGTGGGTGAGAAAGGTATGACCAAGCGGATGCGGGTGATAACAACATCCTCCAAATGTTTAAATTAATACAAATTTTGATAAAATTTATCCTACCTTGCTTATCCTACCTTAGTCCAATACTTAAAAGGGTTAGGGGCCATTCCTCGATTGAGCATTTAAAAAATGTAAGCACAGCATAATAGTAATTGTATGAGAATTAATACCACTGAGAAGGCGGTGGGGTTGGGGGTAAGAAAAAGTAGAGAACTATTAAACTTGTCTTTCATAGGTTTTCTAGTATTAAACCTAATCTTAACATGATACTAACAGGACAGGACTATCAATGGGAGGCTGGTAGCTCAGTCGGCTGGGCGTATGACTGACATGCTGGTGGTCCCAGGTTCAAATCCAACGTCAACCAGTGATTTTTCCACAGATATACAGAACGATATACGCTGACATCTAACAAACAAACTCATTACATAATTGGATTTTGTCTTTAATTTATTGAGATAAGATACAACATGTATAGTTTATATGAACATGTTCTGTTCATACACCCAACACTGTTTACACTAGAAATCAAAATTTGAGGGAGAATTATTGATTTGATCAACTATAATGCTGAGGTTTACATGTCATGTGCTAAATCAATGGCAAATCCTCCGCCCCCCTTCATAATTTATGCAAGGGGGAATTCTAATAAAAGAGGGGAATAGTTGTTCATAGTACCCTATAGCTATTATTTGAAAATGACAATATCGTTGAAGAGAATACACACAGATTTTGGGTACCGTATAGTGTTGGTGTGATGTTACAGTACCTGTATTCAACCATTTGTAAATAATTCCTTCACAGCTTTGAATGTAGCTACCTCCTTGTAGGAATAAGATATACACGTAGTTTCTTCAATGGTGTTCTTTTTAATTAAAATTGTTTCCCTTTCAAATAATTAAGATTCCCAGATAAACAAGGGCCAAATTCCAAGCAAGTTTCTAACTTGATGAGGTTAACTTATGCTTCACTGTCAAAGCAAGTAGAAAGGATGGAATTGTATGATATTCAATTTTGAAAAGATTTGGCATAAAAATGTGGTGTTTCTTCAAGATTTGGTATTTTATGTTAATTTCCCTGTACTTCTTTTTCCATTCAGAGGTGGAGGTCCAGGTGCAAACACAAAAGAACCATCAGAGCGAGTAGAAGTTCTTAAAGATGAAATTGGTAATTTATAATTAATTGAAGCAGAGTTAGACCGTCAACATGGCTGAGATCAGCAAAGCATAAGAAATATGCAGGATGACCAGTTTAATAGTAGATATCCTTTATACCAGCACACATTGGACTGTTGTGTCATAGTTTTAATTTTGCATTTCTCAGTTTAGAAACTTTTCAGTTGTAATTCTAAACTTGATACTTTTTAGACAAATTCTTGGAATTGGCATTTTCCATGACGTTACTTTTGTTTGTGAAACCACATTTTGATTGCCTTGTAAATGTGTAAACTGTTGTCATTATATTAACCCCTACTCTACCAGAGCATTTGAGATTACAAGTGTTATTTTAGGGAACTTTTGGAAAGGGGGCTTCTTCACGAATTTATTTTAATTCTCTACTGTAATAAGTTTATGTTAAATGAAAGCTAAGACTTTACGTTGGTTTGCATAATTCTCTCATCAAATATGCACATTTATGCAAATGAGGTCATTAATTTAGATTATTAGATCTCCTAAAACTACTATCTTTTTGATATTCTGCTCTGTTGTGGCTAATTAAAAAAAAAAAATATTGATAGAATTCATGAATTGTTGAAAGAAGGACCTTTTATTTGATAGTGCTCTTGATTTTTTGGAGCAGGAAAAACATTCATATGTCAATTCTAAATATTTTGCCCTAAACATTGACCTCTGATTTTGCCAATGATCTATCTGATAGGATTTGGCACTATACTTTTCTGTAAACAGGTATTATTCCTTTCTATGATGCACACAACTAGTCTAGTATAATATAAAAAGGAAATGTTAATACCATTATTTCAATAAAAATGTTATGCAAATGATAAGCAAATTAGCTAGTTTACCTCATTTATTATGCACAGGCTTGAAATTTTCAGTTTATGACAGAATTTCAGTCTTTGGAAGCTTTAAAAATACTTATATTTATTCAGGTTACTTTGAATGTCTTGTAGAAACTTACTTCTGTTTATTCCATTAAGAATTCTCTGTGAAAAGGTACTCAAAAATGGTTCAGAGCATCAGTAATCATGTTGACGTTGCAAAACTTGGTATACTTCAGTGACAGTTGGTACCGCATATGAAATGTCAACAAATTTGTCCAAATACAGGAAAATCCTTCAGAGAAATACAATTTTAACTGTTTCCAAGGAAATACAGGGGTTGTGGATTGAGGGGGGTTCTGGTACTTTTATATTGAGAGAGGGGACCAGAGGTAATGCCATACCCCCAAAATATGACCCTCTTCTGGGATCCAAATTGCTTCAAAGAAAAGGATTTTTCCTATCTGGACTGCTTGGCCCCCACAATGGGTCTCTTGCCCCCAACATGGGTCTCTTGCCCCAACATAAGACCCTTTCCCCTTCAAATTTTAATCCTACTTTACTGCATCACAACCTCACAACATTGAATTAAGATTTTGCAAAATAGGTATATGGGCACTGTTGTACAACAAATTAAAGGTTGATCTGTAAAGTTTCATCCAAAATTACTATAAAAAGGACAATTCATGTTAATCACATTAGACTTCTTTCAACAAACAGAGGATATAACAATAACACCAATGAAAACGATAAGAATTTTCAAGCCATTCAAGCTCCCTCAGGAGCCCAGTTAGAGGTACCCATCCCAGACACGACTTGTCTTTCTCCTTAAAAATGTGTCCAGCAAATCATAACCACAAACTTACTGTAGCAAATAGTGAGACCACTTTATCTTAATTAAAATAACCACACAATAAGGACTTCATCCATTGCTAATATGATATTCAGCACTAACTTCCACAATAACTAAGGTTTTCAGAATAAAGAAAATAAAGAGGAAAAATCTAACCCGACCTGGTTATTTATAAGGTCAGATCTGACTGTTTGAAACTTTAATGAGCAGAACAACTAATGGAAGTGGTAAGTGGCATAATTGTTGTTCAATTTCAAATGCTTTTTTTTTCTTCTTAGTTTTGCTGGTCAGAAGAAGTCAGAGGTATGTAGGAAAGCTCTGGACTTAATCCTAGCCTAACATTCCAAACAAGTAACACGAGCTAAAGGAATGAAAAATATTGAAAATAATTTCAATGTCCTCACCATCGAGTAGTAATTAAAGAGATACTGCTGGCATATGAACAAATATGACAGCTGTCTATTTTCACTTGTGTTTGTCTGTTTGAATTTTGAATAAATTTGGTGTGTGGTTTTGTTATTGCTTAAGGAAATGATTAAGATTTGAGGCATTTTGGAACAGGAGATGGGCAGAATGGGTAGGAGGGATTCTTTAGGGTGAGATCTGTAAAGATTTTGTCAGCATTTTCCAACAGAGTGCTATTATTCTAGTTTGCTACTACTTTCCCTGTAGAGCTTTGGATTATTCGAAAAAAAGTCATTCTTTTGGTGGCCAACAAGTGTGCACTATTCCTTAAATTAAAAAGCATGCCGTGGAAAATCAATTATAAGTATTTGTGTGCTTTGTCAAAATGCAATACGAGTTCATAATTTCCCTCCTATTACATTGTCATGCTCACAGGGCCATGACAGAAGGAGATACCAAATTTATCTAAAGAGTCATAACGGACCAATTTATGTGATATTAGTGAACAAAGACGATGCCAGCAGCCCCCCTGTTGTAATACCAGTACTGCCCAAGATAACCAGAACACACTTCCAGTAGGATTATATGGTAGGTATCAATCAAATCATTTCTCTCAACATGTTTCATTGGTATCTCTTTGACGTAATTAATAGTTTATTGTTGTCTGTTGTAGAATAAGTTTCTTGTAATCAGTTATTATCTTCTATCTTATAACATAAGCATGCTTGACTAAATAATGCTTAACGACTTCAGTGTGCAGTGTCACTGCTATGTACTCCTCGGTGGACCAGGGCTGAGAAATTATTGTTGTCATGTCTGCCTGTCTAGGCATTGCTAAGCTTAACCACAGCCTCATGACTCTTTGATGATTGAGACAGGAGTTTTTCTTGGTATCTTCACCTGGTAAATACTTGGTATATTCACCTGGTGAATACTTGGTATGTTCACCGGTGAATACTTAGTATATTCACCTAAAGAATACTTGGTATGTTCACCTGGTGAATACTTGGTATGTTCACCTGCTAAATACTTGGTATGTTCACCTGGTGAATGCTTGGTATGTTCACCGGTGAATACTTGGTATATTCACCTGGTGAATACTTGGTATGTTCACCTGGTGAATACTTGGTATATTCACCTGGTAAATACTTGGTATGTTCACCTGGTGAATGCTTGGTATGTTCACCTGGTGAATACTTGGTATGTTCACCTGCTGAATACTTGGTATGTTCACCTGGTGAATACTTGGTATGTTCACCTGCAGAATGCTTGGTATATTCACCTGGTGAATACTTGGTATGTTCACCTGGTGAATACTTGGTATGTTCACCTGCTGAATACTTGGTATGTTCACCTGGTGAATGCTTGGTATGTTCACCTGGTGAATACTTGGTATGTTCACCTGCTGAATACTTGGTATATTCACCTGGTGAATACTTGGTATGTTCACCGGTGAATACTTAGTATATTCACCTAAAGAATACTTGGTATGTTCACCTGGTGAATACTTGGTATGTTCACCTGCTAAATACTTGGTATGTTCACCTGGTGAATGCTTGGTATGTTCACCGGTGAATACTTGGTATATTCACCTGGTGAATACTTGGTATGTTCACCTGGTGAATACTTGGTATATTCACCTGGTAAATACTTGGTATGTTCACCTGGTGAATGCTTGGTATGTTCACCTGCTGAATACTTGGTATGTTCACCTGCTGAATACTTGGTATGTTCACCTGGTGAATACTTGGTATGTTCACCTGCAGAATGCTTGGTATATTCACCTGGTGAATACTTGGTATGTTCACCTGGTGAATACTTGGTATGTTCACCTGCTGAATACTTGGTATGTTCACCTGGTGAATGCTTGGTATGTTCACCTGGTGAATACTTGGTATGTTCACCTGCTGAATACTTGGTATATTCACCTGGTGAATACTTGGTATGTTCACCTGCTGAAAACTTGGTATGTTCACCTGGTGAATGCTTGGTATATTCACCTGGTGAATACTTGGTATGTTCACCTGCTGAATACTTGGTATGTTCACCTGGTGAATGCTTGGTATGTTCACCTGGTGAATACTTGGTATGTTCACCTGCTGAATACTTGGTATGTTCACCTGCTGAATGCTTGGTATGTTCACCTGGTGAATACTTGGTATGTTCACCTGCTGAATACTTGGTATATTCACCTGGTGAATACTTGGTATGTTCACCTGCTGAATACTTGGTATATTCACCTGGTGAATACTTGGTATATTCACCTGGTGAATACTTGGTATATTCACCTGCTGAATGCTTGGTATGTTTACCTGGTGAATACTTGGTATATTTACCTGGTGAATACTTGGTATGTTCACCTAATGAATACTTGGTATGTTCACCTGGTAAATACTTGATATATTCACCTGGTGAATACTTGGTATATTTAACTGGTGAATACTTGGTATATTCACCTGCAGAATGCTTGGTATATTCACCTGGTAAATACTTGGTATATTCACCTGCTGAATACTTGGTATGTTCACCTGGTGAATGCTTGGTATGTTCACCTGGTGAATACTTGGTACGTTCACCTGCTGAATACTTGGTATATTTACCTGGTGAATACTTGGTATATTCACCTGGTGAATACTTGGTATGTTCACCTGCTGAATACTTGGTATGTTCACCTGCTGAATGCTTGGTATATTCACCTGGTGAATACTTGGTATGTTCACCTGCTGAATACTTGGTATATTCACCTGGTGAATACTTGGTATGTTCACCTGCTGAATACTTGGTATATTCACCTGCAGAATGCTTGGTATATTCACCTAAAGAATACTTGGTATATTCACCTGGTAAATACTTGGTATGTTCACCTGGTGAATACTTGGTATGTTCACCTGCTGAATACTTGGTATATTCACCTGGTGAATACTTGGTGTGTTCACCTGGTAAATACTTGGTATATTCACCTGGTGAATACTTGGTATATTTACCTGGTGAATACTTGGTATATTCACCTGCAGAATGCTTGGTATATTCACCTGGTAAATACTTGGTATATTCACCTGCAGAATGCTTGGTATATTCACCTGGTGAATACTTGGTATATTCACCTGGTGAATACTTGGTATATTAGAATACTTGGTATATTCACCTGCAGAATGCTTGGTTTATTCACCTGGTAAATACTTGATACTGTTTATTCACCTGGTGAATACTTGGTATATTCACCTGCAGAATGCTTGGTATGTTCACCTGGTGAATACTTGGTATATATTAACTTGGTGAATACTTGGTATAGTCACCTAGTGAATACTTGGTACTGTATATTTACCTGGTGAATACTTGGTACTGTTTATTCACCTGGTGAATACTTGGTATATTCACCTGCAGAATGCTTGGTATATTCACCTGGTGAATACTTGGTATATTCACCTGCAGAATGCTTGGTATGTTCACCTAGTGAATACTTGGTATATTCATCTGGTGAATGCTTGGTATATTCACCTGGTGAATATCATGAATGGGTTCACTAATAAATGGCCTTGACCTACATTACAAATTGTCTTGAAAAGATAGTTTTAGCACAATGGACACTGATTTGATAACATCTCTGAAGCTCGAGCACAATAGTATGTTCACCTTCTCTTTATAGGGCCATGACCTAGGGCCATAGGCCAAATTAAAAAATGTCTCAAATACAGTTTGGCACAATAAGCTCACATCTGTAAGTGGATGACCTTGACCCAGGGCCATGAAGTAAATCATGATGAAATAACCTTCCTTACGAGGAATGGCCATCAATCATTCATGAGTTTTACATAAAGTTCTCCCAAGCATATAATGTATATTTTTTATTTAGGCTCTGCCAAGACTAATCTGATTCGCATCACTGAACAGCAGTAATGTGTCTTCAGCCCAAGATGAATGACCTATTGTGTACAGTGTAAAGTAGCAAGGTTGCTAACAAGTGAACTGTGAATAGACTATGAAGATGTTGTCAGTTAAGAAGGTATACATTACCCCTGTGTTGTGTATGGTGTAACAATAGCTGGATGCTAGTCAATGAATTGTGAAGAGTCTCTCGGGTTGAATGGTGTTGATTACCCCTGATTTTGAGAAAAATCAGGGTTGTCGGATTGGAGGGGTCTAAGGGCCAAAAATTCTTATGTTAAAAATGTCTCAAATAAAGTTTTGGCACAAGCTCACATCTGTTAGTGGATGACCTTGACCTAGGCCCATGGGTCAAATTAAGAAATATCCTAAATACACTTTTGGCACAACACCCTCAGTGGCAGGCTTCCTGACTACTCATCCATCTTCTTGACCGAGATGTCTTCTTCTAGTGCAGAGATCTGTCTTCTGAATTACACCTTGGTTGGGTGGCACTCACAGTCCTTCAGAGGGGATGTAAAGCAGCCGATCCCGAAGGTAGGAGTGTAACTTCCTGCCTGGTTCTCTGAACAAAGAGCAGGGTGTGGTCCCATTGTTCATCAACTTTCCATCCTGGCAAAAATTCATTATTGGGACCACACTGGAATTTGGAAATAAGTCATGTGACTTTCGTGTGTTATCCCTGTGCCTAAACAATCATCATCATCATCATGCCACACCTTTCCATTAAATGTATTGATAAGTGACCCAGGTTCCAGAGTCCAGATAGTGAAAACGTACTAGCCTAATGTTAGGTCTATGCTATGCACTGTACAAAGCAAACATGAAATTATTGTCTGCGCACTTTCAGCATACAAAATGCAATATCAGTTGCGCGAAGAATTCTGGAGGTCGGACATCCGGGAATGTTGTGGTGCACGGCGACGTTACAATGCTTTCTTGACCATCTTAAACTTCAGTCAAAGGGGATCACAAACAGTCAGTTATTATTGCAGTCAATGGGAGCAAAACCTACTTTTTGTCATTTTTTAACAAATACTTGACAAAATTTATTTTTCTTTACAAATGTTGTGTATTAGATAATAGTTTCCAACATATATGAGTACCATTAATTTTCGCTGACTGGCTGAGGCGACACAAGTATTCATAAAAAATATCCCATTGACTGTAATAATAAAGTTTCCTGGGCCTCCAACTTCAAGTTAGCAAAACCGTACTGAGCCCGTATACGGTTACGTCTCTCCCACCTCGAAAATAACAAATTACTTGCCTTTGGTTGGTTTACCAAGGTTTTTCTTGGATTCTCATGCTATTAGATGTACAATATTTCCAGGTTCTGATCCATATCAATATTCAGCTTCATTACAAGTAATCACACATAAAAATGGGTAGTTGAACATACCGCTCTTAATTCGCCAGACTGAGCCATTTGTTTATTTACATTGGAGGTAGCAGTGCACCTTGAGTTTTATAAGGACAAGCACCTGAGTCACTTTGTCTGCCTCTTGGTGCAAAGACTGTTACTTGAAAGGCTGATCTAATCAAACTGAACATAGGAGGGATTTAGGGGTGGGGTGGGGAGGGAATTCAGTGAGCAGAACCCATTTCAGTCTTATTGAGGTAGGATGTTCAATATTCAAGAAATATTATTGTTACCATTAACCCTCTTTGGACCACACCAAGAAAGAGTAATGCAACAATTATTTCCTTGCTAAGTTGTTTTGGGTCAACTGAGCACATTTCGAGAGAAAAAAAATTGTGCGTCCTCTTGTTTACAAGATACGAGTTGCAACCATATGGCAACATTGCTCTGGAAAGTCTCAAGAAATACACATATTTGAACTTTGTATTAAATTTGTACATGTTTTATTTCTTATCATGTTATGCACATGTCAATTATATGAACTACCCACTTACTCCAACATGGAGCATCGATGTTGAGTCAATCATGTCAATTATATATATATATATATATATATATATATATATATATATATATATATATATATATATATATATATATATATATATATATATATATATATATATATATATATATATATATATATAAACACACATATATATATATATATATATATATATATATATATATATATATATATATATATAAACACACATACATACACATACATATATACACACATACGTACACACATATATATACACACATACATACACATATAAATACATACATACATACATATACATACACATACATACACACATATATATATATATATATATATATATATATATATATATATATATATATATATATATATATATATATATATATATATATATATATATATATATATATATATATATATAAAATATACAAGTTATATGGCGGCCCTTGTAGCAGCTAAGTTCATATAAAACCACCCATGCCGTTTATAGCTGCACTGCTATTCCAACAGTATCCATTGTAAGCAGCCAAAATACTGATAAACCTCTGTACCATTCACATTTGACTTTAGTTACTTTCCAATTAGCATGCCACAAAGGGACAATGTTGCCATATGGCGCAACCCATCATGTTCCCAGTTGCCATTTTATTTTGAAGAGCAAATGGGCTCTATCTGCATCTTAACATTTTTATGGCGGTCACCATTTTGAGAATCCAGCATGCCTTTAAGAGGGCAGCAATCTCAATTATTATTGGTCTTAATATGTTGACAAAAGACAACATCGTTCATCAAAGGCAAAACATTATTGAAATAAACAAACTATTGGCATAGGGTCAATGAACTTAATCAGTGTAGCTATACGGCAACAAAGCGCAAAGAGGGTTAATTAATTAATTTAGCATTGTGTCCCAAGCTTGGACAAATTTTCCCCGAACGCAAGGGAGGCGGGGGAGGGGGAGGGGGAAGGAAAAGGGGAATAGTATCACGAAATGATGTATTATATATCAACATGGCTTAGCCTATACGGGTAAAGAATTTTCTTTAATTTGCCAAACGTTTTATTTGTTTTTTCTAAAGCTGGGGAAACCCAGCTTTCATTATCTAACATTTTAAGTCTCATCATCGTTGTTGTGAATTTGCCCGCACGTAGATTGGTTTTGTCCAAACATAGGTGTGTGTGGTACCAGATGGAGGGGACAAGCTGAACTGCATGAAGAATAAGGACATGACTCCTGCTTCCGATACCACATTTCAACCAATGGGAAAGGGACCACGTGTCAGGTGCCCGTAAATTGGCCTCTTCCTGCGGAATTTGTTTGATAAATCAAGCTGCAACTTTTTAGTTACGTTATATCGTAAAAACTAGTATGTTGGTGAAACATTGGTAACAAATCCTATTAATTTCACCATATTCAAACAATTAGTGATACGTTTAAAGAAAAAGGGACCCAGAGCAAATTTTGAAGTGGGGGCAAAAAAAGTAAATGGCGAAAATAAAAAACACCATTACATTCATAGGCGGCATTGTTTCCGAATTTGTATATTTTGTATGGTAATTTTTTTGCATTTGCGTGATTTTGTGACCCCCTTTCCTTCCCCCACCAAAAAAACACAAACACTGTTGACTTTACACCCCACTTTCGGTAAGCAAATCTCGCCCATGACCATATTCATGTTAAACCCTGTACTAACTCCCAACCATATTAGTACATAAAGTTAGGCAGATGTGCAGGAAGGTCACCTCTCAGTGGGTGGGGGGAAGGACGGAGGGGGTTGGAAGAAACCCTAAATTTCCAGGTCACAAGTGGAAAAATTGCACTGGTATATTAAGTTCCATCACTGACGTTACTGCTAATCGGGAAGCCTTGTTCATTTTCGAGTACTTTCTTTACAATTTCGGTGAATTGTTTGACAATCTTGAAGAACCTTTGCTCAATCTTTAGCAATTTTCATTCATTTTCGGGCACTTTTCTTTAAATTTCGACGAATGGTTTGACCATTTTAGGAAAATCTTCTTATTTGTAGGCAATTTTCTTTAATTTTGAGAAAATTTGGTCAATTTTCTAGAAATATGTTGACAAATTTGACAAAATCTTAAACAATATTACCAGCTTTTTTTTCTTCAACTTTACCTCCATTTTCTGCAAGTTTTCTTCGATTTCGGGCACTGTCCTTCAGTCCTTAAATTTTTGGTGAATAATTATTTGCATTCGGGAAATTTCTTTTGTTTTAGGGAACTTTCTTTAAAATTTCGGTAAATCATTTGACAATTTTAGGCCAATTTCCTAAACTTTTAGGCAAATTTGAGGACATTTTGTCATTTTTCGAGAAATTTGTTGACAAATTTTACCATATTTTAAAATAGTTTTACATATTTTTTTTTCAATTTTACTTTCATTTTCAGGAAATTTTCTTCAATTTTAAGGAAATTTTCTTCATTTTGTCCATTTTCTTCAATTTTCGGGAAATGTCCGTCATTTTTAGGCGATTTTGAAGAAGTTTTTGTAAAATTTGTTGACATATTTTACCAAAATTTCAAAATATTTTACCAAATGTTCCCTCAATTTGACCAATTATTTCAAGTTTATGTTTATAATTTCCCAACTTTACCTGCCAACCGTGAAAGGGAAATCCTAATAAGCCATACTATTTTTTTGCACATAAAAAAGTGGGGGGTAAAGCTCGAACACTTACCCCCCCCCCCCTCCCCTCCCCTTCCCCACTTTTCCCTCTCCACGTCTCCGCGGTCCATGGGAACTTCTTCACAATTCTCCTTCACAAAGTGGGGATGGGGAAAGTTCGGTAGATACATTTTCTTATCCCACCTACGAACGGTTTTACCAATAAATATATTTCCTTATCCCACCCACGAACGGTTTTACCAATAACCCCCTCCCCGAGATGTCCCATGTGACGCAATAGGTACGGCCCTATGTGTGCAACAAGGATTAAATACAAGGTATGATATAATTGTAATAAATCATATTTATGAGGAGAGGGTAAGCTATATTCTCTTTTAAAGTGTTAAATCCCACACATATAGGTTTTTAGATTGTGCATTTTAAGATCAGGTCAATGCCTTCCATCAACATCAATATTCATGAACAATCATCACTGTCAACTAGAAATGGATTGCAAAAAAAAAAAGGGGGATTCAACAAATAAGATCGATTAAGTTCTAACATTTGCGTAAAATCTTTGTTTCTGCCTCACGATTCTTAGAATCGGATGGCATCTGAGGCTATAACATCCTCGCAATGACATCAGATTCGAAAGATCTACTAGAGAAAATCATTCCGGAAATTTGCCTATAGATACTTGACCTGTTGACAATGGTTTATTGAGCAGTGGGAATACTCAGGGACGCCTACATGCATGCGAAAAAGGAAAGGAAGTTAAAATCCAACACGGCGACATTTTCTTTGACGTTACTCGACGTCAGCATAAAGTATTTAACATTCACCTGAAATTGGGGGCCAGTACAAAAATATCTCTTATCGTTCCAATTTGTTAAAGAGGGCGAGGGGTCATAAAATTATTGATAAAATTCTGCAAAAATTTAAAAAATTTCTCGATTATAAAGAAACTTTCCCCAAAATCAAGAAAACTTCACAAAAATAATCTAAATTGTACGAAAATTGAAAAACATTTCCAAAAAATTTAACATAACTTCTCGAAAATATTAGACAATTTTCATAAAAATTAAAGCAAATTTCTCGAAAATTGAGGCAATCTTACAAAAATGTGAGAAAATTTCACAAAAAGTATTCCCGAAAATGAAGGAAATTCCACGATTGAAGCAAATTTAACGAAACTGAAGGGATTCTTTAGAAAATTGAAGAAAATTTTCCAAAAATTAAAGAGATGAAAATGATCATTTGAACATATTTCACGAAAATGAAAGACAACTTTCGAAATTCTTCCGAAACTTTCCCGAAATTAAAGGAAATTTCACAAAAATTGAAGCAAATGAAGGAAATTGATAGAAACTTTTTGAAAACTGAACAAAATTTCCCGAAAATGATAATTGCACAAAATTTGAAAAAAATATTCACGATAACGAAGGAAGTTTTACGAAAATTGATGGAGATTTTTCAAAAATGGGAGATTTCTAGAAGAAGAGAAAACCAGAGAAATTCTGCTCATGTCAAGAATCGTTATTCCGTAGCCGTTTCCATGAAAATCCACACTTCAAGGTACTAAAACTGGGAGTAGCATGCTTTTTGGATAATCCATCCCTATCATCTAATGTTTTTCGTCAGCCTCCGTCAACAATCAAGCTCACAAAACTGCAAAACACTCATAGAAAATAAGCGATTCTGATGTGGCAATTCACGTTGGAGCTAATTTGTGCTTTTTCTACCTTTTGACTTGCTCCATTAATATATAGGCCTAATGTAAATGTCTTAACTGTCACATTTCCACAAAAATCACTATATGTTTTGTTTCTGGTAATCCTGATGAAAGCGATTGGTCTTAGAGTTCAGTTGTTTACCAGCCATCTTGGGGAAAAAGACAAAATTTCCAAATACTTAATTTTAATTTAGGTTTATTTATTTATTTCAAAATTCCCGAAATTTTCCCTCAAAAGATTTAACTTTTTTCTCCAAATTTCCAAAGGTTTTCCTAAAAATATCGGGTTTTTTTCAAAATATTCCACTTTTTCTCAAAACTACCAAGTTTTCTATTAAAATTTCAGGTAACGGAAAATTTTACTTAAGGAATATTCTCATGGTTTTTTTTCGTACCCATTCATAAGAAAGAATTTTTTTTAGAAACAATTTAGTACAAAAATTATATTGATATGTTATTCCTAGCAGGAAACATTCAAATTTGAAGGTTCACAACATATGCTAATAAACGAATAGGAAAAGGCTCAGTATGACATCACAGCAACACATTCTCCCACAAAGTTGATGTATTTTATTAAATTCATTGCCAAATATACCCTACGAACTTCTGGAAAATTATTTCCAATCATACAGAAACAACCAATTAACGTTCAAAGAAATACATAAATATTTGCAATGGAATTGCCTCTATGTCATCATCAATCACGAATTCATCATATTGTACAAAAACTTTAAAATGCAATTAGGAAATCTTTAAAAATCCATATCTCCTAAACGGAATATGATATCAACTGATTTTTGTACTAAATTGGCTCTAAATGGTAAAATTTGGCTTGATTATTACATGAAAGGATTAGTTCAGTGGTCAAGCAAGTTTATCTTAAATGAAAGAGGTCTTCGAAAGAAACACAATGGTGAAAAAAAGCGTTCAAAAATCTTATTCCTTTAACAATCCAACACATGATTTTCTATTGTGCAAATTTTCCAACTATTTGAATATTTCAGCCCATGTCACCCTCACCCCCTTTAGCTACACCACTGCTAACATCCCTCCCGCCTGAATAAATTTGTTCCTCTTAAAAAAAGAAAGAAAGCTATGCGTTTCATAATAATCATCAGAGTCGTCTTCGGGCTGTCGGGTCTTTGTCACATTTCTACCTTATTCGCTTCGTTGCCTCTTAACATGACATAAACAAACTTCACATTAAACAATATGAATTTTCTGAAATGTTTTGACAATTTCTTTACCACTATAGTAATTTTGGAAAAGCACTCATTCTGTAAGAAAAGAGCTTGTGGAAGATTTTTGCTGTAAGTAGACTACAAGATATAAGAATAATCTAACTACACCTTGTAGACTTGCTCTTTCTCATCATCACATGCGATATGTTGTATTATATACCTGTGGGGCGTAAGGCGCGCCGCCACTTACGTATTTGAGACACATTTGTGTATTTGGCCTGATTTAAGCCATGAAGCGCGCTACTAACTTGTCTATTTGAGACAAATTTGCGTATTCGGGCATGAAGCGCGCCTAGGGGGCAGAAAATTACTGTGCGTGCGCAAACAGTGTATTGTCCGGGAGCCTGTTTAAGTGCCCCTGCATGGTGGGATTTAGGGGCGAATCACACTGATGCCTGTCTTTTTGATGCCCTAAAAATGATAAAAAATTAAATTGAAGATACACACATTCAACAGTGCTGAAGAAAATGAAAATTCTACCTTAAATCAAATTATCTCAGATAAAATCCACTAAAAACAATGAAAGCAAAACATCAAAATCAGTCATGCATTTGTCATTTTTTGACTATTTTTGTGCAATCCATTGTTTTTAACCCTCTACCTCTGACTCTTTAAAAAAGGGAAGATAATTCTAATAAAGAGCATTTGATCAACCTCAAGCTGGAGAAGGCATTTAAAAAAAAATTCAAGGTCTAAAATTGAGGGACGAAACAAAGAAAAAAACAGAAACATTTTGAGGTATTTTTCTCTTCATGCGTCACATTTTTGTAAGATATTGAAAATTGTCAAACTTTGATTTCTCCTAAGTTGAAAAGTACACAAGCTATTTTTAAAATTCAGAAATCAGGAAACTACTAAATTACGTGATAAAACAGGAAACACAATTTTGTACCTGCCCATGGACCTTTAAGGTTTCCAACATGCAGATATATTTCCCCAAAGCTGAAACAATGATAAATTTCATGCAAAATCATTTGATTCCGGCCAAAGCAGTCAAATGGTCACACAAGCTGATAAGAAAGATTTGTTTTTTAAATGATATTTAGCAGTCAATTTTCGTACCCACCTTTATTGAAAAATCGGAAATTTCATAATAGCTGGATAATGTTATTCAAGTAGACCACTTTTTTTTTGTATCCCCTCTTGAAAATGTTGGGCGCGTATATATAGTGCATCTTTAGAAAAACAAATAATAGGGTTCTCAACTGCTCAACAACCACAAAACCATGGTGCCCCTGTAGCCCTGTAAATGTCTGATATTTTGCAATAAAATGGTAAATCATGGCAGGGCCGTAACTAGCAGTGAGCACTTGCCCACAAAAAGATTTTTCTCGTAGGTCCTAAAAACGGATCTACGCCACCCCATTAACATCTTGCTCACCCCCTCCCCACACAAAATTTAGGTTAGCTAGCTACGGCCCTGTCACCTGGTGTATATTTTGGGTTTCTTTCATTAATGTGAACATTAAAATATGGAATAAGTCAAGGTGGTGAAAATTATGTCCCAAATAGTCAAATTAATGGCGCGCTTCATTCTCCAAATTTGTCTCAAATAGATAAGTTTGTGGCGCGCTTTATGGCCCAAATGCGCTAGTGTGTCTCAAATACGCAAGTGGCGGCGTGCTTCATGCCCCAAATATGTGTCCCAAATGCGCAAGTGACCACTTAGATCATGCCCCAAATACGCATGTCTGTCCAAACATTTGTAACTGCTTCCATTCAAATTGGACAATCTTAATCATAATTTGCGTATTTGGGCCATGAAGCCACTTGTGCATTTTTGGACAGTATGTGTTATGCATATAAGGGGTAAAGAGCAGTGGCGTGTCTAAGGAGGGGAGGGGGCTTAGCCCCCCCTAAAATTGTCGTAGCTCCCAAAATTTGTCACAGCCATAAATATAATTAAATGAACCATATACAAAACAGATCTTGGCATGTTTTTAATCGTATCAACTGAATTATCATTAATTTTTGAACAAAACTTTTACAGTTTGCACCAAAAATCCTCAATTTTGGACCAAACATTTTCAATTTTAGATAATTTTTCAATAATCTTCATTTTTGGACCAAACCTTTACATTTGGACCAAAATCTACAGCATAGAGCCACAAACCTTCAGATAGGGAGATGAAAGTCTGATGATAATCAGGGCCATGCTCCACCACCCCCCACACAACAATTTTTCAAATAGGCCTTTACCTTTTTGCTCGATTGGCAATTGCCAACATTTGTCTTGGCAAGGGATATAGGAGGAGTCACCTCTTAGGGGAGAAAGAACGCAAACATTTTCCATATGAAAATTGCATTGGTTAATTTACATTAAATGTTGCTGCTAATTAGAAAATCTTGAATTTTCGGAATTCTTGAGGTTTCAGTTATTCTTAAATTTTCAAAAATTCTTTCATTTTCAGGAATTCTTCTTGAACTTTTGGAATTTTTCTTGAATTTTCGACAAATTTCCTAAAATTTTTAGGAATTCACTTTGAATTTTTGGGAAAATCCTCTTGAAATTATCAAAAAATTTTCTTCCTTTTCAACTAATTTTCTTTCATTTTCGAAAATTTTCTTCATTTTCGTCAAATTTCCACAGGAATTTTTTTTAATTTCCGGGAAGTCACTGTCAATTTTTTAGGGAATGTTGCCAAAATTGTACGCATTTTCCTTCAGTTTTATGTTTATAATTTTTCCTCCTAACCGGGGAAAGAAGGCAACCAGGAAATATAAACCCTTTCCAGGGGCTGGGGCTCCGGCATAAATTGTGATTCTCAGTGGAGGGTTGGGGCGCTCCGGCATGAATTGTGATTCTCAGTGGAGGGTAGGGGTGCTTCTCGGCATGAATTGTGGTTCTCAGTGAAGTGGAGGTAGGGGCGCTCTGGCATGACTTGACTTGTGATTCTCAGTGGAGGGTAGGGGCGCTCTGGCATGACTTGTGATTCTCAGTGGAAGGGTAGGGTGATTCTCAGTGGAGGTAGGGGCGCTCCGGCATGACTTCTCAGTGATTCTCAGTGGAGGGTAGGGGCGCTCCGGCATGAAGGGTAGGGGCTTGTAATTCTCAGTGGAAGGTAGGGGCGCTACGGCATGACTTGTGATTCTCAGTGGAGGGTAGGGCTCCGGCGATCCGGGATGACTTGTGATTCTCAGTGGAGGGTTGGGTGATTCTCAGTGGAGGGTGGAAGGTAGGGTGCTACGGCATGATTCTCTCAGTGGAGGGTAGGATTCTCAGGCGCTCTGGCATGACTTGTGATTCTCAGTGGAGGGTAGGGGCGGCATGAATTGTGATTCTCAGTGGAGGGTAGTGGCGCTCCGGCCTGCATGAGGGGCGCTCCGGCATGACTTGTGATTCTCAGTGGAGGGTAGGGCGCTGTGATTCTCAGTGGAGGGTAGGGGCGCTCTGGCATGACTTGTGATTCTCAGTGAAGGGTAGGGGCGCTTGTGATTCTCAGTGGAGGGTAGGGGCGCTCTGGCATGACTTGTGATTCTCAGTGAAGGGTAGGGGTGCTCCGCTGAATGGTGATTCTCAGTGGAGGGTAGGGGCTCCGGCATGACTTGCATGAATGATTCTCAGTGGAGGGTAGGGGCGGCATGACTTGTGATTCTCAGTGGAGAGTAGGGGCGCTCCGGCATGTGATTCTCAGTGGAGGGTAGGGGCTCCGCTGACTGGCATGAGGTAAAGGCTTGTGATTCTCAGTGGAGGGTAGGGGCTCCGGCATGACTTGAGGAGGGTCCGGCAGAATGGTGATTCTCAGTGGAGGGTAGGGGGCCGGCATGACTTGTGATTCTCAGTGGAGGGTAGGGGCGCTCTGGCATGAATGGTGATTCTCAGTGGAGGGTGGGGCACTCGGCATGAATAGTGGAGGGTAGGTGATTCTCAGTGGAGGGTAGTGGATTCTCAGGGAGGGTAGGCGCTCCGGCATGCTCAGTGGAGGGAGGGCGGCATGAATTGTGATTCTCAGTGGAGAGTAGGGCGCTCCGGCGCGACTTCTCAGTGATTCTCAGTGGAGGGTAGGGGCGCTCCGGCATGATTCTTGTGATTCTCAGTGGAGGGTTGGGGAGAGTAGGGCTCCGGCATGGTGTGATTCTCAGTGGAGGGTAGGGTGCTCCGGCATGAATTGTGATTCTCAGTGGAGGGTAGGGGCGCTCCGGCATGACTTGGTGATTCTCAGTGGAGGGTAGGGGGCTCCTGCATGACTGTGATTCTCAGTGGAGGGTAGGGGCGCTCTGGCATGACTTGTGATTCTCAGTGGAGGGTTGGGGCGCTTGTGATTCTCAGTGGAGGGTAGGGGCGCTCTCAGGGAGGGTAGGGGCATGACTTGTGATTCTCAGTGGAGGGTATTCTCAGTGGGGCGCTCCTCAGTGGCTCAGTGGAGGGTAGGGGCGCTTGTGATTCTCAGTGGAGGGTAGGGCGCTCCGGCATGACTTGTGATTCTCAGTGGAGGGTAGGGGTGGAGGGTAGGGGCGCTCGGCATGACTTGTGATTCTCAGTGGAGGGTAAAGCGCTCCGGCATGAATTGTGATTCTCAGTGGAGGGTAGGGGCTCCGGCATGACTTGTGATTCTCAGTGGAGGGTATGGAGGTAGGGGCACTCCGGCGCTTGTGATTCTCAGTGGAGGGTAGGGGTGCTCCGGCATGATTCTCAGTGGAGGGTAGTGGAGGGAGAGTGATTCTCAGTGGAGGGGCGCTCCGGCTCATGAATCCGGCATGAATGATTCTCAGTGGAGGGTAGGGGCTCCGGCATGACTTGATTCTCAGTGGAGGGTAAAGGCGCTGATTGTGATTCTCAGTGGAGGGTAGGGGGCATGAATCTCAGGGAGGGTAGGGCCTGGCATGACTTGTGATTGATTCTCAGTGGAGGTAAAGGGGTGCTCCGGCATGATTCTCAGTGGTGATTCTCAGTGGAGGGTAGGGGCTCCGGCATGACTTGTGATTCTCAGTGGAGGGTAGGCGCTGGCGCCAATGGTGATTCTCAGTGGAGGGTAGGGGCGCTCGGCGCCTCCGGCATGAATGGTGATTCTCAGTGGAGGGTAGGGGCGCTTGTGATTCTCAGTGGAGGGTAGGGGCGCTCCGGCATGAATTGTGATTCTCAGTGGAGGGTAGGGGCGCTCCGGCATGACTTGTGATTCTCAGTGGAGGGTAGGGGCGCTCCGGCATGAATTGTGATTCTCAGTGGAGGGTAGGGGCGCTCCGGCATGAATTGTGATTCTCAGTGGAGGGTAGGGGCGCTCCGGCATGAATTGTGATTCTCAGTGGAGGGTAGGGCGCTCCGGCATGAATTGTGATTCTCAGTGGAGGGTAGGGCGCTCCGGCATGAAATTGTGATTCTCAGTGGAGGGTAGGGGCGCTCCGGCATGAATTGTGATTCTCAGTGGAGGGTAGGGGCGGTCCGGCATGAATTGTGATTCTCAGTGGAGGGTAGGGGTGCTCCGGCATAAATTGTGATTATCAGTGGAGGGTAGCGGCGATCCGGCATGAATTGTGATTCTCAGTGGAGGGTAGGGACGCTCTGGCATGACTTGTGATTCTCAGTGGAGGGTAGGGGCGCTCCGGCATGAATTGTGATTCTCAGTGGGGGGAAAGGGCTCCAAGCATGAATTGTGATTCTCAGTGGAGGGTAGGGGCGCTCCGGCATGACTTGTGATTCTAATTCTCAGTGGGGAAGCCCCATCAAAAATCAAAAGGGTAAAGCTAGACATGCCCCTGGTATCGAGTTGGTGAGAGGGACTAACCCTTCTCAGGCCCATACGTGGACTGGATTATCGAAAATTTGATACTCTGAACTGCTAAATAGACCGAAGGAAGATTCGGATATCGGAAATATTGTGATCATTTTCCCCCCAAGATGGCTTTCATCAAGATTACCAAAACAATATAACATATTGATTTTCCTGTTGTGCAAATTTTCAGACTTTTTGCAGGGAGGGTGGGAGGGAGGGGGGGGGGGGGTAATTTCCCTCTTAGCTACACCACCAGCATGCACATAAGATAGAATAAACCTCTTTAGGCTGTAAGATGGTGATAATCTTCCCTAGTATATAGAGTTCCCTTTAAGGGCATTGTTTCTTGTTTATGGTCAGGTAATGCATGGAACATTAATTCCTTATTTCTACACATTTATACAGGGGCATAGGAAGGGTCACCTCCAGCAATGTTGGAACCATGGGGGAAACTGCACCTTTGCCCTAGAGTAAGGGGGCAAAGAGGGAAGGTGCTCTTTTGAAAGTTGGGTTGGACAGGGGGCAGGAGGTGCCCTTTGGAAAGTTGAAGGTGGACCAGGCAGAAGGTGCCCTTTTGAAAGTTATATGAAATTATTATAGGTCATTCTTCTGTTCTTGAAACTTGAAAACAAATAGAAATCCACTCTCACAAATGCATAGACCAGAAGCCCAACACCAGGGCCGTGGTGGGAGGGGGACATGGTCACCAATAATTTTCTAAGCAGAAATTTTCAAAAGTAGGCCTTTTACCTATTCGCCTTTTTTAAGTTTGACCTATTTGGCACTTGCCAACATTGGTCCTGGCTCCCCAATCTCAAACCCATAGGTGGGATTTGCCTATACCGAAAGTCAAAAGTGGGGGGAAAGTCAAAGTGTGTGAAGGGGAATCACGCTGAGATAAGATACAAAACATCACCATACAAAAGTCTGTATTTGGAAGAAGTGGAGGTGGAGCAAGCGCCCCTTTCTTCCCCAAATCCTGCCTATACCAGTATACTCAAACTATATGTGTAGGAACCAGGGGTCAGATGGGCACGTGCCCCACTTTTTTTTAAAACTGACAAAAGTGCCCCTTCATGAAAATGAGAAGTGCCCCCCAATTACTGTAAAAAAAGCCAACCCCCCCCCCCCACTTTTTCTCCTGAGTTCCTTCCGACACCCCTCTAGGGAGGGGAATTTTACTCAAATGTTGCTTCCAGTTTTCTGGATTTTCTTCAATCTTATTTGAATAATTTTTCAATTCCATTTAAAAAATGTTCCAATTCTACCACCCCACCTAGAAAAAAACATGGAACCAGGGAAGGTAAAGCCCTCTCAGGGTGGCAGTTTGCCCCCTCTTTGCTTCTGTAACCTCTACATCAAAGAAAAAAAAACAAACAAACACAGCAATTTAAATGTTCTGTACAATTCTTTCTCAATTACAACTTTACAATGCACAAGGCTCTATATAATGAGTGGCCTACAAAAGAAGTTACAATGTAAATTGTATTCAAATAATACTTCTATATTCACACAAAATTATGCACAACACAAAATACTAAATCTGGTCTCAAAGTGTTTTCCTATATATATACACGCAAGAAAATAGAAAACACACTTGTCCAAGAGTGGTAACATTGCTGCGAAAATATTTACAATGCCAGCAAAAAAAAGGTTCTGCTCATGCACAACCACCACGCATCAGCTATTCACATCATCCATCATTATTTTACTGATGCAAAGATTTCAACTTCTCATTTTCTTACTTATTTTCAGTCCTTTGTACTGCATGTAGCTTATTTATGTCCGTCACAGAATGTCTACCTTTGTCTCAGTAAAACTACAGGGCTTTATTGAAATTAATTAAAAGTCAATATTGGCAAAAGGTCAAGGTTCATTACCCTCTAATGAACTTTCACTTCTTACAACTATATCATGTGCCAATATAATTTGTAGTCCTTGCTGCTCAAAACAATGTAACATGCACTTGTTAAGAAAAGGCCACTGCATGAACCCCCCTCTCCCCCCCACCCAAAAAAAAGAAGAAAAAAGATACACAACGGAATTGTTTTTTTTAGCACTTTCATTCTACATATGATGCTTTCAAACCCATTGAGACATACATTTTTTGTACTATCGGACAATTACACCCAGCAAAAGTGATTATTTGATGGCTTAGGGGAAATTTGATTTTGAAATGAATATCTTCCTTGTATATCCTGTGTTCAAAGTGTGTAGGAGGCAGCATTGACAAAATCATATGACATATTTTCTTTTGAAAATGTTTATGTCATACAAAGGGTCTTAATACTATCATTTGCAAAGCACTTAAATAAATGAAAACCACATTCAATTCTGAACAGCAAAAGACACATGTCAATTTAAAGTAATTAGTAGAATGTCAAAAAAAAAAAAAAAAAAAAGCACAATTGAAGAATTGTAAGAAAATGGCACTAGCTGTTGAAAGTTAAATCCTAGTGTATGTTTGTTACCCCTTTCCGTAAGGATACTTGGAATGGACCATCTGTAATAGAAAACTTTCCAAAAGCAATGATGAAAAGTATCTTCTAAGGGGCATGAGAAAATTGCATTTTTGAAGTTAATGTATCTACCCCACCTTCCAACATTGCCCCACCTGCCCCCACTTCACAACATTGCCCCACCTCCCAACATTTCCCCCACCTCCCAACATTGCCCCATCTCCCAACATTGCCCCCACCTCCCAATATTTTCCACTCTTCCCAACATTTCCCCCACCTCCCAACAATGCCCCACCTCCCAACATCACCACCACTTCTCAACATTTCCCCACTTCCCAACATTTCCCTTCCCAACATTCCCAACATTTCCCAATGCCCCACCTTCCAACATCGCCACCACTTCTCAACATTGCCCCTACTTCCCAACATTTTCCCCACCTCTCAACATTGCCCCACTTCCCAACATTTCCCCCACCTCCCAACATTGCCCCACCTCCCAACATCGCCACCACTTCTCAACATTGCCCCTACTTCCCAACATTTTCCCCACCTCTCAACATTGCCCCACTTCCCAACATTGCCCCACCTCCCATTAATGCCCCACCTCCCAACATCACCACCACTTCTCAACATTTCCCCCACTTCCCAACATTTCCCCCACCTCCCAACATTGCCCCACCTACCAACATCGCCACCACTTCTCAACATTGCCCCTACTTCCCAACATTTTCCCCACCTCCCAACATTGCCCCCACCTCCAAACATTTCCCCACCTCCCAACATTGTCCTCACCTCCAAACATTTACTACACCACTCAACACAAAGCCTGTGTCTGAGGTTACAATGATTCCTTGTCCTTAATCTTCCAATTGGTCAGTATGTTAGGATAAGAAAGAAAGAACCTGAAACTAGTGGTGGGGGGTTGGTGAGCACTAACAAATTGCCTTGCATGCACTATGTACAAATATACACTAAGAATGACTCCAAAGTTGTAGGATCGGACTAGATGATGCAAGTTTTGAGAAAAAAAAATGACACTAAAAATGTTGATTATATATATGACCATATAAAACTACAATGCTAACTAATTCAATGCTCACTTGTTCAATACAGGGACCGGATTTTCCCTACAGTTCGGTAGTATTTTTGGCCCACGACCCATGAAAGAGGTATTTTAAACCCATGAATACATGAAACAATGTGAAGAATTAAATAAAAAACATTCATGTTTTCGAATCACATACATGTTTTATAATCCTTTCATTATCCCATTAATATCACCACCCAAATACAACTTCAGTTTCACTTACAAAAAAGAAATGGAATTTTCATTAATGAGAAAGAAAAAAAAAACCCATGCATACATAATGAAGAATTATAATGCCACACACATGCATCAAAAGAATAACAGCTATTTTGTATCATGCAAATACACACTGTACCTATGCCTACATTAACTTATTCACACTCTGAAAAATACATTTAAAAAAAAAAGAAGTGTCAATTCTAAACAATAACAAACTCAAATGGATAATTTTGCTACACAAAAATGTTGACAAGAATTTGAAATTGTAAACAACATTCAACAATTTGCATAAATTCTAGCATATTCTTTTTAGAGCAATAATACTTGAATAATAATTACTTTACACCTGCTGCACGACTATTCAAAACATTTAGTTATAACTTGTCATCTCATGGCGACTGAGACATAAGTGTAGAAGGATCTGCAAACGCTATAAAAAAATAAATAAAAAAACACTTATGTAATCTAGAGACAATGCCAAAAAGAGGATGGAACCTGAACCTGTCCACAAAATTGGCAACTAATTGGCAACTAACTTGTTATGACACTCCACTTATATATATGCAATCTAGGTATTCACTTAAATATTACAAGGAAACCCAAGCTGAAAATTTGGAGGGTTAAAGTTTGGATCTTTTTTCAAAACTCTTCATTGGTAGCTTTTCCACTAACCACTAACTGGAGTTTTAGAGCAAAAAAAAAACAAAAAAATATTGTCTATTTTTTTAGTGTTCTCCAACATCGTATTTGACGGAAAGAACAAATATTGCTAAAATTAGTCAAAGTAATGCAAAACCAAAGGCCATTGATTTCTATATATTTTACAAGATGATTTCCAGTCTTCAAAGGATTCAAATCTCTTATACATATAATATGATAATTTGTGTTGTGACGTTCACATTTGTTTTATGTCCAAACTGCCTTTTCTAGTCTATTTCTTCAAGGCAGAAAAACTAGCATTTGATCAGGAAACTTCACAAAGTAATAAAAAGATTAGCTTTTTAATAACCTTGGTAGGAACTTTGGCTACTTTAATGATCTTTTTAGAGAATCTAGATGATGGTACCCCTGGGTCTTTAGCTAAGTGCATATGCTGACAACAACACATACATACAGTAAATAAATGGTACATCATTACCTATTAATAACCCACTTTTAAGATAATACCTGAAAGGCTAAAACATGGCTTGTTCTGTCAATCTGCTTTGCTGAAGATTGTGTCCTTAAAACTGACATTTTTAAACAATGCAGTCATCTACCTCTGCTTTATGCATCTTACCACAGCATGCAAACAAAATCTTTATCTCCTACAAAAACTAAGTGCACTGAATGCAATACTAGATTCATCCAAGATATGTGATAAATAACTTGGCAGGAGAAATTGCTTTAAACCCTTTTATTTTTTGGCTCTACTCCACTTCAGCATCACATCATGAAATCCTCATCTCAATGAATATTCATGATCATCATATGCAAATTTAACAGACATATCTTGACACACATTAGACATACAATTTCCCAAATATTCAAGTTTTTTCTTTACAAACCATACACTTCTTTTCTTGAAAATCTGTTGTTCAATTCAATTCAATATGCATTGAGTTCAGTTCAATTCAATATGTATTGAGTTCAATTCAATTAAATAAGTATTGAGTTTAATTCAATATGTATCAAGTTCAATTCAATTTGTATTGAGTTCAATGCAATTGTATTAAGTTCAATTTAATATGTATTGTGTTCAATTCAAATTGTATTGAGTTCAATTCAATATGTATTGAGTTCAATTCAATTTGTATTGAGTTCAATGCAATTGTAATAAGTTCAATTCAAGATGTATTGAGTTTAAATCATCAGTTGAACTGAACTCAGTAAGTATGATCGCCATGCATTGGGGCTTGATGTTCATCACTCCACGACTTTAAACTTAAGAGATGAAAAATGACATTCTCAAGATCTCTTCTTTCATCCTACATCTTAAGAGAAGGAAAAAAAAGGGGGAAAAGAAAGAAAGAAGACGTTAAATATCTATCGATAAGTAACCAAATACAATTTGCACTAAAAAAAACTTCACTGCGCATGCACGTTGTACAAGTCATACTCTCCATAAAGTGATTTGTAACCAACAAAATGGAACTTCTCATGGCATGGAAGTCTAATCTGCTGAAAGTGAGAGTAGCGCCAAGTAACAAAAGGTTTACATGCATATCAATGGCTTAGGATACTTGTCACTTAGCGAACTCCATTTACTGACAATCTTACAATATTGGATGAGCTAAAAAAAAAAAAAAATAACACACACTTCATTTACACTAAGTCTTTCACCAACTAACAGCTAGAATTGTTCGCAAGATTGGATTAGCTTATCCCACACTCATTTGTCCATATTGCATCACACAACAAATAAATCCAAGTAGGCAAAACACTTGTGATCCTTGGCAGACACCAGCTCCATCGCTAAAGTCGTCTCCCGTCCCAGATGCAGCATCAAATCCCCTCCATGAGATGCATCGTCAAATCCTCATTGCAATTTACCTTTACCAAAGCTTGCTCCAGAAGTCAATTAACTTTTGTACTCCCTGAATATCAACCTGCATATCCAGGCCATATACCTACTCAATTTTAGAATATGATAGCTCTTTCAACTCGTCTTTGGGGGTATCAATCACTGTCACTGTAAGGCATCCTTATTTATTACCAAACATCAGGCTTCGACGTTTCTATTGCAACTGTCCACATATCATATCATGCATAAAGTCCTCGATCAATTTCATTTCATGAAATTTTTCAGTTTTGTCAGAGAACCATTGCATTTCCAAATTTTTCTTGAGGAAAGGATAAACATCATTTTCTTATATATCTCGATGAGGACGTCCTAGCTGCACTGTCTTCATGACCTATTTCTACTTTCATGGGGGCCCCACCTGGACCCCCATTCATGGCAGTGTAAGGTGTTGTTAGCCTCCCAACAAAATCCCTCCGAGCAGGGTCTGCACTGGTGACTTGGGTTGCGACACCACGGTGAAGACGCCTACTGACAGAGCGCTGAGCTTCAGCTCGTGAAATTGGACGGGGAGATGGAGCTGTTGAAAGACAGAAAAAAAGAAAGAAAGAAAAAGCATGTTAGAAGATGGCAAATACCAGGTATAGATAGTTTTTACTATCAATGAAAAAAAAAAAGAGCATGCATTTCTCTTAAATGATTACTTGAAAGGACTTCAAAAGCCCCCTCGCTTTGAACAACTATAGTTGAAACTTCTGGAAATCTTTAAAGATTTTTCACACATAACGTATATTATCAGTTTAGTTGGGAGGGATAGTGCGTGACAGTTTTGGTTCTATAGTCAGGTGATATTTTTTGCGTCGCACTTAAGTCCAAACCAACTATAGCACCTCCCCTAACACAAATTGCATCATTACCCGTACCTCAACAAACAAAGACACAACTGTCACAAGGTAATTATCATTTAGACCCTTCAAAGAGAAAATGCACTATTTCTGGGAAATTCCCCAAAAAAAAAATTAAAAAGAATTATACCCTCACCTTCCACCAGAATTTTTGAAACCCCCACCTCTCCAAATTCAAGTCTGGCAATGCCAATGCTTCCTGAATGTCCCAATCTGATATATAAACAATCTCCATTTTAGACAAATTGACAAGTTCTCTAAATGAAAAAGCACAAGCATATCTAAATTAGGGAGTCACTGTGGATAGACATATGGGAAATTGCTTTCCCCCTGGGCATAGCCCAAGCACCTGGATTTGATTGAATTCCCTCATGAGGGGATATCCATATCTGTAAATATATGCAAAGAATCACCTGTGTAAGTACTTTCCATTTCATTTGAATAAAGAATAACCAGGGTAGTTTCTAGTTAACATTATCATTATCAATCAGAGAGCAATGAAATGAACTGCACAACACTTATATGAGAAAAGTAGCAATGGGGAGAAAATATGCATACAACAAAATAATGCAAAAAGAAAATTATTGTTATGGAATGCCACAAAACTATCAAAATTGAGTAACAATGGACATAACAGGCTACGATGACAAAGATAACTGAAAAAAAGACATACAACAAAAAAACTAACACATCGGTGAAATTAAAGCATTACTAATTTATCTCAAATACTGTTAAAAATAGGCTTGAAAATTGTTACAAATTGACAGCTTTTTCAACCAATCACCACAAGAATTTGCCTAGCAACAAAATCTGTGTAACTAAGTGGGGCAAACATCCTATGTGGTACTGGTACAGTACAGTTAGCTAGCGGCACGCTTATGTAGTCAATGCAATTTACTGCACACAACAAATTTCTGCACACACACTGAGTGACAGCAAAATGGTTAACAAAAATTGCACTTATGGGCCTGCTGCGGGCTTTGTAAATCTGATTGCTGTTACCCAGAACAGTTAGCAAACTTAATTTTGTTTATCCCATTTGCTAAAAACTTTAAAGATCCAGAGAAGTGACATATATGAATCAAAGCTTGCGACAGCCACCAAATATCTAAATGGCAATGCTTGGTCGAAGACAATTGCAGATTTGAGGTTGTTTGCCCCCACTTAGTTACTGCATTGCTGTAATGGGTGTGGCTTATTTCGTAACTTAGATATTAATTGGTACTGAAATGTCACTTATTGAAAAGTGATTGACTGCAAACAGAACAAGATATGAAAGCAGAAGCTGTAAAGTCACATGACTTTTTCATTTCCAGTAGCTGCTTCTTCAACTGACAACACAACACTTCATATGTGATTTTGGTCAATACAAGTATGATGCATTGAAATGGGAAGTCCAATAATGAGTTAAGTAACTAATTAAGTATCAGTTAAAGGTCAAGCAAGTTCAGTGGTCAAGCAAGTGTATCTTATATGAAAGAGGACTTTAAAAGAAACAAATGGTGATGAAAGCATTCAAAAATCTTATTTCAATAATCAAGTTTAAAGCTCTGTCTTATCTGTGTAGAAATAACTGGTGTAGTAAGTCTATTATGGAATGTTGGTGTCTTTATCCTCACATTCTTAACAATTGTTAATGTATTTTAAAGAGAGTTTACTTAATCTTTTCACTATTTAAATTATTTTTCCTCTAACTTTCTTCAGGTGGTATATTATAAATACCCTTCATAGATTCAGTTATATTACTTTTTCTGATATATTCCATGGTTTTAAGCCACAAAATATGATAAATTCATCACGACTGAAGGAATCTGAGGCTATGACATCACAACTAGTCAAATTCCAGTCGTTTCTACACAAATGATACCAAACTTTAAGATGAATAATATTTTTGAATGCTTTCTTCACCATTTTGTTTGTTTTAGGTTTCTTTCATATAAGAGAAACTTGCTTGACCACTGAACTCGTCCTTTAACAATTTTTCTTTCATATAAGATAATAGCCACAAAAGCCACTTATATCTTTATATAAGATAATGGCCACTGAAATCTTCACATAAGATAATGGCCACTGAAGCCACTTATATCTTCACATAAGATAATGGCCGTTGAAGCCACTTATATCTTCATATAAGATAATGGCCGCTAAAGCCACTTATATCTTCATATAAGATAATGGCCACTTATATCTTCACATAAAATAATGGCCAATGAAGCCACTTATATCTTCACATAAGATAATGGCCAATGAAGCCACTTATATCTTCACATAAGATAATGGCCGCTGAAGCCACTTATATCTTCACATAACATAATGGCCGCTGAAGACACTTATATCTTTACATAAGATAATGGCCGCTGAAGCCACTTATATCTTCACATAAGATAATAGCCGCTGATGCCACTTATATCTTCACATAAGATAATGGCCGCTGAAGCCACATATCTTTACATAAGATAATGGCCGCTGAAGCCACTTATATCTTCACATAAAATAATGGCCGCTGAAGCCACTTATATCTTTACATAAAATAATGACCGCTGAAGCCACTTATATCTTCACATATGATAATCCTGGAGCAACAAGCTAAGTGGCATGGACATAGTGTACGTAAAGGCCTTGCCCCCATGATGTCAGGCCTTCCCTCTGGTACCAAAAGATATGCTGGGCGCCCTCGTGCCAGGTGGATGGATGGCATGAAAAATTGGAGTGGATTGTCTGCATCTGATCTGGCTACTGCAGGGTGGTCCAGAATTCTACTTCAAAATCTTCAGCCAAACACATCCTATTCAATGACCCTGAGGAGTGCGTCAATGAGCCGCTAGGCTTATGGCGATTGATTGATTGATATGATAATGGCCGCTGAAGCCACTTATATCTTCACATAAGATAATGGCCGCTGAAGCCACTTATATCTTTACATAAGATAATGGCTGCTGAAGCCACTTATATCTTCATATAAGATAATGGCCGCTGAAGCCACTTATATCTTCACATAACATAATGGCCGCTTAAGACACTTAAATCTTCATATAATGGTCACTAAAGCCACTTATATCTTCATATAAGATAATGGCCGCTAAAGCCACCTATATCTTCATATAAGATAATGGCCACTTATATCTTCACATAAGATAATGGCCACTGAAGCCACTTTTATCTTCATATAAGATAATGGCCACTGAAGCCACTTATATCTTCACATAAGATAATGGCCGCTGAAGCCACTTATATCTTCATATAAGATAATGGCCACTTAAGCCACTTATATCTCTTCACATCAGATAATGGCCGCTAAAGCCACTTATATCTTTACATAAGATAATGGCCACTGAAGCCACTTATATCTTCATATAGGAAAATGGCCACTTAAGCCACTTATATCTTTACATAAGATAATGGCCCCTGAAGCCACTTATATAAGATAATGGCCACTAAAGCCACTTATATCTTCATATAAGATAATGGCCACTGAAGCCACTTATATCTTCATATAAGATAATGGCTACTTAAGCCACTTATATCTTCATATAAGATAATGGCCACTGAAACCACTTATATCTTCATGTAAGATAATGGCCACTGAAGCCACTCATATCTTCACATAAGATAATGGCCGCTGAAGCCTCTTATATCTTCACATAAGATAATGGCCGCTGAAGCCACTTATATCTTCACATAAGATAATGGCCGCTGAAGCCACTTATATCTTCACATAAGATAATGGCCGCTGAAGACACTTATATCTTGATATAATGGCCACTGAAGCCACTTATATCTTTACATAAGATAATGTCCACTTATATCTTTATATACGATAATGGCCACTGAAGCCACTTATATCTTCATATAAGATAATGGCCACTTGAGCCACTTATATCTTCACATAAGATAATGGCCACTAAAGCCACTTTTATCTTCATATAAGATAATGGCCACTGAAGCCACTTATATCTCAATATAAGATAATGGCCACTTAAGCCACTTATATCTTCATATAAGATAATGGCCACTGAAGCCACTTATATCTTCACTTAAGATAATGGACACTTATATCTTCATATAAGATAATGGCCACTTATATCTTCACATAAGATAATGGCCACTTATATCTTCATATAAGATAATGGCAACTGAAGCCACCTATATCTTCATATAAGATAATGGCCACTGATGCCACTTATATCTTCACATAAGATAATGGCCACTAAAGCCACTTATATCTTCACATAAGATAATGGCCGCTGAAGCCACTTATATCTTCATATAAGATAATGGCCACTGAAGCCACTTATATCTTCATATAAGAAAATGGCTACCTTTATAAAAGATAATGGCCACTTTTATATAAGATAATGGCCATTTTCATATAAGATAATGGCCACTTTCATATAAGATAATGCCCACATTCACATAAAATAATAGCAACTTTTATATAAGGTAATAACCACTTTCATAAAAATAATGGCCACACTCATATAGGAATTCCTATATTCCCAGAGGAATTGAGTGGGTATGTTTTATCAAATTTTAAAGAAAAAATGTTTTGAGGCTCATAGCCAAGTGTGGCCATTCTGTACCTGAGTTTAGAAAATAAAACCACTGGCAGAAAACACTTTTAATTCATTACCTTTAAATTCTTTTAATTTGGTATTGCAAATTTCTTTTAATTAGTATTGCAAATTTCTTTTAATTGGTATTGCAAATTTCTCCTTTCATAAAAGAAATGAAGATGTAGGTACAATTAAAGACTACAACTTTGCTTGGGTGGCACATTTAAAAGTGGCTGCACACACGTAAGTAGCCACATCTCAGGTGATATTATTTCCTTGTTCTGAAAAGTGCACACCCACTTTGATTTGATCTATCACTCACTCAACCCTGGAAGTTTGTACTTATTTTACGTTTCTGTTCAAATATTCAAAGAGAGTTGTTTTGCGCATAATCTGTTGTCAACTACGCAAGATTATAAATAAGCTTCACATTAAGACTTTGAGCAGTTGCTTCCTTGGTAAACTTTCAAGTGAATCAATCCCTGTAAGTGCATATTGTATATTGCTATCAGTTTAAAAACTTTTTATTCCAAAACTTTAAAATGCAAGAACTCATAGACCATATTAAATTGATTTTAGCCTAACATGATTCTTTTGTACTTCCCTCAATTAACTGGTGGGGGAATTTTCCCCTTGTTACCCAACCAATCAACTGGTGGGGAATTTTCCCTTTGTTACCTAAACAATCAACTGGTGTGAGAATTTTCCCTCTGTTACCCAACCAATCAACTAATGTGGGAATTTTCTCTTTGTTATCCAACCAATCAACTGGTGGGAGGATTTTCCCTTTGTTACCCAACCAATCAACTGGTAGAGGAATGTTCCCTTTGTTACCCAACCAAGCAACTGGTGGGGAAATTTTCCCTTTGTTACCCAACCAAACAACTGGTGGGGGAATTTTCTTTTTCTTACCCAACCAATCAACTGGTGGGGGAATTTTCCCTTTGTTACTCAACCTGTTGGGGAAATTTTCCCTTTGTTACCCAACTAATTAACTGATGGTGAATTTTCCCTTTGTCACCTAGCCAATCAACTGCTGGGGCAATTTTCCCTTTTGTTACCCAACCAATCAGCTGCAGTTGCTGGAGGAAAAATGCAAGCAATAAAACATGTGCATATTACCTACATGTATAATGCACATATGATTAGCGGATTTTTTCCATACACATAGTCCCATACCCTGCACGAATTGTGTAAATGGCCAAGAATCCCCCAGTACTTGACTGGTCGATAAGATTCCCCGTGGTCTATAAGGTTCTCCCAGTACACATTTGGTCCATTATGGACATGTGAATTTTTGGGCATTTTTTGCAGAATTGCAGATTCATATTTGAAAAGGTCTATATACAACAATGAAAGAAAACAACAAGGAGTCCGTCCATAAACTCGAAACAAATTATTTCATCAGAATGAAAGAAAGTATATAAGCAAACATGATGAAGCAACTATGAAAGAATATTTCATAAACTGTTTAGTTAAGGGAAAATTTAATGTTTCTGGAAATGCAGCAATTCTGATGGTTTTTCTGATCTCCTGGGTAATTTCCTGCAAAATGTCCTAAATGTTGTTCAGTCTAAAAGATATACAAAATGTTTGCACTGAATCTGCACAATTCAATCCAAATTCCATTTTTTGGTTGTCTCTGATGACAAATTTTGATAGAAAATACGACTGTTTGAAATTTCTAGCATGCCAAAAAAAAATTAAAAAATAATATCTTGCCACAAAATTTTTCCCATGCACCAAAAGTTTTCTCATGCAACAAGCCTGTTGTCCAAAAGCTATTTTTGCTTTACTTCAAATAAAAAAAAATTCCTTTGTATACACTTTTTTTTTTATAACTAATATAGTCTCAGCACTAGTAAAATCCAATCATATTATTTGCAATTATCAAAGGCTATTAATAGAAATATGTGGTAATCTAGATTTTCTTGAGGACAGAGGTTTATGAGCCCTTTCCACTCTCTTATTGTACCCCTGCTTTTATTTTAATTTTGTTAAAGGGTTAGTTCAGTGGTTAACCAAACTGATCTCACGTGAAAGAGGAATTCAAAACAAAAAAGACGGGAAAGGGGAGAAGGGGGAGGGGGAAGCATTCAAAAATATTTATTCTCTTAAAAAGATATTCCGGTTTAAAGCTCTGTCTTATCTTTGTAGAAATGACTGGTCTATTAAGAAATGTTGTCGTTCTCATCCTCACATTCGTTACAATTGTTAATGTATTTAAAAGAAAACTGATTTAACTTTTTTAGTATTTCAGTTATTTTCCCTAGAACTTTTTTCTGGTGGTAAATAATACTTACCTTTACTAGATTCTGTTTCACTACTTTCCTGACATATCATATGGTTTTTAGGCCACAAACTCATAGGACAAAATATATGAGAATACATCAAAACTTTGAGGAATCCGAGGCTGTGATGTCACAACTAGTCTGATTTCAGTCGTTTCCACACAAATGGTACCAAAATTTGAATACCTTCTTAACGTAATAAGAGTTTTAAACGCTCTCTTCATCATTTTGTTTCTTTTGAAGTCCTTTCATATCAGATGGACACACTTGACCACTGAACTATTCCTTTAATGGAATAAGAGTTTTGAACACTTTCTTCATCATTTTGTTTCTTTTGAAGTCCTTTCATATCAGATGGACACACTTGACCACTGAACTATTCCTTTAATGGAATAAGAGTTTTGAACACTTTCTTCATCATTTTGTTTCTTTTAAAGTCCTTTCATATCAAATGGACATGCTTGACCACTGAACTTATCCTTAAAGGAAAGGCCTTTTATGCTACATTTAGTTTATATTAGCCATAATGACTAAACAAGAAAACAAAAGGAGATAAACGTCTGAACAAAATTTGAACCACAAAAAAATCTAACTCAACAATAGATAACATAATTTAACTCAACTATATTAAAGTAAACATTTTGAACTTTTTGTTTTTACATACAGATGTTTATGTCTGGTGAAATTTGACCTTTGAACAACGTTTAGGAGGTTTTGCAACTTTGCATGCACAGCTCGACTGAAATGACGACTCTGGTGTAGGGGTGGTCAGCTGACACGAAAGATGGGAGGCGGTAGCTCTGGCAGAGGAGGCAACTGCAGGATGGATGGGGAGGTTAAACGCAAAAGAAAAAGATGATAAAGGTCAAAGGTCAATTATAGGACAATAAGAAAAGTACAATGGTGTAGGTCAGTCAACCTCCTTCCGTTAATATGTTGAGAAGACATACACCTCAGTCAAGTTTCTGATTCACACGACAGCTCACAATGTTACTTGCCTTGCAATGTATGCTAAATACTGTACTGTAATGTATCATGAAAATTGTACATAAAATGAGAAGAAAAAAAGCTTTAAAATATAGATAATACTTCTACTTTGCAAAAGAAAAAAATCTTCTTTTTTACTGTTCTGACTAGAGACGAATGGACTATTTCAGCAGGCACTACAATAAACATGTTATTGTTTTAAAAATACATGAAACAAAATAAACAAAGGAGATCAATGAGATTAAAATATCGGAAGAAAGAAGCCACACCATTCATGCTCTCATGCTAGCATGATTAATCTAAATATGGGATGAAGGCAAACATATCAAGATCCTACTTCTTGCAAAACAATAACAGGATAAATATTTAAAGAACTGCCAAATAATATGCAGATCAATCTTTTGTTGTAATAACATGGTCTTATAAAATGAAATGATCTTTATGGTTAGCACCGATAGTAGGCAGAATCTCTAAGCGTAATTATTCCAGGTGCTTAGATAAAAGATAAAATTGCTTATCCTTTAAGAAATGCAAGAAAGTAATCAACTTAATAAAATGTTATAAACAGCATAGTTTGGATTGTTGTTATCTTTTTCTCCGTTTTACTTTATAATTTCGTAACCCCATGTTTCACATTTTTTGAAAGTCAAAAGTGTTTTCCATATGAGAATTGTATAACAGCAGAATCTGCTTCTGCGTAAATTTCTTTTGCCATTTCTTTTCTTTCAGAGCAAATATTTGAACATTGGTACTGGACAAGTGAGATTCATTTGTAATGGTAAATAGATGGAAAACAAGCACAAATTATTATCAATATATAAATATTTGACAGAAACTTAAATTTTAGTGAATTGAAAAAAGAAAAAGAAATATTGTTGAACCCCTCATAGAAACACAGAAGAAAATAAATGTCCTTTTATGAGAAAAATACACGAATAAATAGTGATTAAGAAACCTGCATTGTCATTCCATACAGCAACTCAAAAAGCGTAAAAACCACATTGTGGTCACATTCCGCATACAATTAGCAACACCAAGACATACTAAGAGTGGACTTATCCACACAAAGACATACCCATGTGCCAAGGATCAGCGAAACTAAGCGCATAGATGATTCCCTTGGGGAAGGAGTAGCAAGTAAAAGAGAAAGCAGATATTTTGACTGAAGTTACACCTCTTTAAACTCTACGTAAAACACAACTTTAAAGCAGCACAGTCTTCTATGAACAATTTTTGTGAGTGCATAGAATGCAGGTCACAAGATTCTCCATTTGAATTTCAAAATGTTGCAAAAATCGTTTCCATCTTTAAGATTTGACTACTCTTTCTCTGATTAAAATACAGAGTTTGTGCATCGCAATTTAAAGGTCTGTGGATATTTACTCCACCTCAAATTAAGAGAGTTCGGCCGGTGACAAAAAGTTTTGGTTGAGTATTTTATGTCCCTTTCTCCACAGCTAAGGTTATAAAGATGTTCATGGCCATTTGATAAACCAGTAGTGAAGCACTGATGATTGAAACCCAACCTGGGTCACAAATTTGTATGAAAACATTTCATAATCCAAAGCACACAGTACAAATAAAAGTTCTTTACAGAGACTTTATGATAATACGTCACTAATTTACACAAATTGTGACGTATTCTAAATATAAATGATAGTCGATAAATGATGAGATCATATCCTAATTTTGAATATTTTCTCACAAGTAGCAAATGATGCCCTTTATTTAGAGACCATTAAATTGAAAAGTACTTCTGTTTCTCTCAAGATTTTAATTTTGATATTAATTTCTAGTTACTTCCTAATCCTCAAGAGAAACAACCATGTGCAAAATATGGCAATGAGACATTTAACCTCTCTGGGTTTGATGATTGACAGCTTTTTCAACCAATCACCACATGAATTTGCCAAGCAACAAAATCTGCATAACTAAGTGAGGCAAACATCCTACGAGGTACTGGTACAGCACAGCTAGTTAGCGGCACACGCTCATGTAGTCAATGCAATTTACTGTACAAAAATTGTGCTTATGGGCCTGCTGCGGGCTTTGTAAATCTGATTGCTGTTACCGAGAACAGTTAGCAAACTGAATTTTGTTTATCCCATTTGCTAAAAACTCTAAAGATCCGAAGAAGTTCCATAAATGAATCAAAGCTTGCGGCAGGCCTCGTGAACATCTAAATGGCAATGCATTGGTAATGCACAATTGCGGATTCAAGGTTTGTTTGCCCCTACTTAGTTACTGCGTTGCTATGGTGGGTGTGGCTTATTTTGTAACTCAGAGATGTTAATTCACATGCAAAAAACACAATTCCACAAGTTTTCATGAGTTCACTGGACTCACATACTGCCTATCATTTGCACTCGACATTGATGATGGTACAGCCTCAAGTGATATTCATGGAGTGTCAAAACGGGCCAATATGCAAATTTGCTGCTTTAAAATCTTCACACTTGTCTAAACTACTTACAAATATACCTGATTGCAATGCACAAGAGAACAACATGAACCATATAAACATTTAATAATTGAATGAATATGTCAAAGCAAAAGTGTCCACTGAGCAGACATATATAGAAGAATTGTTTCATGACAGTGAACAATGCTTTATAACATTTTTAAACTATAGCACTGACTCCCATATCTTGAAGGTGATACTAGAATAACCTACACTTTCATTAACTCAAGTTATATCATTCCTGTCTCCAATTTTTCATCTTCATATATCACAAAACAACTTTCAAGATTAAGTCTTCCGCTACTGGCAAGAAATTAATTCACTCCTCAACACCATCCTTTTCCACATACCATTCAACCAAATTTAGACAAACATGATTACTTCAGTGCTTTTACCAATCAATTGCTGAGCAAATTTACTCTTTGTTACCAAACCAATCAGATTGTATAACAAATGTTTGATAAGTGTTTGAAAGCATTTACTCATCATCCTCTTGGTTTCATACTCTGCATGAATAGTGTAGATGACCAAGAACCACCAGTATTTGATTGATCAATAATATTCCCCAGTATTTGATTGATCAATAATATTCCCCCAGTATTTGATTGATCAATAATATTCCCCAGTACATGAATGGTCCATTATGGACATGTGAATTTCGCCATATGACATTATTCAGATTAGTTTTCCAGAAATTGCTTATTCAGATTTGAAAAGGTATACACTTTTTGATTGGTCAATAATATTCCCCAGTACATGAATGGTCCATTATGGACATGTGAATTTCGGCCATATGACATTATTCAGATTAGTTTTCCAGAAATTGCTTATTCAGATTTGAAAAGGTATACACTTTTTGATTGGTCAATAATATTCCCCAGTACATGAATGGTCCATTATGGACATGTGAATTTCGCCATATGACATTATTCAGATTAGTTTTCCAGAAATTGCTTATTCAGATTTGAAAAGGTATACACTTTTGATTGGTCAATAATATTCCCCAGTACATGAATGGTCCATTATGGACATGTGAATTTCGCCATATGACATTATTCAGATTAGTTTTCCAGAAATTGCTTATTCAGATTTGAAAAGGTATACACTTTTGATTGGTCAATAATATTCCCAGTACATGAATGGTCCATTATGGACATGTGAATTTCGCCATATGACATTATTCAGATTAGTTTTCCAGAAATTGCTTATTCAGATTTGAAAAGGTATACACTTTTAATTGGTCAATAATATTCCCAGTACATGAATGGTCCATTATGGACATGTGAATTTCGCCATATGACATTATTCAGATTAGTTTTCCAGAAATTGCTTATTCAGATTTGAAAAGGTATACACTTTTTGATTGGTCAATAAGATTCCCCAGTACATGAATGGTCCATTATGGACATGTGAATTTCGGCCATATGACATTATTCAGATTAGTTTTCCAGAAATTGCCTATTCAGATTTGAAAAGGTATACACTTTCCCTCAACCCTATATTATTCCCTGAATTTTCATTCTGTAACTCCTGTCACTCTTACACTCAGGGGCCGACTGGCCAAAATCACTCCACGGAAGTACCGGCCTCCAATTTTGAAGTGAACCCACATTATATTTATTTACACATTTTAACGGCATGTGGCCCTTCTGGCACCAGCAGCCCATTGATCTAAGATTGGTCGATTGGCAGGCCAGTCTGCCCCTGCTTATAATTTTCTGCATTATTGAGATTAGGGTCAGCATGGAAGTAAACAAAATCAAACTTGTAGTTAACATGTTGCTGCAACCAATAAGCTACAACAAATAAAATAAATTGGAACTTACAAGAACTTAAATGTTCAATTAGAATCTAGTTTTGTTGCAATCCTTCCTACTTCAAATTTCTTCAATTTCGTGATGAATAAATAAGCATCCAGATGAAAATATATTGCTCTTTTTCAGTGTTTCTGACAGAATAAAAGTAGCTGAAATTGATCAATTTTATCATCAAAATAGCCAAGTATTGTCAATTATGCAGAAAATTGGTAAAATTATTTTGGAAATTAGCTGCAAACAGCTAAATAGCTGAAGTCTCACATGCTAAAATCGATCAATGTTCTCATCAAAATATTGTCAATTTACGCAGAAAATAGGTGAAATTATCTTGGAAATAAGCTGCAAACAGCTAAATAGATGAAGTCTCACATGCTGAAATTGAACAATTTTCTTATCAAAATAGCTAAGTATTGTCAATTATGCATAAAATAAGTGAAACTAGCTTGGAAAATAGCTGCAAACAGCTAAATAGCTGAGTCTTACATGCCTGTTCTGAAAAGCAACTACATCTCTAAGAGAAGGAAAGAATATGCTACTATGAATCTAGAATGCATAAACATTTCTTTCATTCAAAATCTCCACTATCCATTCTTTTTAATATTATTTTACAGAACAGTTATTTCTAGTTCACTTTTTGTCCCTATCAACTTTTCCATCTTTGCCTCTAAAATAATTCATTCTCCAAAAAGTAGAAAACAAGCTTGAATTATAAGTTGGAAAATATCATGAACCTCCCTTGAATATTACAAAATAACTTCTTATATAGAAATCAACTACTACGCAAAACTTACAATTATGCAAAACTTACAACTACGCAAAACTTACAAGCACGCAAAACTTACAACTACGCAAAACTTAAAACTACGCAAAACTGACAACTACGCAAAACTTACAACTACTCAAAACTTACAACTACGCAAAACTTAAAACTACGCAAAACTTAAAAACTACGCAAAAGTTACAACTACGCAAAACTTATACGCTCGCAAAACTTACAACTACGCAAAACTTACAACTACTCAAAACTTAAAACTACGCAAAACTTAAAACTACGCAAAACTTACAACTACGCAAAATTACAATTACGCAAAACTTACACGCTCGCAAAACTTACAACTTACAACTACGCAAAACTTACAAGTACGCTAAACTTACAAGTACGCAAAACTTACAACTACGCAAATTTTACAACTACGCAAAACTTACAACTATGCAAAACTTACAAAAGTCTTTATCATACATAGAAGAATAATATCATACATCAAAAAATGTACAAATGAAACAAAATCTTCCAGATAAATTTGTCCTTTTCTGCACCTAACCTAAAGCTAAAATCTGAAAGGATAATTATCTGTAAAACACAGATAGAATTACTTCAAATGTACTGAACACTTCTAATGAAACATGATGCAACCTAATTCAGGCACAGACAAGTGAACACCTATGGACAATAAATTTTCAGTGTTCACCATGACAAAAAAAAAGACAAAAAAGAAGCCCTCCTCCTGTATCCCCACCTTCTTCTTTCCCCTCGATCTCTCCTGCTATAACTCCCCTGCAAAATTTGCCCCCAAACTGATCATAAATCAATGCCTGATGTGCATTAGGCAAAAGAATCATTTTGCTGACTGCTGGCCCTGTGGAGTCTTAAGGAATTTGTGCTAGACTGTAGAAGAACATGATAACAATCTATTTCATTTATGGAGAAGGAAGACTTTGAAGCAGATAGTGCTGCTAAAATGCTCACTTGCTGATCATGAATGATATATAAGTAAAACTTGCTTCCTTAACAGCAATGACACTTTGCATCCACTATAACCATTCTACACACACCATGGATATTTCTCTCTCGCAGAAAATTTTAAAGAAATACCAAAAATATTACTCCCACAGTTGAAGACTTATCTTTTTTGTGCATGAAACTTTGGTTAAAATCATTTAAATTAAAATGATAGGACAGATAAACCATCAATATAATCTTCTGAGAATAGAATCACATTCAGACAAGAATGGAAGGAAAGAAAGGACCTGGAACATCATAAACACCCAAAAAAAGTACAAAGAATTAAACAAAATACAATCCATGTTACCACCTACACAATTTCCTTCTCAACTACTAAACGTTGTCAAATTAACATGTTTTTGCTAATTTCTTTCAAAGACATCAGAAAACACCAGCAATGTTTAGATTTTTTATCAATTAATTAAATCATTATGAAAGTTTCTACCAACAGCAGATCTACTCTGAAGCAAACTCATCTGGAAATGGCTCAATCTTGCCAAGCAACTACAAGCAATGTTCAGATATTGTATTGATTAATTAATCAAATCATTTTGAATATAATCGTGGACAGCTGATCTACTCGTGAAGCTTCACCAAATCTTGAAATGGCTCCTTCTTGCCAAGCAAGTACAAGCAATGTTCAAATATTTCATCAATTATTAATTTAATCATTTTGAATATAATCACTGATAGCAGTTCTACTTGTGAAGCTTCACCAAATCTTGAAATGGCTCCTTCTTGCCAAGCAAGTACAAGCAATGTTCAAATATTTCATCAATTATTAATTTAATCATTTTGAATATAATCACTGATAGCAGTACTACTTGTGAAGCTTCACCAAATCTTGAAACAACTCCTTATTGCCAAGACGCTGCAAGCAATGTTCCCTTTTCTCCCCAAAAAGGCAATCTGGCAATTCATCAAAAATCATCTTCCCTACCTCTGTTGTACCTCACTTTAACCTTTCTTTGATTTTCAATCGACAACTTACCACCAACTCCATGGCTTGGCTGGCTTCCTTCCTGACCTTTGACCCTCCCACCCGCTGCGGTACCAGCAAGTGCCCTTGTGGTGGAGCTTCTCGGGTGGTGCAAACCGTGCCTGTTTTCCCTCTCGTCCCTTTCTCTTCGATCTCTGTCTGGTTCTTCGGTGGATCTTATATTTGTACACTGCTTTAATAGCAAAAAAAAATAATACTGAACGTGAGTATGTCTGCTGTACATTCTTCAATTTATAGCTTCCTGTTTGGTTGATGTTTTTAAACTGGTCTTCGATCAGTTTTTTTTTTCTTTACCAAACAAAGGATAGAAGAATGAGAGTATAAGGCTGGCTGTTATCAAATAAAATTCAAGAACATGTTTCGTCGAAGACGGTATGATGGATATAGCAAGAAAGACGCACATGGTATGCACTGTTGACATGACGTCAGCATAGAATGCACACATAAATTCTGTTTGAAAAATCAAATACTTACGCAGTTGTTCAATGTAATTTGTGCACCAAATAATAGAGCTAGTCTTCAACAATTAACGAAGTTGAACCTTTGGTATTTCAATGAAAATTGAGCTAAACTTGACATTTTTCGCTATGAAGACGATTTGTCCATAGACAAATGCAAACAAAGCTGAGCTTGGTTTCCCCTTTGTATCTGGTTACTGTGCAGGAAATTCATTCTATCCAATGTTTTGTGATAAAATACTCGGATTCTCGACCTTGAGAATGACAGTCTCTTTACAGGGCTGTAGATTTCTACTCACTCAGACCCATTTAATGATGTCATTCCAAGCCTTACGTAGCATTTGGATTGAGCCAAAATATTTGAGTAGTCAAGCAATTCCAAAACGGATTTAGCATTAGTTTGACTCTAATCACCATTTCCCCCTTTTTCAGCTATATCAGAGTGCATTTGGAACAAACAGGCATTGAAAACCACACAGCTCAACTTTTTGAAAGCCTCAATGGTGCTAACAAACAGTGACATAGGAAAGAAAGGTCATGAGATCAAGAAAGTATCCATCCAGGCAAACTAAGCAACAGCTAACTGCTTATTGCCATGCCATGTCTCTGCCAGCCTCCCCAACAACGTCGCCACTAGTTCATGGTAACTGTGTAGGTGCTTTCTTGCACCAATCAGTCATAATTATTCCAATTATTTTGGTGGCTTATGCAATAAGAGGTAATTCAGAAAATCCTTAACTTTTACATGAAAGGTTTTTTGATTTAACCCCTATCCGAGATACCCTGCAGAACCAATGATTCCATATGATGGGCACCTATGTGTGCTTACAAATTGAAAATACAGCGTACCCATATGCAGCATGCTTTATATACTTACAAACTTGAGCATATTCCAGTCAAATACATAGTCGTAAAAGAAACCTTGCCGGTGGAAGAGATTGCGAAATAGCTGTCTGAGGTATGAATAATCTGGTTTCTCGTCAAACCGCAGGTTGCGGGCAGAGCTTAGGAATGTGGCAAACTCAGCTGCAAAAAACAAAGCGCAAAATGAATGTTTTCTGCAGAATCAAATATCAATATGTAAAAGCAAAAACCATGGCGTTAATATATTTCTACCTAGATAGATATTGAGGCAGGATAATTGGTAAGAGCACTTTTTACTGCATATCTATCAGTAAAATAGGTACCTAGCATCAGTAGGTGGGGGGGGGGGGGGTACAAATAGTGACAAAAGAAAGAGGTCACCCTACCTCATATCCCTTAAGCTCAGTAATGAGTAATGAGCATGCAACTGCCTTAACCCTTTACTTCCCTAAATGTAAGACACATTGGAGAAAACAACTTCGCCACTACACCTCATAGAGGGAACAACACCCGCCATTACCCCTCATTGAGGGAACAACATCCAGCATTAGCCCTCACTGAGGGAACAGCACCCACCAATACCACTCATTGACCGAACAACACCCTCCATTACCCCTCCATCATTGGGGGAAGAACACCCGCCATTACCCTCTCATTGAGAGAAGAAAACCTGCCATTACCCCTCATTGAGGGAAGACCACCTGCCATTACCTCTCATTGGAGAAGAACACCCGCATTACCCCTCAATGGGGAAAGAACACTCACAATTATCCCTCATTGAGAAAAGAACACCGGCCATTACCCCTCATTGGGAGAAGAACACCCGCCATTACCCCACATTGAGGGAAGAACACATGCCATTACCTCATGGGGGAACAACACCTGCCATTACCCCTCATTGAGGGAACAATTAACACCCACCATTACCTCTCATAGAGGGAACAATACCCACTATAACCATTCATCGAGGGAATAACACCCGCCATTACCCCTCATTAAGGGAAGAACACCCGCCATTACCCCTCATTAAGGGAAGAACACCCGCCATTACCCCTCATTAAGGGAACAACACCCGCCATTACCCCTCATTGTGGGAACAACACCCGCCATTACAACTCATTGAGGGAACAGTTAATACCCGCCATTACCCCTTAAAATCCAACTGACAAGCAAATATTCTTTCAAGGAATTCCTATGTAGTGATGTAAAGATTTCATACAAATATCAATAACTAGAATCCACTGTATACTTACACGCAAAACCTTTACAGAGGACTTCAATTGGCGTGGACATTTTCTTCTCTGAGATTTTTTCGTATTTTTGCTTTTTTGTGGCAGCTTTTAACCCTTGCCAAGGTAGACTCCCTAAGTTGAAGTACATTAGCATGTAGCCTAAGGACTCAAGGTCATCCCTCCGACTTTGCTCTGCAGGGGAAGACAAAAATGAAAAGAAAATGCTTGAAAATTTTTCTTATACAATTTGAGGGGAGGAATGTTTGATAAATAATATCAAATTATGCACAAAATATGGAACAATGGCGGGTCTTACAAACTCTGATAGGTCACATATTACACATATACACTGCTAAAAATGATCTTTTATCAGCCTGCTTTGGATGTATTTCAAAAATGCTTTATAACAAAATGTACAGGCTTCACTTCCATCTTCTTAAAGACTTTCTGAATAAAGTCTAATAGTTCTTTAGCCAAATCTAAACATTGATCTCCATGGAATTAGAAACGGAGATATTTGACGTCTAGTAAGACCCTTGTATCAGAACAATGCCTCTCTGAAAATCTCAAACTTCATCAAGCCTCGTCAAGTATACAGATAACTATCTGATACGAGCGTTATCCCATCCAAGCAAACTAACTCCTGGCTTAATTGGATGCTTTAGATTGTTTCAAATCTTGTAAACAACTCCACGCATCAAATGAAAACAAAACTAAAAAAGGAATATAGAGGCTTTTTTGGACTAAATCGCGTGTTTGTGTTGCAGATGCGAATTGACAAGAATTGACATTTAAAAGATTTCTTTTTAATGGTAGACGAAAAAACTGCAAGTTCAGTGGTAAAGCATCTTTATTTTAGAACAATAAAAGAAATAAAATATTAATGAAAGTATTCCGAAAAGCAGCTTTCTCAATTACGGAGACATTTGAAATGAAAAATTGCCCTAATATCTTTTAAAATTATTTTCTATATCTCAGTCACTAAAAGTGATGAGAGTCTAAACCTGCTGCAGTTTTTGTAAGACCTGGCATTGTTCCAGTTTTGTTGCAGGGTTGGAAAAAAACAAACCAAAAAACTTACTCATCAATCAACAAAACTGCTGCACTTCTGGGAGCTCAATGTAGGGTTAGAGAATACAACAAAAGTCACTCGCCAATCATTTATACAACTTTGCGAGTAAATTCGAGTACTACAGTATTTTATAATATTTCTACTCGCCACAACTTGTTTTGGCTTGCCTTGTGGCGTGCAGGTGAGTGGTTTTTCCAACCTTGGCTTAATGTCTATTTACCACAGTAAAGGGATGTGAGGGAAGGCTGTATATCCATGACCCCCTTTTCATCTTCCATATTTGATATAAAGGAGAAACTAATCAATTCAAGAGATTGCTGCACTCCTGGGAGCTCAATGCAGGGTTATAAAAATACAACAAAAGTCACTCATCAATCGTTTATACAACTTAGCGAGTAAATTCGAGTACCAAAATGTATTATTATATTTCTAATCGCCACAACTTTAGGTAAGCAGGTGAGTGGTTTTTCCAACCTTGGCTTAAAGTTTATTTCCCACAGTAAAGGGATGTGAGGAAAGGCTGTATATCCATGACTCCCTGTTTATGTGCATCTTTTATATTTGACACAAAGGAGAAACGATTAAGGAGTTGCAATATTTTCTCAAAAAAAAAAAAAAAAAAATGAATAAATAAATTAAACAGAATTAACTACCATATAATCAAGTAAGATAAGTAACTTCCCTACAGAAAAGTAGAATAACCTTCTATAATGGATTTGCATTCACAGTGTCCGTTTGTTACAGCATAATGTGCAATGAAATTTAGGGTTTGTCTCCTATCATCCAATCACAATGCAGATAACAAACATTAGAAGTGCATGAACCACACATCTTAGAGATTCTGGCAGCCGAAAGTAATGGCATATTTTTCTTGAGTCTCAAGAATATTCAAGCACACTTTTGGTGCACATGATGGTACTGAAAACATTCGTTATGTATGCTCAAATAAATCAGAATTATTTCTTACTAATACTTGAAGGATTAGTTCAGGGGTCAAGCAATTCCATTTTATATAAAAGAAGACTTCAAAAGAAACAAAATGATGAAGAAAGCATTAAAAAATCTTATTCCGTTAAGGAGATATTTGAGTTTGAAGTTTGTTGTCAATTGCGTACAAACGACTGAAATCAGACTAGTTGTGATGTCACTGCTTTAGATTCGTCAATTTTTTGTATGCATTCTATATTGTGTCCTTCAATTTTATGGCTTTAAAACCATTGGATATGTCAGGAAAGTAGTAAAACAGAATCTTGTAAAAGGATAATTCTAAATTACCACCTGAAGAAAGTTTGAGGGAAAATAATTGAAATATGAAAAAAGTTAAATATATTTTCTTTAAAATACATTAGCAAGTGTTAAGAATGTGAGGATAAAGGTGCCAACCTTCCATAGTAGACTTACTACACCAGTCATTTCTACACAGATAAGACAGAGCTTTAAACCTGAATATCCCCTTAACAGAATAAGATTGATGAAGTTTTTCACCAGTTTGTGTGTTAAAAGTCCTTTTTCATATAAGATAAACTTGCTTGACCACTGAACTAATCCTTTTAAGTAATTGTTCAACAGCATGAGTATCAAAAATAAGTCCTTTGTTATTTCAAAGTTCCTTTGACTTGACAAGAGGATGCCCTCACTTTTTGGCCGAGAGCTTCTTTTAACGCACATGTTATTTTACTAGAGTTGCAATTTGTCTACCAGAAGGAAGTTCCCAAACTTTCGCTTTTTATTTATTGATTGTAGGCGTATTACGTTCAAAATATCACTTCTCTTGTTTCAAATGAGACGTAAACCAACTCACTTCAAAAACCTATCCTGTCTCAATCATTAAATGACGTAAGACCCTTTGCCTGGCTAACTGTTGCATCATGTTATCAATATTTTCGTAAAACTTACGAGGGAGGAAGTGGAAAACAGTGATATTCATCTTTTGAGTGTTCCTTTTTTTAATAAGAAATTTAAAATCACCGACAGGAAAATTTGACGAGAAGTCTGAGGGTTAGATTTTTTTTTATATTATTGAAAAACTAATTGCAAAGAACTTTTTTCTATGTCCAGCTTATAAAGGAGTGAATTACGTGTGAATGACATTTAGTAACACTGAAAATATCACCCACGCAATTTGATGAATTACAATTACAAGACAGGATAGGATGTCTATTTTTTTCAAAGGTTAAAGGGGAAACAAATTCGTTAGAATAATATTCTTTCTGTTTAGATGCTAGGTGATACAAAGAATACAATTTATCATCGGAGAAGTTATTATTGATCCAATATTACGGAAAGAAATGCAAGTAAGAAGGGATATAATTAAGGACAAAGTGCTATTTGTCTCAAAATTAATGGCCATATGCACTATGAATATATAAAACATCTTGAAAGTTCTAAGGTGTGGAGGGAGAAGGGGAAAAGGGCAGGGAAGGCAAAGAGAATGGAAAAAAGGGAACGGGGATGGGAGAATAGGGGTGTAACTAAGGGGGACAGGCGCCTCCCTAAATAGGGCCCGGCCCCTATAAGGGTGCCTGTAAAAATATGTATAACATTTTACCTATATAACACAGGGGTTTGCAGGGCACAGGGGTTTGCAGGGACAGGGGTTTGCAGGGCACAGGGGCCGGCAGGGCACAGGGGCCGACAGGGCACAGGGGCCGACAGGGCACAGGGGCCGGCAGGGCACAGAGGACGGCAGGGCACAGGGGCCGGCAGGGCACAGGGGCCAGGGGCTGGCAGGGCACAGGGGCCGGCAGGGCACAGGGGCCAGGGGCTGGCAGGGCACAGGGGCCAGGGGGGCACAGGGGCCAGGGGCTGGCAGGGCACAGGGGCTGGCAGGGCACAGGGGCCAGGGGCTGGCAGGGCACAGGGGCCAGGGGCTGGCAGGACATAGGGGCCCGCAAGGCATAGAGGCCCACAGGGCACAGAGGCCCCACTCGCCCCGGGCTCGTAGGGCCCTAGCTATGCCATTAAGAGAGGAAGGTCATATTTTAGGCTTAGGTCTTAAGTTGACAAACTGATCCTCTATATTCTTGTATTTTCCTGTCAGGAAAGCCTAATCCAGATAAACCATTATTACTTGTTGTAAATTTTAAATTTTGTATTGCATTCTCGTCAATTTATTGCCTTGAATCTAACGTGAATAGTCTTGTAGCATATTCACATCTGTGAACAGATCATACATACTGATATTCATTTTGCATTTCATGTTCTGTAAGCCATAATGAATATTGAAATATATGTACATGCATTGATATTATTGTAATGGAAGTGTGTTTAAAGAATTAGTTTATGGGTGAAGCAAGTCAATATTATATAAAAGAGGACTTCAAAAGAAACAAAATAGTGAAGAAAGTATTCAAAAATCTTATTCTATTATGGAGATATTGAAGTTTGGTATCATTAGTGTAGAAACGACTGAAATCAAACTTGTAATGTTATAGCCTCAGATTCCTCAAAGTCTTTCTGTATTCTATCATAATTTGCCGTGCGATGGGAAATGTCAGAAAAGTAAAACTGATTTAGTAAGGGAATTTATAATATACCACCTGAAAAAAGTTCCAGGGAAAAATAATTTAAATAGTGAACAATTTAAATAAACTTTCTTTAAAATACATTAACAATTGCTAATAATGTGAGGATGAAGACACCAACTTTCCATAGTAGACTCACTGTGCAAGTCATTTCTACAAGAGCTTTAAACTTGAATATCTCCTTAAGGGGATACGATTTTTGAATGCTTTTTTCACCATTGCGTTTCCTTTGAAGTCCTCTTTCAAACAAAATGGACATACTTGACCACTGAAGTAATCCTTTAAATAAAAATTCAGTTGACTAATTTCATGGAAGGTGGTGAAGATCTTGGGTATATTTTTTGATGACATATCAACCACTTTCAGTATTTTTCAGTCCTTAGCATAAGATGCCACAAAAGTGGATAGAGGTAACACAGCGGGTAGGGTGCAGTACTTAGTGGGTTTGGGGGACGAAGTACATATAAGCTCGAGTGCCCATAGTGGGCGTGGGTGCCGCAGTGGACTTGTGGAAGTTGTGGGCCTGCTTGGACATAAGGGATAAAACGAGTGTGATGTACTCTTCTTTCTAGCGATGAATATATTCTTCACAAGATTGCGTTTAATTGCGTCTCATAAACAACCTTCTGCTAATTGGCAAACAAACTTTAAAAAAATAAAAATAAATTGATTGCTCCATGGGTGGTTCATTCTGAATCATCATCAACTTTTAAGGAAACACCTCAGAAATAACCTGATTTTAGCATCTCTTTTGAATGATTGAATCAATAGCACTGTGTCATAATCTACAACAAAGGGTTATTTAATACAACCATTAGATTGCTGCATGACTAGCATCTAGTAATGTTTCTTTTTTAGGTGGTAATCTACTGTTATGCACTTGTCAGTTATATGACACCCCCCTACTACCCATGGCAATGTCAGTCAAAGGTGAGTCATTGACATATGAAATAGTGACTCACAAGTGCATCATTGTACCAAACTGTCAGTCACCAGAGTGACTCTGGGGTGAGTCAATTTACTTCAGACACATTGACTTTGCACAGAGGTGATTGATTTAGGGTAAATCATTTCACAAAAAATGTCAGTCACCTAAGTGACTGAGGGGTGTGTCAATGTACATGTTTTATCCACCCACTTTGGTGCAATGACTCCCCTTGTGTGGGGGCATAGGGGTGAGTCACACAATTGACAAGTGCATTAGTAAGTCCACGTTAAAAAAATGTAATCGTTCATCAATGTTGAGGAAACACCTTTAGAAATAACATAAATTTAATATCTGTACAATTGAAAAATTGAATCAATAGCACCGTGTCATAATTTAGTGCAAGATGTAATTCATCACAGTCATTGACTTTCTGCAATGCTAGCATGGAAATCTGTTCTTGTATTGGGATGATATCCACCAAAACAAAACAAAAATTGCATTAACCTTTGATCAACTTTTGAGTAAACGCATTTAGAAATAACAGAATTTGATGAACATCTTTACAGTTGAATCATTGACTGTGCCATAATTTAGGCGCAAAGTATAAGTCAATACAACAACTGAATGCTGCTACATTACTACCAAGGAAATCTGTTCTTGTTTTGGGTTGTAAGTCCACTCTCAAAAAAAAAAAAAAAAATTGAATCGTTTGTCAACTTTTGAGGAAACACCTTTAGAAATATCATCATTTTAATATCTCTTCAATTGAAAAATTGATTCAATAGCACTGTTTTAAAATTTAGACTTTAGAGCAAAGTATAATTCATTACCACTATTGAATTCCTTTACTGTTAGTAAGCATACCCCCTCCAACCCCACCTACTCCCCTCCCACCCCTCTCCAAAAATATTAAAATAAAAATTAGTTAAACTTTCATTATCAACTTTTTTCGGAAACACCTTTAGAAATAACATTACACAGAAATAACATAATTCTAATATCTAAATGATTAAATTAATGGCACTGCGTCATAAGCTAGTCTAGTGCAAAGTGTAAACAATTACAACCATTGATTTCCTGACAACTAGCATGGAAATCAGTTCTTGCTTTGGGTGGTGTCCATTGTTAGTCAACTCTCTAAAAATAAAATATTGCGTTCATCTTTTGTCAACTCAAGGAAACGCCTTTAGAAATAACATAATTCTAATATCTCCTCAATTGAAAAATTAAATTGAATCAATAGCACTGTGTCATTATTTACTTAAAGGAATATTCCAATGATTTTTTCCTGACCTTTTATAAGAAAGGGAACAATTTTAGAAACAATTTAGTACAAAAATCTCGTTGATATGTTATTCCTACCAGGAGATATTCAAATTTTAAGGTTCACAAAAAATGCCAATAAACGAATAGGAAAAGGCTCAGTATGGCATCACAGCAACACATTCTCCCACAAAGTTTATTTCATTAAAATCTATCATCCTTATTATTAGTAAAACCTGCTAGAAAAATAAATTGATGAAAGTTAGGTATATATATATATTGCCAAATATACCCTATTTCAATAACTTTTGGAAAACTGTTTCTTATCATACTATCATGTTAAGTCACTTAACATTCAAAGATTTACATAAACATTTGCAATGGAATTGTCTCTATGACAACATCAAACACTAATTCATCACACTACAAAATCTTTAAAATGCAAGTGGGAAATCTTTAAAATGCAATTGGGAAATCTTTAAAAATCTATATCTCCTGAACGGAATATGATATCAACCTGATTTTTGTATCAAATTGGCTCTAGAAAGAATGCTCTTTCAAATAAAATTTTACAAAAATCATGAGGATTTTCCTTTTAAGCAAAGTTAGAACAAAGTTCAATAAAACCACTGGATTCATACATGACTAGCATGGAAGGCTGTTGTTCTGGTTTTGGGTGGTTTCTATTGGTAGCATGTCCACTCTCAATAAACAAAAATTAGTTAACCTTTTGCCAACTTTTGAGAAAACGCCTTTATATAACATAACTTTAATATCTCTTCAATTGAAAAATGTGATCAATAGCATGCACTGTATTATAATTTAATGTGAAGGCTTAGCATCAAAAGTTTTTCGTGTTTTGGGTGGTGTCCACTGTTAGTAAGCCCACTCTCAATAAAACATTATAAGTTAACCTTTTGTCAACTTTTGAGGAAACACTATGGAAATACCATTTTAATATCTCTTTAATTGAAAAAATTAAAATCAACACTGAATTCCTACATGACTAGTATCAATAGCTGTTTTTGTTTAGGGTGGTGTCCAGTCCACTGTTATAGTAAGTCCACCCTCAAAAACAAACCCTTCTTACACTTGGTCATTACATTACAAATCCACACAAGCAACTCTTTTGTATTTAGTATGCTTATAATACAATGCTTTTTAAGTTGTTCCATGTAAAACAAACAAGTACTAACCCAATAAAAAAATAGGTCCCCACACAAAGGGTTTCTGAAATACAAATAGCAACCTAACAAATATATGAGACTGTAACACAATACAGACACCTACATAACCAGAAAGCCTGACTCATCAAAATCGATGCTTATACCATTTTGTTGTTGATTAAGTCCGTGTTTAAGTACTTACTGATGTACAGTAATGAGTTACCTTTACACCTAATGTTCAAAAAGCAAAGTCATCCACACCAATGTCATAAGGGAGTTCATCGCATGACATTCAGCAGCTGACACATTTCAACAAGTTGAGTTTCTTTTTAAAAGGCTCAACCTGTAGTCTTCTACTGAGGACTAAAAACACAACGACTGCATGAATTCTATGAAAAAACATATGCCTATAACTACGTTGCATAACTAATGTTTCATCTAGCGTTCAAAAAATGAAAGTCATCTTTAAGAACAATACCCAGGTAATTCATCAAATGATATTTAGCAAGTGACACATTTCAACAAGTGAAAAGTTTACAATAGATATGAATCTAAAGGAGGCCAACATTTAAAATTAATATTACACCTTTTTGTTTCATAGTCCGAGAGCATGCCTATTAATAGAACATTTATAATGCAGACAAATTGAATTCATGTTTGTTTGTTTGATGAGGGCTTAACGACACCACGACAACGAGAGTCAAATTGTGCCTTAGAGGTCAGATCATTTTAGAGGTAGGAAGGAAAGGAAACGGGGAGAATGAGAAAAATACAAGAACAAAATGTCAGAAAGCTGTGATTGAGAGAGGAGGTGCATGGGTGAAAAAAACAGATTTTTCATGTTATGATAAAATGTCATGGTTGATAATTTACATACATGAAATATTCAATTTTAAAAAACAAATTGGCTATTGAATTTTCAAAATGGCTATTTCGCACCTAAAAGTCTAGTTTTATTGTCTATCATTTCTAATATTTCCAGAATGGTGTGGTAAGCATATGGGAGTGGAAAATATTTAACCATGACAGTAATGAAGGTAGTTTCATGAGTTTTAAGTTTCCCCTGGCAAAGATATTTTTCCCAGACGTATTTCAAACAATATATTTGTAACATTGCATAAGGCTTTAAACGTTAGGACAGCAAAGAATCATAGGAAATGTCACACAATGGTGGCTTCCATGTAGCATAATGTTCCTATTTTTAGAGGCAATTGGGTTCCTATAAATAGGCATGCTCCTGGACTGTCATATGGGAGTAGTTAAAATTTAAAATATAGGTGTAGTATACAAACAACATGATTTCAATTGAGTGGGTCATGAGAAAGGGGATGTTGAGAGACTGCTTGGTGGTAGTAACTACTTTTGTCATTAACGATGATACAAATACAGCTAGGTAACCAGAAGAACTATGAATGCTAGTATGAACCAGCGTTCAACAAATCATACATCCGGCTGCCTGGGACAACCAAAAATGTGATCCAGGCAGCCATTACATTTACTCAACCTGCCTGGATGGACAACATGGCTTTCATCAAAATTTACATTGCATGTATACATAAAAATTCCACGGGCAACCTTATTTATTTGAAGTTGATTTTGTTGATCCCTGGTATGAATACTAAATACATTTTTAAATGTCATGATTGCTTAATATGATATAAGAGTTAGCACAAGGCAAAAACTCTTTTAATCTACCACGAATAAGCACAAAACACAACTCTCACTTTTTGACACAGAGTTACTGTAAACAATAGATGCCCACAGACTGATGGTGTTAAAAATTGGTTTCAAAATGACAGATCATCAAATATTTCTGCTTCTGCAGAAGGGATTCTTGTACAAAAAGAAATAAGAATCTATTTAATGCTATTTAGCACTCTGTAGAGTGCACACCTCCACCAACATAATTCCAACATGACTATTGCTAAATATTTTTTTGTAAAGTTCACCTCCAATCCCATCCCAATAAATCTACCTCAGAAATCCTAGACCAACTAAGTTTATCCTCAAATCTGTTCCTCACTTTTAATCAGTATTTGCCATTTGGATTATAGACACTTTAGGGTTATCTACCTTCATTGTTTTCAGTTTTATTCATGCTAAGCATTCATTGTTTAAGTTCTTTTCAAGGAAGATTCACATTCCATCCTTTTCCACTCATGGCAAAAACAATTGTTTTGACTTTATTTGATACCCAACCACTAGATTTTCTTTTCTTTGTATTCCAGAAAAATGGATTGTTTGTAATTCCTTTCAGGGCATGAATTCATTGTTCAGCACATTCCATTGGAAAGTTTGAACTAGAAGTCTTGAAAGATTTTATTCCAAAACATCCCCACCCCTCCATTTGTGCCAATTCCCATTCCAATATATCTTAAATTTTAATCACCTCTTCCTAAAGCAACAAACACAACACACACAACATTTAATTTAATTCCAATCATCAGTTCTTGAGATGTCATGATGGCAAACAAACAGATACAGGTGAAAACATAACCTTCGTTCAACTGTGTTGGCGGAGGTATTGACAAGATTGCTGAATATGATCTAACATAGGGCAAGGTGAAATTTCTGTTATTTCCAATTCAGTTATTTCTAATGAATAAGCACAAATTAACACCCCCAATTTTTAATAACCAAAAGCTCATGTAAACAGTAAATGCCCACTGGTGTTCTTTTAATATTGATTTTAAAATGACAGATCATCATATTTGTCTACTTCTGCAGAAGAGATTGTTGTACAAAAACTCAATCCTGCCAACTTATTTTAGACGATTATGCTGATGGTGTAGTATCATTTTTTCTCTTTTCATACTTCCTCCATATTTTAATGCATACGCACGTACACACCACTACTGAAGCATCTCAAATGACAATACTTCTATTGGCTTGAAATATAATACACATTGTTGAAGTTCCTGTATTCTAAGATCCTTAAACATGCAATGATAGTTGTATTGCTTAAAATTTGTAAAAATAAAATGAAAAAATGGCAGAATTTTCTATCAAAAGCAGAAAAAGGATTACTTCAATGGTCAAGCAAGTTTATCTTACACTACATGAAAATAAAATAAAACAATAATAATAACAAACAAAATGGTGAAGGAATTACTTCATATCTTATTCTATAACCAAGTTATTCAAGTATAAAATGTCTGTCCTTTCTGTGTAGAAATGACTGGTGAAGTAAGTCTACTATGGAAGGCTGTCCCACTCATCTTCACTTTCTTAACAAATGTTATTGTATTTTAAAGAAAACTGATTTAAAGCTTTTTCTATTTAAATTAATTTCTCTTAAACTTTTTTCAGGTTATAAATTATAGTAAGCTTTGCTAAATCCTGTTTTAATTCTTTTCTTCACCATTTTGCATCTTTTGAAGCCTTCTTTCATATATGATGAACTTCCTTGAACACTTAACTAATCCTGATCATATTATAGCTGTATTTTCAGGTGTTAAAATGCAAATTTCTGTGTGAATTTGTGATGTATGAACAGACAGAACTCAGTTCTAAATTTATTCTGTTCTAATAATGCACCTTAACATTTGGAAAATGTGATCAAAGGATGTTCTTTCAAAAATAGTTCTCAAAATGTCAAATCATCAAATGTTGTTTGCTTATGAAACAATTCTTTTGTGTCAAACAAAATTTTGAAAAGCATCTGCATAAAAATGTGTTACTTTTTATATATGATTACATACATCATCAGGTATCGGTAGCATAGCCAGCCCTGCCTGCATATACATATACCCTACAGCACACCATTACAGCAAAGCTGTTCCAACATAAGGGGATAGGGATAATATTATAATCTGTCGGTTGAGATTCGTACATGTCGGCACCAATTCACTTCCATTACTAACCTGTCCCCCTCCCCACGTGGAAATCCTAGCTACGCCACTGTCAGGTATAGTTGCCATTATATCATAATACAAAATATAGGCCTACATCATAAAAACTCAAATTTGACTATCTCAAATTTGACTATCTCAAATTTGACTATCTCAAATTTGACTATCTCAAATTTGACTATCTCGACTTTGTGAAAAGTTCAACTAGTTACTAGTTCAAGTAGTTACTGAGTGAGATATGAGTGACATACTTTATTGTTTAAGATCATCTTTATCATTTTCATAGCATTTTTTATTTAAGTATGAAGCTCTAAAATCTTTCTCAGAAAAAAGCAACTTTCACATGATAATTGAGAAGTTCCCCCCACCCACTCATCCCACCACATATAAATTCTTGATCTAATCAAACAATTATTGCAATTTATCTTACATTTTAAAACAATGAAACACAAGTCCTACACTCACTTTATAAAATAGATTTTACAGCATGATTCAATTTATTACCTCCGTTTTCAAAGTTATGTTTTTGCCTGTTTGTCATCAAGATATCTCAAGAACTGACAATTGCATTTGTATTAGATTTGGTGTGTGGTTTTGTTACTACTGCAGGAAGAAGTGATTAAAATTTGAGACATATTGGAACATGGAAAGGGTGTAAATTGGGGGTGGGGACATATTTGTGCCTCTTGTTTGTTTGTCTGTCATCAAGATATCTCAAGAACTACTAAATGGATTTGGAATAAATTTTGTGTGTGGTTTTGCTACTGCTTAAGAAAAAAGTTATTAAAATTTGAGACATATTGGAACAGGGGAAGGGTGCAAATGGAAGGGTGGGGACATTTTTAGGTGAGTTTGTCTGTCATCAGAATATTTTAAGAACTGTGATTGGATTCGGATTAAATTTGGTGTGTGGTTTTGTTACTGCTTACGAAAGAAGTGATTAAAATTTGGGACATATTGGAATAGAGGAAGAACAGAAATTGAGGGGTGGGGATGTTTAGTGTAAGGTCAGTCAAGACATAGTTGAAACTTTTAATGGAATTTGGTGAACAGTGAAATCATTCCATATAAAGAAATACAACAATCAATTTTCTGGAACTCAAAGATACTTAAATCAAGTGGTTTCTGGAATCAATGAAATAAACAATTGGTTTCTGCCATGAATGGAAAATGATGGAATCATTGGAATGTGAGTCTTGAATGAAAGAACTCAAACAATGAATGCTTCACCTGAATAAAACTGAAAACAATGGTATGGTCTTGGAATAAATCCAGTCAGAAGATAGTCTTCAGGTGTTCAGAATGCAAATGATCATTACAGATCAAAACTTGGGCATGAATCTTGGTGGGCCTAGGATTTCTCAGGTAGATTATAATGAGCATGGGGATAAAATGAACTCTACAATTATTCTAGGCATGTTGGAATTGCAATGGAGTGGAGGTACAGAGTGCTAATATTCTAGTTCTGTGTTTTACAAAGATCAACTTCTCAATTTATAGCCTTACAAATGAGGGTTGACGATGTGAATATTTCTCTTTCAGGTACCTAATCATCCAGATCCAAATCCTACGTCCGTCCGCAGCAGTGCAGCTCAACCTAAAAGTCATTTACAGTAAACAGAGCATACAGTATATAAAGACTACTTAAAGGAGCGCTAGACCGAAAAGTGAGGGTGTACTTTTAGGGGGGTTCCCCCAAAAATCAAATGCTATTCTAGCACGCAACCGTATAGTAATTTTCTGGTTAATAGGAATATTCAAGTGACCTTTGCCCTCACGTCGCCTGCGAGCTATGGAGTCATAGAGTTTATTGGTCTATTGTGGATAACATATCTGTGAAATTTGGAGAAACAAGTGCCCTCACTTTTCGGTCTAGTGCTCCCTTAACTTCCATAAAAATCATAAGCCATGAAGCCGATGCCAACCAAGTTGCATAACTGATGTTTCATCTAAATGGTGATGTATCTGTCTGATGCATTTGTATCTATGTCTTTAATAATTCTTGCTTGTTTTTGTGCATTTATACATCTCCTAGACACCAGCCCTTTCTATCTAGGTTTGCATCGTGACATTTGTATTTCTAGAAATACAATAAGGTCGCTCTGGATGACATATTTATCTTTGAAGTACAATAACTTTTAACTACACTAATAAATGTCTGTACTTTTAATGATAAGGAGGCATAATGCCTGGCTTTTTCTGCATGGAACATGATAGAATCATCTGAATAAATTTCAATCATACAAAACAATTTAGCATATAACATATTATAACATAACAATGATTACAGGCTAAGAAGGGTTAGTCACCCCATACAAAAAGCCCAAACTAACACCACCACACACAAAAAAAAAAAAAAAAAAAAAAAAAAAAAAAAAAAAAGACGCCCAGAGTTATATTTTCTAATTCTTCAAAACATCAATTCTGTCAAAATATAAACTTACATGGGAGCGGTCATTTTGTTCATACGCCCTCAAAAAAAATGATGTCATACACCCAGTACAGATTAGAATAATAATGTATTTCTTTACAATCTTTTTCAAATTTTCTAGTTTGGGTTTATGAATTTTTATTTGTAAATAATATTTATGATTCAAGCCCTCAGAACTCCCATGTCAAAGCATTTTGGAAAGAAAATTTCAAAGAGAATTCTAAAGAAATACATTATGTGTGCTAGCACATAAGGCAAATTATGTCATCATGGAATAATTTCAACACAAAATAGCGGCGTCCATGTTACAACTTTAAATTTGGATATAAACCTGAAAATGGTATAAGATTTTACGATGGGATTTTAGGTAGTTGGTTTTTTTTATTCTCTATCATATATCAAGCTAGAATATTTGACTTTATGTCACCTTCAAAAGAAATTGAGGTAAACAACAAGCAACCTCCTTTGCTTTTAAGATCAGTAAATAATATCAGTAAAATCTCTCAATACAATAATGGTTACAGGAGCTTGCAGCTGAAAAGGAGGATGTGAAAAATTAACATATTCATTAAAAATAATTATGCTTACTTTGAACGTTTGCATAATAGGTTTTCAATATCATCTTGTGTAAAGTGTGTTTGAATATTCTTGAGACTTCAGAATAATACACCCATTTCGGCCGAGTCCTCCTGTAACCAACAGCATATCTACCGTTTCATCTAAATGATGCTTGATGTACATTCGTTTACGTGTCTTTAATAATTCTTGCTTCTTTTTACTCATTTATAAATTTCCTACACATTAGCATTCAACACAATAATAATAAAAGGAATATTCCCATGGTTTTTTTCAATTTTATTTGAAAGGAGCACACATTTAGAGCCAATGTGATACATAAATCAGGTTGATATCATATTTCGTTCAGAAAATATGGATTTTTAAAGATTTCCCAATTGCATTTTAAAGTTTTTGTACAGCATGATGAACTTTTGTTTGACGATGTCATAGAGACAATTCCATTGCAAATGTTTATGTATTTCTTTAAACGTTAATTGGTTGTTTCTGTATGATTAGAACAATTTTCTAAAAGTTACTGAAGTAGGGTATATTTGGCAATGTACATAAATACCGAACGTTTATCAATCTATTTTTTCTAGCAGGTTTTACTAATAAAAACAGGTGATAGATTTTAATGAAGTACATAAACTTTGTGGGAGAATGTGTTGCTGTGGTATCATACTGAGTCTTTTCCAATTCGTTTATTAGCATTTTTTGTGAGCCTTAAAATTTGAATATCTATCTTCTGGTAGGAATAACATATCAACATGATTTTTGTACTAAACTGTTTCTAAAATTTTTCTCTATCTTATAAAAGTTTACGGATAAACATGGGAATTTTCCTTTAAAAATATGGGAATATTCCTTTAAAAACATGGAAATATTCCTTTAAAAACATGGGAATATTCCTTTAAAATCATGGGAATATTCCTTTAAAATCATGGAATATTCCTTTAAAATCATGGAAATATTCCTTTAAAAACATGGAAATTTTCCTTTACAAACATGGGAATATTCCTTTACAAACATGGAAATATTCCTTTACAAACATGGGAATATTCCTTTACAAATATGGGAATATTCCTTTAAAGAAGCTCAAGGTTGAAAAGTTATACAAGTTTGTGTCACTAAAAAATAGAAAAAATACACCTTCACTTTTTGGCCATCAGCCCCTTACACAACAGGGTGGTTTAGAGTCTCAGTGCCCTAGCTTTGCTTTTTCAGAGGGGTGGTCTGCCTCACCCCTCCGATGCCCCCCCCCATAACTGCATAATTTACATGTTTATTCAGCATCCTTTCCACATATATTTATCTTTACCCTTTACATTTAAACTTCTTGCTATGGGGATCTGTAATATGGAGTAAAAGGAAGAGAAATAAAAAATATATATATAATCATTTATCAACGAAAAACAATATTTTGATACAATATTGATATTTCTTAATATTTGTGTAGAAAACTCTCACTAGCTAATAATTTTGCTTATCATTGTAACTGAAAGGAATGAAATATTCTATACACAGACAGTGAAGAGATGGCAGACCGCCGGCGGGGATTGAGCAACATAAGTAGTCAGCGTATTCTACAGCTGTTCACTGACGGCAGTCTGGCAAATTTCCAGAGATGTGACTGCAGCCGGCTGTGACCTAATCGTGTAGTGACCTAATCTACTGGCTGCTATGCTTAATAAACATGTAAATTATGCAGTTATAGACACATGAATATTCATAGCCACATTAATTTAATTTCATTACCATGCTTAAATATTTGATATTATTTTTTTTTTTTAAATTCTTTAAAACTTAATCTTAATTAAACCCATAAAATAAATGAAATACCTTACACGGATAGAGAACTCAGAATGATAGCAAAGTAAGAACTTGTTTGTTTGGCTCATCAATGGTCCTTATGAGTCAGAATACTTTCATTCTGAGGTATGATTATAGCTAAAATCCCAGAGCTTCACTAGGGACTTAAGCCTTGAGGGTGCCCCTGAACCCCAAGCTGACAAGGTGCATTAATGTGCCCCTCAGTAAATCTAGTACTCCTTTTTAAATCAAGCTAGGAGTCTGAGTCTAATTGAGGGTGAGGGGTTTAATTGATCAAATAATCTCCTTCATATCTTGGCAATTTTCTCCTTCAAATACTTCCTCAAACGAAGTCTTATTACCCTTTGTACCTTGCAAATACAGTAATCTTCCTTATTAATTCTGACTAATATTTTTCTCTCCATCACAAAGTCAAATACTCCCTGATCTTAAGGCCTTCTTCATCAAAGATTAAAGAAAACAACTGGACAAAATCAATTTCCAAAAACGGACTCCACAGTGCTAAGTAACCACCAGGGAATAGGCGACGAATTGTACCCATTCAAAATGGTGATCAAATTGCAGAGTGTAAATATCTGTGCTGCACTTGTCATTTCTTGAATATTTTATCCCTTTAGGTCTTGTTGACAAAAATGTGTCATATCTTGAAAACTGGCAGGTTTGTCTCTTTGATAGGGTAAATGATTTACAGTAAACATCTTTTACGTCAAACATACATGTAACTTTAGGGGAAAATTTCATCATACAATTTTTTTGTCAGTCATTAGTAGCTAAAATGAGAGAAATGACAAAACTACCGGCTACTCCCAAATTGCCCAAATTGCCAAATACATGCCATCCAAACTGAGTAAAAATCCTTCTCTATTTCTAAAATTTGGGGATTAAAGGCCAGTAATTGTCTCTAATGTGGAGGTAAATAGACGTCAATTTGTGTGTTTTGATTGGTCAAAATACAATGGTCCACTGTGCACTTTATTGATAGAACAGTCAATAATGGTTTTGGAATCAAATGTACGCTCCCACATTTTAATCACAACAGATGGCCTTTAATGTTAAGAAATATGCATGTTTCTGATGTCCTTAGATCAGGGATACCATATCCCTGCTAAGATGATATGTCACTGTTTAAAAATAGTGTAATTGCCTAGGTGCATTTAGCTGTCCATGGGCACAAGGCAGCTATTCCAATGATAACATAAAACATACAGGAATTGTTAGAAGGACAGTATGCTCCACTATTCAAAGCTAGTATAGGGAATGGGCTTATTGAGGGAAGTATATACAGAAATAGGGTAGCAGGGGCAGATGATTTCAAACTACTTGAGCTTTGAAAGATGCACTTACATTTTCATTTGCTTTGTTAATTTTCACAACATTTTACAACAAGTTTTTTAAGTTTTCCCAGATATTTTAAAAGCTCAAGGTTACCTCACTCAGTAACTCAGAAAATATGTAAAAGCTAGTAGTTTTTATAACTATATCAACTCTTTTAGTTCTATCAATTGAACAACAAAGAAAGGAGAGGCCCTGACTTGCCAATGTCAATGAAAGAATGTCATTAAGCCCCTTTTTCAACCTGTACTTTTCCTCAACCCCTACACAATCCCAGAACTACATCCTGGATTGTAATACAACTTTCAATATCAAGAAATATATGTGTCAAGCAAAGTCAAGCAGCATGAAAAATGTACAATAACATTAAAGCAAATTTATGCGAATCAATATTGTTTAACGTATGACAAACTAGACATTGGAAATGATATAAATCCCCTCACTGCTAATAATGCACATTCCAACCTGTCCCACATTCCATCCCAACCTGTCACAAATTTCATCCCATGCCAATACTCCATGCAAACATACCTGAAAACCAGATACTGTATATTATTCCACCACTTGCATGACCCACATGCCATTACAACTGAAATCCAGGTGACACCCCACCACATGCCATTCCACCCTGTCTCACATGTTGACTCACCCTGTTCCACATGCCAACCCACCCTGTTACACATGCCAACCCACCCTGTTCCACATGCCAACCCATCCTATTCCACATGCCAACCCACCCTGTTCCACATGCCAACCCACCCTGTTCTACATGCCAACCCATTCTGTCCAACATGCAAATGCATCCTGACCAACATCCCACCCCACCCTGCCCTACAAAAGATTCCACTCTGTCCCACATGAAATCCCACCCTCATCCTAATTCCTTCAGCTACTTTGCCATCATGTCATCTTCTACCTGACATTCCACTTAGTGTTTATATTTCCCAAACCCCTAATTCAACATTCTTTAGAAGTAAGGAAATTTTTATTTGTTTCTTTATTCATGACAAGACAAACATTTTAATTGCTACTAATGTTAGGAATGTTATTATCATAACAAAACTAGAAATGTGAAGTTAGTAAGTCTCGCCTGCCATATATTTTTGATCTCAGGTCAAACATTTTGCAACAAAGTCTATTGTTATGCAAATAACCTAATTAATATGCACACTTCACCGCACCATAATCCACTGCACCATTAAGTGTAGACAATCTCCAAAATCTCCACATCCACTTTAATTTAAGAGATATCACAGATACAAATATTTTCATTGTAATGAAAATAAGGTAATTAGTATGCACACAGAACCCCCAAATCATGCTCATTTCAACAGTACCAATGTCCTCTACCTCTGTGCCAAGTTACATGAATGTACACTATTTAGAGCTTAAGTTACAAAAACTTTAACCAACATTTTTAAACCAAAAACTTTAACCGGATGCTGATGCTGACACAAGGGTAGTAGAATAGCTCAGCTATTCTTCTAATAGTTGAGCTAGAAATTAAGACTTCATGAATGAATAGGCCCTTAAAATTAACCAGCTGCGGAAGAACAAATTAAAATCAATTCCAATTCAATATTTTGCTTGTCTTCATCCTCTGAATATATTCTATATCAATCTAGCTGTTCAGGGAGCTGTTCAGGGAGCTGTTCAGGGAGCTGTTCAAGGGTACAGGGAGCTGTCCAGGGGTATAGGGAGCTGTTCAGGGGTACAGGGAGCTGTTCAGGGGTACAGGGAGCTGTTCAGAGGTACAGGGAGCTGTTCAGGAGTACAGGGAGCTGTTCAGGGGTACAGGGAGCTGTTCAGGGGCACAGGGAGCTGTTCAGGGGTACAGGGAGCTGTTCAGGGGCACAGGGAGCTGTTCAGGGGTACAGGGAGCTGTCCAGGTGTACTGGGAGCTGTTCAGGGGTACAGGGAGCTGTTCAGGGGTACAGGGAGCTGTTCAGGGTACAGGGAGCTGTTCAGCACAGGGAGCTGTTCAGGGGCACAGGGAGCTGTTCAGGGGCACAGGAAGCTGTTCAGGGGTACAGGGAGCTGTCAGGGGTACATGGAGCTGTTCAGGGTACAGGGAGCTGTTCAGGGTACTGGGAGCTGTTCAGGGGCACAGGAGCTGTTCAGGGAGCTATTCAGGGTACAGGGAGCTGTTCAGGGGTACAGGGAGCTGTTCAGGGGCACAGGGAGCTGTTCAGGGGTACAGGGAGCTGTTCAGGGGCACAGGGAGCTGTTCAGGGTACAGGGAGCTGTCCAGGCGTACTGGGAGCTGTTCAGGGGTACAAGGAGCTGTTCATGGGGTACTGGGAGCTGTTCAGGGGTACAGGGAGCTGTTCAGGGGTACTGGGAGCTGTTCAAGGGTTCAGGGAGCTATTCAGGGGTACAGGGAGCTGTTCAGGGGCACAGGGAGCTGTTCAGGGGCACAGGGAGCTGTTCAGGGAGCTGTTCAGGGAGCTGTTCAGGGAGCTGTTCAGGGAGCTGTTCAGGGAGCTGTTCAGGGAGCTGTTCAGGGATACAGGGAGCTGTTCAGGGGTACAGGGAGCTGTTCAGGGGTACGGGGAGCTGTCCAGGCGTACTGGGAGCTGTTCAGGGGTACAGGGAGCTGTTCAGGGGTACTGGGAGCTGTTCAAGGGTTCAGGGAGCTGTTCAGGGGTACAGGGAGCTGTTCAGGGGTACAGGGAGCTGTTCAGGGGCACAGGGAGCTGTTCAGGGGTACAGGGAGCTGTTCAGGGGCACAGGGAGCTGTTCAGGGGTACAGGGAGCTGTCCAGGCGTACTGGGAGCTGTTCAGGGGTACAAGGAGCTGTTCATGGGGTACTGGGAGCTGTTCAGGGGTACAGGGAGCTGTTCAGGGTACTGGGAGCTGTTCAAGGGTTCAGGGAGCTATTCAGGGGTACAGGGAGCTGTTCAGGGGCACAGGGAGCTGTTCAGGGGCACAGGGAGCTGTTCAGGGAGCTGTTCAGGGAGCTGTTCAGGGAGCTGTTCAGGGAGCTGTTCAGGGATACAGGGAGCTGTTCAGGGGTACAGGGAGCTGTCCAGGCGTACTGGGAGCTGTTCAGGGGTACAGGGAGCTGTTCAGGGGTACTGGGAGCTGTTCAAGGGTTCAGGGAGCTGTTCAGGGGTACAGGGAGCTGTTCAGGGTTCAAGGAGCTGTTCAGGGTTACAGGGAGCTGTTCAGGGTACAGGGAGCTGTTCAGGGTTACAGGGAGCTGTTCAGGGGTACAGGGAGCTGTTCAGGAGCTGTTCAGGCGTACAGGGAGCTGTTCAGGGGTACAAGGAGCTGTTCAGGGAGCTGTTCAGGGGTACAGGGAGCTATTCAGGGGTACAGGGAGCTGTTCAGGGGTACAGGGAGCTGTTCAGGGGTACAGGGAGCTGTTCAGGGGTACTCAGGCTGTTCAAGGGTACAGGGAGCTGTTCAGGAGTACAGGGAGCTGTTCAGGGGTACAGGGAGCTGTTCAGGGGTACAGGGAGCTGTTCAGGGGTACAGGGAACTGTTCAGGGAGCTGTTCAGGGGTAGAGGGAGCTGTTCAGGGGTAGAGGGAGCTGTTCAGGGGTACAGGGAGCTGTTCAGGGAGCTGTTCAGGGAGCTGTTCAGGAGCTGTTCAGGGGTACAGGGAGCTGTTCAGGGTACAGGGAGCTTCAGGGGTACAGGAAGCTGTTCAGGGAGCTGTTCAGGGTACAGGGAGCTATTCAGGGGTACAGGGGCTGTTCAGGGGTGCAATGGAGCTGTTCAGGGTACAGGGAGCTGTACAGGGGCACAGGGAGCTGTTCAGGGGCTGTTCAGGAGCTGTTCAGGGATACAGGGAGCTGTTCAGGGGTACAGGGAGCTGTTCAGGGAGCTGTCCAGGCGTACTGGGAGCTGTTCAGGGGTACAGGGAGCTGTTCAGGGGTACTGGGAGCTGTTCAAGGGTTCAGGGAGCTGTTCAGGGGTACAGGGAGCTGTTCAGGGGTACAAGGAGCTGTTCAGGGTTACAGGGAGCTGTTCAGGGGTACAGGGAGCTGTTCAGGGTTACAGGGAGCTGTTCAGGGGTACAGGGAGCTGTTCAGGGAGCTGTTCAGGCATACAGGGAGCTGTTCAGGGGTACAAGGAGCTGTTCAGGGTACAAGGAGCTGTTCAGGAAGCTGTTCAGGGTACAGGGAGCTATTCAGGGGTACAGGGAGCTGTTCAGGGGTACAGGGAGCTGTTCAGGGGTACAGGGAGCTGTTCAGGGGTACTGGAGCTGTTCAAGGGTACAGGGAGCTGTTCAGGAGTACAGGGAGCTGTTCAGGGGTACAGGGAGCTGTTCAGGGGTACAGGGAGCTGTTCAGGGGTACAGGGAACTGTTCAGGGAGCTGTTCAGGGGTAGAGGGAGCTGTTCAGGGGTAGAGGGAGCTGTTCAGGGGTACAGGGAGCTGTTCAGGGAGCTGTTCAGGGAGCTGTTCAGGGGTACAGGGAGCTGTTCAGGGGTACAGGGAGCTGTTCAGGGGTACAGGGAGCTCTTCAGGGGTACAGGAAGCTGTTCAGGGAGCTGTTCAGGGGTACAGGGAGCTATTCAGGGGTACAGGGAGCTGTTCAGGGGTACGGGAGCTGTTCAGGGGTACAGGGAGCTGTTCAGGGGTACAGGGAGCTGTTCAGGGGTACAGGGAGCTGTTCAGGGAGCTGTTCAGGGGCTGTTCAGGAGCTGTTCAGGGAGCTGTTCAGGGGTACAGAGAGCTGTTCAGGGTACAGGGAGCTGTTCAGGGGTACAGGGAGCTGTTCAGGGGTACAGGGAGCTGTTCAGGGGTACAGGGAGCTGTTCAGGAGCTGTTCAGGGGTACAGGGAGCTGTTCAGGGGTACAGGGAGCTGTTCAGGGGTACAGGGAGCTGTTCAGGGGTACAGGGAGCTGTTCAGGGAGCTGTTCAGGGGTACAGGGAGCTGTTCAGGGGTACAGGGAGCTGTTCAGGGGTACAGGGAGCTGTTCAGGGGTACAGGGAGCTGTTCCGGGAGCTGTTCAGGGGTACAGGGAGCTATTCAGGGGTACAGGGAGCTGTTCAGGGGTACAGGGAGCTGTTCAGGGGTACTGGGAGCTATTCAGGGATACATGGAGCTGTTCAGGGGTACAGGGAGCTATTTCGTCATATGTCTACAAACCAATCTGTAGATAGAATAAGCAAAATTGTATAATTTCATACTGCACTTACTAAAAAATCTGTCATACTGCAGAAATGTTTTTCGGTTGCACACACCTACCACTTTTAGTACTTCAATTTTAAAAAGGGGCACTTTTCCAATGGGAACACATTTCTTCCGTACATGTGACTGACAAAAGTCGCCAGTTTCCTACTATTGGGATGTTGAGGGGCACTTTTTATTTTTAAAAGGGGCACTTTTATCATTTTTTTTGCAAAAAGTGGGGGGGGGGGGAGGTAGGGGCATGTTTCCCTAGTTCCCATACCTATGTAGCTGATATTGCCTAAGTGGTTACTATTCTGCACAATTTTTATTATAGAAAACTCTAAAATTGCATGTTTTTGCTAATTGTTATGCAGATTTTCTTTAATAAATCAATTGTCATTGTTGTGGAAGTGACGACTTAATTATGATAGCCGAATTGTATCCTACAAATTTCCAATAGATTTTGCTACTTGTGCTTCACACATTTTTTTCTTTTGAAATAAATTGTAAGGGGAAAGGAATTGTATGAAAAGTTTAAGACAGCCATTTCAATTGTTTTTCAAACAATACATGACAAAGACCTCAATCCTGATTAATATACAAAGAAAACGTTGCGTCCTTCATTATCCAAAATGGATCAATAATTATAAAACAAACTGCAAACGGGAAATGATGCTCAACAACCGTAGCTTAAAAATACTCACTGTGAACGTGCCTCAGATACAGCAATGACAAAAACAAACAAGTATACAAATGCCAGTCTTACAGATTAGAAATCAAGGACGATAGATAAAACTATTTATCATAATGCCACTGGAATTATCATTAACATGAGATTAACAGCAGAAAGCAGTTCTTACTTCCTTAAGGTCAGTGATTTGAGTTTTGAAGCTGCTTCCATCCCTCAGCCACTCTGGAGGCTGACATTTAAATTGATAAGAGTATAAACAAACTGTGCAGGTTCATCTGTGCGTGTACAGCATAAAGCTGATAATATTGTGTGGGGCTTATGATATTTCATATGCAAAGATATACAAACACAAAACTGCTGCATGCTGCTGATTAGCATTACAGGGTGTATGCACACTCCATGCAATATGATATGATACTTCACATAAGAATGCCTCAAGCATTTTAAAAGTACTTGTAACAAATATTTATATGCCTAATTCTGAACAAGTATTATGTTTAGGTAAAAGAGTTTCTTAAAAAAAAAAAAGGATTCTATCTTTTTGAAATTATGACTTTAAACAGATTAAATTTCCAAGAACTCAATGGAATTTTTTTTTTTTGAGAAAGATTCACAATCCTTACAAAACATATTTTAAATAGAAAAGCTGCTCAACAACTGTAGCTTGAAAATACTCACTGTAAACAAGCCTCAGATACAGCAACGACAAAAACAAACAAGAATACAAATGCCAGTCTTACAGATTAGAAATCAAGGACGATAGATATAACTATTTATCATAATGCCACTGGAATTATCATTAACATGAGATTGACAGCAGAAAGCAGTTCTTACTTTCTTAAGGTCAGTGATTTGAGTCCAATGACATCCTACTTTATGTCCCACATGGCATCACATCCCATGTCCCCATGGCCTCTTACCCTATGTCCCACATAGACTCCTACCCTATGTCCCACATGGCATCCCACCCCATGTCCAACATGGCATCCCACCCCATGTCCCACATGGCATCCCACCCCATGTCCCACATGGCATCCCACTCCATGTCCCACATGGCATCCCACCCCATGTCCCACATGGCATCCCACCCCATGTCCCAAATGGCATCCCACCCCATGTCCCAAATGGCATCCCACCCCATCCCATGTCCCATCCCATGTCCCACATGACATTCCACCCTATGTCCCACATGGCATTCCACCCTATGTCCCACATGGCATCCCACCATATATCCTACATGGCATCCCACCTCATGTCCCACATGGCATCCCACCTCATGTGCCACATGGCATCCCACCCCATGTCCCACATGGCATCCCACCATGTCCCACATGGCATCCCACTCCATGTCCCACATGGCATCCCACCCCATATCCCACATGGCATCCCACCCCATGTCCCAAATGGCATCCCACCCCATGTCCCAAATGGCATCCCACCCCATCCCATGTCCCATCAATGTCCCACATGACATCCCATGGCATTCCACCCTATGTCCCACATGGCATTCCACCCTATGTCCCACATGGCATCCCACCCCATGTCCCACATGGCATCCCACTCCATGTCCCACATGGCATCCCACCCCATATCCCACATGGCATCCCACCCCATGTCCCAAATGGCATCCCACCCCATGTCCCAAATGGCATCCCACCCCATCCCATGTCCCATCCAATGTCCCACATGACATCCCATGGCATTCCACCCTATGTCCCACATGGCATTCCACCCTATGTCCCACATGGCATCCCACCATATATCCTACATGGCATCCCACCTCATGTCCCACATGGCATCCCACCTCATGTGCCACATGGCATCCCACCCCATATCCCACATGACATCCCATAGGCTCCATAAGAAGTCTCATCCTAGTTATCAGTCCCTGACTGAGCATACTATGTATAAAAGTGTCAGTTCATATAATAACTTACACGCAAATGAGTTGTGGAATAAGAAAAAAAGATGCGAGTCAAATAATTATGCCTGATATAGCCCTTGGTGTATACCACATGGTATACATTTTATATCATATATCCCGCATGGCTCCCATCCTTGTCCCACACGGCATCGCTCCCTACACCCATATGCAGTCACATCCTGTCACACTCCCTGACTGAGCATACTAAATAAAAGTATGGTCAGTTCATATATTGTACTAACTTTATGCAAATGAGCACAATAATAAAGGCAGAGTTTAATAATCATGCCTGATACAACCATTGGTGCCCAAATATTTTGAAGAATTTTACGGATTTTAAATCTCCAATGCTACAAGAGAGATGCTTGAGGATCTCTGAAGAATATTGGACAAATTATACCATTTTACAGTTATCTTCTAAGGAAATATCAAATGTTTTGTAGACTTTTAAGGAAACTAGTCTTCAATCTGTCTTAAAAGACAGATTGAAGACTAGTAAGAAAACACTAGATTGAAGACACTAGATTGAAGACACTCTATCAAGTGTCTCTGAACAGCTTTTAACCTTTTTGTAAGGAAAATCTAACCTTCTATAAGAATATCTGAAGAAACATAACTTTTTCTGAGGAACTTTGAAGAAACATTTTCTGAAGAAATCTCAGGAAAAACTGTGGACGGCTGGCTGGCTGGACGAAATCGCCATTACATAGGTTCGCATTATGCTTCGCATGTACAACAAAAATAGCTTGGAACTTACTGTAATGACTTATACAAATCAAATTTCAAAGAATTCTATGGATTCAAAATTTATGACATGGAAAGTTGAAGGCATGACTATAAAGTTCTTTATGTTATTCAATAGATCGATCCTTACCGATTTTATTCAAACATAAAACAGTTGACCAATCATCTGCTTGGGGTAGAATTTATAAGCTGTTAATTACTTACATCCTTACTATACCTGGGATTGGGTGGGGGAGGGGATGGAGACCCGTGGCTTCGATTATATCTGTTGGTAAGTGGGGGTGGGGGCATTCTGTACTGCCATATTTGTTATCATTTTTGTTTTGTAATTTGGGAGTGTTGTACTCAGTTAAGCTCACCCGAGTTTTTATACAACACTTCCTTTCATAACCCTATATATTCTTCTGTATATACATATTTTGTAAATTTCATAATATATTTGTAAATAAAACTCTTCTGTAATTATATGTAAATATGTTGTAGAAAAATATATAAATCAAATGAAATAAGTAGAGGGAGATATATAGTCAGCATTTGGATATAATTCAAAATTGACCCATATTGATAGACAAAGAGTTCAATGGTCACATATCAACATCTCAATATAGATATGCTATTTTCCCCTGAGAACAACCTTTAAAAAAAATATTTATTTGGAGTTACCTTACCTACCCAACAAAATTGCTACCAACTCAAATATTTTATTTTATTTTATTTTAGTGTAGAGAAGGTATGAAAAAGCTTGAATTTGGCTTAAAAAATAATTGTTTTACCCACCTCCTGACCCACTTTTTTCAGAAAATGGGTTACTCAAAACAAGTAATTTTTTAAACCTGGCCTGATATTACACCATACATGAACTGATAATGAGATAACTGTAACCAAACAACCAATTTGTAATCTTTTATTATTTTGCGCTGAGCAAATATGATTCCAATATGTCATAGAATTTGCATATCGATAATTCAATAATATTCAATTATACTGATTATATATCAATATTGTCTTAGAGTCAATACTGCCCACCCCTTGTATCCATAGTTTGTCACTTGATCAGCTACAAGAAAAGTTATAAACAACAATGTGTGTGTGTATTATGTACATATTTAACACACATGCATGCAGTCTAGCATGCAGTCTGAGCTGATGTGACATATCCAGAGTACACGTTTTGCATATGCTGAGTGTAGAGGCTGTGTACAGTATATATTTAATTTTTGAAAATGATACTCTGGGACATTGGAATTGGCATTGACAGACATTTGAAAATAAAACTAAGGGGGAAAACAGACCTCTGTGGTGTAGTGGTTAGTGCTTTGTCCCAGGTTCGAATCCCGGTGGGTCTGCAACCAGTGAGTTCACAATAGGTTACCAAAGGCCGTGGCCGTCTTGACATAATGTCCAGCACTGGATGCTTTCGGGACGTTTAACTTGGTATGCTATGCTAACAGTTCTGTGGCAGGGGATGGGGTAGGTTTCCTTCTATGATAAACATTTTCAATAAAGAAATCAAACAATCACTGGAATTCAAATCATAATTTCATTCATTTATTCTTGGTACGAATGTAATACCTACATCAGCAATAATGCATTTAAAGGAGAACTGGACCCATAAAGTCTTTTGGGGGAATTTCTATCAGCAAACATGCATTTAAAAGAGAACTGGACCCATAAAGTTTTTTGGGGGAATTTCTTTCAGCAAACATGCATTTAAAAAGAACTGGACCCACAAAGTCTATTGGGAGAATTTCTATCAGCAAACATGCATTTAAAGGAGAACTGGACCCATAAAGTCTTTTGGGGAAATTTTTATCAGCAAACATGCATTTAAAGGAGAACTGGACCCATAAAGTCTACTGGGGAATTTTATCAGCAAACATGCATTTAAAGGAGAACTGGACCCATAAAGTCTTGGGGAAATTTTATAAGCAAACATGCATTTAAAGGAGAACTGGACCCATAAAGTCTTTTGGGGAAATTTTTATCAGCAAACATGCATTTAAAAGAACTGGACCCACAAAGTCTATTGGGGAATTTCTATCAGCAAACATGCATTTAAAGAGAACCAGACCCACAAAGTCTTTTGGGCATTTAGAGAAACTGGACCCACAAAGTTTTTGGGAGAATTTCAGCAAACATGCATTTAAAGGAGAACTGGACCCATAAAGTCTTTTGGGAATATTTCTATCAGCAAACATGCATTTAAAGGAGAACTGGACCCATAAAGTCTACTGGGGGAATTTCTATCAGCAAACATGCATTTAAAGGAGAACTGGACCCATAAAGTCTATTGGGGGAATTTCTATCAGCAAACATGCATTTAGAGAAGAACTGGACCCACAAAGTCTATTGGGAGAATTTCTATCAGCAAACATGCATTTAAAGGAGAACTGGACCCATAAAGTCTTTTGGGGGAATTTTTATCAGCAAACATGCATTTAAAGGAGAACTGGACCCATAAAGTCTATTGGGAGAATTTCTATCAGCAAACATGCATTTAAAGGAGAACTGGACCCATAAAGTCTATTGGGGAAATTTCTATCAGCAAACATGCATTTAAAGGAGAACTGGACCGATAAAGTCTATTGGGGGAATTTTTATCAGCAAACATGCATTTAAAGGAGAACTGGACCCATAAAGTCTACTGGGGAAATTTTTATCAGCAAACATGCATTTAAAGGAGAACTGGACCCATAAAGTCTACTGGGGGAATTTCTATCAGCAAACATGCATTTAGAGAAGAACTGGACCCACAAAGTCTATTGGGAGAATTTCTATCAGCAAACATGCATTTAAAGGAGAACTGGACCCATAAAGTCTTTTGGGGGAATTTTTATCAGCAAACATGCATTTAAAGGAGAACTGGACCCATAAAGTCTACTGGGGGAATTTTTATCAGCAAACATGCATTTAAAGGAGAACTGGACCCATAAAGTCTACTGGGGAAATTTTTATCAGCAAACATGCATTTAAAGGAGAAGTGGACCCATAAAGTCTTTTGGGGGAATTTCTATCAGCAAACATGCATTTAAAGGAGAACCAGACACACAAAGTCTATTGGGGGAATTTCTATCAGCAAACATGCATTTAAAGGAGAACCAGACCCACAAAGTCTTTTGGGGGAATTTTTATCAGCAAACATGCATTTAAAGGAGAACTGGACCCATAAAGTCTACTGAGGATATTTCTATCAGCAAACATGCATTTAAAAGAGAACTGGACCCATAAAGTCTACTGGGGGAATTTTTATCAGCAAACATGCATTTAAAGGAGAACTGGACCCATAAAGTCTATTGGGGGAATTTCTATCAGCAAACATGCATTTAAAGGAGAACCAGACCCATAAAGTCTACTGGGGGAATTTTAATCAGCAAACATGCATTTAAAGGAGAACTGGACCCATAAAGTCTACTGGGGAAATTTTTATCAGCAAACATGCATTTAAAGGAGAACTGGACCCACAAAGTCTATTGGGAGAATTTTTATCAGCAAACATGCATTTAAAGGAGAACTGGACCCATAAAGTCTACTGGGGGAATTTTTATCAGCAAACATGCATTTAAAGGAGAACTGGACCCATAAAGTCTACTGGGGAAATTTTTATCAGCAAACATGCATTTAAAGGAGAAGTGGACCCATAAAGTCTTTTGGGGGAATTTCTATCAGCAAACATGCATTTAAAGGAGAACCAGACCCACAAAGTCTATTGGGGGAATTTCTATCAGCAAACATGCATTTAAAGGAGAACCAGACCCACAAAGTCTTTTGGGGGAATTTTTATCAGCAAACATGCATTTAAAGGAGAACTGGACCCATAAAGTCTATTGGGGGAATTTCTATCAGCAAACATGCATTTAAAGGAGAACCAGACCCACAAAGTCTACTGGGGAATTTTAATCAGCAAACATGCATTTAAAGACCCACAAAGTCTAGAATTTCTGGAGCAAACATGCATTTAAGTCTAGACCCACAAAGTCTTTTGGGGGAAATTTTTATCAGCAAACATGCATTTAAAGGAGAACTGGACCCATAAAGTCTATTGGGAGAATTTCTATCAGCAAACATGCATTTAAAGGAGAACAGACCCACATGGGGAATTTTAATCATTTTAAAGGAGAACTGGACCCATAAAGTCTACTGGGGGAATTTTTATCAGCAAACATGCATTTAAAGGAGAACTGGACCCATAAAGTCTACTGGGGAAATTTTTATCAGCAAACATGCATTTAAAGGAGAACTGGACCCATACAGTCATTTGGGAGAATTTTTCAAATAGTAATTGACCTAAAGGGATAAAATGGTAATGTTTATGAATTTACAACTTAGTATAACTATTGGTGTTTAAACACATGAACATCTCAATGTTAACGTGTTATTAATGCATGATTGCAGATTTGAGATTTGTTTGCCCTACCTAGTTACTGCATTGCTATGGTGGGCGTGGTCTATTTGGTAACCTGGTGAGATTAATTGAAGTGCATGCCCTTATTATGTGCTCACTTGAAGGCATTATTACCCTACAACTCCCCGGTAAGTATGCTGACCAAGCAATACAAATACACAAGTTTCTAAAGTAAGAAGATTCAAATTCGTATTTGAGTAATACTAGCATGGTTTGGCAAATCAACGTGAAGGCAAGTTGTCCATCGGGCATTTAACTCTGCACTTTTTCTTGTCCAGAAAGAAAATCAGTTCACCTCGAGAATTTTATGTGCATAAGATTAATACAAACTGTCAATAATGTGATTTTCCGACAGGCAACCGCAGCAAAACTTATGGTTTCCCAGATAAGAATTTTGGTTTCCCCAGGCAGCCAGATGAGTGATTTGTCATTTGTCCCCTGAATACTAGTATGTTTCCTACATACCAATTAAATAACTCGTCACTTACTGTTCTCCTCCGAAAATCACCTTTAATCATAAACAATTAAAATATAAAAAATTAAAAGGAGCATTAATTAATAGTAATGCAAGAAAATATTCCTCTTTCTTTTTATTATAAATAAGCTCCAGGACATTCTACATACTTTCTTCACAACATCCTGCCCACAGCAAAAGTAATACGAGCCCCAAAACAATAACAAGCTCATTTACATAACAAGCTCATTTACAACAAGAAAGTAATTTATGCTCCAATCAAAGAATGCAGCCTCAATTCAACACCAGACTGAATTGCCCAAATGCCAGCAAAATCTTGTACTACATACACAGACGAGCCTGCATGATAACGAACTGCCTATATGATCAATTACAAAATAAGACCTACACCTATACAATAATAAGCTTTATGAATCCTGATTCCATTTCTACATTTTTTCTTTCTTCATAGCATATTGAAGAGTCATGTGATATTAAAATCAATCCCAAGTCTACAGCATGTTTGCTATCCAAGTTTTTTTGAGTCAACTGAGCCATTCTGCCTTGGCATACATATCACAGGGGACATGATGCAAATCTTTCATACGATGCTGATTTATCTTCCGCCATTTGACGTTAATCGCATATTTGTTCAAACAATTTATCTGTGAGGTGGCGAGGGTTTCAAAACAGGATCATGTTTAAACCTTGGGTATATATACACATGATCTTCAACCAAATCTGTCTTGGAGTTGGTTTAAAGTTTTGCTGATAAATAATGGAAGAAAATTGATCACATTTGACTTCAAGCTACTGTCTAAAGGTCTATAAAGCTAAAACAAAGTCTGTTTTATGTCTCATTACAAAAAACAAAACAAATGGAGTTGAACAATATTCTAGCCCTCATCTATTAAATAATTAGCATTTTTTATGCACCAATGTCAGAAAATAATTGCGGGACCATACCAAAATCATATAGGGGTGATCTTTGAAAATATTGCTTTATTTGTGTGTTTAATTTTTTTTTTTTTTGGGTTAAATTAATGTTGAAAATGCAGAATTTCAAAGAGCATAATGAAGAGTCATGTGATAGTAAAATCACAGGACTTCAAGTCTACGGCATGTTTGATATCCTCAGCTCTGTGTACAACAAGAAATTAAGTTTTGAGTCAACTGAGCCATTCTGGCTTGGTCCATATCACAGGAAATATGATGCAAATCTTTCTTATAATGCTGATTTATCTTCCACCATTCTACGTTAATCGTGTAATTGTTTAAACAATTTATTTGTGAGGAGAGGGTTTTAAAACGGGATTATGTCCACTCCAGCTTAGGATGTTTAAACCTTGGGTATATATACACATAATCTTCAACCTAATTATCTGTCCGAGAAGTCAGTTTGAAAATGTATTATTAAATAATGGAAGGAAATTACATTTCACTCTCAGCTGCTGTCTAAAGGTTTAAAGATCTTATTGCCAAAAAAAATATATATATCATGAAATTTTTGCCACAAAGTTACTATACTCTTCTATATGGATGGACAATTAATAATCTCATGTGCTGTACATTTATTTTGTTTTGTTGGTTTGTTGTGCACCCTTGTGATTCAGGTCTCTGGCCTATACTATGAAGCTTGTACTCCAAATTAGCCATTGTACTAAATACTTAATAATAATATTTAATGACTTGAATATTCTTTTAATTATGAAAATAGTAGATCTAGTTCTTGAGTTAAATTGCTGATCAAAGATTGAGGTGTTTCCATACATGCAAAATGTGTGATGTATGAACAGCAAGAAAGCTCATTTCTTGTGTTATTTTTCCTATTTCTTTCCTTCATTTAAAAATAACCAGAATGTCTTTTTCACTTAAAGACTTTAATTAGGGGTGTGAATAAAAAAAAAAATCAGAATCTGTTACTTCCCATAAAAACATTACGGTAGATCATACCACAATGAATTTACAAATAAACAGAGAAATCTGCCCACATCAAAAATTTGTATATAACCCTACAAATTTTGTCACGTTGAACCTCTTTTGTTAAGAATATAAAATTTGATTATTTTTGTGGCTCTTAATGATTTATACACTATATATTGATAAATGAAATCATTTCCAGCATTTGGTTTCCTGTTCACTAAAGCGCTTACAAAAAAAAATCACCATACACACCGAAACAGAACCTAAGTCCCCAGAATATGCTGGTACAGGGTTATGTCCCAATGCAACCACAACAGCACTAAAGTCACATGCAACTATTATCTCCTCTGCCTTCCAAATGGTCAGTGCCAGACAAGGAAGCAGCAGGTGTTTTTTTCAAAGCTGTTTGGTTTGTTGATGTTTAACGGCACCGCGACAGTCAGTCAAATGTGCCAAAAAGCTTTTAGTATCACCTGACTCAAATAGCGTGGCCAAAATGGGTTGAAATATCCCCCATACCGCCCCGTGGCCACACCACTGCCTAAACAATGATCATATGAATCCTCACCAAAACTATGTAATGGTTCCAACTGTGAGCTTGCTGCAAGCTTTACATGTGAGCTTGCCATTTCCAAAAGGGGACTTACCAATTCCTAGATGTGTGTTAATGCTTGCATATCTGGCTGTTCCTGTGAGATTCTTGTTTTCCCTGTACGGTATGTGTTGTGTGTCCTTATGTCTCGATATTTCTTGGCAAGACCAAAATCGATGATGTAGACAAGATTGCCCTTTTTGCCCAGCCCCATTAGAAAGTTATCTGGTTTGATGTCCCGATGAATGAAATTTTTGTTGTGGACATATTCTATTCTGCTGATCTGAAATGACAAGAAATGAAAATAAAAAAAAAGTTACATTTTCTTTATAAAGCCTACAAATAGTGTTTGACAGCACAATATTTATTTTGCTTTGTTGGTTTGTGGTGCACTCTTGTGGTTCAGGCCTCTGGCCTATACTAAGAACCTTGTACTCCAAACTAGCTGCTACTAAATTTAGACCCTAGCTTGATTTAAAACAGGACAATTGGTGTTCTGTATTCATAGAGGTTAATTAAGATGATTAAGTTTTTTTAAATCTAAAAAAGAAAATATTTATAAAAATCAAAAATATAATTTTTCTCATAAAGACCCCAAGGGGGCAGCAAAGCAAAGCTAGGGGTCGGCTTAATAATAATAATAAGTTATGAATACTGGTTGGCACTGCTAACAAACATAGTGTTTTCAGCATGCAAAATTTTATTGAACTGAAAATTAAACTAAAGAAAGTGTCAGATTCACTAAACTGCACTTTTTCTGTATTTCTAATTTCCTAAATTTTGTACAAAGGTACTTTACATGAAATATGTTAGTTAGGGTTATCCTACAAAAAAGGCAATATCATGATAAGCAATAACTGAAATACCATGACAGCACTAGTAATATTGTTAGTGATAGTAGTCTGTGTATGATTAGTCTTTTCAACAACATTGCCAAACATGTTGCACTAATAAATATATAATAGCCTATTGTATATGCATCGCCATATGAAACTACTGTATTGAGACTACCATAACAATGAGTATGACATTGATTGAGAGGTCTTTATTACTCCAAAAATAAACATGTTACATCCCGTGAACTGCAGAAGGGACTACAAAGTTCATGTTGCTTGGAAAATGTGCTAAAAGCAACCAGCCTTAAGGTCACCGCCTCTGTCACATATTTCCTGTCATCTTTCAACGAGAGTCCCTTCAGGACAATGCACCTTATTTTAGGAGGATGCACAAAAGGTAACTAACACACAGCTTCTCAAGCATGTTTTAGATGAATATGCAAACTCATTAATAATCAGACAAGATTAACAACAAATACTCATATACTGGAAAGTTTGAATGTGATAATTTACGGAGAAGAAAACAACAACTAGAAATGGTATCCAAAAAGCCTATTTTGTTATCAAGATAACAAGGCTTGTCATTTCCAATCAACTTTCAGCTGGTTACTTGACTGATCTCATGTTGAATTTCCCACTGTTCTGCTGTTTTGTGAACAGTGTTTTAAATGCAGGAACAGTTAAATTTTCAAACATCACTGTTCCATGGAATGGTGTTCTTTTCACAAGCATGTGGCAAAAAAAAAAAAGTGCATCTTGTCAAACAAGTTTATCATAAAAAGAATTTCTTCCAGATTTCCAGAAGAAAAAAAAGCCATTCCCACCTTGCCTGCAATTGCCAGCACATTGAATCATGAATGTACATATGCAAGGCTGCTTAATGTGTATACAACTGGATGCTACATGATATACATGTAAATACTTATAACTGACATACAGTACATATTTGCACATATGAACCAATCAAGTAGTTGTAAATTAAAGCCATTTTGAAGAAAGCAATTTGTCCTGTTATCGGCAAAACAGTTGGAACAGTGAAATCTGATGCGGAACAGTATTATTTGAGAAATTTCTATTGCGTGGAACAGTGGCAAAAAATTCAAATTTCAAGCCCTGCTCGTCAATGCATTGAAAAACCAATGTGGCTCACAATTTTTTTGGGGGGGACCTGTCTTCCCCAGCTTGTGGTGTTTAGGGCTGTCACTGGCAGAGAATTTTTTTTATGTCAGAATAGACATTCAAAGATTACCTTAAAGCAGTGTTCACATTAAGATGCGGGATTGCGGATTCCTGCAAAAAATAATTAAATCCCCCCCAAAAAATTGTAAGGGGGAAAGTTCCTGCAAAGAAAACTAAATGACCCCAAACTAAAATACACTACGATAATTTTCGCGCAACTACTTCATACTTAACAGTACTTCATACTTAACAGTACATCATACTTAACAGTACATCATACTTAACAGTACATCATACTTAACAGTACTTCATACTTAACAGTACTTCATACTTAACAGTACTTCATACTTAACAGTACTTCATACTTAACAGTACTTCATACTTAACAGTACTTCATACTTAACAGTACTTCATACTTAACAGTACTTCATACTTAACAGTACTTCATACTTAACAGTACTTCATACTTAACAGTACTTCATACTTAACAGTACTTCATACTTAACAGTACTTCATACTAACAGTACTTCATACTTAACAGTACTTCATACTTAACAGTACTTCATACTTAACAGTACTTCATACTTAACAGTACTTCATACTTAACAGTACTTCATACTTAACTTCATACTTAGTACTTCATACTAACAGTACTTCATACTTAACAGCACTTCACTTCATACTTAACAGTACTTCATACTTAACAGTACTTCATACTTAACAGTACTTCATACTTAACAGTACTTCAAACTTAACAGTACTTCATACTTAACAGTACTTCATACTTAACAGTACTTCATACTTAACAGTACTTCATACTTAACAGTACTTCATACTTAACAGTACTTCATACTTAACAGTACTTCATATTTAACAGTACTTCATACTTAACAGTAATACTTAACAGTACTTCATACTTAACAGTACTTCATACTTAACAGTACTTCATACTTAACAGTACTTCATACTTAACAGTACTTCATACTTAACAGTACTTCATACTTAACAGTACTTCATACTTAACAGTACTTCATACTTAACAGTACTTCATACTTAACAGTACTTCATACTTAACAGTACTTCATACTTAACAGTACTTCATACTTAACAGTACTTCATACTTAACAGTACTTCATACTTAACAGTACTTCAAACTTAACAGTACTTCATACTTAACAGTACTTCATACTTAACAGTTGTAATGCTACAGCTTAGGCCATGACCATTGAGGCATAAATTTAATTAAAAAAAATGTAAAATGTGCTAAAAAATAAATTAAAAACATGTTTCTACACCCTACATTGAAAAAATTGATGTCAGTGGGCAAAAAGAAAGAAAAAACAGGCCTAGTACAGGCCTCTCACTCTGAGCGTCCGATGATCATGTTGTCATTGATGTTACGAAATATGCAATAAACGTGATGAAATACAACACAATCATGTCGTCTGCTAGATATCTAGATTGTATAGTGTGTAGTGCATGTGGTGTAGTATAGCGTACAATGATGATGGAAATGATGTGACTTATAACACAATGTACTGCAGGAAGTTAAACTTTACTAAATACCAATTCTATCATTTTCAAGCTTTTTTAACTGATGAACAATAAAAAGACACAACAAAGAGAAGGCAATGCCTTGTTTATTGGTTTTTTTTCTTTCCAGATTGGTGTTATTTTTAAATGTAAATTTATTGTTATCAATCTAGAACAGAAAGACACACAAGCAGTACTTACCTTTAGTTTTACATAATTATTTAACTTTTCTTTCTCTTTTGCATGATACATGTATTAACTATGAACCTGTTTTTACCCATGATGGTTACTTTTCAGATTTCAGCAAGAAACATTAAGAGTGAAAAATTGCTTAGCAATAAGTTATGACATCAAAGAAACCTTTGTATGTTGGAAGATTTTAGCATTTTGAGTCCCCCTTTTTTTAAATTTCCCCCCAAAGAAATAAATAAGGGGGAAACCCCCCCTTTTTTTTAAAATTCCCCCCCAAAGAAATAAATAAGGGGAAATTCCCCATGTTTATCATGTATTTCCTAAATGTTTATCATGTATTTCCTAAATGTTTATCATGTATTTCCTAAATGTTTATCATGTATTTCCTAAATGTTTATCATGTATTTCCTAAATGTTTATCATGTATTTCGAAAAACTATCCTCGTTTTCTTTACATTCAGTTAAGTAATTATACTTTTGGGCATTTTTAACAAAATCTAGTTACAATGTAACATTTTTGTGTGATGAAATAAAAAGTATGTTTTCCCCTCATGTTTTTTACCATGAAATTTTAGTCCTTTTCTCATACATGTGTGTTAATTTGCCATGATTTGCCCACCAAAACAAAACAGTGTCATCATAATGGAATATCTCTATTATGTAACTGTTTTTGTAACTGGGCAACATTTTGTAGAAAAAGGAAACTGTTTTTGTGCTTAAAATTATTACTTTGTAAGTTGAAGTTTTAACTTTCCTCCAAAATCTTTTACATACTACTTACAGATGCATGCAAAGTAAAACAGGACTTGGCACTGAAGAGTTGGCAATAAAAATAAACCTTTCGAGTCGGAAGTTACCCAGCTTATAATAAGAGAAATTAAGATGGAATAACAATTCCATTGACCTAGAAAATAGACAAAATCTTCCGGAACAAACTTGTTAATTAAGTAGGTTGAGAGCTGTTGTAAAATGTCAAATGTAGATTTAGAAATAAAAGAAGACAAAAAAGGGTACAGGACTTAATTGAATAAGAGCAAATAAAAAACAAGAACTTCTCTCATATGAATCAACATTAGGCACAAATAATTGTCAAAATTCCTTTTCCTGTGGCTAACTTGATTTGGATTGTTTTAACCCTTACTCTACCAGAGCTTTGAAAAATGCAAGCCTAATTTTCATACCATTTTTTTTCATATGCATTTTGAAAACCTTCCTTTCATTTTCTTTTATTACAAGTTTGGTTGGAATGGACGCTAAGATATTTATCTTTAGAGTAATGAAAGCCAAATTAGGAAATATTTGACAAAAATATGCAAATTAAGGAATTTTGGGCTAAATTTGGCAAACAAATGGCCAATTTTGCACAAGTAAAACTTCTTGTCAATATAGAAAACAGAGATTTGTGTTACATATTTAGATTCTTTATACAATTTCCTTTCCAATGATGCTAATATAGAATTTTTAGAAAGAAAGGAAACATAAAAACACCAAAAATGATTTTAGTCAAATGACTCCAAAAACTGCAGCAGAAAACTTATAACGCAGTCACAGTGAGACTGGAATCTGGTGCGCTCACGTGCTGGCCGAGTTCATATCCACTACACCAGATGATCATTGAAAATACTGTTGTGAAATATAATTATTATAGGAAAGGGTCCAAATAAAAGGGTATGCCTGTATTTATATATCAAATGAAAGGAAATTGCAAGCACTTTCAAATGGCGGTTCAACGAACCATGTGATGAACAATGTTGGTACACAATTTAAAAAAAAAAAAAGAAACAAAATGGGTTAAAAATGGCAGAAATTCATGAAATTTAAAAAAAAATTCAACAGAACAAAAGATTGCAGATAGGGATTTAAAATTAGACCAGAAATCAATAATATCATGTCTTAGGATTTGCATATTTGATTTTGAAGCAAAAATGTGATTATGAAGTTATTGTATGATTTAAAAATAAAATTAAAAAAATTGCCAATTTTTTAGCAATTTTTGAGTTTTACATTTATTCAAGCTACTCTTTCTCAAATTCTGCAATATGACCCCAACAAAAAAGTTACAATTTCTGAAAGAAATATCCAAGATTACTCCATAGTACTTAAGCAAAGTTCTGATATTATTTTGAGAAAAAGGTGGTTTGAAAACGGTGATAATATCGCCACGTGGTAGAGTATTGTTTGTTTGATGAGGTCTTAACGGCACCACGACAACGAAGGTCAAATTGTGCCTGAGAGGTCAGATCATTTTAGAGGTAGTAAGGAAAGAGACCAGGGGAAGAATGAGAGAAATTCAAGAACAAAAGCCAGAAAGCTGTGATCGAGAGAGGAGGTGCATGGGTAAAACTAAAAACAGAGTAGAGAGGGGGTGGAGGAGGAGGATTAAATATGGTTGTAGAGGGATGCATGCTGAAGGAAGGAGACTATTTTATCTGGAGGATTTTTTGGAAGAACTCAGCAATTGAGTTGTGGGGAGCGAGAGAAGCTCTGGGAAGGTTGTACAGGGGGCAAGCAAGGAGAACGTGTTGGATTGTAAGGATGCAGTGGCAATTGTTACAGAGGGGTTGGGGGAACCAATAAGGAGGTGGGAGTGAGTGAGGTGGGTGTGACCAATTCTAAGACGGGTAATATGAACGTTGTCGATCGAGAAAGGTTGTTGATGGTGGATTTGATCGGGATTGTGGGCTGGATAACATGGAGTTTGTTATCAATTTGGAAGTTCCATAAGGTTTGCCAGCGGTCACGAACAAGAGAAGCGATAAGCGGTTTGATGTCAGAGAGGGTTTTGGGAAAAGGGAAGGGAGGAGGTTAAGGGCAAGCTTAGCGGCTGTATCAGCCCTGTCATTGCCAGGGATGCCAACATGGCTGGGTATCCAGAAGAAAAGAACACTTTTCCTGCAGAGGGTGGGAGAAAAGAGTTTCCGGAGGAGGAGGTGGCAGGTGAGGTTATCCCATTTAAGATTGAGTAATGAAGTAAGAACAGCCTTTGAGTCAGAGAAAATGGCAAAGTGACTAAGAGGAGAGTACTCAATAAAGTTGAGGGCGAGGAGAATGGCCTTAGCCTCGGCTGAAAAGATGGATGAGTGGTCAGGAAGTCTGCTACTGAGGGTGATGTCTTGGATGATGGCAGCAGCAGCTGTCTTGTAGCCTTCTTTGGAGCCATCAGTATAGATGGAGGTGTAATTTGAGAGTTGGTCTTTGATTTGGTTGTGGAGATTGATGAAGAGATTAGGGTGAGTTTGAGTTTTGTTATAAGTGGAGAGGTCAAGGTGGACAGAAGGAAGGGGGGTGGCCCAAGGCGGAAAAGTGGGCCAGGAATAGGTGCCGAGAGTGGCGGGGTTGATGCCAAGTTGAAAGAGGTCTGATTTAATGCGTAAGCTGAAGGGGGGCGATAGGGTTTTAGTCCTATCAAAGAGGGAGGAGAAATTGGGGTACCTAATGAGGTTGTAAACAGGGTTCTGGGTGTTGGTGAGGACTCTAAAAGCATAGGAGAGGCTAAGCTTTTTACATCTAAGTAGAAAGGGGGTTCGTTGGCTTCAACATGAAGGCTAGTGATTGGGGAGGTCCTGTAGGCTCCTAGACAAAGCCTGAGGGCTTCATTTTGGATGGTGTTAATGTGGTTGAGGTATGAGTTGTGAGCGGCACAGTAAACAATATTGCCATAGTCAAGCTTGGCACGAATGGTGAGCCTGAAAATTTTGAGGAGAGCATAGCGGTTCGCTCCCCAAGTAGTGTTGGAGAGCAGTCGGAGGAGGTTGAGGGAGCTATTGCATTTTAGTTTCAGGTTGGTGATGTGTGGCTTGTAGGTGAGCTTGGGGTCTAGAGTTAGACCAAGGAACTTTGTGTTTTCAACTTTAGGGATGCGATTCCCATTGAGCACAAAGTTCGGGTTGGGGTGGAGGTTGTTGAAATGACAAAAGTGCATGCAGACTGTCTTGTCTTTGGAGAATCTAAAACCGTTATTGTTGCTCCAGACTTGCAGCTGATTGAGGCTGGTTTGAAGCCTATTTTCAACAATAGGAAAGCTAGGGAGGAGTAGAAGATGGTGAAGTCATCCACGTAGAGGGTACGTTTGATGCTGGGGCCAAGGTCATTCCCGATGTCATTAATGCTCAGGTTGAAGAGAGTGGGGAGAGGATGCTGCCTTGGGGGACGCCCTCTTCTTGGGGTACGGCTTGGAGAGGGTGTGGCCAATCTGAACTTGGAACTGCCTGGGTGAGAGGAAGTTTTGAATAAAGATGGGGAGGCGGCCTCTGAGGCCAATGGTGTGAAGTTTCCGGTAATGCCGTATTTCCAAGTAGTGTCGAAAGCTTTCTCGAGGTCAAAAAAATATGGCAATGAGGTGTTCCTTTTTGCAAAGGATTCCCGGATAGCGGTGTCGGCGTAATTAACTGGTCTAGGTATTGCGACGTTTTTGAAGCCGCTTTGGTGAGGAGAGAGGATTCTATTGGTCTCGAGGAACCAGTTTAGTCTCTGATTAATGATCTTTTCCATAATTTTACAGAGACAGCAAGTAAGGGCGATGGGTCGGTAGCTGGTGGGTCGGTGCTATCCTTCCCGGTTTAAGGACGGGGATGACAATAGCTGTCCTCCAGTTAGGGGAAAGGAGTGTGAGGACCAAATGTGGTTGAAGATGGTGAGTAGGGTAGTGGTGGCTTTGATGGGGAGGTGTTTCAGAAACTGATAGGGGATGTTATCTGGGCCCTTGGAGGTGCAGCCAGCGTCGCTGATGGCTTGGTTTAATTCAGAAAGGGTGAGAGGGGTGTTGTAGCTTTGGAGTTGTCAGAGGGAAAAGTGATTCTCCGGGCTTCATCGCAAGCTTTTTGATTTTGAAAGCATTGGAGTAGTTGGTCGAGGCCGAGATGTTGCTGAAAGAGGCGGCGAGGTGGTCAACGATGTCTTTTTTTATGTGAGAAGGTCTCCATTCCAAGAGAGATGGGAGATGGAAGATTTGCCTACTCTGCCGTGGGAAGCTGTTAACCATTCTCCAAATCTTCTTAGTGGGGGTGTTGGTGGTGAGAGAAGAGATAAAGTTGTTCCAAGTGTTGGTTTTACTGTCCTTGATAGTGCGTCTGGCCTTGCACGGCTGATGCGAAAGAGGTTAAGGTTATGGGTGGTCGGGTTAGTTTTAAAGTTCCTGAGGGCTCTTTTCCTGTTCTTGATGGCGGTTTTGCAGTCATCTGAGAACCAGGGGTTGGGGGATGATTTGGGGTTTGGAGGTTTTGGGAATTGAGCAGGTGGCGATGTTGAAAAGGATATTACTGAAGTTAGACATGGGATCCTCATCCTCGAGAAGATGGGGGGAGAGGTGTGAGTCACAGAGGGTTTCAAAAAGGGACCAGTCAGCCTTGTCGAGGTTCCAGTTGGGGGTGTGCTCAGTGGGGATTTGAAGATTGGAGTGTATAAGAAGAGGGTAATGGTCACTACCACAGAGGTCAGCAGTGACTCTCCAACTAAAGTCAGGGAGGAGGATAGGGGAACAGATAGACAGGTCAATACAGGTGAGAGAGCCTGTGGCAGGATGAAGGTAGGTCGGGGAGTTAGTGTTCAGTAAGGAGTAAGGGTATAGAAATTAATTGAATAAGAGTAAATACAAAACAAGAACCTCTCTCATATGAATTAACATTAGGCACAAATAATAGTCAAACATTCCTTCATTTAGATTGTTTTAAAAGACTCTAAATATTTTCCTTAACCACAATGCATCTGTCTCTATTGTTACTTTGAATAATCATGTTTATACAACTCTCCCTACACCCCCATCCTTTCCAAACACATAAAATCAAGGTATATTAACTAAGTCTACAATCACCTTTCAGTGTACAAGGCAACTTGCCCACAAGACATTAAATTCGGCACTCTTTTATTCTTTGTTTCAGAAGCAAAATCAGCTTGCCCCAAAAATAATGCTAATAATTAACTTATCAATGAGCATACCCAATCAAAATTATAGGCTTGCCAGGAAGTGATATTTGGTTGTCCCCGGGCAGCCAAATGAGTAATTTGTCAAATCATGGTGTACAAGCCTATAAGGCCTGAGTTTGGCAGCTAAAAATTGGAAGCGGGTACCCATTACTGTAACCCTGTTCTGATCCGGGTACGCGAAAAACATCAACATTTTTTTTTTTTTTTTTAGATCTAACATTTTCGCAGAACTGGTATATTATTAGGCAGACCCCTAGCTTTACAGTTTCACAGGGGAGGCTCACCCCCGCCCCACAGACACAGCACTTCACATGCGCATTAATTTGTCACTCAACAAGTCTAGCACCCTGCCCCTTTTTGGGTCTAAAAATCATGGTAACTATACCAACTTGTATCAAAACAAACTTTGTTGACATTCTTGGCCTAAGTTAGTGAAATTATAGTATTTTAGTGTAAGCCTAATAACAAAACAGTTCCGCAAAAAATTTTAATTACAAAATTTGGATTTGAGTTTGTTTTTTTCCCTTTCGGGTACTTGATATTTTTAAATACTTGTACTTGATATTTTCGTACCAGGTACCCAACCTTTTGGATGGATATTTTGGGCGGGTAACCGACTCAGGCTTAAAGCCTATCTCCTCCTCCCCTAAAGAAATGAAAGGTACGCTTCACCCACACCCCTGTGATTCCACTTCTAATAGTGTAACAGCATTCGATGTGAAAACTTGTAGGCATCTTTTTTTAGATTAACACTGACATAAAAGTTTTATGGTAAAAATATTAATTCCAAGTGCCAATATTGGGATTAGGTTTGATAAGATTAAATTAAAGCCAAAAAATATTAATCATGTAAAAGTTATTATTTCATTACAAATTGTCAGTAACTTACCAGTTGATCTGCTAGTAACAAAACTGTTTTTAAACTGAATTTTCTTGAACAAAAATTAAAAAGATCTTCTAAGCTAGGACCGAGAAGCTCCATGACCATAACATTGTAATCACCCTCTGCTCCACACCATTTGACCGTGGGTATACCAACTGTGTAGAAAAAAAAGAAAGAAAATGCAAATTAACAATCCATATCGCTCATATCATCATGAAGAAAAATATAACTTGTGCAGATCTCCGTGGTGTAGTGGTTTAGTGCTTTGTCCTCTCACCTGCACGCCCCGGGTTCGAATTCCAGTGGGTTTCCAACCAGTGAGTTCACAACTGGTTATCAAAGGCAGTGGCCCTCATGGTATAATGTCCAGCACTGGATGCTTTCGGGACATTAAACCTTGCTATGCTATATTGTATTACTATTACAGTACTCTTATCACAGCCCTGGAAAAAAGCCACGGTTCGGGGTTATAACCGTAGGACAACAGGAATTTGCGGGAAGAAATATTTTTGATTTCTTGAGTAAGCAGGCCCAATTTTTTGGGTTCATTGCTGTAAGAAACATATCCCCAAGTAATTGAGGGATTAATAGTACATTAAATTTTGAAAGAGGGAATGTGGTAAAGTGTAAGGGTATGAGGATGTATTTACTACATTAACATCATTTATGTCACAATTGTTTGTGGCAAGATTTTTGACACCTTTATTCAGAACAATGGGAAAGTTTATAGATAATTCTAACTGCTGTATAATATCTACATTATGATTACTTCATAGACACTGTTTACAACTATTGGATTTTAGGGATGCAAATTTATATCCTCTTCAATACTCTGAAGATAAGAGAAAAGAAAGCACAAAATTTTAAAGTGTGATTATTCCATTAAATTTTCAGTCAATGTTTGCAATGTTTGATAAAACATCTTTCATTTTAAACTCTATCCAATCATACTGAACCTTCAATAGTTGAAAATGCCATCCAGTTTTCGAGTTTAACAATGACTGTTTATTTGATTATTTTATATGGAAGATTATCAGTATTATTACTTGCAAGGAACGTGCATTTTTTTCAAAGGACCTCAGAGTAATATTCCCTTTCTTTTCAGTCAAGTGTTCTTTTAAAAGAAATAACAATGGGAAGAACAAAAATAGAGGAATGCAATAAGATGGGTGACTAAGGCATGGGAGAGGGTAAAAGTAAGAACAAGCAGAGCAAGGTTTAACGTCCTGAAAGCATCCAGTGCTGGACATTATATCAAGACGGCCATGGCCTTTAATAACTAGTTGTGAACTTACTGGTTGCAGACCTACCGGGAATCAAACCCAGGGCGTGCAGGTGAGAGGACAAATCAATCCGAAGGCAAGTTGTCCAGCAAAAAAATAAGGTTTCCCTGAAGTTTGCTGTACGTTTATTACTGTGTTGAAAATCTGGTTGTATGACGGGAAAACCCAGCACAAATTATGGTCATTCGGCCATGTGACACAATTTCAGAAGACATTTGAAAAGTTTATAATCTGCTGCATGGATACTATTCAATGGCTTTAGAGGAATCGTGCAGTTCATGTGATATTTCTTGGACATCACAACTCTGTCGAGTTCCTACTACCATTAGTTTGGAAGAGCTGCTAGCTAGTCTTGTGCAACAGTGGCACTTGATACGTCTCTGTAAGTTCCTACCAATAGTTTGGAAGCTGCCAGATAGATGTGTGCGCTAGTGGCTCAGGAAGTTCCTACCAGTATTTTTGGAGCTGCTAGCTGGACTTGTGTGCCAATGTTAGCAGCGCTTCGGACCGTGTCCGCTGGATCTATAGGCCAGTCTGCCCATGGCTGCCTTAATCTGATTTGTAGTTGCGGGTCCATGATCTCGATCGAGAAATCACCTGATTGGGAGATCGAGACATGCGCAGTGACCATAATTTAAATTAATGCTAATAAATTCAGCTGTAAGATATTTTTTACTTTTCAAATTCTGTAATTCAAAAGTTGTTTACTTTGCAAATGATATTGAAATTTATATTTCGTTATAATTTGAGTTTTTGCTGGTAACTAAAATATTAAGTCTGCTCTTGAGAAACTATTGAAATAAAATTTGAAAGGTTACTTTAGACCCCTAGCTTTGATGTTTTACAGGGGCGGCCCGCCCTGCCCCACTGGGGGTCTGCCCTTCCCCCTGTGGGTCCATCCTACCCCCTGGGGTCTGCCCTGCCCCTCACAAGAATTCTTATTTTTTTAACTTAATCTTATTTAACCTCATAAATGAAATACCTTACATGAATACAGAACACAGAATGATAGCGCAATTGTCCTGTTTGGCTCATAAATGGTCCTCTATCAATCCGAACAATTTAATTCTGAGGTATGATTATAGCTAAAATACCAGAGCTTCTTCACCATGGAATTGAGCCCCTGGAATCAATGCCAAAAAGACGCAGCACTTCGCGCATGCATTAATGTGCCCTTTAACAAGTCTAGCACCCTGCCCCTTTTTAAATCAAGCTAGGGGTCTGTACTTTATAATTACCTGGTGAAAGTCAAATTTGCGCTGCTGAAAATGGAGAAAATAATTTCCTCGTTCTGTTGCACCAATAAAATTAAAAATTTGCATGAATTTTTCCTACCTTTGATTAAACCTATTGTACCATTATGTAATTCTTTTTAAGAGAATTGAATTTGAAAAGTTGCATATTGTGGGTTATAATGACAAAAATCTCCCCATTTAGGGGCGTGGACAGAACTGTATGATTTTTTGATCCCTGCTTTTGTTTATCCTATTCAAATTTCTTTTTGTTTTCATTAATAATTGATACATTGCTATGAAACAGTTTTGTTATTTGCTTTCATAACATTTCATAACCAGTTCTTTGATTGTAGAACAAATGGTCAGCAAAGCCACTAGCAAACACCAACACGGACATTTCCCAATGTGACATAGCAGTACATGTATGCTGCAACATTGTGAACTTAACATATAATATAGAAATATTTTCTCTGCCAAATACTATATATTCAAAGACTGTAATGACATATTTTGTCCCAAGTGCCAGAAGTTTGAGAGATGCTCAAACTTATGCAAACACATCCTACACAAAACTACGACTAATTACGAAATACATTTATGTTCATGTACTGTAATACCGCATACGGAAAATGAAAATTGACTATTGCCTTGAGATTATGAGCAAAAATGTTTATTTTTTTGGTTCCGACCAATGAGTCAACATGACGTATTTTCATGAGTTTGGAAATTCAAGACCCACTTGTCAAACAAGACAAATATATTCATAGATATTCATCGTAAACGAATATAATGTAACATCTCCATCTCAGTGTATACATATGACTTCTTTTATTACTGCACTGATCAGTTGACATTAATCTTTTTATCATTCTTTGTTTTGTTCAATGAAAGTTGAACATTTCCTTAAAAATCTCTGTTAAAATGTTATTATTCTCAACATGATGTATCTTCATGAGTTTGGAAATTCAATATCAACCATTTAAAAGAGATTAAATCAATATTGTACAAAATAACACATTCATCTCAGTCTATATGGCTAATTTGATGACTGCACTGATCAACATTTATTCTTTTAATTTGTCAAGTTTTGTTCAATTATTGAACATTTCCTTGAAATTTAAAATACAGAAACATCTCCTATGCCAAATACTGTACATTCAAACACTGTAATGTCATATTTTGTCTCAAGTGCCAGAAGTTTGAGAGATGCTCAAACTAATGCAAATACATCCTACACAAAATTACAACTTATTACAAAATACAATTATGTTCATGTATTGTAATACTGCATATGAAAAATGAAAATTGACTATTTTCTTGAAAATATGGGCAAAAATGCTTCTTTTCTTGAGTCCGACCAATGAGTCAACATGACGTATCTTCATGAGTTTGAAATTCAAGACCCACTTGTCAAACAAGATTAAACAAATACAAAATAACATCTCCCTCTCAGTCTATGTGTCTCCTTTGATGACTTTTATTCATTTCTTTATAATTCTTTTGTTTTGTTCAATGAAAGTTGAACATTTCCGTGAAATTCTCTGCAAAAATGTTATTATTCTTAATATGATATATCTTCATGAGTGTGGAAATACAATATCAACCATTCAAAAGAGATTAAATAAATACAAAGTTACATCTCCATCTCAGCCTATCTGGCTCCTCTGATGACTGCACAGATCAGGTTTAAGTCTTTACTTCTTTTGGTTGTCAAGTTTTGCTCAATGAACATTCTGAAAATTTCCTTAAAATTCTGTTATGATGTTAATTTGTCTTGGCTCCGATTCAAGGAGTCAAAATTACGTATGTTCATGATTTTGGAAATTCAAGATCAACTCGTCAAACCAGAAATGTAAATACAAACTAACATATCTATCACACAATCTATATGGCTCATTACATTACTGCACTGATCAGTATAAAATTGTGCGCTACTTCAGTGATCAATCAAGTTATATTAAAAAAGGACTTCAAAAGAAACAAAATGGTGAAGAAAGCATTCAAAAATCTTATTCCGCTAAGAAGATATTGAAGGTTAAAGTTTGGTATCATTTGTGGAGAAAGAAACGACTGATATCAGACTAGTTTTGAATTGTGATGTCACAGTCTCAGATTCCTCAAAGTCTTTATGCATTTTATCATATATATAATATAATATATTCTATATAAATTTGTGGTTTCAAAACAAATGGATTGTCAGCAAAGTAGCAAAACAGAATCTAGTAAGGGTAATTATAATTTACCACCTGAAGAAAGTTTAAGGAAAAATAATTTGGATAGTAAAAAAGTTAAATAAATTTTCTATAAAATACAAAACAATTGCTAAGAATGTGGGGATGCTCAGGAGGAGGGCACCAACTTTCTGCAGTAGATTTACTACACCACTCAAAGACAGAGCTTAAGACTTTAATATCTCATTAACGAAATAAGATATTGAAGTAGTTTCTTCACCATGTTGTTTTTCTTGTCAATTTTCGTGCTATCATGATAGAAAAGTGTTTTTCCATGATATAAAAAATACCATGATGGTGGTGATATTATATTTTCACATGCAAACAGCACATTAAAACAAAATTTGTGGAAAAGAATTTTAGAAACATTTCAAACTAGAACTATAATAGCAGCACTGTGTATAGCGCATACCTCTGCCTCGTTGCAATTCCATGCCTAGAATAGTTCTAGAATTCATTTGGTCCCCATTCGATTACTGGTTAATGAAGAAGTGATTAACGTTTGGGACTAATTGGAACAGGGGAAGGGCAGAAATTGAGGGGTGGGGATGTTTTAGGATGAGATCTATCAAGACTAAGCTGAAACTTTACAATGGAATGTGCTGAACAATGACTTTGCGCTCTGAATAAAGATCTAAACAATCAATTTTCTGGACTCAAAGAGACTTACATCAAGTGTTCTCTGGAATCAATGAAAATGAAACAATTGGTTTCTGCCATGAATGGAAAATGATAGAATGTAATTCCTGGCTGATATTCTTTACTTGAAATAAAACCGAAAACAATGGTATGGTCTTGGAAGAAATCAGTCACAAGATAATCTTCAAGTGTTCAGATTGCAAATGATCATTACAGATCAAAATTTGAGATGAATCTTTGTGGGCCTAGGATTTCTGAAGTAGATTGTATTTGGTATGGGGATCAAATGAACTCTAAAATAGGCATGTTGGAATTCCAACAAGGAAGGTATGCGCTCTAGAGTGTTATTATTCTAGTTTTTATCTGTGATTCAAGATTTCACTTTCATGCAACAAACACATTTTGTAAATTCCCAAAAGGTTTGCATGTTAAATTGCTGATAATATACTGTGTGTGCAATATCAGCCTCAGGCACCGATATTCTGGGAACACTTTTCTGTCATTATATTTTTAGTCAAATGTTGATCAAATAATGAGGTAATGGTCTCCTTTCAGATACTTCCAGAGATATGTTATCATAACATTTTATTTCATCTAAGTTAAAAAGTTGTCATATGTGTTTATTTGGCCCCATTACAAAATCTGATGGTTTACAAGTAACTTTCATGAATTTCAAATTTCACCATAAATCGTACGTCTGTAAAACAGTTTTTCCTCAAATTTATCCTAAGAAAAATTGGCTAATTGGGAAATCTTGGTAGATTTACATATTCTGTAAATTAAACCCTTACTCTACCAGCACTTTTTTGAAAATGCGCTCGGGAGGCGGAGCCAAAGATGGGGCACCCAAAACGGAGATAATATTGCCGCGTGGTAGAGTAAGGGTTAAAGAAACTGAAGTCTAAATTTACATCTAACTAAATTAATTTACAGAAACTAAAAATGACAGAATCTGTTCATTTGATTTCATGCACATGCACAAATACAGGAAATGGAAGAGACAAGCTTGCTTATTTTGCCTTTTGGCATCAAACTGCAAAATGCATTGCCACTATATAAAATCTATGAAGCATGACATACTGTACTTCAATTCCAGACAAAACTCCTGCAATTTTGTGGCTTAAAAACCATTAGATAGGCCTATGCCAGGAAAGCAGTCAAACAGAATCTGGTAAAGGTAATTATAATTTACTTCCTGAAAAATAAATCAAATAGCCACCATATAAAACCTACAAGCATGTCATACTTAAATTTCAGACAAAACTAATGTCAGAACTGTCATGATAAGCCATGTTCATGCTGTGTCTCCTCACCAAGGAGACACAAGACTTGCTCTTGTTTACAAAGCTGTCTAACACCTGCTTGATGCACAGATCAAAGACAAACCATTAACTATGCTCATATATACCAGACAAGCTGACAGAAATATCAGTCACACAACATGGAAGATGGCTTTGGGACGCTTGAATTGTTCTCATTTTGTCAAACAATTGTACATTTTTAGATGAATTGTTCATATTGTGTAGCAACAAAGCATTAACATCAAGAATAGTAGAACGAGCAGAGGTAATATCTGTTCATAACCAGAACCAAAAGGTTTTGTGGTTCCATGCTTTGTTTTTCTTTTCATGAGCTGATTGGTTTGCAACATTTGTACTAACTGTCATGTCATTGCATAGGCATATCATGAAATATTTGTTCCATATTTATTCATAAGCCACACCCTCCATGCAGATCAATCAAAATGTTGACAACATTTGCACAATAACAACATTATCATAGCAAGTTTGATGTAAAATGGTTGCTTGTTTATTCTATTTGAAGAAATTGTCAGTAAGCCCTGCCTACTCATTAATATTCATGACATCACTACCACAACATTAGAACATATAGCATAAATCTGATATGTCATACATGAGATGCAGTATGTTTACTTTACATTTAGGACATTCACATTTATAGCATGGTTTGTACATAAACTCTTTTCAGCTTAATCATATTAAGCCCCACCCACTATGCATATTAATGATATTAAATGATTTTATACAATGAACACATACACACTGGCTAACAACATAATCATACTGAATATGAAACAAATCAGACATGTGATTGTCAAAATAAGAGTATTTCAAGATTTTGTATCTTAAGCCCTCCCTGCCTACTCATTAATATGCATGATATCACTACCAAAACAATAGTGCAACATCTACAGACCACAGGCTATCTGTGTACCAAATATTACATGAATGCAGTTTACCATTCTTGAGATACTGTGCCCAAAAGCTCTTTTCTACAAAATTATGTTAAGTTCGCCCAATATGCATATAATGAAATTCAACATTTTTGTACAATGAACATGTACACACTAGCTAACAGCATAATTACACTCAATATGAAACAAAGCAGACATACCGTTGTAAAAAAATGAGCATTTCAAGATATTCACATTAAGTCCCGCCTACTCATTAATATGCATGACATCACCACCAAAAACATTAGGGCACATCTACAGACCATGGGCTATCTGTGTTCCGCATATGACATAAATCCGGTGTATCCTTCTTGAGATATTATGCTTACGAGCCTGCTGTCACAGATGCACGCACATACATACATACATACATACATACATACATACATACATACATACACACAGCATGACTGCATAGATTTCTTAAGCTAAAAGCATCGGAACCAAAAAAGGGGTAAATTGTAGGTAGAGAGGGCTGGTAGAGGAGGACTAAATATGCTTGGAGAGGAAGGTATGATAAAGAAAGGAGATAATTTTATCTGGAGGGATTTTCTGGAAGAGCTAGGCTATGGAGTTGTGAGGGGTGAGAGAAGCTCTGGGGAGGTTGTACAGGGGGCAGGCAAGGAGGACATTGTGGACTGTGAGGGGGAAATGGCAATTGTTGCAGAGGGGTGGGAGAAAATTTGTAAGAGACATATAACATGTGCATGCTGTTTCCTCACCAAGGAGATCAAGATCATCTCTTGTTTACAAAGCTGCGCAACACTTGTTTGATGCACATACTGTATTAAAGACAATCCATTTAACTACCGTATTTTCTCTAATAAACGCCCCCGGGGCATTTCTTTGAAAAACAGGGGGGGCGTTTATTAGAGGGTAAAGTATGAAGAAAAAAATGTAACTTACAAAAGAACGGCAATTCCTTTTAGGCCTATGGCATTAGTTTCTTCAAGCGATTTTTCTGTTTTTAGCATTATTGTGCATGGATTATTAATGGAATATACTCTTTGCATATTTTTTGCATGGTTATGTTCGACTTACAGCCTTTTCAAGTCACATTTGGTAAATTAATCGAATGCGTTGTTACATCCTGAAAGTATGAAAAATGACAGGATGGGGGTTTATTAGAGGGGGCGTTTATTAAGAGAAAATACGGTATATTCAAATATTCCAGACAGGCTGACAGAAATATCAGTTTCACAGCATACAGAAGATAGCTTTTGGGAGGCTTGAATTTTTCTTGTTTTGTAAAAAAAGGAAATTTTGAGATCAAATGTTCATACTGTGGTGTAGTATACACAGTACAAACATCAAGAATGGTATAAGTCAGTACTGTAGTTCAAATGCATATCAATCAATGAGTGTAGGCAACATCTGCTAAAACTGCTAAAACACTTTATCAAAATTGGGTTATACTTAAAGGTTTGTTCCTGTTCAGCATAAAGGTGCCAGACTTTTATAGATACTTTCGATCCGATCAAATAGATGGGCATCGTTTGGTTGGTTTGTTGATGTTTTACGGCACCTAGACAGCCAGAATCAAATGTGCCAAGAGCGTGTTAAAACTAAGGTGCTTGATTTAGGACAGAGAGGTGGGATAGAGGGAAGGAGGGAGAGAAGGTGAATAAGGGAAAGAAGTTAAGGTAATATTAGGAAGGTGAGGAAGGTAAGGCAGAGAAGGGAAGAAAAGGGAGGTTTAGATCAGGTGGAATAAATTGCTGTTGCAGAGAAAGATGAGGAAGTTGAAGGCAGTTATTCTTGAAAAGATCAGAAATGGAGATGGAAGGGGACAGGTGTGATCTGGAGTCAAGGTATAAGGGACAGGTTAAGAGGATATGCTTAATCCAGAGATCGGTGTTGCATGTAGGGCAGAGAGGAGCTGGGGATCCGGAAAGTAGGTAAGAGTGGGTGAGAAAAGTGTGGCCAAGGGGGATAGGTATCGATAAGAATTTTGAAATAACAGCGGTCAAATTATCAACACTCATGTCGTTGAAACGTGAGTGAATTGTTTATCAGCGATTGACTTTGAACATTCATATCAATACCATCACACACACAAGAGAAGTACATTCAAATAGGGCTGTGATGATTACACATGTAAATGTTTAAAAAAACGAACCTTTGATTTAATGTTAAAAGTCTAATCATCTCAAAAGTTTAAATGTTCGCAAATCACACTTGCCTTTGAAAATCAATAACATTTCAAATACACACAAAACTTTCATTCAATGACTTTTACAATTCAATCTTTACATACAATCAACAAAGGATTTAATGGCTTTTAAGACAGGAGTTGAATTTCCTACTAATCAAGCTACGAAGGGGCTATATTTGGATTTGATTTGCCAAATTTTAAGAGCTACTTGATGTGGAGGCTTAAGCCCGATTAACAGCAGGCATAGGCTAAATCTGCATAAGGTTAACACCTGTTTTACCAGCTGTAAAACTTGACCCAGAAATTCAGACAGAAAAACTAAATAAATGCAATGCTCACCTGATGAGTCAAATAGATTGCACAAAAAGGAAAATTGATTGCAAAATAAACGACCAAAATGTTTTAAAAGTTGCAGAGATTGAACGGTCGTAAGTGCTGAAAACATTTAAAATTGCTTACAAGTCACGGCAAATTTACTTGCTGGTATGTTATTTCTGCATCTGTTTAAAGCGGTTTCCAACCATGGATCATTATTTTTATTTGATAAGCCTTACGGGTAATTTGAATACTTATTATAAGACCCCTACTTAAATTTTGTGACATTCCTTGCTTATTTTTGGGGCGGCCATCGTGGTGGTTATAGTAGGGATAGAACCACTCCTGCAAAAAATTTTTTTTTCTCTAATACTTCCGAGGACCAGATTATAATTATTTTGATTGGGTTGTTAGAGAGGAAGGACAGAGAGGAAAAGGGGGTGGGGAGTGAGGGGGGGGAGGAATTTATTTAAACAAACGGAAATTCCGTCGTTTAAATGTTTAGGTTATTAAACAAAATTCACAGCCCCTACATTCATATTTTCTAGAGGCTCCAGAATAATATGTCCTCCCATGTCTGCCAAATTCTCCTTTAGGACAAGTACATGTACAGTATATGGCCCCTTTTTGCTGTTCTGGAGCTTTTTTTCCAGCAGTAAATTCAGACACGTAAAGAAAAAATTATACGAAAGCTTTTCTTTTATTGTCAAGAAACAATACTTATAAGCGATTGTCAAATTTTACACAGATTGAGCACTTGTCAACAATTTGTACATTGTACCTAAAAAAATCAAAATGAGTGAATATGAAATGTAATAAAGCTTCTCTTTTGTTATAGGTATGCAAAAGATCAAACACTTTGTTCTTTTGAAATTGTGCTACAATAATACATGCTGTGTGTGAGTGCACAAGCATAGCAGGTCACACCAGTAACTTAGATCTTTACTCTATACAAAACTATTAAATAGAATCACACAAATTTGTGGATATATTATTCTCAACATTTTTTGTAGAAAGGCTAAAACAGGAGAGACCTATTTTTTTTTTGACCAATCAGAAAAATAGGACAATTTCTGTACAACAATATGTCCATGTTAACATGATATGACAGGCCTTTAGCATTACAATGGTCCGTGATTTCAGAAAACTATACAGGATGGGATCAATAAATTGCTCATTAAATGCAGTATGACAAAACCATGAGAGTATATAAGACAGGTATCACTGTCTGATGAATCCATCTGTGTATAGGAGTTATACATTAACCTACATACAATTTAATTACAATTGGCAACACCTCTGATCAAATGTCAATAATGATGAAAGTATTATGACCTTGCCAGAGCAGTACGAACTCTATGAATAATTAAATCTTGTTGTGCAGTTCATTTCACACTTAAAAACAATAATAAGAAGCTACAAGATGAGATATACATACAAGTGTATTTATTAAAAGTTTTCTATTTATTCATGTGGGTGAGAGTTAAAGGAAGGGGGTTGGGGGAGGCAAAGCTTTTTGAATAATTGAGCGACTTGGCCATTTTTGATCAATTAATTAAGTCAGCTGCTTCTTGTTTTTCATGTATATAATATGCACGTTAACTTAATTTGCAAATCATTGCCATTTTCATAGCATATGATTTGGCATACAAGCAAAATGGCAACTGACTTATCTTGAGACATGTGAGACCATTTTACAGTGATTGAAATGGAAAAAAAGTCAATGTCAACATACATGTATATATTTGGAATGGAGTGTGATGTGTGTGTTGTAGAGTGAATATTATGTTGGAAAATCATGCACTAAATTCATTGCATTTAATTTTCTATTATGATTTTTGCATGATCTTTTTCTTCTTCATAAGTGGCCTGCTTGCTTATTAAGGTTTTTTTTATATATATTTCTTTATCAGGCTTCCCCACTGTATCCAACCATGGAAGTTTTCTCTTCTACTTCCATGATCCAACTATAATCAAATACTACGAAGGCAATTCGTTCAGATTCGCATCGCAATTTGTGATGCAAAAATTGTGCATAGCGATTCACTTCCCTACCTTGCTTAGCAAACTGATTAAGGTTTTCAGCCTTCAAATTTAGAAAAAAAAAGAAAAAAAAAGGTTCAAATGGTTTCCCGACATATGAATTTGCACTTTGCAAATCTAACAAGAATATTTTCATTTATATATTTATGTAAACAAAATTGATAAAATCATCAAAAAAACTTTCACATATTTAGTTACTTGAGTAACAGAATACAATTATATTACAAGAAACTCATTTTTCCAAAATTGTACTGTTATACTAGGATTTTACCAAAATCTGTGCCCTCCAAAAACTAGAGCTGTGACCCTTTAGCATGTACATGCAACACGCTGGCAAATTCTTGGCAAATTCTTGTAAACGTTTATTAAGTACTTATTGTGAATAATCGTTTTTCATAGTCATTCTTGCCGTTGAAAATTAATATGATCAATCATGATTCAAATCACACGCACATTCGGCTGACTAAAATCCAATAATTTGATTTTTACAAACTGTAAACCCGATTAGCATAATCCTTTTTAAATGTGAGAAGAACAAAAGCATTTATCACCAATGAATGGGGATATTTTGCACTTCAATTTTGCCGAAATCTGAGTAACTTGTGAAATGCACCGCGAATGTGCAGCAGTAAACAGTGAAACAAATATTAGGCCATGACGTAAGGCTTTAAATCCCACTAAATCAAGGCCCGTTTTACAAGCGGTTAAATCAACCAAAAAACACACGGTCAAAACACTTTAATCGTGACAATCAGTAGGGCCTAAATTTACATGTAAATATTACCTGATGAGTCAAATAAATTTTGCAAGAAAGAAAATTTATTGCAAAATAAACAAACAGAAAAAGGTTTTAACAGAGCTAAAATTCCACATGCTTTGCAATATGGCAGCCATTATTAGAGAACTGATATCAGAACTTCCGGGGTGGTGGTGTAGTTTTGAAATGTATCACAGTATGGAAGATTTTCACAGTGAAAGCCTTAGTATGGCAAAAAAGTTACGCGATGTTGAGAATAAATGACATTATGCTGTAGAAATAAATTTCACAATTTGGAAAGCAAAATTCCAGCATCTATTTGGGCAATGGAATCAATACTTTTGCCGTACTTGTGCAATTTTGAAAACTTGAATTGGAACAAATTTGGTGTACTGTACTTCCGAAAATTACGTTACTAAATGCGTGTTAATGATACACACTCGCTTTTTTTTGCATGTACGCATTTACTTAAATCCATAAATGATACACGCTCGCTTTTTTTGGTGTGGCAGCCAGGCCTATAAGGAATTTGCTCCAGGATTCCTCTTTCACTTTCTGTGCCAATGTACACATATGTTCTGTAGTGTAGACTAGGCCTGGTAAATGAGTGTGTTGTGCAGTGGGTCTGGGCTACAGCCTGATGAACTTTGTAATTCAAAGTATCAAAGAGAATTAAAACAAAGAGTATTACAAAATCAATCAAGCCTAAATATGCATTATTATTGCTTATCAATTTTAATGTATTGCTAATTTTTTTATGAAATGAGTAGCAAAACTGCTAATCAACTTTTTACAAACAAATTTCTCCCTCCTAGTAGGTATAAATGTAAAAGAAAATCAATAATAAATTGATTTAAATGGAATAAAAAAAGATAATTAGCTCTAGCTCTTTTTAGTGTCCCATATTTAAAGTTGTAAACTGACAACTCAATCCCACTGAAAAAAGAAAATGTACAACCTTTACCCCAGTAGGGGACCAAAGCCACACGCTTAAATATTTTTCTATTGAAAAGAGATAGTATGTAGGTGGAAAGATATATTTATACAAACAGTGAAAAGTAGTGCTCCATCCATTCATTATATTGTATAATGTGTGTAATCAGCCTATTTACCCCTGTTTTCATGTGGTACTACAAAGTGGACTCAAATCATTGATTTATTCAAGAAGGTGACAAGGATAGGTTGTGAAGGTTTAGGCCTTTATAGTAGGCTATTGAAGTATTGTCAAGTGGAAATGTCTGACCAATGTCTCTCCTCAAAAGATCAGACATTGATACAAAAGTATGGTCAGTTAAAGAAGATACACAAATTTGTGACTTGATATAACACAGTGGAATAATGTGACACTCTGGTCACTACAGCCCCAGCCAACACCCCCATTTTCATCTGATAGTATTATCAACTTATGTAGTACAGTACACTGTAAGTAAAGACATGTTATTAAGAGTTGCAGAAAGAGAGGAAGTACCCCCCCCTCAAAAAAACAAAAAAAAAAAACTCTTTAATTTCACTTGTTCAGATTTTGACTAATCATCTGACAGAAATCTTATTTGATATTATATAAATTTTAAAGTAAATTAAGCCAGATACAGTAGTCTTGTACAAGTTGACAATATTATGATGCTGCCATTTTTACTTTTTAAGACATGATTTTCTATTCACATGGAATAGTGCATCTTCAGCAAGCCCCTCCCTCCCAGGTATGTTGCCAAGAAGGGAGCTGTCCCCCTTGCTGAATGTCAATTTTTTTGTTGTAACGGTTATGCTTTCAAGATTTTCCGTTTTATATAGTTCACTTAGGTCGAAATTCTTTTTTATAGGTCAGCTCTCCCCCTTTACAATTTCTGCCTACGTGCCTGCTCCCTCCCAATTATGCCCTCCCCCATCCACGATTCTACCACTGATTATTCAACTTTGAATTCTTACTCAAAATCTTAGTTATGTCTACTGTACATCTCATGATGTATCTTACCAATACACAGAGCAGTTCAATACAAACATGCTTAGAAACCCTACATACAAGTTACTGTGTTATCTACTAGGCTCACTCCAGCTGCATCAATTGGCAATCAATCATGAATTCCAACCAAGGAAGCTATGCCAATTTCCTTCCATAAATCTCTCTTGCTGAGAATCCTGCCATACAATCAACTGTGGCAAGGCAAAGCCTGTGATATACATACTGTGTACACGATATCCGCCAAAGCCACAGGGGCCTGTCAAGTGTCGGCATATGAATTCTCTGTATAATTTGATTTGTAAAAACTGCCATTGCAAGGATGATGAAAGGCAAGACTTATAATACTGAACTTCTTTGCTTATCAATCACAGTTTAGAGTTGGATATCTACAAACATTTTCTTAAATGATTTGTGAAAGCTTTCTCCTCTAATGATAATACTGCTTACAAATGGGAGTAAGTGATGGCATTGTAAAAAGTACAAAAAGATGAAAATACAATTACGAAAATCTGTTTCATGTAAGTAAAGGCTTTACTGCCATGCTGTGTGCGTTGATTACTATGCCCTACAATCTATCCAGTACTTCAGTAAAAGCTTTTCTGCCATACTGTACATGTATGCATAATTACTCCTGTATGCTCGACTAATTTATTGAGTATGTATTGTAAAAGCTTTACAGCCATACTATACATGTATAATTACTATGCTCAACAATTTTATTCAGTGGATACAGTAATATGAAAGATGATGTGGAAATGTCTCAAGGTTATTAAGTCTTAACTCTTCATAATTCTTTTTATGATCAAAATCTTATGACTTAGTTATTTTACATTATATCTTAGTCTGTTCATAAGATACTAGATGTAAATTTCAAAGCATTCACAAACCTCTCTAAAAGGAATATCAGCTTCTAAGATTTCATAAGAGTAAGAACCAAGTTTTGTTTGGGGTGTAAACAGTACATTGCCCCAAAATGTTAACATTAACCAAAGAAAACCTGCTTTTACATTCCGGGAAGAAAGAGGGGGAGGGGGGGGGGGGGCACTTCCATATGTGAGGTATATATACATGTGCCTTCTGAGCACTTGCCTTTTTTCAGAATTTCGTAGTGCAAGTATCAGAAAACTAATCTCTCATACTGCTGGTCTCAAAAAAATTGCATATTTTCATACTGCAGGTATGGAAAATCACTTATTTTCATACTGCAAGTATCAAAAATTACCTATTTTCATACTGAGGTATCAAAAATTACTTATTTTCATACTGCAGGTATCAAAATCATAAACTGTCATACTGCAGTTACCAAAAAATCTCCAATTTTGAAATTCTGAGCAGCACATACCTACCACTTTAGTATGGAAGTGCCCCCCTCCTCTCCCCCAGGTTTTACATGCATGTCTGCCTAGAATATATTAGTATGGGATAATTTCTTCATTCACCCCTACCTCCTATGTCTATGCTTCTGATGTTTAAACACCAGCATTACACAGACAATGGATCTTTCTTAAAGTTTCTGACATCGTTTCTTTAATAAAACACTTAGCAGTAACACACTGTAGCATAGAGAGGACTTGGGGAGGGGAGGGGAGGGGGAGAGGATGATATGATACTATAATTTTTTTAAATTCTGACCTTTTCTAACATTTTGGGCGGTGAAATTTTTCCCCTTAACCTGACCTACCAACAACAGCCTTATTGACCAATGGTACTACTGTACTTGATCTCTGAAAAAAAAACATCCTTTAAAATAATTAATATTTTTGAAGAAAAAAAGAGCATTTATTTGCATAAAATAATTTTAAACATCTCTCACTTCTTTCACCACATATACATATCTTTTTGCAATTTAAAAACTCAAAACTTAAAGGACTAGACCGAAAGTGAGGGCGCTCGTTTTTTGCAAATTTCACAGATATATTATCTACAACAAATCGATAAACTTTATGCCTCCATAGCCCACAGGCGACTTGAGGGCAAAGGTCACTTGAATATTCATATCAACCAGAAGATAAGCATGTGCTAGATAAGCATTATATTTTTTAGCTCATTTTTCGGTCTAGTCCTACTTTAATCAGATGCCCCTCAAAAACTGATTTTTTTTTTTTTTTTTTTAAAATTTATAGAATAACCAACTCTGAATCTTAAGATCTTTCTGTATGGCAACTGACGAAGAAAAATTTCTCAGTATCCAAAGACCAAAACCTATCACTGACAATACACACTATAATACATACATAAACAGTGTACAAAGGTCTCAGATAATAGCTCCATAGTTAAACCAAACCATCATAGTGAGAGAAGCTTTCTGTAAATAAACCCTTAACAACAGACTCAATGAGAGCAGTATTAGTCATTCTCCACAATCACTTCAAGTATACTGTAATACAACAGCTTATATTATCCAGCAGGCAGGCAGGCCATGAACTAATTACTAAGAAGGACATTCACTGGCTTCAACTAAGTGGTTTAAAAACACTAAACAGATTATACAAAAAAATAGAAATAAATTTGCCTCGTTTATGAGATTCAGGTTTTTCTGAAATGAAAGAGTTGTGAATACTGTTCCGACTCTTACAGAAAATTTGTATTGTACAAAATGTTATGAAGTTTACAATTCAATAGCTTTTTCTTCTTCTGAATATTGAAGTCATCTGTTTCAATCATATCTCTAGTAGTAAATAAATGTTAAATGTACTGTTAAGTTGTTAAGGGATTTAAAATTCATACTAAGATACAATAGAATACAAAATATATTTTAGCGTTTACATGGGTACCCGAAATATCCGGGTACCCGACCGATTGTGTTGTTACACGGTTCCGAAAATATAACCCGGGTATGCATTTTCATGATATTACCGATTGCAGACGTTTCTGTTTCAAAATTGTATGTTAAAAAAAAAAAAAATCTTAACTTACAAGAATTTTAAAGTGTATAAGTGTATGTTTCCTTTCTATTCCAACGCAATACAATAAAATGATCACAAAATATTGTCACAGATCGCAGAAAAGATGTCGAACAATCGATGTGGCTACGTATATACACTAGTAGTACTACATGTACAAGTAGCGCAAAACTTAAACTCTGTAAACTTCGCTGTAAAAACAAATATATCCAAACCAGTGCACAACAAGCAGTGTGTGTAGTATGCTGTTGAAAAAATATATTGCGGTTATACATTACCAAACTGTTTTGAAAGCCTGTCTGCTATTTGCTGAAAAAAATTGTAACACCTATTATGAACCAATCACAAGTTGTGTTCAAATGAAATTATTACGTGTTACTGAGTGTGCACGTAACAAAATCGTGGAATCAGTCAGTAATTCCCAGCATAGCGTTAATGAGGTGGAACCATGTACTTAATATTCCAGAATATCAAGTGACCCGTCCTGTGAAATTTCGAGGAAGTCCGTATATTATTATTTTATGGTATTTTATAAAGACGGGTAAATAAAAGAGACAAGAAACATTTGTATTATGTTTCTTTATTCACAAAAACAAAGGTACGATAGAAAAACAAGAAATATCACAAGATTTTACAAGGTACACTGAAAGATTTTAATACATATATTACTGTACTTCCCTGAAAAATATTAAAAATGTTTTGTCGATACATCAAATACCCGGCCGATAATGACAAAGATCTGTAAACTTAAAAATCCAGAATCTAATATGACTATTATATGTTTAGAAATCCAGAATCTAATATGACTATTATATGTTTAGAAATCCAGAATCTAATATGACTATTATATGTTTAGAAATCCAGAATCTAATATGACTATTATATGTTTAGAAATCCAGAATCTAATATGACTATTATATGTTTAGAAATTCAGAATCTAATATTAGCATGAAGACTTCCCAAATTATAAGCAGTAGTAAAAGCCGATCAATAAATAAATGAATGCAATTTATTAAGAGAGCATTTGCCACTGAAACCTGTCATGCATGATATCAAGTACTTATTAAAACTTGATGAGGCTTTCTGCAAAGGGTTTACTAATTTTATGCACTGTACTCAACTGTAATTGAAAACGCACATCAGCACAATGCATGCCCCATAACATAGAGATCTTGATAGTCTTCCAAAAACATTGGGCTGGCATTCTTTAAGAAAACCTTTAAGGAACTATCTCATATCACTGTAAGTTATCCCTAAATTATAATAAGAATCACTTTCATATAGCACCCCTCCCCCAACTCTAAAAATGATGACTTAAAAATAAAAAAATCAGTTGAAAAAAACAAGGACAAAATGGTGATTTAAAAAAACTGATCGCAAAATGAACCATTCATTAAGAACCATTTCCAGTTGTTTTTGTCAGTTAACAAAACTGATTTGTTTAATGACTTTTTGAATGAAACCCACACAGAAACTTTTGTTCTTCCACAGTGCCAGTAACAATGATTACCTTGAGTATATGATTAAACAAAATGTCAGGAATTTTGAGAAAAAAAAAACAAAAAAAAAACTTCTCCTCTGCTACTTCAAAATCTTCATTTACAGTACATTGGCTACAGAGAAGCAATTATTATGCATCAAATGTGCATCCTTCATCTGGAAAGTACTGTGCACCCAGAATGACCTCAATTTACCTGGTTTTATACCAGCATAGCATATACTTTGACTGCCAATTCTGCTACTTAAACCTCCATATCGATAGTAAAATTCACCCTGAGGACTGGTACGCACCAAGTAGATAACACATTTTCAGGTAAAATGGCAGCTGAACAGCTGATTTGGCACTTGTTTTGCTTTTGAGCTATGCGCGATGAATTAGAAGGCTACGAAGACACCAGACAAGTGCATAGATCTTAAGAAAGTTAGACAGAAAGAGAGGCCTAATCATCCACACAAAGTGCGTCTATTAAATTGATTTTCTAAATGAAGACATTAATTTTGTTTAACTGTTGTAAAGCCCTTATAATTTGCAGAGGTTATGTCACTGTACACTAAGCAAGGACGAACAATTTGGGTGAAAATAACACCACTTGGCTATAATGAACAGTATGAGAAAAGTAACATAGAAATTGGTTCAACAGATGATGAAAATGCTGAAGTGAATTAATTACCAGCCAGATTTTAAAAGCAAGTTTAATTTTTGATGATCCATGAAAATTGAATGCAATGTGACAAATCATGAATCATGCTTAACTTACAGACAATTAATTCAACTTAGACTTAACCTTCAACGAAATAACATAACATTAGAATTACAATTTAAGAAAGTATGCTCTCTCTAGGTAAATCATTTTAAACATACAGTATGCGTATGAAAAATGTTTAACGTTTGAAAATATTTAGAGGCCATCTACATAATAAAACTTACGAAAAACAAAAAAACATTGATGTCTATATATAGTAGTATATTTCCTATTATAACCGTTATAATTTGCAGAGGTTTTGTCACTGTATACACAGCTAGGGTTAAATATTGGATGCCAATAAATCATCTGGCTATAGCCTTATAAAAGTAGTATGAGAAAAGTGACTAAGAAATTTGTCAACAAATGATGAAAAAGCTAAGGTGAATTACTGGACCAAGTTCAAAAGCAAGTTTTTTTAAATAATCCATGAATTTTTAACGCGATGAGACAAATCATGAATGTTTTACTTAAAGATAATTGATTCAACTTTGCCTAAACCTTTAAGACAACTAGTATAACATTAAAATTACAATTTCAGAAAGTATGTTCTGCATCGGTAAGTCATTTTTAAACATACATGTACAGTACAATTAAAAAAGTTTAATATATCCGAGCCATTAGGCCCATATGGTGCTTATTCCCGGTTTCACTGTACAGTATGTTACCTCATTGTGCCTAATTTTTCCAAATTAATCACTTTCATTTTCTTTTTCATCTCGTTCTATTCTGTATAAAATACTGTATATATATAGTACTGTGTATATATATATATATATATATATATATATATATATATATATATATACTGTATATATATATATATATAATACTGTATATATATATAATACTGTATACTATATATTCAAAGAAAAAACAACAAATAGACTTTTGAGGGGGTATTATTTGACCTTTGCACAAGTTCATGCTTAAAATAATCACAAAATTATGTACTTTTGATCACAACATGCAGATTTTACATACTATACAGTGATAAGTCACAGTAAGTATTTATAGTATATGTACTTGCAGATCAAACATCAATTGGAACGATTGTCAATTCGTTTGTTTGCCATGAAAATAATGAAAGAAGTAATGACCTTAAAGTAATGATTTAAAATATTCAATTATCAATAAATTCAAGGGGAACTTTCATTTGTGGAAGAAAAACAATGGTTGTCAGAAGTTTTTTACGTAAGATACATAAAGAACAACATCTACAGTACATGTATATACAGTATGTTTATACATGCATATACAGTTTATATACAAATTCTAGATTGTAATAAACATGTCAAAGAAAACAGTGCCATCGAAGCCAATAGATGCATTAATTTAGATTGGTTTGGTTTGTTGATGTTTATCGGTACTGCGAGAGTCAGAGTCAAATGTGCCAAGGTGTTAATGTTTGTTTGATGAGGTCTTAACGGCACCACGACAACGAAGGTCAAATTGTGCCTGAGAGGTCAGATCATTTTAGAGGTAGTAAGGAAAGAGACCAGGGGAAGAATGAGAGAAATTCAAGAACAAAAGCCAGAAAGCTATGATCGAGAGAGGAGGTGCATGGGTAAAACTAAAAACAAAGTAGAGAGGGGGTGGAAGAGGAGGATTAAATATGGTTGTAGAGGGATGCATGCTGAAGGAAGGAGACTATTTTATCTGGAGGATTTTTTTGGAAGAACTCAGCAATTGAGTTGTGGGGAGCGAGAGAAGCTCTGGGAAGGTTGTACAGGGGCAAGCAAGGAGAACGTGTTGGATTGTAAGGATGCAGTGGCAATTGTTACAGAGGGGTTGGGGGAACCAATAAGGAGGTGGGAGTGAGTGAGGTGGGTGTGACCAATTCTAAGACGGGTAATATGAACGTTGTCGATACGAGAAAGGTTGTTGATGGTGGATTTGATCGGGATTGTGGGCTGGATAACATGGAGTTTGTTATCAATTTGGAAGTTCCATAAGGTTTGCCAGCGGTCACGAACAAGAGAAGCGATAAGCGGTTTGATGTCAGAGAGGGTTTTGGGAAAAGGGGAAGGGAGGAGGTTAAGGGCAAGCTTAGCGGCTGTATCAGCCCTGCCATTAAAACTAAGGTGCTTGAATTAGGAAAGAGGAAAGGGAGGAGGGATAAAGGGAAGGGAGAAGAGAAGGTGAATAAGGGAAAGACGTTAAGGTAATAAAAGGAAGATGAGGAAGGTAAGGCAGAGAAGGGAAGAAAAGGGAGATTTAGATTAGGTGGAATAGATTGCTGTTGTGGAGAAAGGTAATGAAGTTGGAGGTAGGATTGTTCTCTACAGGTATGATCTAAAGTTCAGGTAAATAAGACAGGCTAAGAGGATATGCTTGATCAAGAGATCAGTGTTACATGCAGGGCAGAGAGGAGCAGGAGAGCCAGAAAGTAGATGAGAGTGGGCGAGATAAGTGTAGCTGAGGCGGGTGTGGGTGATAACAAAAGCCACCATGTGGTTGCAACTGTGCAGGGGAACGTTGGTCCTGACTTTGGGTGTAATGGTGTAAAGTTTGTTACTGTTCTCAAGATTCCAGAAGTCTTGCCAGGTCTTACTGAGGTCTCTGGAAGTGGAGAAACGGAGGTCTGAGTATGGGATAGAAAAATGAGAGATGTGATTCGACAGAGCTTTGCTGGCGGCTCTGTCAGCTCTATCATTGCTGGGAATGCCAACGTGGCTGGGGATCCAGAAAAAAGATAGCTTTTTCCCTAAGGAGGAAAGAGAGTGAAGTTTATTAAGGATTTGTAGAAGTGGATTAGACCAGAGCACGTTGAGGATGCCAGTGAGGACAGAATTAGAGTGGGAGAAGAAGACGAAGAGGGGATAGAAGGAGAATACAACAAAGTTCAAGGCCAGGAGGATGGCCTTTGCTTCAGCAAAATAGATTAAGGCTACATTGGGCAACCATGAGAAGAGGGTGAGGGCAGGACAGGCAGCAGCGGCTGCAGAGGAGCCTTCCCATGTGGAACTGCTATGAAGAGGAAAGAGAAGTCATGGAAATGTCTACTGAGTTGGCAGTATTTGTAGTAAAGGCTGGGTTGTGGAAAGCTTTGATGTAGGAGGAAGGCAAAGAAAACCTTGGGGGGATTGATAACCCAGGTGGGCATGGGAGAGATAGTGTGCCTGGAAATCAACAAAATGTTGATGTTGGCTTTGGTGAAGTGAGTGTGCATCTGGATCCCAAAAGGTTGGGGGATGCGTTTGTTGAGATTGGTGAAGGTGGGAGAGCAAATGGAATGGAAGCAAGGGTTCTGCGGATCAGTGAGGACACGAAGAGTGAAGAGCATTTATTTGGTCTCAATTTTACACGGTATGATCCATTGACAGGAGTTTGATTTATTAATGAATTCCCTATGAAATTGTCCATATGATATAAAATAATACATGCCATATAATAAAGATGGTATCATGTTTCACTAATGATATTGCAAATTCATGATTGTGTCAGGACCTTGAAAATGTTCAAAGACCTTCTCCAGCTTGAGGCTGTTGGGGGTAGGTAAATGTCAAATCCTTTTCATTAGAATTATCATCTTCCCTTTTTCAAAGATATATGGCAGTGAGCTTAGGCAATATATCGATATATTAGGATATTGACCTATATCGATTTGGCCGATATTGAGTTCAAGGGTGGTATCGATATATCAATATTATGTTTTTTCAATAATACACAATACATGAAGTATTAAAAAACTACACATGACTATCAAACATCAAAGTATTTTTCATTAAACAGCCACAAAAAGTTAATAAAATTTAATTTAAATTAAAGTTTCAGACAATTAGTTATGATAAAACTTTATTAAAACATTAATATTGTGATAACAATTACCCAAAAATCCTTTCATGAAAAAAAACCCCTTTTGGCTCACGGAGTACAGAGGCATTGCGCAATACTTCAACTTTATACTTGATGGCTTACGATGTTCAGACAACAAAAATCATAAAATGTTGAATCCTCAAACATCGTGTTAAGTTTCCTCAAAAGGAATACTGAATCTGAATTTTTATATCAAACAGTTATTAATTGACAAATTACTGACAAAACTATGAGGCTTTTCTCACTATTTTGTTCGTTTAGAAAGTCTAAGCAAAAGTGACAGACTGGCTTTGCCAGATTGATCAGATAATGTACAGTGCAGTACATACACACAGTATCACTACTGTACAGTACTTTACTATGTACACACGTACCATCTACCACTGTTTCTTTTAAGTGACAACACTTGTGCGATAATTGAAGCAGACTAGAAATTGGATATTATGCATTATAATGTATATGGACTTCTGAATGTTTAGAAGTACATAAAATGTTACCAAAATAATGTCTTTTCAGTACAACTTTCATAAGAAGTGAGTTATCAAATTTTAAAGAAGATTTGGAGCTGATTTTTGTAGGGCATACAGTGTAGGCCTGATACCAGTTCCACAACATTTTTTTTATAAAGAATATGCTGAGGCCTACACTTTTTCAATGTTTCTGTGCTTGATATTTTGAGATAGAAAACCATGTAAAGAACATTTTTAAACATAGTGGATGTTTATTTAAAGATGATATGTATACATTTTGCAGTGATTTCTGTTAATTTGTACAAAAAGTTTTACTTGACTTTTTTTGAGCCGAGACGAATTTGCCCAGAACAGTACGTACGACTTACGTATGACGTCCTATAATTTGCATATCAATATTTCAATATTATCGATATTTTTCGACTATATATCGATATTGCATAATGCTCAATATCGCCCAAGCTTAAATGGCAGAGGGCTTAAAAACAATAAATTGACATTGATGACTATGTCCTGTTCATAAATCACAATCACAATTTACATATTTGTCCATATTTGCACAAAAATCTTCAAAACATGTAAAATGACCAACTTTGAACCAATTTTGATGATTTAAAAAAATGTTTTATTGCTTTCTTCATGTGTTTTAGTGCATTATAAATCAATTTAGCTAATGTTGCTTCTACCTGTCCATATACCTTTAAAACGAAAAAACTCTTTTAAATGCTTTCAAGAAATGCTCTCCGTCATCCAAACTCCAAATCAAACGTACTGTACTGTATATACTGTTGCATTACAGTTTGTAAGAAACTTCTCAAATTAAACAAAGATTTTAGCACAATTACTGGGCTCAAAAAAATTGATGTTCAACTACTGAGCGAAGATGTAGTGAACGAAATGACTTCCTGTGAGCAAATGGGGTCTCACATTCCCAAACGTATTACAAAATCAAATTCCAGTTTAATAACTATCTTTATGGTCTCTACAAAATTTCTTCATATTTGCGAAACAGAAATACAACTGATAAAAGCCTGGCAAACTGAATACTCACCCACCTACTTTTGATAATTTTCACCAAGGAATTCTTAGGAGAGGTTAAACACAATTTTTTGGCAATGCTACCCCATACAGCACTTAATTATATTCATTCTTGTACCAAAAGTGGGAAAAAGATTTCTTTTACGAAACACCATTCTCACAATGAGCTTTAAGCACTGTACATGTTCCAACTATTTAACAATGGAGAAGCAAGTTTCAACCTTAATCTACAATTCCAAACTTTGCCCCTTAGCAACAACCTTTTACAACCCACAAGCATCACTTGTATGTATGGCATAGTGGCACAAACCAGCTGTTCACTAAATATTTTAAAATTTTAAATACAGAAGTTTCTTTTACAGTACTGTACGTGCCTGCCTACACATCACAAAATATTCTTGATGTACATAAGAGCTAAAAAGAATGAATTAGTTCACTTAATTTGTTTTGTCTACGAGGAACTGAGATACTAAACATTAAAATTGTAAATTTATCTCTTAGTGTGCAGTAACTTAAAAAATGTATTCTTCAATTTATCTGACATACATAAGAGCTAAAAAGAATTAATTAGTTGATTGAATTTCTATTAATTACAAGGAACTTAAATAAAGTATGCATACCATGATGCAGAGTTTTTCCCCATACATTAACATTCCATTTGGTTCTTTGAAGGATTAGTTCAGGGGTCAAGCAAGTCTTTATATGAAAGAGGACTTCAAAAGAAACAGAACAGTGAAAGCATTTAAAAATCTTATTCCGTTAAGAAGATATTTAATTTTAAGGTTTGATACCATTTGTGTAGAAACGACTGAAATCACTAGTTCTGATGTTATAGCCTCATATGTATTTTACCATATTTTGTGCTGCAATCTAGGTAGGGTATATATTACATACCACCTGAGGAAAGTTCAAGGGAAAATAATTTAAATACTGTGGTGAAAAATAGAAAAAAAACTATCTTTAAAATACATTAACAATTGTTAAGAATGAAGATGCCAACTTTCCATAGTAGACTTACTACACTAGTCATTTCTACATAAATAAGACAAAGAGCTTTTAACTTGAATATCTCCTCAATGGAATACGATTTTTAAATGCTTTCTTCACTATTTTCTTTCTTTTAAAGTCATCTTTCATATAAGATAGACTTGCTTGACCCCTGAACTAATCCTTTTAGATCAAAATTTCCCCCCTTAGCATATGAAAGCTATAATGCACCATTTTTGTATGGCATAGTGGCACAAACCAGCTGTTCGCTAAACATTAAAATTGTCAATTTGCATTTGATAGTGTGCCGTAACATTACAAAACATTCTTCAGATTATCTGATGTACATAAAAGCTAACGGAAATGAATAAGTTTACTGCACTTTTTTGTTTACAAGGAAGTGAGATAATGTATGCATGGTGCCGAGTTTATTCCCACGTCAACACAACCCACGGAGTGACATATTTCCTTCCATCGCAACTTACAATAGCATGCAAAACACATACTAGACACACTACCATATATAATTTGTAAACAGAAGTGAATTTTCCCCAAGAATCCGATGAATGCTGGGGAAATGAGTAAGGGAAGCACTGATTCATAAATAACCCAGGCTCGTGATGTGACATACACGTACGTCTACTTAAGAGACAGCTGACAAGAGTCATAATTAAATTCAGATTTTTCAACTGGCGATAAGTAATTGAGAGTTAAAATACATCTTCCTTGTGTAAATGTGCTGTTGTACGTGACGCAACAGATCAGCATGAGTGCATAAAGATTTGATTGTAAACATAGATACTTGTTGATAAATCAAGATGCTGGTAGCAACATGCAGCCCTGTTTAACCTCCTTGGGCAATTCACAAAAGAATCTAGAAAATGTGCAGAGTGTATAAGCTCTGGTCAGGTTTCATTGGTTCACAAGCCAAGAAGGAAGTATTTATGGCACTGTACATGTAGAAGTTCTTCTTTCCTGAGAGTAGATTTAAAATTTCAATTTTATTTTTTAAAACTTCTCACTCAGAAGATATTCATATTTTTGGGGCGGTTCTCACATTACCCAACCTAATTAGCCTCCCCCCATATTGTCAGGTGAGGTCACCTGACCTCATTAGCCCCCCCCCCAAATTTTGAATGCTATTGTATGGCTCCACAATGGTGAATGGACCACACAGGCCACCATCACTTCTCACTCGAGTACGAGCTCAAGATCGGACCTACATCAGTTTGGCTAATTTTTAACTTTGCGAGATTGTGTGTGAATGCAGACAAGTGACCTTCCATTATGTGAGTTTCACAATATTCTGTTATTAGTTGTTTACTTTGCGTTAACAATTAGCCTGCACAGTTCATTTTCGCAGGTTTTCCAATGACCCGCTTTTCCACTGCAGTGGGTCTGATCGCGGGTGTGTAGTCCATCCAGTGAGCACACGCAAAGTTGTTTTATCTAAAATCAAAGAGCATGATTATCATCCAGGAATCATGATCCGGAGATAAGTAAGAACACAGCCATTTGCTGCTTCAATCACAACTCTTCAAAACGTTTAGTAAAGCTTAAAAATGAATAATTGCAAACATATTATATAGGTGGCCTAGTATACAAGCCAGAACCATGGGTAGTTCTAAATTCATCCACTTGGTAAATTCTTCAAAAACTAAACTGAGGTACGGTCTGTAAATAAATTATTTTGTAACAGCAGCTGTCAGACCAGAGACGTGACACGTCAGGAGTGCTAAGGCCAAAAATCAGCAAATTTTTTTGCTGATATCTTAATTTCTACACATGTTTAAAGGTCATCTAATCGAAGAATCTTTATTTTAAACTAGTTTTATCAGCCTGATATGATATTTGCAGTTTGGTGAGATTCTCGACCTATAGTATTTGTTTTCCAAAAATGCATAGTCTTTTTGTGTGGGAGCTGTACCAGTTTCACAAAACTTTCGTCAAACACTTAACAGATTGTTCTTTTTTACTGATTTTTGGGTGAAGATTATTAATCGCAAATCAACAGCACCACAGGTTTTTCCATTTTTCAGGTGTAATGCACATTTTAATGCAAATGTGAATAGAGCTGTGAACGTTTATGGATTTTAGTAAACGTGTACACGCCAAAAAATGCGAGCGTGTATCGTTTACATGTGTTTAGTACTGTAATTTTCAGAAGTACACGAAAATTGCTCCAATTTACGATGCTAGGTGAAAAAATCGCGCCACTAGTATGGCAAAAGTATTGACTCTCTTGCCCAACTACAATGTAGATGCTAGAATTTTGCTTTCCAAATCCTGAAAAGTTTATTTCTACAGTACAAATCATCATTTTTATGAAAAATGCACATGAAAATTTAGTTTAGAAAGAACAGAAAACTTCCTTTCAATGTCATTTAATCTTAATATTGCGTAACTTTTTTTGCTGTATTCCCTACGGCTTTCACTGTAAAAATCTTGCATACTATAAACTATGCTGCCACCCTGGAAGTATTGCTCATATGTCCTCTGGAAAAAACGGCCGCCAGGTTTGTGAAGCATGCAGAATTTCAGCTCTCTTAAAACCTTTTTTGTTCGTTTATTTTGCAATATTTTTTTCTTTCTTGCAAAATTTATTTGACTCATCATGTAATATGTATATGTAAATGTACTGATTGTCATGATTATAGTATTTTGACCGTGTGTTTTTGGGTCGATTTAACAGCTTGTAAAATGGGTCTTGATTGAGTAGGATTAAAGCCCTACATTAAGGCCTATTTTTAGTTTCACCAGTTCACTGCTGCAAATTAGCGGTGCATTTCAGAAGTTACTCAGATTTCGCTAAAATCAAAGTGCATAATATCCCCATTCATAGATGATTACTTCGCATTTGTGATTCTCGCATTTATAAAGGATTATGCTAATCGGGTTTACAGTTTGTAAAAGTCATTGATTGGAATTTTGTCAACCAAATGTGTGTGTGATTTGAATGATATTGATTTTCAACTGCAAGAAAAAAACCGATTACGTGCAATTCGATAATTAGTAAACGTTTAGTGCATTTGCGAAGGTTTAACGTGTACATGCTAAATGGTCACAGCTCTAAATATGAATTTAAGCAGACTTCTCTTTTTCATATAAATCCAATGTTTGGATCCTGTCTTTATACCTAAAAGGAAAGCAGCTGGTTCTGACAACGAGCTCTTTTTCATGCATCTAAGCAGAAATTACCTTCTCATTAATTTTGATGCTGAAGCAAAGGACAGAAAGTTGAAGGATTTTGAGCTGTCTGCCTTTCACACATCACATATTATGCATATAACAAACCATGGCTACGTATAACTTTATAGGTACAGATTAAATCCTAGCATAGTAGCACAACTTCAGCAAAAAAGTGTTTCTTGTAATACAGCTTTGTTCCATTATTAAAAACAACAACAATAAAAAAGATTTTTTGTATGATTTTAACAATTTAATTTCATACATACTTGTTAAATTTTTGGCTTTAAAATTAAATTGAAGTCAAAGATAAAACAAACAAACAAAAATAATTATAAAAAAAAATCTAAGAAACTTGTAGTAAACATTAAACTTTATATAGCAATTTACCGCTATATTACCGCTATACTAGGATTTTTCCACAGATACTATTCAAAATATTTGGACTGATTTGGAAAAAACAAAATTTGAAAAAGAGACACTTACCTCCACCTTGCATCATTCTGTAAAATTTGCTTTCTATGTGAAGCTGTGGATGCTTTGATTTCACACATTCTAATTTAATTGCTACTTCCTCTCCATTTGAAATATTTGTACCTGCAAAAAAAAAAGACAAATACAAATATTGCTCTCACATCTTTCAAGTTCATGTTTAACCCTTCACCTCAGGTTTTTCAATAGAGGAGGAAAGATGTCATATTTATATGTCCACATGTACATTTTTGTTTGGCATCTCACAGCTGCAGAAGATGAGAGCTGAATTGCTGGGTAATTATTAGACCACCTTTTACAATGGCTTGCTTATTGAACCATGTGCAGTATCAACCCAATATACTTCACACAGACATCTTCCTTTCACAGCCTTACCACTGATGTAATCCTGTTTTTGCCAGACACAAGAGTTGGGCACCACGGACTTGGACAGGGTGGACTTGGCTATAAGAACTGCAGTCCGGTCTCAGACTTGATCCCATTTTGCAGAACTTGGAACTCTGGCACCAAGACTCAGGTTCTGATTAAGGCCGAGTCGAGTACCCGGGTACAAATATTTGTTTGTTTGATGAGGGCTTAATGGCACTACAACAGCGAGGGTCAAATTGTGCCTGAGAGGTTATATCATTCCAGAGGTAGGAAGGAAAGAAAACAGGGGGAGATTGAGAGAAACACAAGAACAAAAAGCCAGAAAGCTGGGATCAAGAGAGGAGGTGCATGAATAAAGATAAAAAAGAAGTAGAGAGAGGGGGGGGGGGAGGTGGGGGGTGGGAGATGAGGACTAAATATGGTTGTGGAGGGAAGCATGAAGAAGGAAGGAGATAATTTTATACGGAGGGTTTTTCTGGAAGAGCTCAGCTATTGAGTTGTGGGGAGCGAGGGAAGCTCTGAGAAGATTGTATAGGGGGTAAGCAAGGAAAACGTGATGGACTGTGAGGGTGCAATGGCAATCGTTGCAAAGAGTGAGGTGGGTGTGACCTATTTTAAGACAGGTAATGTGAACATTGTCGACACTGGAGAGGTTGTAGATAGTGGGTTTAATCGATATGGCGGGCTGGATAACGTGGAGTTTGTCATCAATTTGGGAGTCCCATGAGGTTTGCCAGGGGCCACGAACAAGGGAAGCGATAAGCGGTTTGATGTAAGAAAGGGTTTTGGGAAATGGGGTAGGGGGGAGATTGAGGGCAGGCTTAGGGGCTGTATCAGCGCTGTCATTGCCAGGGATGCCAACATGGCTGGTATCCAGAAGAAAAGAATAACTTTTCCTACAGAGGGAGACAACAAAAGCAGTTTACGGAGGAGGTGGGATGTGGGGTTATCCCATTTAAGATTAAGTAAAGAAGTAAGGGCAGCCTTAGAGTCAGAAAAGATGGCAAAGTGGCTGAGCAGGCAGTACTCAATAAAGTTAAGGGCAAGGAGAATGGCCTTGGCCTCGACCGAGAAGATGGACGAGTTGTTGGGAAGCCTGCTACTGAGGGTAATGTCTTGGATGATGGCAGCAGCAGCTGTCTTGTAGCCTTCCTCGGAGCCATCAGTATAGATGGGGGTGCAGTTTGAGAGTTTGTATTTGATTTGGTGTGGAAGTTGATGAAGAGGTTAGGGTGGGTTTGGGTTTTGTGATGAGTGGAGAGGCCCAGGTGGACAGAAGGGAGGAGGTGGCCCAGGAGAGAAAAGTGGGCCAGGAGAAGGTACCAAGAGTGGCGGGGTTGATGTCGAGATGGAGGTCTGATTTGATGCGTAAGTTGAAGGAAGGGGATAGGGTTTTAGTCCGATCAAAGAGGGTGGAGAAATTGGGGAGCCTAATCAGGTTGTAAACAGGGTTCTGGGTGTTAGTGAGGACTCTAAAACCATAGGAGAGGCTAAGCTTTCTACACCTTAGCAGAAGGGGGGTTCGTTGGCTTCAACATGAAGGCTGGTGATTGGGGAGGTCCTGTAGGCACCCAGACAAAAGTCTTGAGGGCTTTATTTTGGATGGTGTTGATGTGGTTGGGCTATGAGTTGTGAGTGACACAGTAGACAATATTGCCGTAGTCAAGCTTGGCACGAATGGTGAGCCTGAAGATTTGAGAAGAGCATGGCGGTTCGCACCTCAAGTGGTGTTGGAGAGGAGGCGGAGAATGTTAAGGGAGCTGTTGCATTTCTGTTTCAGCTTGATGTGTTGCTTGTAGAAGAGCTTGGGGTCTAGAGTTTAACCCAGAAACTTAGTGTGTCGACTTTAGGGATGCGATTGCCATTGAGCACGAGGTTCGGGTTGGAGTGGAAATTGTTGAAATGACATTAGTACATGCAGACTGTCTTGTCTTTGGAGAATTTAAAACCGTTATTGTTCCACCAGTCTTCCAGCCAGTTAAGGCTCTGGGTTGGAGCCTATTTTTGACAAGAGAAAAGCTAAAGGTGAGTAGAAGATGGCGAAGTCATCCACGTAGAGGGCACGTTTGATGTTGGGGCCAAGATTGTCCGTGATGTCGTTAATGCTCAGGTTGAAGAGAGTGGGGGAGAGGATGCTGCCTTGGGGGATGCCCTCTTTTTGGAGGTAGGGGTTTAAGAGGATGTGGCCAATACGAACTTGGAACTTCCAGAGTGAGAGAAAGTTTTGAATAAAGATAGGGAGGTGGCCTCTTGAGGCGGATGGTGTAAAGTTTGCGAATAATGCCGTATTTTCCAGTAGAGGCTAAAGCTTTCTCGAGGTCAAAAAAGATGGCAATGAGGTATTCCTTTTTTGCAAAGGATTCCCAGATAGCATTGTCGAGCGTAATTAACTGGTCCAAAGTATTACAACATTTCCAGAAGCTGCTTTGGTGAGGGGAGATGATTCTATTGGTCTTAAGAAACCAGTTTAGTCTCTGGTTAATGATCCTTTTCATAATGGTCGGGTACCCAGTAAAATATCGGGTACGGAAACAACAACAAACCATCCCCACAATTTTTTTTTTAATAATGATGATGATAATAATAATAATAACAAAGCAAACATAAGCTCAAGAAATGTCACAATTTTTTTTTGGTACCAGTTAGTGTAGTTACTTTGAATTTAGTGTTAGCCAAATAATATACCACTTCCGCAAAAATTGTACAGCTTTTTTTTATTTTATAAAGTAGGCGTATTGGAAGCGAGTAACAGTAAAGGGTACCTGGTTCAGATTTGGCACCCGACCATCAATCATTACTTGTTTCCCTTACTCCATTTCCTTAATGCTAATCATTTCCTGACTCCATAGACAATCAGTCAACCAGGTTTCATCCATATCCCTTACAACCTTTGTGAGTTAATCTTTCCAACAACCAAAAGATATACTGTACCAACACTTAAGTTACTAACCCTTCTTCTGACTATTAGCTCTAAATAAGCAAATAATGCCATAAGAAAAATACAAAAGCATATTTTAAAGTTAACGTTTTTTCATTGAACACCCAATGGTCTACCTGTACCTTGATTTCTGTTGACCTTCCAGCAAAATATACAAACATGATCGACATACACAATTTCTTTCTTTTGTCCTGAATAACAAACCATCACTGATTCTGGTAGTATAGTGGCAAATATTTTATATTTCAATTAGAAATGTTCTGATACTAAACTTCACAAGCATAGCCCCTTAAAAAGGGCCAGTCGTGGGTGTAGACTTCAGACTATAAAGAAGCCCTATTAATAAAAGGACAGAATAAAAGCTCAATTGCAATTCCCCTTTTTCAATTCCCTTGCAATTTTACACCGATACGATTTTGGTTTGGCCAAACGTGGAGCTAACTAGTGTTTCGACATGAACAGCAAATAAAATATCATTCCAGAAAGTGTCTTCATTAGATCATATTTAATCAACTTTCTGCCCACTCCTTTGGTTCTATGCAGTCCTGCAAGGAATGCAATTGTTTTAATGCATTTAAATACGTCAGGATGACCACAGTTCATGTACAACATGAAAAAACACATACCTCTGAAGCGTCTAGAATTAGGTTTCTTGTTTCAGTACACTGGCTAGAAATAATCTTTATTCTGACACACTTTGAAGTTCAACTTTGAATAGATTTTTGTATATTTTTAACATTTTTACTTTCATCCTGATTCCAACTTGGAGAAAATAATCACGCAGTATTAACTAAAATATTTTAAAAACATTAGTGTAGTTTGATTTTCAAACGTTTGTAATTATTCTAAAATTTTCAAGCTAGTGTATCAAAGATGGCAGATTTCAGCATGTACTCAGCATAACTAGACCTGCTGTGTCCTTAGGGCCATAGCAGAAAACCTGAATGAACACTGCTGAAAAAATTCTTAAAGGATAAATTTTGTTTATGTTTATCTTATTAGAAAGATGGTTGCATAGAAATTGCTTGGTTTCAGACTATTTATTTAATAATGTTACATTAGCCTCACATTCTTCAGATGTCTTTGTGTTTTTTCAACTAACTTTTTTTCATAAAGACTTTATAGCTTGCAACCATTACATATGTTACAAGCAGGTGAGTTAAGGCACTTCATACTGGAAGTGGTAGGGGTGTGCAGCCCATCAAACGAAAACCATACCCGCAGTATGACAGATTTTTTGGTACCTGCAGTATGTAATTATACAATTTTTAAACCCGCAGTATGAAAGAAGTAAATTTTGATACCAGCAGTATCACGTATTCAACAAAAAAACAACTTCACATATGGAATCCCCCCCGGAGTAAGTATGATGAAGTTTTGTAACTATGATCTACAGTGTCAATTCATCTCAATTGTAGTTTTCACTTTGCAAAAAAAATTGAGACTCATTTCTAAGAAAACACTCCAAACATTTCTTCCGAGTTTTGTCCTTTATGATAGACAATGGATTCCGACTCATTGTCGTATGAAGGCATATGATAGGGAATAATAAAGAAACAAATTGGCATTACCATGGAGGTTTATAGCTCCATATAGAGAAAAAACACACTATGCCCTATTTTGGTTTTGAGTTACATATTAAAGATTTCACTAATGTGTTAAAGATTGACCTCGCAGTGCACATTGTGATGTCATACTTCCAGATCCATAATAACTTTAATGTATAATTATGAACATTAATTGCCTCTTTTTAAATTATTGGACATTCTTTTTGGTTTAATTATTGAGATGAGGTATAACATGCACTTGACAAGAGCATGCATGCTTTGCCCATCTGTTCATGTACTTTACACTCTAAAAAAAGGAGAAAAAAATATTTTTTATCAAAACTGATTTTTATGCAATCCATAATCATTATCACACCACGATTTATATCATCATTTTACGACGACGATAACATTTCACACTCTAGACAGGAAGTTAATGATAAAACTTCTGATTTTAAGTATCATTATGTCAAAATCACACCATAATGAATTACAAACACAACTACCATTTCTATAGGATGGTTTGACATTGTGAAAGAGCAAGTGAGGATTTTTGACAAAAGAATACATCTTATTGATGTAACCGAAAGTTCGTTGTATTTTTGTTTCCCTGCTGGGCACAAGTTTTTATACAGTTTCACAAGGTTCAAGACTTGGTGGTGTCAAATATTGCTGTGCAAACCTAATGATCCTTTCTTTCTGAGCTATACAATTGTACCTAATATGACCTGGTTAGAGGTGATGAAAAGAACAAAATTGCCACACATTTTTCTGTTTTTTTGTTGTGGACCCATACCCTAGCAACAGTTGCAGCTATCACTCACAATAATGTAACAATAAATCTAATCTCAAATTCTGTATTGTGTATTAAGTGTGTACACAAATCTGTACAATCATAATTGTACCAATAATTTATATTTACAGTACTTTCACAAATGACTGGCTAATGAGTAAAAGTGTGTTTAGTGGCCAAAAGAAGATTTTTTAATTTTTTTTAACTTCCGTACAAAAAAGTACAAAAACAGAAATGAGCAAAAGCTATTCAGTAGGCGTATTAGACAAACAATGGCAGCATAACTGTGTAAATTGTACACAAATTTATGTCTGAATCTTTGTCTCCGACAGACATATAGACTACTGAACTTGAGTTTTAGTGTTATTTTTGTCAACGGAATAATAAAATGTTGTCTCTATTTGATCAATTACTTTAGATCAAACATCTGAATTAAAGCTTGTTAGATTCAGGGTATGTCACCAAAGTAAGTTGGCATGCATCATATGCCAATTTTAAAGGAATGTGTGATCCATATCATCGCAGACTTCTCGCAATCAATAGGCAAAATTGAAAAATGGAAGTGATGTTGCAAGCACGGCACCGTTCACTTCTTGATTTACCTTGATGGCCACATCCATAAACTTAAATGTGGTTCTGTAAAAAAAGGGAACCTATTAGCCCATAATATTCCACATTCATCTAGTATAATTAGAGACAGTGCCGACATGTTTTCTGGGAGCTGAATCCAAGTTTCCCAAACTCAAGAAAAAATCAAACTTACACACATCAAGCCTAAGTTTACACAGACAGATATTCTTTTGGAGTGGCCTCTGGTTTGTGACTCACATATTAAATCCCCCCAAACATTTGCAGGAGTAATATCTAATTTGTTTGAAACACATTATATACAGTAATTAAGTCTTGTGTGAGGTGGATTTGCTCTAAACTCACTAAATTTAACTTCTAAAAGTATTTAAAGGACGACACCTTTCCTTTAGTTAGTTTAGTGGTCAGACACGTCTATTCTTGCCACTTAATGTTGTGCTTGTGCACCTTTAAGTAATAGAATATCCATAGCAAGATAATCAATATGATAATATATACCTAAATAGATGATAATCAATATGATAATACATACCTAAATAGATGATAATCAATATGATAATACATACCTAAATAGATGATAATCAATATGATAATACATACCGAAATAGATGATAATCAATATGATAATACATACCTAAATAGATGATAATCAATATGATAATACATACCTAAATAGATGATAATCAATATGATAATACATACCTAAATAGATGATAATCAATATGATAATACATACCTAAATAGATGATAATCAATATGATAATACATACCTAAATAGATGATAATCAATATGATAATACGTACCTAAATAGATGATAATCAATATGATAATACATACCTGAATAGATGATAATCAATTACATACCTAAATAGATGATAATCAATATGATAATACATACCTAAATAGATGATAATCAATATGATAATACATACCTAAATAGATGATAATCAATTACATACCTAAATAGATGATAATCAATATGATAATACATACCTAAATAGATGATAATCAATATGATAATACATACCTAAATAGAGGATAATCAATATGATAATACATACCTAAATAGATGATAATCAATATGATAATACATACCTAAATAGATGATAATCAATATGATAATATATACCTAAATAGATGATAATCAATATGATAATACATACCTAAATAGATGATAATCAATATGATAATACATACCTAAATAGATGATAATCAATATGATAATACATACCTAAATAGAGGATAATCAATATGATAATACATACCTAAATAGATGTCACCAAAGGAGCCACTGCCTATTTTCCTACCAAGACGATATTTATTGCCAACTCTGAGCTCCATCTTGAAAATTTCTGAAAAAGGAAAGGTAGCTGTACAATTTTTTGCTAATCGCTCGCAACTCTTCGAATACGTTTAGTAAAACTTTAAAGCGATTATGTTTGTTTCATGAGAGTTAAACAGCACCACAACAGCAAGGGTCAAATTGTGCCTGAGAGATTAGATCATTCCAGAGGTAGAAAAGAGAGTAAACAGGGGGAGATTTAGAGAAACAAAAGAACTAAAAGCCAGAAAGCTGGGATCATAAGAGGAGGTGTATGGGTGGAAAAAATAATGTAGAGAGAGGGAGTGGGGAATGAGGACTAAATATGGTTGTAGAGGGAAGCATGATGAAGGAAGGAGATAATTTTATCCAGAGTTTTTTTTTGGAAGAGCTCGGCTACCGAGTTGTGGGCATTGAGGGAAACTCTAGGAAGGTTGTACAGGGGGCAAGCAAGGAGAATGTGATGGACTGTGCAGAGAGGTGGGGGGAGCCTGTAAGGAGGTGGGAGTGAGTGAGGTGGGTGTGACCTATTCTAAGGCGGGTAATGTGGACGTTGTCGACACGGGAAAGGTTGTGAGTAGTGGGTTTGATCGGAATGGTGGGCTGGATGACATGGAGTTTGTTATCAATTTGGGAGTCCTATGAGGTTTGCCAGCGGCCACAAATAAGGGAAGTGACAAGCGGTTTGATGTCAGAAAGGGTTTAAAGACAAAAATAATATATGGGTGGCCTAGTGACAATTACCAACACTGAAAATCATTGTAAAATACTATAAAAAAAATCACCTAAAAAGTTTGAGCTTTATACTAAAAACAAACCTATTTAGGCATAAAAACTGCATTAAAAATCAAGCAAATTCCTTCATTTTCTTTATTATTGATTGTTTATATCTTTCTACTACATGTTCATGACCAGAACAAAATTAGACTATGCAATTTTTGGCGCACTTTAATTTTAAGAACTAAAAACTGCATTTTACAGGCCTTAACGAATGCTGTACTGAGGTACAGTCTGTACGTAAACCATTTTGTGAAACACCAGGTGGAAGTTCAGATTGCCGCAAATTGATTTTCAGGTAGTTTTATCAGCCTAACGGGTAATTTAAGACATGATATGTGGACTTGGTGAGATTCTTGGCTTATTTGTGGTCCGAAAATGCATGGCATGTTTGTGTGGGAACTAGACCAGTTCCACGAAAAATTCATTTTTACCGATTTTTGGGTGAAGCTTTGTTGCAATTAATCATTAAACGCTCACAAATTTTGGCGATTAAACGTTTAGTAAATTAATCCCAAATCAACAGCACTACTGGAAGTCCTGAGAAATAAAATAAAGAAATCCAAAGACATGTTAATATAAATGACAAAGTCCTCATATATCCGAAAAACAAGTTACAGATAAAGGGGTTTTCGATGTGACAGTTTGCGTTTTGAATTCTCTTATTTTTTTCTTACTTCAATCAATGCACAACAACATTTTTATTTTTAATTTAACCAATACACAAGGAAAGTTATGAAGCAAACAAAACATGTCCTGTAATGATTGCTTTTTAACTGTTACTCTACCAGCACTTTTCTGAAAACGCGACTGGGAGATGGGTTTGAAGATGGGGCACCAAGGCAATAATATAGCCATGTGGTAGAGTAAGGGTTAAGCACAGGCTGATTATTGACAGGTCCTGTCTTCCGAGCAGCAGAGTTGGGCCCGTTCTGATTCAGTGACCCAGTGGGCCGCCCACCGGGACCATGCTGCATATATTTTTGAGTTGGCACACTTGTTGCGGGTTGATTAACCCTTACTCTACCAGCACTTTTTTGAAAACACGCTTAGGAAGCAGGTTTAAAGATAGGGCACCCAAAACGGTGATAATATTGCCGCGTGGTAAAGTAAGGGTTAAAACAAGCATGGATTCATTTCTAGCACAAAAGTAACTTTTACCATCAGGACCATTACAGGCACAGTATATGGATGTGTAGAGGCGACATTGCAGTAGCTACATTGCTTGGAAAGTATATTAAAATCTTTAAGGCTGCAAACTATTTTATCAAAATCAATAAAAAATTGACCACTTTATATAGAATTGGATTTGTCTTACTGTATGCTAATTTGTGATGTATTGAACGACTAGGCGGCCTTAGTATGTATTGTACAGTACACATAAATCGCGGTTCTTAAAATTTGCTATCATAAGTTGAAGGTGTGGTGCAAATTCTGGGGCAAAAGGTTTTGAGTCTTTACCACATCCCCAGTCAAATTCTAGCACAAATAGAATTTGTCGTCATTTTATTTCTTCCGTTAAGAAAAAGTTTTTCCCACCTTGCTGCAATTGTCACCACAATAATTAAAACACAAACACACATGCAAGGCGGCTTGCACGTGTACAGCTCCACGTAACTGGATGCCACATCAAGTAAATACCAATAACTGACATATTTGCACATATTACCTATAAGGTAGTTGTAAATTAAGCCCATATTTTCCAGAAAGGAATTTGTCCTGTTATCGGCAAAAAAATTGAAAGTGAAATCTGATCCGGAACAGTATTATTTGAGAAAGTACCGTTTTGTGGAACAGTGGCGAACATTTTAAATTTTGACCCCTGTACATCCATTTCTTTCTACTTTCTACTGAAATCGGAACGATTCGTACCAACTACTTTCGATAGTTGACCTGATCCGAAATGCTGCAAATCGCCAAAATGAATTGGCTTGAATTTTTTTCTTAATGCCTACCCGCATCACTTTTCCAACTGGGTTTAGGGTGATAAGCCAATTTTTTACGGGGCCTTACACTGTATGCTCATTTATATGACACAAACATAAGCTGATAATACAAAATAAATTAAACAAATAAGGAAAAAATACAAAATACATGGACAAAAATATATAGCAGAGATGAGATTTGCATGTTTTGCCAAGATTGCAACCTTTTAGGGCTGATATTAAAAAAGTTTATGGGTTGAAAGCACAGTTTTGAATGTTTTTTTTTTTTGAGTTCTAGGATCCTTGTGAGCTTGTTTTGTTATTTCTTAATAAAACATGGAAATCAAAAGAATAATTTGTACATAACCTTAATTAGGTAGGAAAACAGCACTTTGATGAAAGGGCCATTGTTATATTTTACATTTTTTGAGTCTGGAGTCACTCCAATTACCATAATAATTTGGAGTCATAGTTTTTCTTGAAAATTTGTGTACCATTGATCCTGCATACTGCACTTGTCAATTGGATGACTCACTCCTACACCCCCGGACAAGGTGAGTCATTGTATTAAAGTGGGTGGACAAAACATAAACATTGACGCACCCCTAAGTCACTTACTGTAGGTGATTGACATTTTTTGTGAAATAACTTACCCCAAATCAATCACCTCTGTGCAAAGTCAATGGGTCTGAAGTAAACTGACCCACTCCTGTGACTGACATATTGGTACAATGACGCACATGTGAGTCACTGTTTCATGTTGATGACTCACCTTTGACTGACATTGCCACAAGTAGCAGGCCCGTAAGTCATACAACTGACAAGTGCATAACTGATAGGCTAAGGGAAAACAATCACTTTACCACTTCAATCACTAGCAACCACAAAAAGTACCATTGTTCGATCAAGACCCTCGCAGATGAAGACGCACTCGCAAATTCTCTACATTGATTTTATTTGCAACATAATTTTTGTATCTTCAGTGCAATGAAAACATAAATATCATTGTCGCCTAACGTTACGCCAAATGTACATTCACAAAAGCGTAATGGCATACCAATTTCTGGATTTGGGATATGGCAGCTCTGATGTCAAGCGGAATGATGATGTAGCTCGTCAGGAAAAGTAACGTTAGACCCAAGTCTCGGCAAAAGTTCTGGTTTACCACTTCATAACTCTGTCCAGACCTTTGGGAGATTAAGTTAACAAATGTTGGCCATAGTAGAACCTGGTGCATAACAGAAAATAAAACTGCATTTCCTTAAAACTAAGTCAGACCTATGCTACTGTACTTTCAAGTTGATAGCCTATTTGGTACTCCACATAGGCCTATACTGTAAATGTAATGCACTAACGTTAGATGTTTACACCAAGCAACAGCTGATGTCATCAAGCATACAGTATGCAAAATCCCCTCCCCTACTATTGAAGTAGTTATGAGAAAAGAATTACCGTTCAATCAATACGTTTCCTCGTCAAAAATAAAGAATATACAAAATCCACTACGAATGAAGCCTTTCTTTAACGACTAAAGACTTCATTTGTGTCAAATTTTCCGTGATTTTCTTGATATTTGAGGTAAATTCCTATATTCCGATTGAGAGATGACCGTGGAAGGCATCCGATGACGAACATCATTAGTAATGCGCTGTTCTAATTGGTTGCCATATAACAAACCCGGATGAATGTACAAGACAAAATGGCTGCGCCCATGAGAAGATTGTCGATGTCCCTGTTTCTTAAAAGATGCAATTATTTATCTTCACCGTGAGTCTAAATGCTTTTTTGTATTGGCTCCATGGTTTTTTATGATGATTTGATTCGTAAATGTGCTTGTTTAAGCTTAACGTTACTTTAATTTCATAAGCCTAGGCCGACCTTACCCATATGTGTAGGCCTACGTCAACGTTGTAACGTTAGGCCCACAGCTCCTAGCGTTATGGCAAACTATAACAAGGTACTGTGGGTTACAGGTGTTCCTAACGTTATGGCAACCTATATGCTTACACTATATATATATATATATATATATATAAAGAAAGGTAGGACTCTTTGTAATGCGACTATCGAACCGTACAAAAAAAATCCTTTTTTTTTACCACTCGCGAATCTTAATTAAACTTTTTTACTCTACTCACATTTGCTGGAGACTCTCTTCTTCGTGTACTGGTGTATGAGCTACGGTATTTGTTAGTTTTTCTCCGATAAGATGTACAAACGATAAATTTTCTACCAAATTACCGTGAAGACAATCTATCCGTCAAACAATTTGCTGCAAACTATAAAAACGCGTTGATGACGTAATTGCAGCGCTGCTTTTCATGACGCTATCACAACGGTTCTTATAGTTTGCAGCAAATTGTTTGACGGATAGATTGTCTTGACGGTAATTTGGTAGAAAATTTATCGCTTGTACATCTAATCGAGAAAACTAACAAATACCGTAGCTCATACACCAGTACACGAAGAAGGAGTCTCCAGCAAATGTGAGTAGAGTAAAAGTTTAATTAAGATTCGAGTGGTCAAAAAAGGAATTTTTTGTACGGTTCGATAGTCGCTTTAGAAAGAGTCCTACCTTTCTTTATATATATATATATAGTGTAAGCATATAGGATGCCATAACGTTAGGAACACCTGTGCTGTGGGTCACAGGTGTTCCTAGCATTATGGCGATCTATATGCTTACCAAGTATATATATAAAGAATAGTAGGAATCTTTCATATACGATTCGAAAGTCGCGTTAGAAAGAGCCCTACCTTTCTTTATATATATACTAGTAGTAATAGTATGCATCTAAGTTGCCATAGCGCTAGGAACACCTGTGCTGTAGGTCACCTTCTTTCGAACCGTTTATAAAAATTCCTTTTTTTTGACCACTCGCGATTCTTAATTACAGTTTTTTACTCAACTCACATTTGTCAGAGACTTCCTTCTTCGTTTATAGGCCACAGTATTTTCTGTTATTTTTTTGTGATGAGATGTACAAACGATGAATTTTCTATTTCATTACAGTCACAGGTGTTTCTAGCATTAGGGAAACCTAATATATATAAAAAAGTAGGTCACTTTCCAATGCGGCTTTTGAACCATATATGAGAATTCCTTTTTTTGACCACTCGCAAATCTTAATTACATTTTTTGACTGAACTCACATTTGCTGGAGACTCCCTTTTTCATTAATAAGTCACAGTATTCGTTGCAATAACATCATGAAGATGCAGCACTTCAAATGGCTCGCAGCAAAATGTTGGGCTTTTACACTATCATGACTGTAATGTCGGTAGAAAATCCATCGTCTGTACATCTCATCAGAGAAAAAGAATATACTGTGGCTTATAAACGAAGAAGGGAGTCTCCAGCAAATGTGAGTTGAGTCAAAAAATGTAAACAAGATTTGCGAGTGGTCAAAAAAAGGAATTTTTATATACGGTTCGAATGTAGCTTTAGAAAGTGACCTACCTTTAAAAATATATGTATTAAGTATATAGGTTGCCATAATGCTAGGAACACCTGTAATTACAATCATGACAGTGTAAATGCCTGACAATTTGCAGCAAACCAAAGAAATGTTGCGATGACGTCATGAAGAAGCTGCACTTCAGTATTGAAAAAGTACGGAAAAAAATAACAAATAGGCCTAGGCCCACTGTGGCTTGTAAAGGAAGTGGGGAATCTCTGGAAAATGTGAGTTGAATTAAAAACTGTAATTAAAATGGTCAAAAAAAGGAATTTTTATATATGGTCTAGAAGTCATGGTAGGAGGCATATATATATGTAATAAGTATATAGGTTGCCATAACGCTAGGAACAACTGTAGTAAGGCTTACATACTTTGTATCACAGGTGTTCCTAGCGTTATAGCAACCTATATACTTGTCTATATATTAAACAAGGCAAGTCACCTCCTACCGCGACTTTCAAACCGTAAATGAAAATCCTTTTTTTGACTGCTTAAATTTGCCGGAGACTGCCTTCTTCATTTTTAAGCCACAGTATTTGTCATTTTTTTCCATGAGAATAATGGCTTGTTATCATATCCTTATGCTTCCTTGTGCCAATTGATAACCAGAAGCTAGTTTGCCTTTGTGCATATCCATATAGCAATGAAAACAGAGATTATTTTTGTGGCCTCATTTAAAAAAAAAAAAAATTAGTACAAGATGTTGCTGGTCCATATTTATACAAATTCCTTTGTTAACTCTCTAAAAAAAAGCGCATATCCTTCTCGAATGCTCAATATATTGTCTTTAATTTTTGTACATGTAATTCTTCTTCCATCCGAATTGAAAGTCTGAATTTTATGAAACCAATGTTTTCTTACCCCGGACCCCTTATCAACACATGAATCTTCATCTGGTAATGATACATACCCGGTTCATTCTTGTCAAATTGATACTGGAGTGCTGCTTCTTCATGATATCATTGTGGATATTTCTTTGGTTTGCAGCAAATTGTTGGGCATTTAGCATGTAATGGGATAGAAAATTCATCGTTTGTACATCTCATTGAAAAAAAAAGAAAAAAAAATACTGTGGCTTATAAACAAAGAAGGAAGTCTCCGGCAAATGTGAGTTGAGTAAAAAAATGTAATTAAGATTCACGAGTGGTCAAAAAAAAAGCACGGTAGGAGGTGACTTACCTTGTTATATATATGTAGATGAGTATATAGGCCTAATGGCCTAGGCCTTATGCTAGGAACACCTGTGCTTAGTATCACCCCTTAACTTAGCCTGGCCCTGCAGTATGTGTAGCCTACCAATACCACACACAGTAACGACATGAACTTGCAGTCAATCAGTTAAGCCTTAGCCAGGGTTGGGGTCTTCTTCTTCTTCTTCCATATACTGGCCACCTTCAACAACTTGAATACTCTGCCAGTTACGTGTGTGTGGGTCAATTGTAATTGTAATTGTGTATTGTAATTAATCACAATTATGCTGTAATTGGAATTGTAAGTGACAATTTCTGGGCAGCTGTAATTGTAATTGACAATTTCTGGGCAGCTGTAATTGTAATTGTAAATGAACTCAAAAATTGATGTAATTAAAATATTTGCAGGCAGTTACAAGTTAATCAATACAAATCTTCTTTATGATTTTTTTTTTGTTGAATTCTATAATAGTCATAAGACTCCTTGAAATCAGTCACTAAATACTGTTTCTTGTTAATGAAAACTCCTGTAAATACAGTGGGTATTGTTCAACTTCCTGTGGAAAAAAAGTGTCTTTGTTTTTTGTTAGCTTCACCCATGTGTAATGCGTGGAGCTTATCAAATCGTACGTAAGCTCCCATATGTGCCTGTACAAAGTTTTGTGTTAAAATGTATCTCCTAGGTTTTAACAGTTTTGCTCTTGAGATTTTTGTTCTTGAGATTCTGGCTCAAGCAAGATTTTTGTATGCTTCATAAAACGTGTACTTTAAATAAGAGATATTCCATGTGGTTTTTTAATTAAAGCTCTTGAAAGGTAACATTTTTGCAAAAGTGTCAGATTTCATTACACAATGGCGCTAAAGATAGCTCTTTTAGCTGTAGACAATAACCTGTGAAGTTTGTTCTTTGATCATTTTCGCTTGTACATGTAGTACAGTAAGTCTCAAGTGTCAGTAAGTTTAATTGTGCTGCATTGCATCGTGGGGGTTAGAACATTACACTTAAGTGCACTATCTATTACTGGGATTAGAATTTTGAACTTAAACGCACTATCTAAGGATAATGTTTTGTTGGGTTGGTGAACGTACATGGCATTGCATAAGCCGGGAGTTGTTACTAATGTGCTGTATGGGCAGCAAATTGCCAGAAATATGGCTGCCGTCAGTGGTGGCTGGCCGTCCGAGGGTACGACAAAAACCTATACCCTGCTGTACTATTGTAAGCCTTGTGTTAAAACATTGGAAAATCTCAGTTTAAAGATCTTTGTGAAAACGAAAACTTTATACCCGTTTTTTGCCCACAATGCTTTTTCAGGATGTTTAAAACCCATGTTTGTCTTCAAAAATTGTTTTTACGTTGATTTTAGTTACTTTTATCAAAGTATTTTTTTACTGGGCTACTTTTCACTCCATAAAATCATCTGACGAACTCTCCAAAGTACAGTCAAAGTTCAAAACACTGCTATCGGGGTTATAACATTTTAGCGTGGGCATTACATGTAGGTTTTAGATTATTTGAGGGGAAAAAAATTAAGTACAATTATTTAATCTAAACATTTCTTGTGTTTGATTTATTTGTTTTCGCACACAGTTTTTATACTAAAACTATTTAATGAAATTATATGAAGCAAGAAATATATTGTCAGTGGAAAATTGACCTGCAGGCTAGTGGAACATCCTAAAACTTATTTGCAGACCAGTGCGGACGTTTGCATAGTTAGTTGATCACAAATGTGTGAAAAGAAAGATGGCGACCAAAATATCGAATCGGAGAACGTGATCATATTGTGGTGCTAAATAGGTAAAGATTTAGAAAAAGTTTTTTGGAAAAGTGTATTATTTAGACTAATTGGTATAAGAATATCCAAAAAGTAAGTCATTTTTCAATCATCAATTTTCTATAGTGTGTGAATTGAAAAAAAACATAGGAATTGTACCAAATTTATAACAACCCTCGTACAGCAATACCAATGTCAACCCGTACCGAGGGATGTGTATAATGACTAAGTATTTACCCCAACATGGCAATGCAATCGATCCTCAAAACGGCAGTAGGCTTTGCAAGTTTGCATGAGGGAATGGCCGATACATGCATAATGTGAGTGATTACGCACATAAACAGAGTAGAATATTACGTCACTGGATAATTACGTCATCACTTACGATTAAACGGTTAACCAAGCGTAATGGTGACAGCTGTACGTTTATGAAAAAATTGCTAACCATCACAACCTTAGGTGCTAGTTTGGCCAATTACCGGCTAAATATGACAAATTTGGTCATTTTGAAACATGTTTGGTCGTTTTGAAACATGTTTGGTCGGTAATCTTTTTTCAGTACCGGCCAAATAAAATCAACTTAACATTTATGAAAATTAATATGTAAATGTTAGAAATTTTGTTATGCTTATGAAATGTATTTTCTAACCATACGTTGTGGTGGAATTGACTTTTGACCTCGCCAACTTTAGTAATCGGGTGCAACATGATGGCACCATGCATTGAATGTCGCATAGCTTTTGTTAGAAGCCTAATTTTTCAGACATTGCTATGAAGTGAACCTCATTGCACCCACCACACTACTAAGTCATCACTGAATGAGCATCACATCACTAGATTATTACGTCATCACTTACGGTTAAATAGTTAACCGACCGTAATGGTGACAGCTGTACGCTTTTGAAAAAAATGCTAATCGTCACAACCTTAGTTGCTAGTTTGGCCGATTACCGGCTAAATATGACAAATTTGGTAGTTTTAAAACATGTTTGGTCGGTAATCTTTTCAGACATCGCTATGAAGTGGACCTCATTGCACCCACCACAAAACTTAAGTCATCACTGAGAACAAATCAGGCAGTCATTCTCAACTAACTTCGTTTGGCACATGACCTGACTCTTAAGGTGCCATTAAACCCAAACAAACCAACAAACTGAATACAAATCATACAGGAAAGGTGAAACTCATGGATTTTTAACATTATGAAAAATTGCCCAAAAATGGAATAGACTTCAAATAAAACTTTTAAAAAACATCATAAAAATATCAGATATGACAAAAATAAAATCAATAAAAGCAATCAATTCTTCTTGCATTGTTATGGGTTGAGCTATAACATCATTGATGTCTAGTTTTGTATCTTACTCTGAGATACTGCATCAATTCTGACAGACAAAGGAGCTAGCTTTTAATTGCACAAAGAGCTCTCAAATCTTTGTTTAGTTCTATGAATGGGGCTGAGAAGTCTTCTATTCAAGTTTCGTTTTGTTTCATTTAATATGACTTTCTTTTTCTGCCAGTCTGAAAAGAGACATTTGTAGGACAATTAATTTTCTTAGAAATGCTGGAAATATTGCTGAACATAGATGATGCATTGCAGCTTGATACTGTAGTTGTTCAATTTTCATGTTTTTTACATGGTAGGTGTCTGCATTTAAACTGCAAGATGATATATCATATTTATTTACATTTAGCAAGTGTTGGAAAGGGGACTTTTGCTCCTTATTACCAACTGGTAGCCTATTGATCTAATGAGTAAGACGACTATCAATTTTGTGTATGCTTCACAATTCCTGTAAAGAAAAAAAAAAAGACTAGAGTAAGTCAAGAAGGAAATGGAAAGCGGACGGCGCTTCAAAAAAAAAAAAAAAGAATCCTAGATGGTTGGCCAGAGAACCAAGAACTTGTACCAGAGCAGCTCACCCCATACTTCAGCTTTAGGGATGAGCTAGTAGTACCAGACGGCCTAGTGTTTAGAGGTGAAAGAGTGGTCATACTACAAAGCTAAGGGCTGACATGAAGCAGAAAATACACTCCTTGCACCTCGAAGGCCGACGGTTGCCTCCATTGTGCACATGAATGCATATTCTGGCCCAGAATGTCTAGCGAAATCAAGCACTACATCTCAGCTGTGGTACTTGTCGCACTTACGAACCAGCCAAAAAAAAGAGACATTAATGAATTATGAACTAGCCTGCAGGCTGTGGGAGCGTATTGGCACAGATTTGCTCTCATGGGAGGGCAAAGACTATCTAGTAATAGTTGACTATTATAGTAACTTTTGAGAGATGGATGTTTTGCCAGACACATCAAGCTCCACAGTGATTCACAAGTTAGAATCACATTTTGCATGCAATGGTAGCCCTCCCTACACAAGTTGTGAGTAACAATGGGCCACAATACACTTTGGACAACTTCAGGAAAATTGCACAAGCTTGGGACTTTGACCACTTGACATCCAGCCCCGGTCATAGTCAAGCAAGTGGCATGGCAGAGTCCATGAGTTAAAACTGCAAAGAGACTACTTACAAAGAGTAAGAAAACCGGAACTGATCAGTACCTTGCCCTCCTCGAAATGAACCCGCAATTCGAGCAATAAAACCTGGGAGAAAGCTGTTGTTATGCAACGCCTCGATGAAAGATCCTATAGTGTAGAGACATCTCGAGAATCTTCAGGCGTAATAGAGCATACCTCGCAAAACTCCTGAAGACCTACCTCTGAAAACCCACCTCAAACCCCACTAGCCATGAACAAGCCAAGAAATGATACAGAGAAACCGCTAACTCTTAAAAGAAAGAACACCGAAAGCTCATGCAGAACAAAAAGGGAAAACACAACCAGCGACACCTCAATATACTGTTCAGCTGAAAAGATGACTGAACAACTAAGCCACTACAAAACTAGATTCGGACTTAAAGTCCAGTTTCCCAAAGAAGGAAGGGGGTAGGAATGCACAAGTCCTTTTGAGGAATGTGAGGCTCTGATGTCAAAAAGTAGTCTCATTTCAATCTTTTCTACACAAATCTGAGAGAACTTAAATCTTATATGTAAGAATCTTCTCTGCACCATTTTGTTCCTTTTATGGCAGTATTGTAGTATTTGAGTAGTATTTCACTTTAGGCATATGCTAGGGAAAGCACACATAAGTCACAATGACTTCTTTTCAGTGTGTACCCAAAGAATTAGCCAGGGTGGAAAGTGGACCGGGTTAACACCCTGCTCTTTTAGAGAAGTGTCCAGAGAACCAGGCGGTAAAACTTCTACCATTGGGACCGACGGCTTTACATCCTCTCTGAAGGACGGTGGGCGCCACCTGACCATTTACCACTTTTCACAAAGGTCGGGTGGGGAAGAAGGTGTAATATGCAGAAGACAGATCTCTGCACTAGATGTCAGCGTATATCATTCTGCATATCTGTGGAAAAAACGCTGGTTAAATCGTTATTGGACTCGAACCTGGGACCTCCAGCATCTCAGTTGTACGCTCAGCCAACTGATCTACCTCTCCTCTCTCGTGTGGGTGCACATGCTTGACAACTTATCATTTTAATTGTTTCATATATTTACAGGTTGATGCCGGTGAGGCACGCTATATACCCTGCAAGTTACGCTGATCCTATCTTTGATAAAGAGGCATATGAAGATGATGAGTTACCCATTGATGTCAGCACACCAGTCAAGGCAGCATCCCATAATGTGTCGTCATCGTTTTTATATGACCCTCTTGTAATGTGAGTTGTATTTCTAACTTGACTCACGAAAAAAACTTTTAATGAAGGATGTCTACAGATGTAGTGTTGAATAATTCAAAGCAGGATATAGCTCGTTTCAGGACAGCACAGTGTTAAATGGCTTATATTGGTCAAAAAAAATGAGCGTACACTTTTGAATTTTAGCTTTAGTTCTATTACACTTGCAGACATCTGCAAAAAAGTCTCTTTCAATTTCTGCCTCCTGTGACTGTCTCACTCCTGTGATTGGTGGGCCCCTTCACGATTTCCACATTGTTTATGATATATTTGTTTGGCTGTGATTTACCTATAAACACACTTAATGAAATGTTAGGTGTCTTGTCCCCTAGGTATCTTGTCCCCTACCATTTGTCTTTTGTTGGGTTTGCTACATGGAATGGTCACATCAAAGTATCATTATAATATGAGATCTTTCAATAAGCACCCATGGACAATAAGTATGTTGGGCACCGAGAGCCAGGTCGTAAATCACCAACAAGAGAATGGGTTTTCTTAAAGTGTGTCTTATTTTGTTTATCATTTCCATTGGTATGTTATGTCTAGACTTTGCATTAGACGGTAAAAGTGTCTGAGTTCAAGATGCATTTCACAAAGTTTCAATTATGCTCAGATCAAATCTGAGTAATTGTTCTGCTTGGCCTTGTTATATATTCTAATTATAATCTCTGTTTATTCTTCAGGAAATTTATTGGAATGGTCAACACAACTGGTATAACCAACACATTAGTGAAGAGCATGAATAATGTAAGTTTCAGCTATGCATTAGATATTAATAAAGGTTGTGCCTTTTCACACGGATTAGGCTTGGGCAGTTTACCCTTACTCACGTAAGTAACAATACCGAAGTACCGGTACTCGCGAATACTGGAAGTCAAAAAGTTTGTTACTACTACAGGTACTGCCGGACAGAAGCGGTGTCAACTTTAAAATATAAATATTATTAACACAAATCATGCATTTTCAAACCTAATTCATGTAAATCACATATTTACCTCGCAAGAGGCTTGTAGTTAATCCATTGATCAAAACACCAATGACAAAAACCCTCTGTAATTATTCCCAAAGCTGCTAACAATCTCACACACACATGTAATCAAATCATTGACTATTCATACAGAAGTTACATTCCATGGTGAACTTTCACCTTAAAAATTTCTTCCTTTTTTCCAGAAGGATCTCTTGCTTTGTTTTTCTTTAATTTGCAGGTGTTGTCCCCAAGTCAAACGTAACACACACAATTATCAATTAAACGGATTACAAATAAATTGGGGTTCAGCTTTCAGTCTCAACACGTGTCCGAGAGCGACGTGACAACTGCTCCTATTCTCCTAAACTATTTTCGCTCCAATTTCTCTCCAATTTGCACCTTTTTGTTTTATAACTTCATTTTCGGATTTTCTTTTCGGTGGATGGGCTTTTACCCTCGGTGAGATCGTTTCTTTTCTTTTTCTATTATATTTTCCTCGTTCTGTCCCGACTTTTTCACGCCCTTCATTAAATACAGCGGTCCCCATATAGTGGTTCCGCGATTTTTTTCTAGCTGCCTGGTCTCTCGGCCCTTGGTTTTTCTTTTTTCATAATGACAAAACGCCTATGCAGTGACCTTGGCCTTGACCCCCTCCCCTCCCCGTGACCCACCTGCTACCATCATTGACCATTCTGCAACCCCAATCCCCAAAATCCTTATAATCCATGCCACCAACAAGCAGGAAAGCTTTAAAAGTTTCTCCTTTCCTCATCCATAAAGCCCTCTTTGGCCTTGTCGGTACCCTCCCAAAGTCTCTACCCTTAGATCCGGTGATCTCCTGGTGCACTGCACCAGGGACACAAGCCACCACCCTCCTTTCCACCAAAACCCTATCCAACTCTGGTATCGACATCACAGTCACCCCCATCGCTCCCTAAACTCCAGCAAAGGCGCCATACGCACCAGCGATCTTGCGTACATGACCGATGACGACCTCCAAGAAGAACTAGCTAACCAACATGTAACTCAAGCCCGTCGTCTCGTTCTAAAGAGAGACGGAGCCGAAACTCCCACCAACACCATATTTCTCACTTTCGCAACTCCAACTCTCCCCTCCCACATCATTGCCGGCTACCTGAGAATCCAGGTCGCCCCTTATATTCCTAACCCTTTACGTTGCTACAATTGTCAGAGGTATGGCCACGGGAAAACTCCTGCCACAGCCAAGCGCTGTGGTAACTGGCGGAGCCCCGACCATGACAACACCTCCTGCACCAACCCCACTCTGCACAAATTGTGACGGTAAACACCCAGCAAACCATCCCTCCTTCTCGAAAGACTGTCCCACCTGGCTTCAGGAGAAACAAATAACTAAACTTAAAACCCTTAACCCCAACATAACCTACCCTGAGGCCAGGAAACAATTCCTCGCTTCCCTTAACTCCAAACCTTCCTACTCAAACGTAGTCTCCTCTAACTCTAATTCCGCCCCAAACACAACTAACACAACAAAACTAACTCCCATGCCCAAACTGACCTCACCTGGCTCTTCTTACCTAGTCCTAAGCCCATCACCATTTCCAACAACCCAATCACACCCAATACCCACACCACCTCCACCACCACTTCTCTCCTCAACCCCTTCCTACTCTAAAGCCCCTACCGCCCCTACACCAACTCCACTAATACCTTCATACATCAAGCTAAAACCAGCCAAGCAAAACAACCAACAAACCAACAAATCAACCAGCAAACAACCAACCAAAAACAACCAATCAACAAACAACCTATCAACAAACAACCAATCAACAAACAACCCACCTCCCAAACCCACACTGAAGAGAGTATGGATTGTTGACACGAACACACCGATCATACTTCGGCCCAATTTTCAAAAACAATCGCTCCCAAAGAAACAAATCCAAAGAAAAACAAGTGAACTCAGACCCAGCAGATCTTCCTCCAGATAACCCCCGCCTCCTTTATGGCATACACCACAATCAATTACAATAACACCCACAACATCATACAATGGAACATTAGGAGCCTTAAGGCCAATTCTGAAGAAATCGACCTTCTGGCCTCCACCTTCAACCCGGTCGTCTTCTGCCTACAAGAAACTTTCTTGAAAACCACCGACCATTACTCCCTTTAACAACTTTGCTTGCTATCACAAACATCAAGTGGATGCTGACAGGGCCTGTGGTGGCGTCTCCATTCTCGTTAGACACGATATCCCACACAGCCCTGTTCGTGTGCACACCGACCTTCAGGCCATCTGTATTTCTATCTCCCTCCACAAAACTTTCACTCTCTGCAATATCTATCTCCCTCCCAACACCAACATTCAACCAACCAGCCTTAACAACCTCATCTCTCAGCTTCCCACCCCTTCATCCTTCTTGGTGACTTCAACGCTCACAACCCTCTGTGGGGCTCTAATACCACCACCCCTAGAGGCAAGTTCATCGAAAACGCCTCCGTCAGCACAGCCTGTCCTTACTGAACACTAACTCCCGACCTACCTTCATCCTGCCACAGGCTCTCTCACCTGTATTGACCTGTCTATCTGTTCCCCTAACCTCCTCCCTGACTTTAGTTGGAGAGTCACTGCTGACCTCTGTGGTAGTGATCATTACCCTCTTCTTATACACTCCAATCTTCAAATCCCCACTGAGCACACCCCAACTGGAACCTCGACAAGGCTGACTGGTCCCTTTTGAAACCCTCTGTGACTCACACCTCTCCCCATCTTCTCGAGGATGAGGATCCCATGTCTAACTTCAGTAATATCCTTATCAACATCGCCACCTGCTCAATTCCCAAAACCTCCAAACCCCAAATCATCCCCAACCCCTGGTTCTCAGATGACTGCAAACCGCCATCAAGAACAGGAAAAGAGCCCTCAGGAACTTTAAAACTAACCCGACCACCCATAACCTTAACCTCTTTCGCATCAGCCGTGCAAGGCCAGACGCACTATCAAGGACAGTAAAACCAACACTTGGAAGAACTTTATCTCTTCTCTCACCACCAACACCCCCACTAAGAAGATTTGGAGAATGGTTAACAGCTTCCACGGCAGAGTAGGCAAATCTTCCATCTCCCATCTCTCTTGGAATGGAGACCTTCTCACCGCAAAAAAAGACATCGTTGACCACCTCGCCGCCTCTTTCAGCAACATCTCGGCCTCGACCAACTACTCCAATGCTTTCAAAATCAAAAAAGCTTGCGATGAAGCCCGAGAATCACTTTTCCTCTGACAACTCCGAAAGCTACAACACCCCTCTCACCCTTTCTGAATTAAACCAAGCCATCAGCGACGCTGGCTGCACCTCCAAGGGCCCAGATAACATCCCCTATCAGTTTCTGAAACACCTCCCCATCAAAGCCACCACTACCCTACTCACCATCTTCAACCACATTTGGTCCTCACACTCCTTTCCCCTATCTGGAGGACAGCTATTGTCATCCCCTGCCTTAAACCGGGAAGGATAGCACCGACCCCACCAGCTACCGACCCATCGCCCTTACTTGCTGTCTCTGTAAAATTATGGAAAAGATCATTAATCAGAGACTAAACTGGTTCCTCGAGACCAACAGAATCCTCTCCTCACCAAAGCGGCTTCCAAAAACGTCCGCAATACCCTAGACCAGTTAATTACGCCGACACCGCTATCCGGGAATCCTTTTGCAAAAAGGAACACCTCATTGCCATATTTTTGACCTCGAGAAAGCTTTCGACACTACTTGGAAATACGGCATTACCCGGAAACTTCACACCATTGGCCTCAGAGGCCACCTCCCCATCTTTATTCAAAACTTCCTCTCACCCAGGCAGTTCCAAGTTCAGATGGCCACACCCTCTCCAAGCCGTACCCCAAGAAGAGGGCGCCCCCAAGGCAGCATCCTCTCCCCACTCTCTTCAACCTGAGCATTAATGACATCGGGAATGACCTTGGCCCCAGCATCAAACGTACCCTACGTGGATGACTTCACCATCTTCTACTCCTCCCTAGCTTTCCTATTGTTGAAAATAGGCTTCAAACCAGCCTCAATCAGCTGCAAGTCTGGAGCAACAATAACGGTTTTAGATTCTCCAAAGACAAGACAGTCTGCATGCACTTTTGTCATTTCAACAACCTCCACCCCAACCCGAACTTTGTGCTCAATGGGAATCGTGATCCCTAAAGTTGAAAACACAAAGTTCCTTGGTCTAACTCTAGACCCCAAGCTCACCTACAAGCCACACATCACCAACCTGAAACTAAAATGCAATAGCTCCCTCAACATCCTCCGACTGCTCTCCAACACTACTTGGGGAGCGAACCGCTATGCTCTCCTCAACATTTTCAGGCTCACCATTGCGTGCTGCTTGACTATGGCAATATTGTTTACTGTGTCGCTCACAACTCATACCTCAACCACATTAACACCATCCAAAATGAAGCCCTCAGGCTTTGTCTAGGAGCCTACAGGACCTCCCCAATCACTAGCCTTCATGTTGAAGCCAACTAACCCCCTTTCTACTTAGATGTAAAAGCTTAGCCTCTCCTATGCTTTTAGAGTCCTCACCAACACTGAACCCTGTTTACAACCTCATTAGGTACCCCAATTTCTCCTCCCTCTTTGATAGGACTAAACCCTATCGCCCCTTCAGCTTACGTGATTAAATCAGACCTCTTTCAACTTGGCATCAACCCCGCCACTCTCGGCACCTATTCCTGGCCCACTTTTCCGCCTTGGGCCACCCCCTTCCTTCTGTCCACCTAGACCTCTCCACTTATAACAAAACTCAAACTCACCCTAATCTCTTCATCAATCTCCACAACCAAATCAAAGACCAACTCTCAAATTACACCTCTATCTATACTGATGGCTCCAAGGAAGGCAACAAGACAGCTGCTGCTGCCATCATCCAAGACATCACCCTCAGTAGCAGACTTCCTGACCACTCATCCATCTTTTCAGCCGAGGCTAAGGCCATTCTCCTCGCCCTCAACTTTATTGAGTACTCTCCTCCTAGTCACTTTGCCATTTTCTCTGACTCAAAGGCTGTTCTTACTTCATTACTCAATCTTAAATGGGATAACCTCACCTGCCACCTCCTCCTCAGGAAACTTTTCTCCCACCCTCTGCAGGAAAAGTGTTCTTTTCTTTTGGATACCCAGCCATGTTGGCATCCCTGGCAATGACAGGGCTAATACAGCCGCTAAGCTTGCCCTTAACCTCCTCCCTTCCCCTTTTCCCAAAACCCTCTCTGACATCAAATTGCTTATCGCTTTTCTTGTTCGTGACCGCTGGCAAACCTTATGGAACTTCCAAATTGATAACAAACTCCATGTCATCCAGCCCACAATCCCGATCAAATCCACCATCAACAACCTTTCTCGACGACAACGCTCATATTACCCGCCTTAGAATTGGTCACACCCACCTCACTCACTCCCACCTCCTTATTGGTTCCCCAACCCTCTGTAACAATTGCCACTGCATCCTTACAATCCAACACGTTCTCCTTGCTTGCCCCCTGTACAACCTTCCCAGAGCTTCTCTCGCCCCCACAACTCAATTGCTGAGTTCTTCCAAAAAAATCCTCCAGATAAAATAGTCTCCTTCCTTCAGCATGCATCCTCTACAACCATATTTAATCCTCCTCTTCCACCCCTCTCTACTCTGTTTTTAGTTTTACCCATGCACCTCCTCTCTCGATCACAGCTTTCTGGCTTTTGTTCTTGAATTTCTCTCATTCTTCCCTGGTCTCTTTCCTTACTACCTCTAAAATGATCTGACCTCTCAGGCACAATTTGACCTTCGTTGTCGTGGTGCCGTAAGACCTCATCAAACAAACAAACAAACAAATAAATATCATAAAATGTGTGCTCTATTTGGGCATTTATTTTGTTCAAAACAGCCCAAAAAATAAACAAAAAAACCTTTGAAATTCCCATCTTGCATGTACATGTACCTCACTCATACTCAACAAGTCTGAATTTCCTATTACGTGCGGATATAAAACCAGTAATCCATATGCGTTGAAAGAAATTGGGATTCCCCACCTGCTGCTAGCGTTGCAGTAAGCTTACGCTGCAGACCGTACCTGGGCCTACGCAAATTGCGTACTGCGCAAGTCAGTCCATTATTTTGTGATCTGGAAACCCTTCACAAAAAAGTTCATGCCTGTTTTAGTGTACATCAGGTTAAGTTGTGTTGTAGCCTACATTGCATTATTAAGGCCTTAATTATTCATGCAGACATGTTCAGAGGTTGCAAACTTCACCACGTTTAATTGATCGCGGGAGTTTTCAAACTTAAATGTGCGGTTCTACACAGCCCTTGCAGCCATTTTCAAGGTGCTTATTCCTGGTTTTCATGGCGCAAGCGGATGAGAGTACATGACTCCCCCCTGGACAGGACTTAAGTCCACCGCAGATTAGCTCCCCAGCAATGTTGGTCCTCATTTTACAGCTGAGTGGACTGAAGCAAGTAAAGTGTCTTGCTCAAGGACACAATGCAGCTCACGACGGGAATCAAAACTCGGTACCTCTCGAATACGAGCATGACTCCTTAACCACTGAGCCACAGCACCTCTTTCAGTCTAGTGTTCCTTTAATCGTACTCTACCAGAGCACTTTCTTGAAAACGCGCAAAGATGGGGCACCCAAAACAGCGATAATATTGCCGCGTGGTAGAGTAAAGGTTAACCACAGGCTGAATATTGAAGGGTCCTCTGTCTTCCGAGCACCAGTCGGGCTCGTTCTGCCTCAATGACCCACCGGGACCGTGCTGCATATATTTTTAGTTGGCACACTTGTCACAGGTTGATTAACCCTTACTCTACCTGCACTTTTTGAAAACTTGTTTGGGAGGTGGGTGAAAGATGGAGCACCCAATACGGCAATGATATCGCCACGTGGTAGAATAAGAATTAATTTATATGATAGAGGACAATTAAAGAAACAAATTGTTGCAAAACCATGTTGATATCTAATCTGTTTAAGAGTCACTACATTTCAAAGATTTCATCAATGTTTTGAAATATGACATTGCATTGTTTTGGAGTTATATATTTTATCATATTTTAAACATTTCATTAGTGTGACCTCACAGTGTAAAATGTGATGTCATAAAGGCAGATCCAAGACAACTCTTTATGTGTTTCTGTCTAAGCAACACAAACTGTTTTTCTTTTATTCTGAGTGAAACGTCCATGAGCGGATGAGCAATTCCCGTTCTTATGTTATATGTGCATGTTATGTATTCCTCATCTTAATAATTTAAAGGAATATTCCCATGTTTTTACAGGAATATTCCTATATTTTTAAAGGAATATTACCATGTTTGTAAAGGAATATTCCCATGTTATTAAAGGAAGTTCCCATATTTTTTAAAGTAATTTTCCCATGTTTTTAAAGGAATATTCCTCCATTTTAAAGGAATATTCCCATTTTTTAAAAAGGAATATTCCCATGTTTTTAAAGGACTATTCTCATGTTTTTAAAGGAATATTCCCATGTTTTTAAAGAAATATTCCCATGTTTTGAAAGGAATATTTCCATGTTTTTAAAGGAATATTCCCATGTTTTTAAAGGAATATTCTCATGTTTTTAAAGGAATATTCCCATGTTTGAAAGGAATATTCCCATGTTTTTAAAGGAATATTTCCATGTTTTTAAAGCGATATTCCCATGTTTTTAAAGAAATATTCCCATGTTTGTTCGTAACCTTTCATAAACTTATAGTGGTATTTTCAAAATTCAAATTCAATCTGCTCAGATTTTAATATTCTTTTAACCAATATACAAATGTATACATGTCCATATGCATCTAAGAATTTTTGCAAGATTTATTTGCACTGTGCTTATCATATCACAGTGCACACTTTTTGTTGTTGTCATTATCATCTTTCTAGAAAGCGTTAGTAGAAAATAATGAAATTCTGACAATGAAATTTACACACTTCTTCGCTTTATCACAACAGACGCTTGAATTAATCAAGCTCGAGCAGGTAGAAAAATATAACAACGCCTCAGAGATTCAAAGGGGCTAAATTGAGACAAACCCAAGAGTCATATTTCACCAAGCAATTGAAAACTGTATGCCAATGCTGGGTTTCTTTAAGATTTACAGAGGTGGACACGCTGTCCAGGTGAGATTTATTTGAAACATTTATGTGGCAAACTTATAAACCTTCCCAGAGCTTCCCTCATTGCCCACAACTCAGTAGCCGAGCTCTTCCAAAAAAAACCTCAGGATAAAATTATCTCCTTCCTTCATCATGCTTTCCCCTACAACCATTTTTAGTCCTCCTTCCCCACCCACTCTCTGTCTACATTATTTTTTCACCCATACACCTCCTCTCTCGATCCCAGCTTTCTGGCTTTTAGTTCTCGTGTTTCTCTCAATCTACAATTTGACCTTTGCGGTTGTGGTGCCGTTAAACTCTCATCAAACAAACGAACAATATTTTATTGGAATCATCCAGACTCTGCTATTTGAAATTTCATTTTAAAGATTATTTATTTTATCACAACATTCAAGTAATGATTAGCACATGAATGTAGAAAGAGTTTTGAAAGAAAGTGCTTTAGAACACCTGTATGGCTTAAAGGGTCAGCTTCGTGGTCAAACAAGTCCATGTTATATTAAAGAGGACTTCAAAAGAAACAAAATAAAAGAAAGCATGCAAATATCTTATTCTGTTAGGGAGATATTTAAGTTTAAAGTTTGACACCATTTGTGTAGAAACAACTGAAATCAGACTAGTTCTGATGTCACAGCCTCAGATTCCTCAGTCTTTATGTATTCTATGATATTTTGTCCTGCGATTTTGTGGCTAAAAACCATCGGATATGTCAGAAATTAGTAACACAGAATCTAATATGGGTTATTATAATTGACCACCTGAAAAGTAATTTAAATAGTAAAAAGATTTATAAATTTTCTTTGAAATACATTAACAAATTGCTAAGAATGTGAGGATTAGGGTGCCAACCTTCCATAGTAGACTTACTGCATCAGTTATTTCTACACAGATAAGACAGAGCTTTAAACTTGAATATCTTCTTAGTGGAATAAGATTTTTAAATGCTTTCTTCACCATTTTGTTTCTTTTAAAATCCTCTTTCATACAAGGTACACTTTTGGACCTCTGAAGTAATCCGTTAACGAGTAGGGCACTCTCCTATTAACATTACAAATATTATGGCTTTATTTTACAAATAAATTTATAGTTAGATATATAAATGCATTCAGACAGAAATAAACTAAGGTGGAAAATGGACAATTAAACCATGTCCTTCATAGAATGTAAAATATTTTCAAATAACTTCATGAAAAGAAAAAAAGTTTGGTTCAGGTTTGGTTGCAAACATTTTTGACATAGCTCTTTCATGAAAGATAATTCAACGTTGAATCTTGGAAGGGGCAATTCAGCTTTGCAACTTGATTATGTAGGTCATCCCATTACGCTTTCTTTCTTCACTGCTCTAAAGCATGAGAGTGGAGCTTAACTAATTTTTCAAAGGTGCATAGAGACTTTGTAAAATTATTTGAAAAAATACAGTTTGATAAGAAATATTAGATTATCATGTTGCTCCATATCCATACCACCCTGATCATGGAAAAACTTGTGGCACTGCAAGATGGCGGCGAATCTACATAAGAAATCAATTGCATAAAGTCTGAGAAAAGGTTTGAATGTATTTTCTGAACACTTTAATTTTGGTGGGGATGGGGAAGTTGGCAACAGAGGTGCCACAGGGGGTGGGCAATTTAAGAACGGAACATACTTATGCAACTTTTTCTGGGAGGCAAAGGTTAGTATGACTTTTAGGGGCATTCACAAAGAGTTTTGTAGGTGTGGTACCTCTGGTTTCTAATCACCATAAACTAGAAAGAACTCAATTGGAATACTTTGTCATATCTTCTCCTTTTTAGGTGCCCACACCAATTTCAGAAAAAAAGCGGAGATTCATGGCCATGAAGTGGATCATTGAGGAGTGTGACAAGCGACCCAACAAGATGCACATAGAGCATAGATTGTATTCAGAGTTACTTCAGGCTTATAACAACACTGTAAGTGCATTACAAACTTGTTTAGCAAAGTGGGATTTAAAAAAATGCAATGATTTTGAATTTACTAATGTAAATTTTACATCTTTTAAGAATTATATTATATCATACTATGATATATTATGAATTCTAGAGGTGTGTGTAAAGATCCATAGACATGTAGCAACAACTGTAGCTTTCTATACCTTATCGCAAATAGAAATTGCAATGCGTGATGGAATAGAAAAGGGAGCAAAAGCGTGGGCGTGAACGTGCACAAATACACACATAAATGTACACATCGCCCATACTTTTGCCCCCTTTTCTATCCCTTCATGCATTGCAATTTCTCTTTGCAATAAACCTTATTGCAAGACAATACATCATAAACCATAATCAGCAAAAGAATTGAATATTTTCCAGTATTTTGAAGATATAAGGCCTTATCACATTTATGCACATTTATATGTAATTTTCTGACATCAGATGATCAGACAGAAAAACAATGAATTTCCTAACATGCACTTAAAGGAATATTCCCATGGTTTTTTGTGAAATTTTATTTAAAAGAGCATACTTTTTAGAGCCAATTTGGTACAAAAATCAGGTTGATATCATATTCCGTTCAGGATAGAGCTGTGAACGTTTAGGGATTTTAGTAAACGTGTACACGCCAAAAAAAGCGAGCGTGTATCGTGTACACGAGTTTAGTACCGTAATTTTCGGAGAAACACCAAAATTGCTCCAAAACTACGAGGCGAAGTAGAAAAATCGCGCAACCAGTATGGTAAAAGTACTGAGTGCATTACCCAAATAGACGCTGAGTTTTGCTTTCCAAATCGTAAAAAGTTTACTTGTACAGTATAAATCATCATTTTTATGGAAAATATGCATGGAAATTCAGTTTAGAAAGAACAGATAAGTTCCTTTCAATGTCATTTAAACTCAACATCGCAGAACTTTTTAGTCCTATTCGCTCACGGCTTTCAAAGTTCTGTGAAAATCTTGCCTACTGAGGCCTATGATATACCTCGCCAGAAACATTTCAAAACTACGCCACCACCACCAGGAAGTTCTGAAGTATCAGTCCTCTCAAAAATGGCCGCCATCTTTGCGAAGCATGCAGAATTTCAGCTCTGTTAAAACCTTTTTCTGTTTATTTATTATGCAATATTTTTTCTTTCTTGCAAAATTTATTTGACTCATCAGGTAATATTTACATGTAAATGTACTGATTGTCACGATTCAAGTGTGTTTTTTTATCGATGAAACGGGCGCTAATTGCGTGGGATTTAAGGCCTTATGGCCTAAGGTTAGGCCTATTGTTAGTTTCACTGTGTACTGCTGCACATTCGCGGTGCATTTTACAAGTTGAATTACTCAGATTTCGGCGAAATCAAAGTGCATAATATCCCCATTTATTAGTGATTACTGCGCATTTGTGATTCGCACATTTAAAAAGGATTATGCTAATCGGGTTTACAGTTTGTAAAAAATCATTGATTGGAATTTTGTCAGCCGAATGTGTGTGTGATTTGAATCATGAATATTGATTTTCAACGGCAAGACACTAAGCCTATAATGTATGAAAAACGATTACTCGCAATGAAGTTTTAGTAAACGTTTACAAAATTTGCGAGCGTGTAGCGTGTACACGCTAAACGGTCACAGCTCTAGTTCAGGAGATATAAATTTTTAAAGATTTCCCAATTGCATTTTTAAGTTTTTGTACAGTATGATGAATTAGTGTTTAATAATGTCATAGAGACAATTCCATTGCAAATGTTTATGTATTTCTTTGAACGTTAATTTGTTGTTTCTGTATGATTGGAAAGAAAAAAAAAAGAGTATATTTGGCAATAAATATAAATACTAAATTTTCAACAATTTATTTTGCTAGCAGGTTTTAGTAATAAAAAAGTATGATTGATTTTAATGAAAAACATAAACTTTGTGAGCGAATGTGTTGCTGTGATGTCATACTAAACCTTTTCCCTACGTTTATTGGCAGTTTTTGTGAACCTCAAAATTTGAATAGGAATAACATATCAACATGATTTTTGTACTAAAATGTTTCTAAAAAAATTATGTTTCTTATGAAAGAATATGAAAAAACATGGGAATATTTGTTTAAATGTTTTTGAATCCTTCAATATTCTGTGAATGACAGCAGTCAAATATAACCATAGGTGTTTGAATCACCATCATATCCTCCGTCAAAAGTCAGCAGGAGAAAACACTGAACATTTTTAGTGACAGATTGATCAAAAATTCTGTATGCTTTGATCAGCCAGAATTCAGAGACTGGGTGCCTTTGTCGTAATTTATTTAAAGACCAATCTGTTCAGAATTGCAAGCTTTTTCTGGTATAATTTCTACCTGTCTGTACACCTTTAATAGGATTTATGAACTGCTATTTGTGGGAATTTATTTGGTGCTGACAGTGTACTTAATAGTTTTGAGTGATTACTTGATGGTGCATCGACAGTGAAGGTTAACTTATGCCAAAGATATTTAATTATATCAAAATAACAAACTGTAGAAGGCAATTTAAGAGAAGTGCAGCGAAGTAGAGTAGGGAGTGAACTTAAATCTTATCGAGTGAAACAAGCAAATCACTTGTATGTAAAAGATTGATTATTGATTCATACGCTTTTCTTCCCATCACATATTTTATCCTCAGGGAAACGTGATTAAAAGAAAACAGGACCTCCACAAACAATGCTACGCAAACAGAGCATTTGTACACTACAGATGGTGGTGATGAATCCGGTCAGAATGATCAATTTTACAGTCATTGCGGAGGGTGCAGATGATTTGTTCCAAGTGATACAAAAAGAGTACAAAAAATGATGGAGGATTGCAGACCTTAAAGGACTATCTTCAATATAAACAAGGCAGACTATAACTACCAACAGTTGAGCCAAGTTACAGAATACTCATAAGGATTGAGTTATACTTAAGTCAGCTTCATATTCTAAAGTATTATACCTGATGAAAATATAAAGGAGACAAGATTTTAAAGGTGCTCTCGGTCAAAAATTGGAGTCTTATTCACGTTCATGAGAATTTTAAAATTACTGGGGTCTAATTATGAATACGCATGTCATTAAAATATGAGTGAAGTGTTTGTAAGAATTGATTAAACATTCATATCCAAGGTTACCAATGCCAACACATGCATTCAGATATTTTGGGGACCCCAGAATAAAACACCCTCAAATTTTGACTGAGTCCTCTTTTAAATATCGACCTGTTGAACAGTCTCGCTCGCTCGAGTTACGTGCTCTACAGTAGGACTAGCTGAGTAGTCTCCCTCTGTAGACTTCTGTGCGCTACAGTATGACTAGCTGAGTAGTCTCCCTCTGTAGACTTGTGCGCTACGGTATGACTAGCTGAGTAGTCTTCCTCTGTAGACTTGTGTGCGCTACAGTAGGACTAGCTGAGTAGTCTCCCTCTGTAGACTTATGTGCGCTACAATATGACTAGCTGAGTATGTCTCCCTCTGTAGACTTATGTGCACTACAGTATGACTAGCTGAGTAGTCTCCCTCTGTAGACTTGTGTGCTACGGTATAACTAGCTGAGTAGTCTTCCTCTGTAGACTTGTGTGCGCTACAGTAGGACTAGCTGAGTAGTCTCCCTCTGTAGACTTATGTGCGCTACAATATGACTAGCTGAGTATGTCTCCCTCTGTAGACTTATGTGCACTACAGTATGACTAGCTGAGTAGTCTCCCTCTGTAGACTTGTGTGCGCTACGGTATGGCTAGCTGAGTAGTCTTCCTCTGTAGACTTGTGTGCGCTACGGTATGGCTAGCTGAGTAGTCTTCCTCTGTAGACTTGTGTGCTACGGTATAACTAGCTGAGTAGTCTTTACTCTGTAGACTTATGTGCTCTACAGTATGACTAGCTGAGTAGTCTCCCTCTGTAGACTTGTGTGCTACGGTATAACTAGCTGAGTAGTCTTCCTCTGTAGACTTGTGTGCGCTACAGTAGGACTAGCTGAGTAGTCTCCCTCTGTAGACTTATGTGCGCTACAATATGACTAGCTGAGTATGTCTCCCTCTGTAGACTTATGTGCACTACAGTATGACTAGCTGAGTAGTCTCCCTCTGTAGACTTGTGTGCGCTACGGTATGGCTAGCTGAGTAGTCTTCCTCTGTAGACTTGTGTGCGCTACGGTATGGCTAGCTGAGTAGTCTTCCTCTGTAGACTTGTGTGCTACGGTATAACTAGCTGAGTAGTCTTTACTCTGTAGACTTATGTGCTCTACAGTATGACTAGCTGAGTAGTCTCCCTCTGTAGACTTGTGTGCTACAGTACGACTAGATGAGTAGTGTCTCACTCTGTGGAGTTATGTGCCCTACAGTATGACAGTACGACTAGCCAAGTTGTCTCACTCTGTGGAGTTATGTGCTCTACAGTATGACAGATTTGTTAAATAAAATTGCATTTTGTCCAAACTCTTTGGTAAACATTGTGGAGAGACGACCATCCAGGGTTTGAAAAATCACTTGTCCAACTGCCCGGGACATCCAAAACTTAGTTAGGACAACCATGTGATTTTGCAAGCTCTGCCCTGTGAACAGCTTATTTTCTAACAGAAAATATGTTAAGCGTATGCACAAGGCATACCTCATTTTATTTTATATTAGGCATATGCACAAGGCATACCTTATTTTCTTTCAGGGCAACCATGAATTTAGGTAACTATGCCTGGTGGGCAAGTTTGATCTAAGGAAGATTTGTCAATCCCTGTGACCATCATATACAAGATTTCACTATTTACAAACAAAATGTGGAAATTACAAGAGGAATACTAAGTTTTCATATATGATAACATACATTGAAAGTATTTTTGTGGTAGATATTTCAAAAGCATGACTCTTTTCAAAATGGAACCTTTATCTGATTTTGATTATATATGGAACAGCGGAATCAATGAAATTTTACGGCGGATTTGTCCAGCTATTTCAGAGGCCTTAAATTTTGATGTATTCTCTGTCAGCAGTTGTGAAACCTATTTGAAACAGTATATGTGAATATTGATTATTTGAATGGAAAAAATGCAAGAAAAATATAAAAAGTAAAACCAGACCTTTTTTTATTCACTTTCTATTTTTTTGCTTAATAATTCACAAAACATAATAGTACCTTTGACACGTACAACAAATTTCAAGGACGACCTAAAATACTCTTATTTACATATACAAATGCTATGGCAGCACAAAAGCAAAGACATTAATTACTACACATCTGTAATGTGTTGATAGTTTTAACATGACATTCTTATTTTTAGGAACAGTTTTGACACTTATTTTTAAAACAAATGTTGCATTTATGTTGTTAATGATTTACAAACAATCTTAAGTATTTTTGGTTTCATCAATTGTGTAGTGCTGGCTCAATTCAATTGAAACCTCAGCAAATAAACACAATTCAATTATGCGGTTTTGCCATAGTAAATGTGGTTTTATGTATCAAATGCAAATGTATATATATTATATATATATTTTATATATATATATATTATATATATATATTATATCTATTATACTAAATAAGTCATTTTGCCAATTATTGTGCAGCAGGGTTGGAAAAATATAAAACATTAATATATTTACTTGAAATTTCTTCAGGTGGTCAATTATAATTCTCCTTACTACTTACTTGTTTTACTACTCCTGACATATCCAATGGTTGTTAAGCCACAAAATCGCAGGACAAAATATGAAATCACAACTAGTCTATTTCAGTCGTTCTATACAAATGATGCCACACTTTAAACTTGAATATCTCCTTAAATGGATCAGATTTGGTTTAATGCTTTCTTCACCATTTTGTTTCTTTTGAAGTCCTCTTTTCATATGAGATGGACTTGCCTGATCCCTGAACTAATCCTTTAAAGCACACAATAAGATGGGAAAGGACAAACAAGTTTTGAAAATGATATCATAATTCTTGAAAGCTCTGGCAGTTTTTGGTACAAATGATTTCCATCTGTCTGGATGCCTAGACAGGGACACGTGACACTGCATAAAATTTTATCTGCAAAATATGATTTTTTCATCTTGTCAAATATTTCAAAAACGGATATGAAATGATGAAACCTGATGGTATATCATTTTTCTCTCTTGCCAGATTTTGTTTGTTCAATATGTTCCAACTTAGCGGCCGTGACACCAAACGCGACTCGGCGAGCGATCTTTTAAACAAAATTGAATGAAACAAAGGAAAAGAAACATTTTGTCCTCTTGTTTTCAGAGAAGCATCGTCATCGCATGGCTATTCTGATAATTGAAAATTGATTGAAAGGGCGTTTCTACACCCATTAAAGTAAAATTCGCGTCGTGACAGAAAATCGCACCCTACTAAAGTGAATTTCTCCACAGTTTGAACAAAAAAGTATTTTTAGCAAATTTTCCAGTATCATCAGAAAGCCCTAATTGTAAACTTTATCGTGTGTAAGCAAAAAGTCAAAGCATCTTATAATATTTGTTTCCTGTATGATAATCTAAAATATCGCCCACCGCATCGCGTTCGGTGTGTAACAGCCTTAACTCCCCCTGAAATTCTCAACTCTGACAATGTCTGTGTTACTTTTCAAAAGACTTGAAGAAACCAGGCCAATAGCTGTGCAAGTGACTTAATAGCACCAGGGCCAAAATTAAGATGAAAATTCTTGCAAAATATGTACTTAAAGGAGCACTAGACCGAAAGTGAGGGCGTATTTACATCTCCCACTTTCTTCAATTTTTGTAGTAATTCTCTCGTCACAAACAAGACAATTTCTATTGCAACGATAACACTTCAAAATGGTGAATTCATTCCTAGCTTGGTATCAAACTGGAGCTTGCTTCTTTTCTGCCACCGAACAAAGTCCCTGTATAACAAAGGAGACAAGAAACTATGAACAGCAAATATAACATTATATGATCAGAACGGTAAATACCGTCATGGTTCGCATGCCCATGCAAATTGACACCCATATCATATGATCTGGCATCTCACACTTAAGTCCCACATGGCATATTATGTCCCACATGGCATCCCACCTCATGTCCCACATGGCATCCCACCCCATATCCCACATGGCATCCCACCCCATGTCCCACATGGCATCCCACCCCATGTCCCACATGGCATCCCACTCCATGTCCCACATGGCATCCCACCTTATGTCCCACATGACATCCCATGTCCCACATGGCATTCCATCATGTCCCACAGGGCATCTCATCCTATGACCAACATGGCATTCCACCCCATGTCCCACATGGCATCCCACCCCATGTCCCACATGGCATCCCACCCCATGTCCCACATGGCATCCCACCCAATGTCCCACATGGCATCCCACTCCATTTCCCACATGGCATCCTACCCCATGTCCCACACGACATCCCATCCCATGTCCCACATAGTATTCCACCATATCTCCCACATGGCATCCCATCCCATGTCCCACATGGCATTCCACCTTATGTCCCACATGACATCCCATGTCCCACATGGCATTCCATCATATGTCCCACAGGGCATCTCATCCTATGACCCACATGACATCCCACCCCATGTCCCACATGGCATCCCATTCCATGTCCCACGTCCCACATGGCATTCCATCCCATGTTCCACATGACATTCCACCATATCTCCCACATGGCATCCCACCCCATGTCCCACATGGCATTCCACCATATCTCCCACATGGCATCCCACCCCATGTCCCACATGACATCCCATGTCCCACATGGCATTCCATCATATGTCCCACAGGGCATTCCACCATATCTCCCACATGGCATTCCACTACACAGTGTCTCACATGGCATATTCCACCATATGTCCCACATGGCATTCCACCATATGTCCCACATGGCATCCCATGCTATGACGCACATGGATCCCATCCTACATGTATGTCCCACATTAATTCAACCATATGTACCACATGACATCCCTCCCTATGTCCCACATGGCATCCTTCCCTGTGTCCTGCATCAGTGGCTTCCCACCTGATGTCCCACATGGCATCCCACCATATGTTCCACATGGTATCCCTCCCAATGTCTCAATGACATCCTACTTTATGTACCACATGGCATCACATCCCATGTTCCCATGGCCTCCCACCCTATGTCCCACATAGCCTCTTACCCTATGTCACACATGGCATCCTACCTTATGTCACACATGGCATCCTACCTTATGTCACACTTGGCATCACAACCTATGTCACACTCTGTGTTACTCGTGGCATCCCACCATGTCCCACATGGCGTTCTACCCTGTCCCACATGGCATTCTACCCTGTCCCACATGGCATCCCACCCCATGTCCCACATGGCATCCCACCCCATATCCCACACGACATCCCATAGGCTCCATAAGAAGTCTCATCCTAGCTATCACAGTCACTGATTGAGCATACTATGTATGAAAGTGTCAGTTTATATAATAACTTATATGCAAATGACTTGTTGAAATGGGGTGGGACGCCATGTCCCACATGACATCCCATGTTCCACATGACATTCCATCCCATGGCAATCCACCCTCTATGTCCTGCATGGCATTCCACCACATATCCTACGTGGCATTCCACCCTGTTCCACATGGCATTCCACCCCATGTCCCATGTGGTATCCCACCCCATGTCCCACATGGCATCCCACATGTCATCCCACCCTATGCCTCACATGACGTCCCATAAGCTCCATAAGAAGTCTCATCCTAGCTATCACAGTCCCTGATTGAGCATACTATGTATTTAAGTGTCAGTTCATATAATAACCTATATGCAAATGAGTTGTTGAATAAGAAAAAAAGGTGAAGTCAAATAATTATGCCTGATATAGCCCTTGGTGTATACAACATGGTAAATATTATATCATATGGCCCCCATCCATGTCCCACATGGCATCCCTCCCTATGTTTATATGCAATCACATCCTGTCACACTCCCTGACTAAGCGTGCTAAATAAAAAAGTCTGGTCAGGTCATATACTGTAGTAACTCTATGCAAATGAACACAATATTAAAGGTGGAGTTTAAAAAATCATGCCTGATATAACTGTTTGGTGCTCAAATATTTTGAACATTTTTAAGGATTTTAAATCTCAAATGCTACAAGAAAGACTTGAGGATCTCTGAAGAATATTGGAAAATTATATCATTTTACAGTTATCTTCTAAGAAAATATCAAATGTATTGTAGACTTTTTAAGGAACTAGTCTTTAATCCTACCTTAAGTACCTCTGAAAAACTTTAACATTTTAAAAGGAAATTCTGAGGAATTCTCAAAAAACTTCAACATTTCTGAGGAAATCTGTGGACGGCCGGACGGCAGGACGGACGTAATAGCCATTACATAGGTTCGCATAAATGCTTCCCATGCGAACCAAAAATGAGCAAAGAAATCACTGAACATGAGAAGTTGGGAATCTTATGTATGTTTAATGAGGGCTAAACGGCACCATGGCAACAAGGGTCAAATTGTGCCTGAGAGGTTCGATCATTCCAGTGGAAGTTATTTAACAAATATAGAAATTGCTAGATGCTCTGAAGTCTTGATGAAAATCTATGTTAAGTTGAGCTTTGAAGCATCTTCAGATTCCTCAGTCCATCACGTTCTCCTTGCTTGCCCCTTGTACAACCTTTCCAGAGCTTCCCGCGCTCCCCACAACTCAATAGCCAAGCTCTTCCGGAAAAACTCTCTGGATAAAATTATCTCCTTCCTTCATCACGCTTCCCTCTACAACCATATGTAGTCCTCCTCTCCCACCCCTTCTCTCTACTCTTGTTTTTTCACCCATGCACCTCCTCTCTCAATCCCAACTTTCTGGCTTTTAGTTCTCGTGTTTCTCTCAATCTCCGCCTGTTTTCTTTCCTTCCTGAAAATAAGTTCATGATGTGCTTTATGACTGTTCCGTGTACATCACCTGAGTAACTTTTTATTAATTTATTCTGTTCCATTTAGATTGAAAAATGAAAATTAAGTTAATGGTGTGCTTTATGACTGTTCCACGTACATCACTTGAGTAACTTTATTCTGTTCCATTTAGATTGATTACCTAAGCTTCAGCTGAATAGCATCCAACATATGAGCACACAAGTGCACAAACTTCAATCAATTTTAGCTGCAGTAATCACATAGAGCCAGCCCTCCATGAGTATCATTGACTAGACTACCATTTCATTCAGAATCAATTCCATCTGTGTTGTTTTCATGCATGTACACTTTATGATTGAGTTGTTAATGATGGGTATAATTCTCCATATAATTTTCTTCTTCAACTGACGTGATAATTGATCCAGACTGACTATCATTTCAGTATTGCTGCTGCATCTCTGTGGCTTTGGAAGGGTCAGCGAGGAGGAAGGGGGGGACAAAAACCCAACCAAACTTCCTCGCTAGAAGTTGATAAATTGCAGAAATAAATTACCTTCCATCAATCGAAGAGAAATCTTCTTTACCAGAGAAGCCCCCTGAGAGTAATTACTTGATAATCCTTCAATTCTCCCAATTTTCTTTTTTAACATTTTATTTGAATAATTAATCATCTGCCCAGGAAGAAAGCAGGGTTCCCCTGCATCTCCCCCTCCTATGCCTCTGCCACATCCCTCTGGACCTAACGTATCGAGGCAATTCATTCATGTAATAATTTGGGACAAATTTATAGACCTAAGTCTTCTTACATTAATCAGTAATATATGTATATTGCATTCATTTATCTATTTCACCTACTGCTGTATAAATCGATTTGGACTATAGCATCATTGACAGTTTACATGCATACCTAATAGTAATTTCTTCTACTATTATACATGTACCCTTTTCAATTTGTTTAGGTAAAATATCAAAATTTAAAAGACAAAAAATACAGTAAGAGCTGGAACTTGTGAAAAAACATTGGTAATCCCAGGGAAAACTCTTATTTGGGATTCCCATCTTGTTTCTTCTATTATCAGGGGCATTAAACCAAGGGGTGGGGGGGCCCCCAATTTATTCCACCTGATCTAAACCTCTCTTTCCTTCCATTCTCTGCCTTACTTTCCTCACCTTCTTTACTTTAACTTCTTTCCCTTGTTCACCTTCCCTCCCACCTCTCTTTCCTCTCTGTCCTCACTCACGCACTTTAATTTTTAACACTCTTTGGCACATTTGACTCTCACTGTCACAGTGCCTTTAAACATCAACCCCTTCCCCACCCTTCTAATTTTACTTGTGGGTAAAATTTGAGAATAGTCGGTACATCTGGTATCAGGGTCGGTAAAAAATACCAATTTGAATAAATTTTAATAGGGAGGCAGTTTTTTTTTTCCAATAGGATGCTAAATTTAAGGCCGTTGGTAAATCTGATATTTACAATCCCAAGTCAAAGTCGTCTACTATCGTGGCTGATTATTATCATTATATATATATTATTTATTATTATTATACCCTATATATATGATTATTATTATTATACCCCATTTTATATGATTATTATTATTATACCCCACTATATATGATTATTATTATTATACCCCATTTGTTTCTATTATATTGAAGACGAAATATAAAAACATAGCAGGAAAAAGGATAAAGTTGGATCTTGTGAAACCTTGATAGAAACAATATTTTGCTCACGACGCTGGAGTTTCAACCTTACCTGATTTCTAATAATTTAACTGCTTCACAAACTGCTAGATTAGGGATGGGCCACAGGAAACCCAACATCCATACAGACAGGGGGATGTGCTTCACTTTTACAGCAGATTCTGCTCGATGGTACAAGTTTAAAATTGTGAAATTTACTGCTGCAAATAACAGTCTGTGAAAAGAAAAGAAAATATTCAAAAAATAATTACATTGCGTTGATTTTATAACACCACATAAAATTCAAAGCTGTCCTACACAAAAATGTAAGCTTAATGGCTGTTTCAAAATCAACAAAATAAAGGAAAAGCTATATTTTACTCTTTTGTTTGTGAAGATATGGGGTCATCATAAACTGGCCTTCAATATACTAAATGATTTTAGGGGCGATTTTACATCCATGGAAGCAAAATTTTCATCAAGATAGAAAATGAGCCTCGGCAAAGCAAATTTCTCTGCAGTTAAAGTGGAGGAAAAATGCACTCAAACACAATGACTTGTTGAGGGATTACTTCAGTGGTCAAGCAAGTCCATCTCATATGAAAGAGGAATTTAAAAGAAAATACAAAATATTCCATTAAGAAGATATTTAATTTTAAAGCTCTGTCTTATCTGTGTAGAAATGATGGGTAGTAAGTCTACTACGGAAAGTTTGCATCTTCATCCTCGCATTCTTTACAATTGTTAATGTATAAAGATAATGATAGAAAGTTTATTTAATTTTTTCACTATTACATTATTTTTCCTTGAACTTTCTTCAGGTGGTATATTATGCATACCCTTCCGTTCAGATTCAGTTTTACCACTTTATATCCCATGGTTTTTAAGCCACACAATCGCAGGACAAAATATGATAGAATACATAAAGACTAAGGAATCTGAGGCTATGACATCACAGCTAGTCTGATTTCAGTTGTTTCTACACAAATGTACATGTATATAACTGCACCACTCTACCATAAACCATGGCTGATATCTTCTGCTTACATGAATATTGATATTGCACACCAGAGGCCATTTGTGAATGGACTTCTCTTCCATAGCGACTTCAGACTATGCACGAAGGAGGCGGAAATGACGACTGCAAAGAAATGATAATATCAAACAATTTTAACACCCTAATTGCAACTGAAAAATTGTTCAAAGTGGCTTACAAAACATACACGCATACTATGATAAAAGACATATGCAAGGTAGATATCTAACATAAAGATGGCTTTTAAGTATGGATTTAAAATAGGGTTTGATAGTTAACTTTATTGAAGGTTTAATTTAGTGGTCAAGCAATTTGAAAAAGAGGACTTTAAAAGAAACAAAATGGTGAAGAAACTACTTCAATATCTTATTCAGTTGAGGAGATATTCAAGATTTCTTATCTTTGTAGAAATGACTGGTGGAGAAAGTCTACTATAAAAGTCGGCACCTTTATCCTCACATTCTTAACCATTTTTAATGTAATTTAAATCTAATTTATCTAGTATTTGAATTATTTTTCCAGTTTTCAAGTGGTAAATTATAATTATTATAAAAATAAGAATTCTTTTTTACTATTCTGACACATCCAATGGTTTTTTAACCACAAAAACGCAGGAAAAAATTGGCAGGATGGAATGCATAATATAATGACCGAGTAATCTGAGGATGTGATGTCACAACTTGTCTCTGATTTCAGTCGTTTCTACACAAATTATACCAAACTTTATCAACTGAAATATCTCCTTAAAAAAATAATATTATTGAATGCTTTCTTCACAATTTTGTTTCTTTTGAAGTCCTTTTTCATATAAGATGGATTTACTTGACCCCTGAACTAATCTTCTAAGCTTTTGTTAGGATAATGCTTTGCCACTTGATGCAATTTCTATTCTAAAGAAGAGTCTACAAATTCGTAACTAGTATTTCAGGGTCTGAGGATTAGCAACATCACATCTGCATTTGAAATTTTTACTAAAATTCTACACCTTGAATACCCTGAAGGCAGTATAGTCACAAAACTCAAAATTAATTGATTTGACTAAACTGAACTTGCTAACACAATGTGAATTGACTCAAACAATGTGAACTGATTGAAACAATGTGAACCAACTAAAACAATGCAACCAACTGAAGAATGCAACCAACTGGAAGAATGCAAACCAACTGGAAGAATGCGAACCAACTGGAGAATGCGAACCAACTGAAGCAATGCTAACCAAATGGAACAACGTGTGCCAACAGGAACAATATGAACCAACTGAAACAACGCGAACCAACTGAAACTACGCGAACCAGGTAAAACAACGCGAACTGAAACAACGCGAAGTGAAATAACGAGAACTAACTGAAACAATCTGAACTAAGTGAAACAATGCCAACTAGCTGAAACAATGCGAACTAACTGAAACAATACGAACTAGCTGAAACAATGTAAAGTGACTGAAACAATGCCAACTAGCTGAAACAATGTGAACTAGCTGAAACAACGCGAACTAGCTGAAACAATGCGAACTAGCTGAAACAATGCGAACTAGCTGAAACAATGCGAACTAACTGAAACAACGCGAACTAACTGAAACAATGCGAACTAGCTGAAACAATGTAAAGTAACTAAAACAATGCGAACTAGCTAAAACAACGCGAACTAGCTGAAACAACGCGAACTAGCTGAAACAATGTGAACTAACTGAAACAATGCAAACTAACTGAGACAATGCCAACTAACTGAGACAATGTGAACTAACTGAAACAATAATGTGAACTAACTGAAACAATGTGAACTAACTGAAACAATGTGAACTAACTGAAACAATGTGAACTAACTGAAACAATGCCAACTAACTGAAACAATAATGTGAACTAACTGAAACAATGTGAACTAACTGACACATTGGGAACTAACTGAAATAATGCGAATTAACTGAAACAATGCGAACTAACTGAAACAATGTGAACTAACTGAAACATTGTGAAAACAATGTAACTGAAACAATGTGAACTAACTGACACAATGCGAACTAGCTGAAAGAACGCGAACTAGCTGAAACAATGCGAACTAACTGAAACAACGCGAACTAGCTGAAACAACGCGAACTAACTGAAACAATGCGAACTAACTGAAACAATGCGAACTAACTGAAACAATGCAAACTAACTGAGACAATGTGAACTAACTGAGACAATGTGAACTAACTGAGACAATGTGAACTAACTGAAATAATGCGAACTAACTGAAACAACGCGAACTAGCTGAAACAATGCGAACTAACTGAAACAACGCGAACTAGCTGAAACAATGCGAACTAACTGAAACAATGTGAACTAACTGAAACAATGCCAACTAACTGAAACAATAATGCAAACTAACTGAGACAATGTGAACTAACTGACACAATGGGAACTAACTGAAATAATGCGAATTAACTGAAACAATGCGAACTAACTGAAACAATGTGAACTAACTGAAACAATGTGAAAACAATGTAACTGAAACAATGTGAACTAACTGACACAATGCGAACTAGCTGAAACAACGCGAACTAGCTGAAACAATGCGAACTAACTGAAACAACGCGAACTAGCTGAAACAATGCGAACTAACTGAAACAATGCGAACTAACTGAAACAATGCAAACTAACTGAGACAATGTGAACTAACTGAGACAATGTGAACTAACTGAAATAAGGCAAACTAACTGAAACAATGTGAACTTGGAACAATGTGAACTAACTGAAACAATGTGAACTAACTGAAACAATGTGAACTAACTGAAACAACGTGAACTAACTGAAACAACGTGAACTAACTGAAACAATGTAACTGAAAGAATGAGAACTTGGAACAATGTGAACTAACTGAAACAATGTGAACTTTGAACAATGTGAAGTAACTGAAACAATGTAACTGAAACAATGTGAACGTAAAACAATGTGAACTGACTAAAACAATGTGAACTTTAAACAATGTGAGCTTTGAACAATGTGAACTAACTAAAACAATGTGAACTAACTGAAACAATGTAACTGAAACAATGTGAACGTAAAACAATGTGAACTGACTGAAACAATGTGAACTTTAAACAATGTGAGCTTTGAACAATGTGAACTAACTAAAACAATGTGAACTTTGAACAATGTGAACTAACTGACACAATGTGAACTAACTGAAACAATGTGAACTTTGAACAATGTGAACTAACTGACACAATGTGAACGAACTGAAACAATGTGAACTAACTGAAACAATGTGAACTAACTGAGACAATGTGAACTTGGAACAATGTGAACTAACTGACACAATGTGAACTAACTGAAACAATGTGAACTAACTGAAACAATGTGAACTTTGAACAATGTGAACTAACTGACACAATGTGAACTAACTGAAACAATGCGAACTAACTGAAACAATGTGAACTAACTGAGACAATGTGAACTTTGAACAATGTGAACTAACTGACACAATGTGAACTAACTGAAACAATGTGAACTAACTGAAACAATGTGAACTTTGAACAATGTGAACTAACTGACACAATGCGAACTAACTGAAACAATGTGAACTTGGAACAATGTGAACTAATTGACACAATGTGAACTAACTGAAACAATGCGAACTTTGAACAATGTGAACTAATTGAAACAATGTGAACTTTGAACAATGTGAACTAACTGACACAATGTGAACTAACTGACACAATGTGAACTAACTGAAACAATGTGAACTAACTGAAACAATGTGAACTTTGAACAATGTGAACTAACTGACACAATGTGAACTAACTGAAACAATGCGAACTAACTGAAACAATGTGAACTAACTGAGACAATGTGAACTTTGAACAATGTGAACTAACTGAGACAATGTGAACTAACTGAAACAATGTGAACTAACTGACACAATGTGAACTAACTGAAACAATGTGAACTAACTGAAACAATGTGAACTTTGAACAATGTGAACTAACTGACACAATGCGAACTAACTGAAACAATGTGAACTTGGAACAATGTGAACTAACTGACACAATGTGAACTAACTGAAACAATGCGAACTTTGAACAATAAGAACTAACTGACACAATGTGAACTAACTGAAACAATGTGAACTTTGAACAATATGAACTAACTGAAACAATGTGAACTATTAAACTGAAACAATGTGAACTTTGAACAATGTGAACTAACTGACACAATGTGAACTAACTGAAACAATGCGAACTAACTGAGACAATGTGAACTTGGAACAATGTGAACCTACTGAAACATTGTGAGCTTTTTAAACAATTATAACTGTTTTGAAACAATGTAAACTTACTGAAATATAGTGTTATCAAGAACATCTGCAGGTTCTGAGCGAGAATCAGGTTTTTTGAAAGTTCACCACCGAGACCATTCCAAGGCTTATCTAAATTTCTGTGAGCAAAGAAAATTGAACAAGGATGAACATAAGGGTCAAATATGTATGCAGCCACTGCTGAAATTTTATTTTGAAGAGAAATAGCTTGATAGGGGAAGCAGGATAGCTCAGTTGGGAAAGAGCTGGACTCTCATGCTGATGGTCCCTGCCTCTAGCCCAGGCTTGGATAGAGACTTGAAAACTCCTGCTGCAAACCTAGCAGTAAATTAAATACCTTAGCTGGGGAAAGGTACAGGTGGGGAGGAAAGGAAGTGCCCTCCTACCTCATGCTTTGACTCAGGAAGTGTGACACTTTACCAAGTCACATCCCCGAAGTTCAGCAACGAATACAGTATTAATTTTATCTTTACTTTAGTGTGACCGTAACTTTTACCCTTCAGCAGAGAGAGCCAAAAGGCATTTGTGATTGTTACATCTGTCTGTCCATCCATCTGTGCATCTCTTATAAATGACAAAACCTGAGCTTGAAACATGTTCAGTTATGGCACATAGTGCAAAGCTTGCATATTTATGCTTCTTGGTATGGCCAAGCCAGGTACTAACCCTGTGCCTTCAGGATTAAAGAAAAACATTTTCATAATACAAAATCTAAGACTGAGATTACATATTTTTAACTCCGACATTTTGAAACAAGTCTTTAGAATGAAATAATACAACATTCTTTTCTTTTACATTTTCATCCTTTTTTAAACATAAACCGAACTTCATGTTACTCTCCACACTTGAAAATATAAGAAATAATCAATAACAAATATGGTTCAGGGAGTGAAAATAAATAATAAATATCTCGTTCTTATAAGGGTGTTTTAACTGACGTCATGAGGTCACATGACTTTGTATACAGTGCCATTTTGTAGGTCAGACTAGTCTGCTGTACACTTATGTACATTTGCATGTTGTACATATGTTTGCATGTTGTTATATAAAATTACTTTTGTAAGTAGTATGCCGGAATCTTGCTGTGCCCTTGGTTGAACTAACTAATAGACGTGTTTAGAATCCACTGATTAAAGGAATATTCCCATGGGTTTGTGTACAATTTTATTTGAAAGAGTATACGTTTAGAGTCAATTTGGTACACAAATCAGGTTAATATCATATTCCGTTCTGGAGATATGGATTTTTAAAGATTTCCCAATTGCATTTTAAAGTTTTTGTACAGTATGATGAATTTGTGTTTGATGATGTCATAAAGAATTCCATTGCAAATGTTTATGTATTTTTGAACATTAATTGGTTGTTTCTGTATGATTAGAAACAATTTTCCAGAAGTTATTGAAGTAGGGCATATTTGGCAATGTATATAAATATGTTACTTTCATCAATTTATTTTCCTAGCAGGTTTTACTAATGAAAAAGATAATAGATTGTATTGAAATTCATAAACTTTGTGGGTGGATGTATTGCTGTGATGTTATCTTTTCCAATTCGTTTATTAGCTAGCATTTTTCATGAACCTTGAAATTTGAAAATCTCCTGGTAGGAATAACAAATCAACATGATTTTTTACTAAATTGTTTCTAAAAATGTTCTCTTTCTTATAAAAGTTTACAAAAAAAACATGGGAATATTCCTTTAAGATTATTTGAAGTACTTGGAGGGTAATTTTTTCTTTAAAATAACATTTTATATTAAAAAATTAATCTATCTGGCCAGTTCATTTTAACCAGCATGTGTTTATATGCCCGCACGTGTTTTACATGCCCAGCACGTGTTTTACATGCCCAGCGCATGTTTTCATCACCAGCGTGTGTTTTAACTACCAGCGCGTGTTTAAGACCGAGTCTGTTTCTTTTACGTGTGATGTAAATGAGCTGTGTGGAGAGCAGACGCATGAATAATCAACGCGCAAAGCTCTGCTCTGCAAAATGGCTCCCAGTTGAGTTGGAATCATGTGATGAAATTCCTCTATATAGCGCTTTTCTACGCTAATTGCCTACTCAGAGCACTTAACAATGATCAGTCAAATTCTCTGGCAGCAGCTTGACATGAACTTAACTGGGAGGGTACAGGAAGTGAATGAACACCGCGTTTTCACACTTCTCTTCTCAAATAGTGTTTAGAGAACCAGGCAGGGGTGACTGTCCTGCTGTCGGGATCGCCATTTAACGTCCTCATCCGATGGATAGTGAGCGCCATCTAACCAATGTCCACTTCTCCTAAAGGCTGGATGAGGAGCAGGTGACGCAGACGACATACTTCTGCCCACGATGTCAGGCATACAGTATCTGTCTGCAAGGCTGTGAAAAATCACCTAGTTGAATCTCGTGAGATCGAACCTGAAACCTCCTGCATCTCAGTCGTGTGCTACCAACTGAGCCACCTGTCACCTAATAAAGAGCTCATGGCCTGAAAAGTGAGAGTGCTCACTACAAGTGATAGTATCTTGTGCACCACGGTCATTGATATTGTGGGTGTTGCTAATCCCCTGCAGAGTACATTTAAATGATCATGTTCAACTGCTTTGACAAATTCAAAGCAGGAAGTATTAATAAGATATTAAATATATATATATATTTTTTTATATAATTTACATTAGTCTAGAAATATAAATGTGTTATGAATGTCCAAGCAATATATAAAATTTATTGAGCTAAATGAATTTCAAGCATTTTTTATAACATCATTAAATACAAAAGTTTGAACACTTTCAGGGCCTTGAAAATGGTGCAATCATATTCAAGTAGTTTCAATCCTAGAAAATGGTGCAATCATATTCAAGTAGTTTCAAGCATTGAAAATGGTGCAATAAAATTCAAGCACTTTAAAGCCTGGAAAATGGTGCAATCATATTCAAGCCTGGAAAATGGTGCAATCATATTCAAGTAGTTTCAAGTCTTAAAATAGTACAATTAAATTCAAGCTCTTTTAAGGCCTTGATAATGGTCCAATTAAATTTAAGCATTTTTCACATTTTTGAGCATGTATGAGAGCCTCGAATATCACAAGTAGCAATGGATACTTTGGATAAAATTCACTAGGGAAAAAATGTCAGTCTCATTGCACGCAAGTGAAGAGCATACAAATTGTTCTAAGGATCCCAGAATAATACGCCCCTATTTTTCAGCCGAATTCCCCTCTCCCTACCCCCTCCCTCGCATCTGAGAAAATGAAATCAAGACTAGAAGGAATACCTGCTTCCCAAAATGAGATGGCAGGTAGTTTCATTCATGGAGCCAGATGCAACTTCACATAACTTCTGCATACTCAGGAAATGACATGTGATGCAGACAACTACCATACCTCCAAATTTTGTCAAGAAACAAAACGACATCATAGACAAAGTCTGTGGAAAAAAGAAAATATGTGAGAAACAAATTAAAAGAAAAAAGGGGTTCCTTCTGATACGTACTACTCATACAATTTTAAGCAGGAGTTGGATAGATGGCATGGATGTTTTACTTTTTGTTTTATTCAAAATATGAAAATTCCATCATTTTTATATATATTTTTTCAATTCAAAATATGAAATCAAACAAAATTTCACCATGTTTACTCTTGTTTAATTCAAAATATGCAAATGATCAAACTACCATCATGTTTACTTTGGACTTGATCTTCAATATTTGTTATGGTACCATTTAGTTCCCATCATAGTAAATGCTGCTTGGTTTTATTTCTGTAAATGAAATTTATAATTAATCCGATTAAACGGAAGGGAATATCCCTACAGTTTCTCTTATATCTTACAAATATGATCTAGCTTTCTGTGCCATGTACAAAGAGGATATGTTTACCTTATCTGTTTGCAGATAATGTGCACCTAATCTGCTTGCAAAGAATGGGAAATTTTCATGCAAATTCTTACATAGAAGAAGAGATGCTCACCTGTAAATCTGTTTGCATGTAAAGGGAAAATGTTCACCAATCTGTTTTACATAGAAAGGGAAAATGTTCACCCAATCTGCTTGCATGAAATGGGGAAATGCTCACCTGTAAATCAGTTTGCATAGAGAGGGAAATGTTCACCAATCTGTTTTACATAGAAAGGGAAAATTTTCACCCAATCTGCTTGCATGAAATGGGGAATTGCTCACCTGTAAATCAGTTTGCGTAGAGAGAGAAATGTTCACCAATCTGTTTTGCATAGAAAGGGAAAATGTTCACCCAATCTGCTTGCATAAAAAGGGATTATAAATCAGTTTGCATAGAGAGGGAAATGTTCACCAATCTGCTTGCATAAAAAGGGAAAACACTCACCTGTAAATCAGTTTGCATAGAGAAGGAAATGTTCACCAATCTGTTTCGCATGGAAAGGGAAAGTGATCACCCAATCTGCTTGCTTAAAAAGGTAAAATGCTCACCTGTAAATCAGTCTGCATAGAGGTGAAAATGTTCACTAATCTGCTTTGCATAGAAAGAGAAAATGCTCACCTGTAAATCAGTTTGCATAGAGGGGAAAATGTTCACTAATCTGCTTTGCATAGAAAGGTAAAATGCTCACCTGTAAATCAGTTTGCATAGAGGGAAAAATGTTCACTAATCTGCTTTGCATAGAAAGAGAAAATGCTCACCTGTAAATCAGTTTGCATAGAGAGGAAAATGTTCACTAATCTGCTTTGCATAGAAAGAGAAAATGCTCACCTGTAAATCAGTTTGCATAGAATTCTTGCCCGTAGACATTCTCATGACTTTAGCTTCCGAGGGTGAGCCAAACAGAGACATAGATAGTAGAGGAGTAATCACCGTTGACAACCATAATATGTGCCTCCCGCTGAGGGGTGGGGCTAAGAAGAGGAGGGAGGAGAAGAAGTTGATTGCACTGATCGCCAAGAGGGTGAACATGAAGAATGTGAAACAGTTTGTTATACCATTGCACAAGCAGCGGGCCTGTAAAGAGGAGATTGAAAGACAGAAATAATGTTGAATTACTCATTGGTTTATCTAAAAGAACATTAAAATCTGAGCAGATTGCTTTTTGAATTTTGAAAATACCATCTGTAGTTTTTGAGTTGTGGGTCAACTTATCAAAGTTTGATACGTTTTGCTTGCTTGATGAGGGCTTAACGGCAACACAACAGTGAGGGTCAAATTGTGCCTGAGAACTTAAATCATTCCAGAGATAGGAAGGAAAGGAAATAGGGGGAGATTGAGAAAAACACAGGGACTAAAACCCAGGAAACTGGGATTGAGAGAGAAAGTGCATGGGTGCAAAAAGAGGCAAAAGTAGAGAGAGGGGAGTGGGAGAGGAGGACTAAATATGCTTGTAGAGGGAAGCATGATGAAGGAAGGAGATAATTTTATCTGGAGGGTTTTACTGGAAGAGCTCGGCTATTGAGTTGTGGGGGCGAGGAAAGCTCTAAGCAGGTTGTACAGAGGCAGGCAAGGAGGACGTGGTGGACTGTGAGGGTGCAATGACAATTGTTGCAGAGGGGTGGGGGAGGGAGCCAATAAGGAGGTGTTGTTTATATGCTCAGTTTTGTATATATGCTTAACTATTGATGTCTGACAGTTTAAAACCTCTAGGTAATTCAATAAATTTCCTTACTAAATCTCAGTCACTAAATATGATGGGAAAGTCCATTCAGGGTAAAATTGTATTAGGGGTATGGCATAGACTCAAAAACATTTTTACTACGCCACCTCAAAGAATTATGACAAACAGTTGAAAAACAAAGGGTTTACAAAAGAAAATACACAACTGCGCAACTATCACAGCACATCAATTGTTAAACTGGTCAGGTATACACTGATCCATTAGGCTTAGCATAACTGTAATTTCTGTTCCAATTACATTATATAAACAACTAGGCCTAAATGAATTAGCAGTATTCTTCAGCCTTTTCATCTTATTGTAGTCTTTGGAACACTCAGAATCAGATCTTTGAAAGACAACCTGCTACACAACAATCTTGTCCTTACAAGTTGTGTAACTGACAGATTACAATCTTAACCTTAATTCTGCTTGCCTAAGTGGAGTAAAGTGTGTCTATTGTTTTTAAAAGGTCTCGGATGAAAAGTAAAGGCCTCTTTTGTGCTTAAAAGATTAGTTCAGGGGTCCAGCAAGTCTATCTTAGATAAATGAAGACTTTAAAAGAAACAAGATGGTGAAAAAGGCATTCAAAAATCTTATTCCATTATGAAGATGTTTAAGTTTGAATTTTGGTATCATTTGTGTAGAAATGACTGAAATCAGACTAGTTGTGATGTCACTGCCTCAGATTCTTCAAATTCTTTATACATCCTATCATATTTTGTCCTTGGATGATGATAATTTTCTACCTGAAGAAAGTTTGAGGGAAAATAATTGAAATAAGAAAATGACATATCAGCATGTCTTTTTTACCAATCTTTTCTTTAATTTTTCTCTATCAGATACATACAAATGAAATTCCAATATTCCTTTCAGACAACTTAGAAATCTAAAAATTTAGTTTTCTAAACCTAATCAGAAAGTTGTCCTAGCAACAAATACTATCAAATAATCCAATTTTTATTTTATATATATGAATATTGAAAAGGAAAAAAAGAGAGGAAAAATCAAATAAACCAGTGATTCTTACTTCTTGTATGATGGAAGCTACACTAATGTAATCATTACGATGAAAGTACAAAGAACAAGGTAAACTGGTGAGCAGGGTTGTGACCTCCAAGGGTTGTGGAAAGGTGTGGTACCCTGACAAGTGATTCTCCAGCTTCTTAACTCCCGTTGAGCATATATGAGGATACAGAGGCTCAAGACCGATGCTGAAAAAAAAAAACCATGGGAAAAGAGTCATTCCCTACAATAGCAACTGGCATTTAAATTACTCATTTAAGGATTAGTTTAGAAGTCAAGCAAGTATATTGAAGAAAGCATTCCAATATCTTATTTCATTAATGCAGTATTCAAGTTTTAAATTCTGTCTCATATTTGTAGAAATGCCTGGTGTGGAAAGTCTACTGAGGAGAGATGACACCCTCGTCCTTCTCACTTTCTTAATGATTGTTTATGTATTTTGTGACATCACAAAGAGAAAACGTGGACTTCATTTTTTGTCAACATATCGTTTTTTAATCCTTCACCAACGTTATTTGAATGGGAGCAGTTGAATACAACTAAGATACTTCGAATTTCCATCGTACCCTCAATCAATAGTTTGCAGGAGAAAGCAGTCGGACGATTTTTGGTGACTGAAATTTATGTCAGAAATTTTTAAAGAATGACAATTTTGAGCTGTCTTCTCTTGCATACATCAAAAGTTCTTACAACTTTGATTAGCCACAATTGGGAAACTGCAGATACATTTGACATCATTTAAAGAAATGTTTCCATGGATTTTCATTTCATATATGATGAAGAAAACATTAGTTGTTATGCTCCTTAAAGTTTCAAACAGTCAGACCCGATCTGATATATAAGCAGGTCGGGTCAGACTTTTTCTCTTTATTTTCTTCATTCTGAAAACCCACAAGCAATTAGGATCAAATTTCCCTTATCAATGGCTTCATTGTATTTGTTCTCCTGTTGGTCCTGAGTTGTTGTGGAAGTTGGTGTTGAGTTTCAAATTAGCAATGGATGAAGTCCTTATTGTGTGGTTGGGTCCTTATTTTAATTAAGATAAGTGGTCTCATTATTTGCTGCATTAAGTCTGTGGCTATGATTTGCTGGAACAAATTTTTAAGGAGAAGGACAAGTCATGAATTTCAGAAACAAAGTGGTAAAAAAACTATGTTAATATCTTATTCCGTTAAAGGAATATTCCCATGGATTTTAATTTTTTCATATATGATAGAGAAAAATTTCAGAAACAACATTAGAAATGGCTCTGCTTACAACCAGGAACATCTCAACCAGCCCTTAAATGGAGCAGGGCCGGTCGGAGTAAAAGTTATATATTTCTTTGTTTCCCAAACCACAAAACTGTATACAGTTTCACCTTATCTATGCTTCTTCAAGATAACAACTACTCCCACTGGTGTTACATGGTATTTTTAGTGACACACATCTGATTATAATGGCAATCCTTTGTAATATAAGTAATAACTGTAATCAATGCTGGCATTGTTTGTCTTTGCTGTTGGGGAAAGGTAAAATAAACTATTGAGCTTAGACCTATTTATATCTCAATGTTATGATGCAAAGTTAATCTTGTAAAATGATGTGGTTAATCTGTTGCTTCAAAATTGCAGGCCAAATTTTTAAGCAGTGCCTTTACTAATGAAGTGGTGAAAAAAAGTATGTTAATATGTTATTCTTTTAAAGGAATATACCAATGGATTTTCATTTTTTTTATATATGATAGAGAAAAATTTCAGAAACAAAGTGGTAAAAAAACTATTTTAGTATGTTATTCCGTTAAAGGAATATTCCCATGGATTTTTATTTTTTCATATATGATTGAGAAAAATTTCAGAAACAAAGTGGTGAAAAAAAACTATGTTGATATCTTATTCCATAAAAGGAATATTTCCATGGAATTTCATTTGTTCATATATGATAGAGAAAAACTATGTTAAAATAGTATTCTGTTTAGAAGTTACAAAATTTTAAAGTACTTATGAATTTCGACAAAAGTGACTGATTAGAAACGTCTGTGATGTCATAGAGACAATTTCAACAAATTGTCTTTTGACAAAATCTCTTCTTTAAAAATGATTTGGGTATTTTTTATCATTGTTAATGTGATGTACACCAAGAAAAAAAATATATATTTTCTTGTAAATTTACCCCGCTAAGCATAGCGGGGATATTTACGAGAGTTATACTTACCTTCCATGCTATAGATATGCAATCTGGTCACATGATCTGAATCTAACCGACCTCAAAAACGTAGTTACCAGCCCCTGACCCCCATATTACCTATACTAACCCTCACTTCTTTTCAGCACGTTGTTATCACAACATCGCTGGAACTAGTCAAATTTTCTATTAGAAATTTAACCTTTTTCTGACAATTTTCCTCCTTACAGCTTCTACCAGGCAGGTTTTTTACGCTGTTCGGCCTTATTCGGTTTGCCTTTTCAAATCTTCTGAGGTAAGACAAGGTAGCCATGGGACCGGGATTTCTACAGTCAGACTAACAGGACTTTCCCGTTAAGCCTACACTTAGGATAGATAGAGTGTTTTTGTCTTTATCCGTACAAAGCGGGTGGCTAGTTTGAGCAAGTCCCACTCTCGCGGCGGGTGTTTTAGGCCCTAGAGCACCAAGTGTGCCTGTCTAGTGGACCTCTTGACCATGGCTTTATGTGTTTTCACCCTCTGCCCGCCCTTTCACGAGGAGAGCCTAGCATTATACTATGCTTTGTATTAACATGTTAAGATATCTTCAGTACAGGATCTCGTATGCATTAGGCCAATTTCTTCAATCGATGTTGACGCATGCGTATTGGTTCGACATTACCACAAGGTGTTTGAGGAGTCGGCTTTATAAAGCTCCAAGGAGCAACACTTACAAGAGAGCCTATATCTAATTTAACGTTACCAGTACATTACATATCGTGTGTTCATTTTTCTCGCATATAATTAAGACAACAGTTTTTCATTTTTAAGCTTGAATTTTGGGGCGTTGGAGAGACCGTGAGGGGGTCTCTGACGTCCTCTTTTCAGAAGATACTAATCTTTTCTTTTTATCTCAACAGACACCAAATTACTCAGTGGTTCGTGTTTTCCACGCTACCCCTGCGATTTTAAAGAATTTACGTTCAGTACATTTTCTCGGGTTTTTAAAAAATTTCAGATAGTGATTTTTCTGATAATTTTTTTTGATGTACTGAATTGCTGTGGCTTGCCTCACTATGGTAGACATCTCCTACAACGCGTCTCAACCGTGCAAGGGTCATAAGTACATCCCCCGTAGGGGAGCCTTGGTGTAAGTGTATATGTTGGTTTGTTTGATGAGGGCTTCACGGCACCATGACAACGAAAGTCAAATTGTGCCTGAGAGGTCAGATCATTCTAGAGGTAGGAAGGAAAGGAAACAGGGGGAAAATGAGAGAAATTCAAGAACAAAAGGTCAGAAAGCTGTGATCGAGAGGGGAAGTGCATGGTTGAAACAAAAACAAAGTAGAGAGGGGGTGGAAGAGGAGAATTAAATATGGTTGTGGAGGGAGGCATGATGAAGGAAGGAGATAATTTTATCCGGAGGATTTTTCTGCAAGAACTCAGCAATTGAGTTGTGGGGAGCGAGGAAAGCTCTGGGAAGGTTGTATAGGGGGCAAGCAAGGAGAACGTGATGGATTGTGAGGGTGCAATGGCAATTGTTGCAGAGGAGTTGGGGGGAGCCAATAAGGAGGTAGGAGTGAGCGAGGTGGGTGTGACCAATTCTAAGACGGGTAATATGAACGCTGTTGATACGAGAGAGATTGTTGATGGTGGATTTGATCGGAATTGTGGGCTGGATGACATGGAGTTTGTTATCAATTTAGGAGTTCCATGAGGTTTGCCAGCAGTCACAAACAAGGGAAGCGATAAGCGGTTTGATGTCAGAGAGGGTTTTGGGAAAAGAGGTAGGGAGGAGGTTGAGGGCAAGCTTAGCGGCTGCATCAGACCTGTCATTGCCTGGGATGCCAACATGGCTAGGTATCCAGAAGAAAAGAATACTTTTCCTGCAGAGGTTGGGAGAAAGGAGTTTCCTCCGGAGGAGGCGGCATGTGAGGTTATCCCATTTAAAATTGAGTAAAGAAGTAAGAACAGCCTTTGAGTCGGAGAAAATGGCAAAGTGGCTGAGCGGAGAGTTCTAAATAAAGTTGAGGGCGAGGAGAATGGCCTTAGCCTTGGCTGAAAAGATGGATGAGTTAGTCCGAGAGTCTGCTACTGAGGGTGATGTCTTGGATGACGGCAGCAGCAGCTGTCTTGTTGCCTTCCTTGGAGCCATCAGTATAGACGGAGGTGTAATTTGAGAGTTGGTCTTTGATTTGGTTGTGGAGATTGATGAAGAGGTTAGGGTGGGTTTGAGTTTTGTGATGAGTGGAGAGGCCCAGGTGGACAGAAGGGAGGGGGTGGCCGAAGGAGGAAAAGTGGGCCAGGAGAAGGTGCCAAGAGTGGCGGGGTTGATGCCGAGATGGAAGAGGTCTGATTTAATACGTAAGCTGAAGGGCGGGGATAGGGATATATTTTTACTTTTCAGATAACATCAAGAGGCGTCATAAATCAATTAGTCTCAAAGTTGCTACTTATGCCATGGCCACCTTCTCGATAGATTACTGAGTCGAGGAGGCCTGTAATTGTAGTTTACTTTGTTAACTTTTTCCTGATTCACCCCCTGGAGGCCTCTGACTCGATAGATTACTGAGTTGGCAGGGCCACGGGTGCGGTCTATCAGACGTAAGTTACCTGAGTCTATATTGATCAGCTAAGTGGCGTCCTAGACGTCACTTAGAATAAACCACTATAAAGAGGTGCCTCCTTCTCGATAAGATTACTGAGTTGTGTAAGGCGTGTATTTTTAGTGGGTTAACACTTTGTACACCGCTGTGGTCCACGGTTTCGCGATAGGGACCAGTAGGGCCAGGTAAAGGCGGCGCCCACAGAGGTTATACGTGAGTCACAAGTGATTTCACGGGTCCTTACATGTCCGCACAGCTCCGATGATCGGATCCGTACAGCTCCACGGCTCGTGTTCACGGCTCCATACGGATCCATTGGACGGCTCCACAGCCCGTGTTTATGGCTCCGTACAGGTCCATTGGACGGCTCCATGGCCCGTATTTACGGGTCCATTGGACGGCTCCATAGCCCATGTTTATGGGTCCATTGGACGGCTCCGTGGCCCACAGCTTTACGGTCCATACAGCTCGGTGAACGGGTCTGTATGGCTCCAGAGTTTTGTAATGGGATAATGTACACCGTACGATAAACCCCTAAATAGACCCGCTAGCTACGAAGCTACGTGTTCAGTGACAATCTTCACAAGAAGTTTAGCATCACGAGCGCTATTTTCTTCTTGTTTCTGTAGCCATTAGCTACGTTGTTTCACGGCCGTGTGAAATGCCTCAGTAAGATTTCCCACGTCGAACATTACAGTTCCGCAATATAACCAGTGAATGGGTCCGTATGGCTCCAGAGTTTGGTAACAGGATAACGTACACCATACAATAAACCCTAAATAGACCTGCTAGCTACGAAGCTACGTGGTCAGATGATAAGTGACAATCTTCACAAGAAGTATAGCATCACGAGAGCTATTTTCTTCTTCTTTCTGTAGCCATTACCTACGCAGTTCCGCGGCCGTGTGAGCTGCCTCAGTAAGATTTTCCGTATTGAATGTTACAGTTCCGCAATATTTTTCATCAGTATCATGGACACGGAGGACAGGTCCCCGAGTGTCGGTGCATTACACGCCCAAGATGTCCCACGATGCATCGCGTGTAAATGCTTCTTTTAGTTACGCTCTGGTGATATCCAAAAGAAAAACCTGTGTACACCGCTGTGGACCACGGTTCCACAAAGGGACCGGTAGGCCCACAAGAGGCGGCGCCTAAGAGGTTATAAGTAAGTTACTAACCTTTTTTATGGTTCGTTGTAGAGCCATTGGATTACTTTCATGGGTCCATATTGGTCCGTACGGCTCCGGTGATCAGTTCCGTATAGCCCCACGGCTTGTTTTCACGACCCCGTACGGGTCCGTGACACGGCCCTACAGCTCTGTACGGGTCATGGGACAGCTCCATACAGTTTCGTAACCAACAGCTTTTGGTTCCATACAGCTCCAGCTAACGGGTCCGTACGGCTCCATAGTTTTTTAGTGGAGTAACGTACAACGTACAACAAACCCCCAAAAAGACTCTTTAGCTAAGAAGCTACAGGGTCAGGTGATAAGTAACAATCTTCACAAGGAGTATAGCATCACGAGAATTATTTTCTTCTTCTTACCGTAGCCATCAGCTACGCAGTCCCATGCCCGTGTGAGCTACCTTAGTAAGATTTCCGTGTTGAACGTCACGGTTCCGCAACAAATTTCACCAGCATCATGGACACAGAGGATAGGTCCCCAAATGTCAGTGCATTACGCACCCAGGATGCACCGTGATGCGTTGCATGTAAGCGCTTCCTAAGGTTACAAAGCTTGGTGTTCGGGTGATGAAAAAACCATCTCCACGAGAGGCATAGCATCACGAGAGCTATAAAGTAAATTATATATTCCACCCTATCTCTATAATGAACCAAAAATGCTGTTCCATAATGTAAAAAAAGTGCTATTAGATTTATAAGAAATACATAAGAACTGTGTTGAAATTGCCTGGATTACACCACCAAGTTGAAGGACATATTGTACAAGGTGTTTTTAAAAACATTTTCCTACTCTTTAAATTGTTATAACTCCTAAACGGAATAAGATATCAACATAGTTTTTTCACCACTTTATCCATGAGAATATTCATTTAAAGACTGTTCTAATCAGAAGAATTTATAGCTCTTGCTAATGAATGTAGCATCTATAACAGTACATACACCTTTAAAATACCGGCTCACCTAAAATCAGCCTGAGAGAAGATTGGCATGTTGTTGAGGTTGACGGAACTTCCCATGCAGCACACAACTTCACCGTTTTCCTGCATGATCTTTATCATCTCCTGTGTGGCTGCAAAGATAGTAACATTCAGTTGAGAATTGCTGGAAAATTGACAGCTGCAGTCAATTAATGCAAAAAAGTCAAATAAAATAACTAAAAATATACATAATTAAATAAAATCGAAATAAAAAAGAACAGATGTTTGAATATTCAACAGATAAAGCAATATTTATCAACTAAAGAAAAGTTGAAAGGTAAACTTAAATGTAAGAAAAATTAACAGGTGTTAGATACAAACAAAAAGAGATGATAAAAACATGTGTCAGAAGTTTTAACAGGAGATTACGAATAAAAAGATCAAGAATGATTATGTAGAAATAAATGACTGGCTAAAATTTAATCTTTCATGACAATATCACTTTAAACTATTAACCGCACTGTGACGACAACTCCTCTATTGCATGATTTCCTACAACTAAATTACCTTAACAAGGAACACGCCACACCTTCATATTAACAGCAATGTTGAACTTCATTAGGAAAAAATTGATGATAATATTAACAAACATTTATATGGCACCCCTTAGAACTTAATTGATCAAAGTGATATAAGTGTAACACACACCCAACACAATCAAGGGTCACCCAAGATATGTGTTTACCCTGAATAAGTTTGTCAGTCTTGCAAATTGATTTGGTTATCTTTTTTGATGATATTTAATCCATCAACAAATACTGATAATGCTGAATCACTCCGTGGTCAGAATTATTCCACTTGGCACTGATCTTATATACACCGCTAGTCCACCTCAGGGTATAATACAATGTTGTGAAAGATAGTGGTGTTCTTCGTGAAGGCTCGTGTATCACACAAGTAAGTTAAAGCAAGCATGAAGTTAAACAATAAATATAATTAAAGATTAATGTTAAGGGCGAAGTGTTTATATGCGCATTTAATGCACGGGGCAAAGGACTTTGATACAAGTGAAATGACCCAACTTTAGGAGGGTCATGTGCGAGTGCAAAGTCCTTTAAACTGTGCATTAAATACGCAGATGCCAAACCATTAATCTTTTTATAATATTTTTGTATTAGATTGTTTGAAATGCATAGAAAAAAAACTAAGAAAAAAGAATGAAATACGAGAAAAGTTTACATACATTTTTACGCTTTGTTAAGAAATTGACCTGTTGTAAAAATGGTCTGAACCATTTACCCAAGGTCGTGCACATTACCGGAATTAAGGTCAAGGCAATGCAAATACTCCATAGAAATTTTGGAATTAAATCTATAAAATATTGAAAAGGCAGGACTCATCTAGTCCATACACCTTTTTGGTTTGTTTTATGAAAATTCTCGAGGTCGGATTCGAAGTAACCTTTTATGGGCTCAGTACGGTTTAACTAAGTTGCAGGGGAAGCTTTATCATTACAGTCAACGGGATAATTTTTTTGAATACTTGTGTCGCCTCAGCCAGTCAGCGAAAATTAATACTCATACATGTTGGAAACTATTATCTAATACACAACATTTGTGAAGAAAAATAAATTCTGTCCAGTTTTTGTTGAAAAATGACAAAAAATAAGTTTTTCTCCTATTGACTGCAATGATAACTGACTGTTTGTTTTCCCCTTTGCCTGAAGTTTGAGGATTGTCAAAAAAAATATTGTTACGTCGCCGTGCACCACAACATTCCCGGATGTCCGACCTTCCAAATATAGGGCACAGCGATGGTAAACCCTGCCAAACTAAGGTAAAAGAAATCATAGTGCCAAGATAAAAATAGAGAAATTTAAATATGAAGACAATTAAAGTGAAGTAGAGAGAGGAGAAAAGAAGGGGAAGTAGAGGAAAGGAAAGGGATACATGCATAAGAGTATATAAATAGCCTTTCCAGAGGGAAAAAATAATGAATTCCAAACTTACTTTCAGGGGTGGTGTCTGTAAACAATGGCACCTGAAGGGGTACATTATCCACGGTGGCAATATGAGGCCGGATGTTTTCAATTCCTCTTGGTAGTTTGGCCTGTCATTTGACAGCAGAAGAGAGAAATGAGAATTGAGAGTATACATGTTGGAGCAGTAACATTATTGGGTAACACAATATCTCAAGGGTGATGAACATTGTGAACATTTACAAAATCAATAATTTCATTGAATACTTCAAGGAATAAGTTTAGAGGTCAAGAATATAATCTGATGAGATACAGGATAATAAAAGGAAGAAAATAATCAAAATTCTTATTGTCTTATTTGTGAAGAAATGAGTTGTGATGTCACATCCTCATATTCTGAAATTCCTTATATATTTTACTATATTTTACTGAGATTTTGTCACTGAAAAACCATTAAATAAGAGTGTTTCAGCTGACGTGACTTTGTTTACATCGCCATTATGTTGAAAAACCCTGTCACCTGCTGTACACTTAATTTAACTTACATATGTTTGCATGTTGTTATATAAGATTATTTTTGTAAGATAATTATTTTGGAATCTTGTTGTGCCTTTGCTTGCACTAATATATGTGTGTGGGGGTAATAAAATACATTTTCTCAATTTCCATCTGAACCTGACTCAACGTTTGAAGTGGGTTTCTGCTGTATGATGCAACGGCTTTCAACTTACAGTAGGCCTTACACACTAGGATTTGCAGTGAGCCCTTTATATCAGGTATGTAGGCTTTGTCTCAGTTTAACGAACAATGATGGCGTTAACGTTAAGTTACTCTTCTCCCTGGTGAAAATATAAAACTTAAGGAAAATATAAAGTAAAATTGGAAGCAAGCAAAAAATGTGCAATCAGTAAAATTCTCTGAACTGGTACTGGTAGGTTAGCATGTAGTATGTTTGTTGTACGTGTGATGTGACTAAGCTGTGTGAAGATGCGTGAAACACAACGAAGATTGCCCTGCAAAATGGAGTCCAGTTGAGCTAGAGTCACTTGATGAAATTCCTTTATTGGTCAGGAAAGCGGAAAAACAAAATTGGTAAAAGTTTATATAATGTACCACCTATAGAAAGTTTGAAGAAGAAAATCATTAACAATTGTTAAGAAAGTGAGGATGAGGGCACCAGCCTTTGAAATGTCTACTGAAGTAGACATTTCACAACATGATTATATACCCACAATGCACCATAATAATCCAAAGCCTATTACAAACTTGTCCAGAAACCCCTCAGCACAGAAAACACAAATTACCTATCAATTATAATCCCACCCAAGAAGTTTGTTCTCTATAAGTTCATCTAGATACTAGTTAGGAAAACTATTAGTGAATTTAGATGGTTGGCATGGCCCAAGAAATAAGCTCTCCAAACCACAATCCACTAAAATGCTGTGCAGTTGTATAGAACCAGCAATTAGTGTTCTCACATTACTGTGATTAATCAAGCATTAAAAATCTAAGCTAAATCTATCCGAGACATTGGGCTCATAGAGACGGTGCTTATCCCCGGTTTCCATGGCGCAAGCAGATTAGAGTACATGACTCCCCCTGGATGGGATGCCAGTCTATCGCAGATTGACTCCCCAGCAGTGCTGGTACTCATTTTACGCTGAGAGAACTAAATCAAGTAAAGTGTCTTGCTCAAGGACACAATGCAGCACTCACGACGGGAATCAAACTCGGTACCTCTCGAATACGAGCATGACTCCTTAACCACTGAACCTCTGATCAAACATTGGTGTTAACAAAATGAATCCAGGAGAGTGAGACTTAGTGGGTACAGGGTTAAAATATGATCTCCCGACTGTTTCCCTTTGCAACCTGAAACTTGGGGGAAGGAAGGGGGAAGTAAAAGGTCAGCTAGATCATAATGACTTCAAACCTTACCCTGTTGGATATGTCCCAGACCCCTGTGACGCTATCAGTAGTGTCCACATCAGTGCCATCGCTACACGTGTGTGTCTCAGATATCTGCCTGTGTCTGTCTTTATTTCCTGTCTCCTTTGATAATTCGTTTACAGATGAAGATTGTGACAAGAGAGGTTCTGCTTCTTGCCACTGTCCCGAGTGACTCTGGGACAATCTGGGCTTGCTGCCCACTGACATTTGACCTTCACGTTCAGAACACAGCCTATCAAAATTTGAAACGGCATGTTCCCCTTGTTTGACAATCATATCTCCTTGTTTGATCAAATCAGTGTTTTCATCAAAAATCTCCTCCGTACAGCATTTTTCAGACTTTTTTCCGACTCTTTAGGTTCAGTTTTGTTTGTGCCAGCTTCCTCTGTTATTATCAACTCATCATTTTTAATACTGATCTCTTCCACCTTCGCCTGTACGTTGCCCAAGCTGTCCTGCAGAAAGTGAACATGTTGAGCTTCAACATCCATGTCGATTTGAGCAACATCGGCCATACTGCTTTGCTGTGATTGGCTGGAGTGAAGCTTAGAGCCGTTGCTGTCTGTTGAATGCACCATATGGACTTCAGCATTACTTTGCAGGGATATATGGCAGTTCCATCCAGCCTCAAGACCCATTTTTCTGAGAAAACCTGAAATAAAGCAACCAGCATAAAAGTATCGATTAAACCAGGATGGAACAGGAATTAACACAAAAAGTATGTTCACAAAAAGCCCTAAATCTATGGATGATACTGGAGAAGAGTTGGTTGATGAGGTTTAATGCAACCACAACAGCGATGGTGAAAATGTGCCAGAGGTAAAGTTAGATCAGTGGAGGAGAAAAGAGTGAGAGTAGGTAGTGCGACAAGTTGCTTAGAATTTGCTTGCACTCTCTCACCAGACAGATGATGCTTTTACTCGCTTTTAAACATGCACTTAAGGTCAATTTTGTGTGTGTGAGGAGAGGAGGGTATGGGGCACGTGTCCCCCTCACTCCCTTTTTCTCTCCCTCAGAAAAATAAAGAGAGTTCTCCTTTTTGAATTGTAAAATACCTCTCAATTACTTTCAAACATTGTAAAATTAGTGGTGGAATTTGCACACACTTTTTAAAAATATCACAAAAGTGCAAATGAATGTTGTTTTAGGCTCACTGATTTTATCTACTGGGGGACAAATAATTGGTTCCTGGAAATAATACTTTTTTTACTAAAATCTTAAATAAAATGAATGATGATGATAACTGTTTTGTCAATAAAATTGAAGGTCTGTAACAAAATATCTAATTTAGGAAAATTTAATATAATTTGGGCAATTTCTTTATCCCAAACCATGCTCATAACGCATATGAACATGAACAATGGTGACCAATATGCTTAGTGATTTATATTAAGCAGTTTGATGGCATCATGGTCAGCTGGTTATTCTATTCTTAAATCAAACTCTGCTACAAAAAATATTTTAAATACAAAACATATTCCATGGAGAGGAAGATAACGTACATACCGTTACTACAATTGATCAAAATATCCGCTATTCGGCTGATTTCAGAAAGCTTAATCTTCCTGCTGGTAAATAATCACAACCATTTCTGAGATATTAGCCCAGTCTAAAATTTCCTCTTCGCTGATTCAATGAAAGGTTCTATTGTTAACCAGCTTCATCACACAAGTGCAGTGTATTTGCTTGCCATATTAGTTCAGAATGGTGGAGCAGTAAGCTTACTGAGCAACAATAGTTGGCTGTTTATTGGTATTTAGAGTTAAAGGATTTGTCTGGAGTGGGTATGCATGACTACCTTTATTTGCAATTGATGCAGTTAAATTGTAAAAACATTTTCATCACAGAGCCTAATGGCCTTTATGCCTCATTAAAAAAAGGCATATGATAAATACAAACATAGAAGAAAAACATGATCAAAATGAACCAAGTTATGAAAATTGAACTGCCCAAAAATAATTTAATGGTTCATTAACAATTTATGCAGCCTTTTTTTGCAGCCTTATGGGCCAGGAGGCCTGAAGAGACTAGGTTAGGTGAGGAACAATTTATGTTTGTATGTATAATGTTTCTAATTCTTAAAGAATCTTTTAGCCAAGTATATCAATGATATTTAATTTACCAATATGTCTTCAATATGCAATACATTTGAAGTTCTTAAAGCATTTGAAATAGTAAACTTTCCAATATAACACGTTGCTTTAAACAATGGTAAACATTACCTTACTCCTAAGCACCTGGTCCTCCGAAAAATGAACAAAACGAATACATGCTTGGTCAAGGTGCTCAATGAGTGCAACAATGTCAGACTTTGGTTGAAAATTGTACGTCACCATACCCAAGAATATCTGATTTTTAAGAGCTCTGGAAAAATGTCAAGAATAGAAAATATTTTTTATCAAAATTATATGTAAGTCGAAGAGATAAAAACAGTAAAGTGTCTGCCTGAATTATTTGAAAACTGGCCAAATTTTCTGAAATATCTCACCAATCACAATTCTATACATGATAAAATAGAAGTGGTGGAGATGTAATCTTTAACAAAACCATAGACCTTTTCAAATCTAAAGCAATGTTTATAAAACTAAATGAAATATTGTCACATGGTCAAACTTCACTGTCCATAATGGACCAATTGTAGATACTGGGAAAATCTTATTGGCCAATCAAATCTGGGGGGAGAAGGGGGGGGGGCTTTTGGCCTTCTGCACAATTCATGTGTGGTATGGAACCAAGCATATGAACAAATGCTTTAAAATGCTCATCATAAGTGGTTATACAAGAAGGTAACATGTGGGTGCATTGTTGTTTACAAACTTGCCTCTAGCAACTGCAGCTGATTGGTTGAGTAACAAAAGGGAAAATTCCCTCCAGCAGACAATTGGCTGGGTAAAAAAAGGAAAATTCCTTCCAGCATACAATTGATCAAAATACTAAAGTTCATTATACAGTTCATTTTTGTACTTTCAAAATATTTTGTTTAAGATGCCAGCCCTTACCCATTCCCATGCAATACATTATACAATTCAAACCCCTAGCTTTGCTGTTTAACAGGGGCCCCTCCACGGGCTTGCCCTGCCCCTGGGGGTCCGCCTGCCCCCCCTCAGGGTCCGCCTGCCCCCCTCAGGGTCCACCTTCCCACATCATACATTTTTTTTTCAGACTGATTTAAAAAAAAACTTAATTCATTAAATGAAATACCTTACATGGATACAGAACACAGATTGAGAGCATAGTACGCAATTGTCCTGTTTGGTTAATGATTGGTCCTTATCAATCAGAATAGTTTCATTCTAAAATCTGATTATAGCTAAAATCCCAGAGCTTCTTCACCATTGGCTTGAGCCTTAAGAGGGCCCCTGGACTCCACGTTGAAAAGATGCAGTGCTTCGTGCTCACATTAATGTGCCCCTCAACAAGTCTAGCACCCTGAACCTTTTTAAATCAAGCTAGGGGTCTGCAGTTTAAAAGTTTAAAATATATTATTCAAGATGCTCAACCCCTGCCACTGATTCCCATTCAATGTTGTTCCCAATATGTGGAAATTAACTTAAATCAAAAGATTCAAAATTTAATAAATTACAGTAAAGCATACAAACATTTTTGAGGAAAATAAATTGTATTTTTATTTAAATATTTATAAAGTGCACATATATATGTAAAAATATAAGCTAAGACGCTGTACAATAGATAAAAGGTTTAAAAAAAAAAAGAAAGACAAATAAAAAAGACAAATAAAAAAAAAAAAATGAAAACCTAGTAAAAGTAATCAATTTAAAATAATTTTTTTAAAATTAAATACAGATAAAAAGCTATTAAGAACAAATTAATAATACAAACGTTTGAAAATAAAGGTCTTAAGATTCAATTTAGAAAACTGATGGTAATGGAGTTACGTATGGCTGATGAAAGTGCATTCCACAGTTCAGGGCAGAGGCACAGAAAGCTCTATCACCAAATGACTTACAGAAGTATGGCGGATATTTAAAATCAAATTTAAATTAAGCTGTGGTATCTATTGTAGTCTGATGACCAACTACTTCTTACCCACTAACATATCCAAGAGAACAGCCACCTCGTTTTAACAAGACAAAATGTATAAATCAAGAAAATGAATCATGAACATCTAATTGTTAGACAAATAACAAAGATTCCACCCTACCTATAGCAGTCTTCGCCTTCACTGAGCATGCCCAGGCTGTCGATGGCCGAGTCCAGGCTGTGGCATTTCCGTGGTTTTGGGCAATCTCTGGTCAAATTGTAGGGCATTCCTTCTACATCCCATGAAGACCTGAATATTGTTTTAAAGATTAACGTTACATTCAGAGTAAAAATTAGTTCTTAAATGCTGAGGGGTGTAAATGTGACCAGGTAGGTTAAACTATGAGCCAATTACACCTGAGAAATAAAAGGAATATTTCCGAAAATTTTCATATACATCATAGAGGACTATTAAATAACAATTTAGTGTAAAAACCATATTAATATCTTTTTCCGTTTAGGATTGATTGTATTTCAAAGATTGCATGAGTGTTAAAACATGACCTCACAGTGTAAAATGTGATGTCATAAAGGCAGATCCAAGACAATTCTTATGTATTGTTATAAAACAAAACAAAAAAATTTCTTTTACTTAAGAGTGTAAGATTCATGGGCAGGTGGGCAAATCAGGTTCTTACAAAGTAAATGCTATACCCCATTTCAATAAATAAACAAAAAATGCTTACAGTCATTTAGGAAGATGTAATTAATTTAAAAAAACACACAATATTTGTCTTGGATTTGCCTTTATGACATCACACTGTACACTGTGAGGTCACTTTTCAAAATAGATTGGGTATTTTACAGTTTTTCTTGACAGCTAATTTATAGAGATGTCCTCGGCTGTTTGATAAACCAGTTGGGAAGCACTGGTGAATGAAGACCATGAGGAATTGAACCCAGGACTCAAGCATGCCAGGTGGATACTTTGACTGCTAGACCATAAAACAAAATAAAGACTGCAGTCTGACATACCTGGCAAGAGAAGGTGGTGAATTTTGTGGGTACCATGGCCATGCCGACCAAAGTTGGACGGCAGCTCTATAAATGCATCGGCAGCATGAGATGGCAGCACATCTACGACTGGTTGGTAGGCTAATGTTGTACAATATGAAGACACTACAGCTCTCTGGTAGAAATCAGTTATCTTCTTCCTATCATGAGCAAAATGTATTTTCAAATGTGACGTAAATGTCATTTTTATTTTTCGGAACTGTACAGTGATAGTTGGAAGCACACCAATCCTGCATTTCTGCTCATTTAATCTCACTTTGTTATTGACAATTTAAAATTTTATAGACTCAGCATTGTATCAAAGTTTGGTCATTTTTTTGTGGAAAATTTGAGAGGTGAAAATATATTCAATCATTTTCTTAGGTCTGCATTTTTAGTTGGGAAGAGGTCACATTTGGAGTTTGGAGACCAAATCCTTTCATCAACTCTTGGTTATGCCAATGAGGTCTTGTCTGCAACATAATTCTATTACGACAAAGAATTGTTGCAAAGAAATGGGATAAAAAGCATTTGTCAAATGCGATTTGTTGGCGTTTAATGTCAATTTGTTTTCTTAATGTAAAATGCTATAAGGTGAACAATGAGGTATGACCAGTTCAAACACAAATACAGGCAAAACAAGGCACTATAAGATAAATCATCATGGGCCAATCAATGGCTTAGAAATGATAAGTAGAAGCCTCTGCTCTGTCATGATGCAGAGAGATGATGATAATACACCCAAATCTTGAAGGACTTGGTCCCTTTGTTGTGAATCTCTTCAACAACACAGTCTGGGAGACTGTTTAGACGTGGGCTGCTGTGTGAATGAAACTCTTGCCAGTAGAAAGGTTCTTGAGACAGGTTTATTGAGTGAATAAATACAATGAAAATATACACTCTTTTTATGCAGTCTAGTAATAGTATGTCCTATAGAACTGCATGCTATAGATACCAGCAGGGGTGTATGGAGCTTTTGAAAAATGTAAGAGGGGAGGGGAAGGGGCACTTTTCAAGTCATTTTTCCCAAACTCAATCTGTAGATAGAATAAGTGAGCCTTAAACAACAAAGTAAAGTTAAAAAAGCACTTCATTTTAAAAAGGGGCACTTTTCCAATGGGGACACATTCCTCCCGTACATGTGACTGACAAAAGTAGCCTGTTTCCTACTGTTGAGCAATAATTGAGAGGCACTTTTTATTTTCCAAGGGGCAGTTTTGTCATTTTTTGGAAAAAGTGGGAGGGGGAACATGTCCCCAGGTTCCCCACCCCCACCAGTTCCTATATCTATGAATACCAGTAAAAAAAGAAGATCAAATACTGTCTGATCAAATGTGAAGGCTGAATCTCATTCCTCACCTTTCAGCATCTTCTAAATCACAAGGTCATTTCCGTCCCAGAAGTCTGTGCACAATCCTAGCACCATGCTAGAAGAGCCTTGGGTCATCACCTGATAAGCACCTTGAAAACCAAATAAGTTGAAAAGGTATAAAATATGGAAAATGGACAATTAATTAACTTTGTTAAGTGGGCAGTGGTCATTTTGACCAAAGTAGTATTGGTTCTTGTCACTTCTCCCTATTTTGTAAGAGTCCAGAGGTTAATTTACTGATGGAGAATTTGCAGCATCTCATGCCAAGATATTCCTGTTAGATGTGTAATTATAAGAAGCATTAATTGCTGTGAGTTAATATTTGATATCAAGTGAATGTTGTGTCCCATTATAAAATATTCTCCATTAATTTTTATTTTCATACACATGATAGAGGACTATTAAAGATACATTTTGGTGTAGAAACCATGTTGATATCCTTTTCCATTGAGAAGTTATTGCATTTCAAAGATTACATGAGTGTGTTATAAAATGACCTCACAGTGTAAAATGTGATAAAATAAAGGCAGATCCAAGACAATTCTTATGTATTTCTATATAAAACATTTTTCAAATATTATTTTACTTAGGTGTAAGGTTCATTAGCAGATGGGTATATCACATTCTTATAAGTTTATCTTTTCCCCATCAAGCAGTGAGGACCAAGCAGTAGGGACCAAGAATATATAACACACCACAAAGAGTTGTGCAAATTTAAATAAAGCAGTAATTATTGTTTTGCTTTCTTGTTTGTCTTGCAAACAACAGAAGGATTGTATTTAATAATTTAGTCTTGAACCTGGTATGTCAATCGGACAATCTGACACACTTGAACTAAAGTATGATGCCCCATTAAACTAAATTGAAATATTTCAAAAGAGGGGAGGGGGCAGAGAAAAAAGTACAATGATAAAACAGAAAGGTAAAAATATAAAATGTACCAGAGGCAGAATCTTTAACGAGGACAGACATAACATGTGGAGCGGCTGATTTCCGTTGAATGAAAGAATGATTATCATGAGGTGCATTGGAGTTCCCTTTCCGTTCATGAAGCTGAAAGATAGTAAATGAAAACATGGAAACAAGAACTGAAATAACCAATCCCTTAAGTTATTTATGAAAGACCACTTTTGTTTGTATGGAAATGATATAGTAGGTAGGTAGACTGTATTTTACATCCCATTCTCAATAGCTAAGGTTATAAAAATGTCCACAGCCATTTGATAAACCAGTTGTGAAGAACTGGTGATTGAAGACCTTTAGCTCACTAAGCTGATGCTATGATGCCTAAACATGGATGTTATTAAGTCAAAATAGGATTTGTATAAAGTCTGAAATTTGCAAAATTTAGACCACATAAAACACAAAATGAAGAATAAACTGAAATAACTGAAAAAAAAAATGACTAACTCCAACAACCATGAACTTTAAAAATCATTTCATTATATTACAAATGAATATTTTGTTAATCCAAGTAAAATATTAATGCAATTTCCTTCTCTATTTCTTAAAAAACTAGAACGGACAATACTGTCATGGTTTGCATGACCATGCAAATTGACACCCATATTATATGACCCGGCCAATTATGAAAATGGCATCTCACACTAAGTCCCACATGGCATCTCACACTAAGTCCCACATGGCATCTCACACTAAGTCCCACATGGCATCCCACCCCATGTCCCACATGGCATCCCACCCCATGTCCCACAAGGCATCCCATCCCATCACTTGTCCCAATGGCATTCCACAATATCTCCCACATGAAATCTCACCCCATGTCCCACATGACATCCCATCCCATCCCTTGTTCCATGTGGCATTCCACCATATGTCCCACATGGCATCCCATCCTATGACCATTCAAATCATAACTTCATATGGCAAATGCACAAAAGAAGAAAAAGAAACAAAACCCAAATCATGGCATGCAAGTATTAAAGGTGCGATCTTGGCATGGGGACATTCTTTTAATTTTTTGATTAGTTGAAATTTCAACCAATTGCTATACACGCCTCTTTTGATTATATTCGCACTATACAGCAACATCCGCAATCAAGCATTGATGTGACTAAGTGGATAAGTTTAAGGCCTTCAGGTGAATTGCTTTTGTGCCAAACATAACAACTTTGATTCTTGTCAAGTCCACAGTTTTTCTTTGTCTTTTCCTCTCATTCAAATTAGGGCATGGAATTAACTTCAGTTAATAACTTATTATTAAACTAAAGACAAAATTGCACAGCTCTCTTCAACTCTGCCGTGTCATATTATACCACACATACATACCATATGTGCATGTACTTAATTTACGTACACACAATGTATAATATACCCTTCTGAATCTTTGAACGATTGTAATACATAGGCGCTAGTCAATTTTTGATTAAGCGTATAAGTACTGGTCCTGTACTTACTGGCGTTTGTTTGATGAGGGCTTAATGGCACCACAACAGTGAGGGTCAAATTGTGCCTGAGAGGTTAGATCAATCCAGCGGTAGGAAGGAAAGAAAACAGTGGGAGATTGAGAGAAACACAAGAACTAGTAATTGCGATTTGTTTTAAGAGAAGACCACCTCTTTAAGTATCGTAATTATTCTGTTTGTGATCCTCCAAAGATAGGATTTATACCATGCACCGTGTACCTAATCGTCCAATCACCAGCGAGGTAACAATTTCCTCAAGATTGAATACACTCCTTTTTTTATTGTTTTAAGAGAAACAAGAAAAGGAGGTATTTAGTGTGTACCAAACTGGTAAAATGTTCATAGATTTAGCACTTTTACATGCAAGGTGTACTTCTATAGATTTAGCACTTTTACATGCAAGGTGTACTTCCATAGATTTAGCACTTTTACATCAAAGTGTACTTCTATAGATTTAGCACTTTTATATACAAGGTGTACTTCTATAGATTTAGCACTTTTACATGCAAAGTGTACTTCTATAGATTTAGCACTTTTACATGCAAGGTGTACTCTATAGATTTAGCACTTTTACATGCAAGGTGTACTTCCATAGATTTAGCACTTTTACATCAAAGTGTACTTCTATAGATTTAGCACTTTTATATGCAAGGTGTACTTCTATAGATTTAGTACTTTACATGCAAGGTGTACTTCTATAAATTTAGCACTTTTAGATGCAAGGTGTACTTCTATAGATTTAGCACTTTTATATACAAGGTGTACTTCTATAGATTTAGCACTTTTACATGCAGTGTACTTCTATAGATTTAGCACTTTTATATACAAGGTGTACTTCTATAGATTTAGTACTTTAGATGCAAGGTGTACTTCTATAGATTCAGCACTTTTATATACAAGTGTACTTCTATAGATTTAGCACTTTTAGATGCAAGGTGTACTTCTATAGATTTAGCACTTTTATATACAAGGTGTACTTCTATAGATTTAGCACTTTTAGATGCAAGGTGTACTTCTATAGATTTAGCACTTTTAGATGCAAGGTGTACTTCTATAGATTTAGCACTTTTAGATGCAAGGTGTACTTCTATAGATTTAGCACTTTTATATGCAAGGTGTACTTCTATAGATTTAGTACTTTAGATGCAAGGTGTACTTCTATAAATTTAGCACTTTTAGATGCAAGGTGTACTTCTATAGATTTAGCACTTTTACATGCAAGGTGTACTCTATAGATTTAGCACTTTTACATGCAAAGTGTACTTCTATAGATTTAGCACTTTTACATGCAAAGTGTACTTCTATAGATTTAGCACTTTTACATGCAAAGTGTACTTCTATAGATTTAGCACTTTTATATGCAAGGTGTACTCTATAGATTTAGCACTTTTACATGCAAGGTGTACTTCTATAGATTTAGCACTTTTACATGCAAGGTGTACTTCTATAGATTTAGAACTTTTAGATGCAAGGTGTACTTCTATAGATTTAGCACTTTTATATACAAGGTGTACTTCTATAGATTTAGCACTTTTACATGCAGTGTACTTCTATAGATTTAGCACTTTTATATGCAAGGTGTACTTCTATAGATTTAGCACTTTTACATGCAAGGTGTACTTCTATAGATTTAGCACTTTTATATACAAGGTGTACTTCTATAGATTTAGCACTTTTATATACAAGGTGTACTTCTATAGATTTAGCACTTTTACATGCAAGGTGTACTTCTATAGATTTAGCACTTTAGATGCAAGGTGTACTTCTATAGATTTAGCACTTTTACATGCAAGGTGTACTTCTGTAGATTTAGCACTTTTATATACAAGGTGTACTTCTATAGATTTAGCACTTTTATATACAAGGTGTAAGGATTTAGTACTTTAGATGCAAGGTGTACTTCTATAGATTTAGCACTTTTATATACAAGGTGTACTTCTATAGATTTAGTACTTTAGATGCAAGGTGTACTTCTATAGATTTAGCACTTTTATATACAAGGTGTACTTCTATAGATTTAGCACTTTTATATACAAGGTGTACTTCTATAGATTTAGCACTTTTATATACAAGGTGTACTTCTATAGATTTAGCACTTTAGATGCAAGATGTGCTTCTATAGATTTAGCAATGTACTTCTATAGATTTAGCACTTTTGCAAGGTGTATCTATAGATTTAGCACTTTTAGATGCAAGGTGTACTTCAATAGATTTAGCACTTTTAGATGCAAGGTTACTTCTATATTTAGTACAATACAAGGTGTACTTCTATAGATTTAGCACTTTTATATACAAGTGTACTTCTATAGATTTAGCACTTTTAGATGCAAGGTGTACTTCTATAGATTTAGCACTTTTAGATGCAAGGTGTACTTCCATAGATTTAGCACTTTAGATGCAAGGTGTACTTCTATAGATTCAGCACTTTTACATGCAAGGTGTACTTCTATCGATTTAGCACTTTTAGATGCAAGGTGTACTTCTATAGATTTAGTACTTTTATATACAAGGTGTACTTCTATAGATTTAGCACTTTTATATACAAGGTGTACTTCTATAGATTTAGCACTTTTAGATGCAAGGTGTACTTCTATAGATTTAGTACTTTTATATACAAGGTGTACTTCTATAGATTTAGCACTTTTATATACAAGGTGTACTTCTATAGATTTAGCACTTTTAGATGCAAGGTGTACTTCTATAGATTTAGCACTTTTAGATGCAAGGTGTACTTCTATAGATTTAGCACTTTTAGATGCAAGGTGTACTTCTATAGATTTAGCACTTTTATATGCAAGGTGTACTTATATAGATTTAGTACTTTAGATGCAAGGTGTACTTCTATAAATTTAGCACTTTTAGATGCAAGGTGTACTTCTATAGATTTAGCACTTTACATGCAAGGTGTACTCTATAGATTTAGCACTTTTACATGCAAAGTGTACTTCTATAGATTTAGCACTTTTACATGCAAAGTGTACTTCTATAGATTTAGCACTTTTACATGCAAAGTGTACTTCTATAGATTTAGCACTTTTACATGCAAGGTGTACTTCTATAGATTTAGCACTTTTATACATGCAAGGTGTACTTCTATAGATTTAGCACTTTTACATGCAAGGTGTACTTCTATAAATTTAGCACTTTTAGATGCAAGGTGTACTTCTATAGATTTAGCACTTTTACATGCAAGGTGTACTTCTATAGATTTAGCACTTTTACATGCAAGGTGTACTTCTATAGATTTAGCACTTTTACATGCAAGGTGTACTTCTATAGATTTAGCAATTCAAATGCAAGGTGTACTTCTATAGATTTAGCACTTTTAGATGCAAGGTGTACTCTATAGATTTAGCACTTTTAGATGCAAGGTGTACTTCAATAGATTTAGCACTTTTAGATGCAAGGTGTACTTCTATAGATTTAGTACTTTTATATACAAGGTGTACTTCTATAGATTTAGCACTTTTATATACAAGTGTACTTCTATAGATTTAGCACTTTTAGATGCAAGGTGTACTTCTATAGATTTAGCACTTTTAGATGCAAGGTGTACTTCTATAGATTTAGCACTTTTAGATGCAAGGTGTACTTCTATAGATTCAGCACTTTTACATGCAAGGTGTACTTCTATCGATTTAGCACTTTTAGATGCAAGGTGTACTTCTATAGATTTAGTACTTTTATATACAAGGTGTACTTCTATAGATTTAGCACTTTTATATACAAGGTGTACTTCTATAGATTTAGCACTTTTAGATGCAAGGTGTACTTCTATAGATTTAGTACTTTTATATACAAGGTGTACTTCTATAGATTTAGCACTTTTATATACAAGGTGTACTTCTATAGATTTAGCACTTTTAGATGCAAGGTGTACTTCTATAGATTTAGCACTTTTAGATGCAAGGTGTACTTCTATAGATTTAGCACTTTTAGATGCAAGGTGTACTTCTATAGATTTAGCACTTTTATATGCAAGGTGTACTTATATAGATTTAGTACTTTAGATGCAAGGTGTACTTCTATAAATTTAGCACTTTTAGATGCAAGGTGTACTTCTATAGATTTAGCACTTTTACATGCAAGGTGTACTCTATAGATTTAGCACTTTTACATGCAAAGTGTACTTCTATAGATTTAGCACTTTTACATGCAAAGTGTACTTCTATAGATTTAGCACTTTTACATGCAAAGTGTACTTCTATAGATTTAGCACTTTTACATGCAAGGTGTACTTCTATAGATTTAGCACTTTTACATGCAAGGTGTACTTCTATAGATTTAGCACTTTTACATGCAAGGTGTACTTCTATAAATTTAGCACTTTTAGATGCAAGGTGTACTTCTATAGATTTAGCACTTTTACATGCAAGGTGTACTTCTATAGATTTAGCACTTTAGATGCAAGATGTACTTCTATATATTTAGCACTTTTAGATGCAAGGTGTACTTCTATAGATTTAGAACTTTTAGATGCAAGGTGTACTTCTATAGATTTAGCACTTTAGTTGCAAGATGTACTTCTATATATTTAGCACTTTTAGATGCAAGGTGTACTTCTATAGATTTAGCACTTTTACATGCAAGGTGTACTTCTATAAATTTAGCACTTTTAGATGCAAGGTGTACTTCTATAGATTTAGCACTTTTACATGCAAGGTGTACTTCTATAGATTTAGCACTTTAGATGCAAGATGTACTTCTATATATTTAGCACTTTTAGATGCAAGGTGTACTTCTATAGATTTAGAACTTTTAGATGCAAGGTGTACTTCTATAGATTTAGCACTTTAGATGCAAGGTGTACTTCTATAGATTTAGTACTTTAGATGCAAGGTGTACTTCTGTAGATTTAGCACTTTTATATACAAGTGTACTTCTATAGATTTAGCACTTTTATATACAAGGTGTACTTCTATAGATTTAGCACTTTTATATACAAGTGTACTTCTATAGATTTAGCACTTTTATATACAAGGTGTACTTCTATAGATTTAGCACTTTTACATGCAAAGTGTACTTCTATAGATTTAGCACTTTTATATGCAAGGTGTACTTCTATAGATTTAGCACTTTTACATGCAAGGTGTACTTCTATAGATTTAGCACTTTTATATTCAAGGTGTACTTCTATAGATTTAGCACTTTTACATGCAAGGTGTACTTCTATAGATTTAGCACTTTTATATACAAGGTGTACTTCTATAGATTTAGCACTTTTACATGCAAGGTGTACTTCTATAGATTTAGCACTTTAGATGCAAGGTGTACTTCTATAGATTTAGCACTTTTACATGCAAGGTGTACTTCTGTAGATTTAGCACTTTTATATACAAGGTGTACTTCTATAGATTTAGCACTTTTACATGCAAGGTGTACTTCTATAGGTTTGGCACTTTTAGATGCAAGGTGTACTTCTGCAAGTTTATTGACCTTTGAAATATATTTGATTATGATTTTAATTTAATCTTTTGTCAAACAGTCCTGTTTGCTTCCATGTGTTGGCTTTATCAAAACTAAACATTGCTCAAATGAAAAACATTCATTTCTGGTTATTTTGCATTTAAAAAAATGGTTATTTTTGCTTTTCTATTTGATTACTGAAAGTGTCCGTCTACTTTTCATATTGTCAACAAGCATAATTCGTGTACAGTGGGCATTGCATTAAAACTCATTTTCGTTACCAAAGAGGTATCCAGCTGAGTGCATGTGATGTCATATACACATACTCTATACACCTTTTCAAACTGAGTTTCGTCGAATGTGATTTCTTCAGTATTTCAACCAATCAAATGCTGGGGAAACCTTATTTTGTTCCCCAACCAATCAGGTGCAGGTTTGGGAAAAAATGTAAGCAGCAATATGCACACGTATTTCCTTCATGTATAACGCACGTATGAGCAAACATTTGTCATACACTTGGTCCCATACCGTGCGTGAATTGTACAGACTGCCAAGATTCTTCCAGTAGTTTATTGGTCAATAAGATTCCACCAGTATACGATTGGTCCAATATGGACACGTGAATCTCGGCCATATGACATTATTTTAATTAGTTATCTGGAAATTGCCGATTCAGATTTGAAAAAGGCTATAGCCACCATTCCAGACACCATGTGGCTAAAGGTGCAGTATGGTGTAGTCACAACACAAACGATACAGACGTATCATTCACTGTTTCTAAATCAACTCACCGTCACAGACTTATACATTGCAATCTGTTGCTCCACCTCATAGGTTTCCCCTGCATTTTCAGAGAATCCGATCAAGTAAGGGAGCTGGCACATGCACCTACAAAAAAAAATAGAATAATCAAAATATTAAAGGGGACATAAAGTTTGATACAATCATTATTCATATGATAGGGGCTAAAAATCTACACCAACTACCAAAATCAGCAAGTCAAAAATCTTTTTCCTATCTCATGTTACACATGGAGACTGCCATTCTATTTAGTTCTGTATTGAAATCTTGCGCATGATGACAAAATTTCCCAAACGGGGACAAAAGGATTATAATGTATTTCTTTATAAAATTGATTAAACTTTTAATTCCAAAATGATGTGACACAAAGTTTTGACAGCATGTTTTGATAATTTCATGTGTACACAAAAATGTCCTTGACTCTTAAAAAGGAAAACAATTTTTTATAAGCTTGAAAACTTGAAATACATTATAAAGAAATACAAAGCATTCAAACATCCTGTTGGGCTGATGACATCATTTCCTGCAAGTTTTATAATCAAAATGGTGGCTTCCATAGTAGTAACATTAACGCCTTTAATAACTACAAAAAATCTGTTAGACTGCATTGGGAGGTATGACATGCCGAAAAGTTTCTCTTTAAACCTACCTGCACCCAACACCTGAGTTAATCCTGAAAACTCAGGTATGAGTCAATTACCATCCAGACTTCCTGTTCAGTGTATTGTGTTTCCATTCAAAACAATAAATGTTTATCTGCCATTCCCATGCACACCACAGCCAAGTAACCCAAGGTTATTTGTGTGTATAAGATTACAGAAAACCAGTGCTGAATAATCAGGGCACTTTTGTGATTAAAATTACTCATTCGTGCTAGGTGTCTTAGTGGGAGAAGTTTGCTTTCAAACTGGTGATAAAAATAGCTGTGCATTATAATGCCTGAGGTGATAATGTGCATTAACTGTAAGTAATTGACGGACCATTTTTCGTAAGGAAAGATATTGCTTCATGCAGTGCTATCTGATGAAAAATACTGCTCTTAACAACTAGACCTGTCTGTTGGAAGGACAGCATGCTCGACTATTTCAAGCTAGCATAAAGAAAAAGCTTATTGAGGTATGTATATGCAGTAATAGGGCTGGTAGAAGCAGTTGCTTTAAATTACCTGAGTGTTGAAGGATGCACTTACCTCTTCCTTTGTCTTAGATTTTCACAACATTGTATTACAAGCCTCAAAAGATTTGAGTTGTCCCAGATATTTTAAGACAAAAAAAAACCCGAAGGTGAAATTCTTGTTACTATTATGTCATCACTCGGTCAGTGTGTGCAGAAATTTGCTTTGTGCGGTATACATATTGACTGCATGAGCATGCACTGCTAGCTAACTGTACTGTAACAGTACCACTTAGGATTCATGCCCCACTTAATTATGCAGATTTTGTTGCCAGGCAAATTCGTGCAGTGATTGGTTGAAAAGGCTGTTAATCATCTAACTGAGTTAGGTTAATTTTGATTGAGGGTATTAAAGGAGAATCAAAACTTGGCTGGCCAAAGCGCTTTGAGTATGTATATCATGCATAGAAAAGCGCTATATAATCATGATATATTATATTATTATTTCATAATATGCATAATTATCATGTAGTTCCTTAGTGCGATCCCATTCCAACAAGTTAAGTCAAAGGTAAAAAAAAAAATTCTGAAGATTATTTTAACATGTTATGTCATGGGTCATTCTTTTAAGACATGGCTGTTACAGAACATACAGCAAACACACACCTTTGATGGCAAATTGGACAACATGAAAAGAGATGCAGTGGCACAGTGGTAAAGGAGTCATGCTCATATTCGAAAGGTACCAGGTTCTATTCTGATCATCCTTGAGCAAGACACTTTACTTTACTTGCTTCAGTCCACTTAGCTGTGGAGTTAATCTGCGATGGACTGGCATCCTGTCCAGGAGGAGTCATGTACTCTAATCCACTTGCACCATGGAAACTGGGGATAAGCACCAGCTCTATGAGTCTAATAGCTCGAATGGATTGAGAACATACAGCAAACACACACATTTGATGAGCATATTGAACAAAATTAAAAGAGATGCAGTGGCACAGTGGTAAAGGAGTCATGCTCGTATTCGAAAGGTACCAGGTTCGATTCTGATCGTTCTTGAGCAAGACACTTTACTTTACTTGCTTCAGTCCACTTAGCTGTGGAGTTAATCTGCGATGGACTGGCATCCCGTCCAGGGGGAGTCATGTACTCTCATCCACTTGCACCATGGAAACTCGGGATAAGCACTGGCTCTATGAGTCTTATAGCTCAAATGGATTAAGCTTAGCTTACAGAAGATACAGCAAACACACACCTTCGATGAGCAAAATGAACCGGCTGTTTATGGTGTCCTTCAGTGGTGCTGGCATACACATGACTCAAGAAGTTGCTGTAAGTCTCACATGTCTCTGGATTGCAGGCATTCAGTAATACATTCAAACCCTGCAAGTGTATAAAGAACCAGTTATGTTTAAAAAATAAATTGTGCCTTCCATACATCATACTTACGCCAAGAAATTGGGGATAAGGGCCGGCCTAATGGGCCTTCCTGGCTCGAGTATAGATTTAACTTTTTAAATGACAGGTAAGGGTAGCAACGGAAAAATATCTTTCAAATCCATCAAAATAATTATGAAAATAGTCAAATTCTCATTAAATAAATTCAAAATTTGCTTTTTATTTCAGCATTTTGAAATGTAACTTAAATTTTCTGACATTATTATTACGTCATGTATTGCTTTTTTAATTTTGGTGTCTTGATATGCAGATTTTTATGCAAATTTGTGATGTATGAATTGAAAGAGCTGTCTTTTTTCTAATGTTAACCAATGTTTTATTCATTTACTTTTTTAATAAAAACTTTCTCTCCATTTTCAAAGACAAAAGATGAAGAGAGAAATATATTGAATAACAAACAAATTCAGCTGGTTTTCTGTAGATAGGTATGTAGGTAGATGTGACTACTTTACATCTCTTTCTCAACAGCTAAGGTTATATAGAGATGTCCACAGCCATTTGATAAGCCACTTGTGAGGTACTGATAAATGAAAACCCACCAGGAATCAAACCCAGGACCCCTAGCTTGCCAAGCTGATGCTATGACCGCTAGACAACGGAGGTCTTTAAAGGGGTTTTTAGCAATGTGATTTTTCTCCAAATTTGATGCATTTTACTGTGGCATTACTTATTTTAAAAACACGTACAAATATCATTAATGTACATACCATTGGTTTCAGTGAGTTAATGTGGTTTTCCCAATCGTTTTGGTCAAATTCCAATCCAAAATGGCTCTGAGGGAGAATAATTAACGCAGATCAAGATTAGAACAGAATTGACAATAGTTTTGAGCTATAAGTACCACGGTCTATGGATATGTAGCATGTATTTGGTAAAAGAGTATCATAAGTTGAGGTGATCAAGTTTTTTATATGTTTGTTTGATGAGAGTTTAACGGCACCACAACAGCAAGGGTCAAATTTTGCCTAAGAGGTTAGATTATTCCAGAGGTAAGAAGGAGAGTAAACAGGGGGAGATTGAGAGAAACACGAGAACTAAAAGCCAGGAAGCTGGGATCGAGAGAGGTGTATGGGTGGAAAAATAATGTAGAGAGAGAAGGGGTGGGGAAGAAGGACTAAATATGGTTGTAGAGGGAAGCATGATGAAGGAAGGAGAGAATTTTATCCAGAGGTTTTTTTTTTGGAAGAGCTCGGCTACTGAGTTGTGGGCAGCGAGGGAAGCTCTGGGAGCAAGGAGAATGTGATGGACTGTGAGGGTGCAATGGGAATTGCTGCAGAGGGGTCAGTAAGGAGGTAAGAGTGAGTAAGGTGGGTGTGACCTATTCTAAGGTGGGTCATGTGGACATTGTTGACACGGGATAAGTTGTGAGTAGTGGGTTTGATCGGAATGGTGGGCTGGATGACGTGGAGTTTGTTACCAATTTGGGAGTTCCATGAGGTTTGCCAGCAGCCACAAACAAGGGAAGTGATAAGCGGTTTGATGTCAGAAAGAGTTTTGGGGGAAAAAGGGTAGGGGGAAGGGTGAGGGCAAGCTTAGCAGCTGCGCCAGCCCTGTCATTGCCAGGGATGCCAACATGGCTGGGTATCCAGAAGGAAAGAATATATTTTCTATGGAGGGCGGGCGAAGGAATTTACGGAAGATGAGGTGAGATGTGGGGTTATCCCATTTAACATTGGGTAATGAAGTAAGGACAGCCTTGGATTCAGAGAAGATGGCAAAGTGGCTGAGCAGAGAGTATTTGATAAAGTTGAGGGCGAGGAGGATGGCCTTGGCCTCGGCTGAGAAGATGGATGAGTATTCAGGAAGCCTGCTACTGAGGGTGATGTCTTGAATGACGGCAGCAGCAGCTGTCTTGTCGCCTTCCTTGGAGCCATCAGTATAGATGGAGGTATAGTTTGAGAGTTGGTCTTTGATTTGGTTGTGGAGGTTGATGAAGAGGTTAGGGTGGGTTTGGGTTTTGTGATGAATGGAGAGGTCCGGGTGGATAGTAGGGATGGGGGTGGCCCAGGGAGGAAAAGCGGACCAGGAGAAAGTGCTGAGAGTGGTGGGATTGATGCCGAGATGGAGAAGGTCTGAGTTGATGCGCAAGCTGAAGGGAGGGAATAGGGTTTTAGTCCTGTCAAAAAGGGTGGAGAAATTGGGGTATCTAATGAGGTTGTAAACAGGGTTTTGGGTGTTGGTGAGGGCTCTAAAAGCATAGGAGAGGCTAAGCTTTCTACACATTAGCAGGAAGGGGGGTTCGTTGGCTTGAATGATTTAAATTGTGGGCACTGGGGCTGAGAAATGGTCTAAGGAGGTAGCAGGTAGATCACGGGGAGAGGAGAGAGAGTCAAGGTCAAGGCAGAAATGTTTGGTCGTCTTGGAAAAAAACAAGGGCGGGGAGACCCAAGACAACTAAAAAAAAAAGTCGAGGAACTACTGTACAAGAACCACTTTACAAGTACCAGAAAGGGCATGTAGGCTTGGTCACAACTGGAGGGAAAATAATAAAAGAAACGATCTTACCAAAAGTAGTCACCCATCCACAAAGAGAAGGTTGCAAAAGTTTAGGTGGAAAAGTGTGTGGTAGAGTACAATCAGAATGGAAAGTTTAAGAAAACAGATAGAAAATCACTTTGCTCTCAACACGTCGTGGATATAAAAGTTATTACTATAAGCCGTCATACACTGGTATCTATGTGCATTTTGAATATTATCATTTTTTCGACAAAAATCCAGGAAAAATCAGAAGTGTTGATAGCTTTATGTCATTCATCAAACAATCTGATAATAAAAGGTTTTCCTCTCCAAAACAAAAAATGGTTCCTGATTTGGACAAGTCACAACAACAATATTCCTAAATTGAAAGATTTTACACTAATATCAATTAAAAATATACTCAGGAAAATAGATTATATAAATATACAGCAAAAATACAAACTCCTAATTTGCATATTAATCATAATTTTAAAGCTATGAGAGAAACATTTCGAAACTTTTCTTAATCTTCCATATCAATTAAAAAGAAATCAATGTAGATTGCACAAAGGAATCAACGTAGATTGCACACAGAAATCAACGTAGCTTGCACAAAGAAATCAACGTAGAATGCGCAAAGAAATCGACGTAGATTGCACAAAGAAATCAACGTAGATTGCACAAAGAAATCAACGTAGATTGCACAAAGAAATCAACGTAAATTGCACAAAGAAATCAAGGTAGATTGCACAAAGAAATCAACGTAGATTGCACGAAGAAATCAACGAAGAATGCACAAATAAATCAACGTAGATTGCACAAAGGAATCAACGTAGATTGCACAAAGGAATCAACGTAGACTGCACAATGAAATCAATGTAGAATGCACAATGAAATCAACGTTGAATGCACAAAGAAATCAACGTAGAATGCACAAAGAAATCAACGTAGATTGCACAAAGAAATCAACGTAGAATGCACAAAGAAATCAACGTAGAATGCACAAAGAAATCAACGTAGAATGCACAAAGAAATCAACGTAGATTGCACACAGAAATCAACGTAGATTGCACACAGAAATTAACGTAGATTGCACAGAGTAATAAACGTAGATACAAAGAAATCAACGTAGATTGCACAAAGAAATCAACATAGATTCCAAATTAACTTACTGAGGAATTCATGGACAAACTCAGCACCTCAGGGTGACTTTGAGGAAGGATATCTGTGAAACAAAAAATGCATAAAAAGTATTCTGTTAGATTCAAGAGAAATACATGCTTAAACATTACACAATACAGAATTAACACTTAAAATGAAGAGAATGCATTTAAAAACGTTTTGAGTAACAAACAGGTTGTTATCTATCCTGATGATATCGAAAAACCATTGAATTGTGCTGAGGTGTCTGGATGGGAAAAGGGGGAAGAAGGAGGGAGGGGGGGGACCAGAGCAGACAAATGTTTGAGCATAAACTACTGATTCCAAAGAACCTTTCTAACTTAAATAAGTCGGAAAGTAGAAAGAAATTTTAAAAAATGACCCTACCATCATGGATCAAAATGTCAGTTGATGAATTCTGAGCAGACTTCTTCTGCTGGCTCTCTTCGGACAGCAAGGAGTTTTCACTGGTAAAAATCTCCTGTTTTTCGCCTTGTTTACTGCTCATAAAGAAAACTTTCTCGATGGTTGGATCTGCATACGATAAGATTCCCCTTTTGTTGATACAACAAAAAGACTAAAAAAAAAGAAAAAGCTCTAGGAATTTATCACAAGTCCCAATACAATTTATGGCATAATTTAACACCACATATTTTAATATAATTGCAAATTAAGTACATTATTTGCAATAATGATCGTATCAATTACAATTCTTTTTAAATATATTATAAACTTGTCTTTTTATCATTATTTTAGAATATTGCACACACTGGTTTGACTTCTACCAAAAATCAAATATTCCAAATACCTGTTACTTCCATCACCAGATTACACAAGCCAACCTTCCATTTATATATTACCTACATTTTATACAATTCTTTTACATTTTAATGATGTACATTAATCAAAAGATAACATACATTGAACAGACAATGAATCTGATGGTGAGGCAACCATATTACATGATCAAGTTAATGGATTGTTATCTTATTACCTGGGTACATCTCCTTGTTCTTGGAACGTTAATGGCATATATCGTGGTAATGATGGCAACAGAGTGCTCAGGAAAATGGGTACCCAACAGGGTACCTAGACCTCTATTCCTCTGTGGCAAGTCCATGAAACCAACAGATTTGCTTTTCTGTGTGAATAGGACTAAACCTCTCGCTCCTTATTCACCCATCTATCCCCACATCCACCCACTCCCTCCTTTAATCCCACTCGCTCTCTTTGTTCCCCCATCACAACATGCAAATGTTTGTTCTAAGCAGTGAAGTATTCCCTGCCTTTACTTGTAAAATTTCTCTTTGCTCCCAATGCATTACCCCTGCTGTTCCCTGCTCTCGCATCCACATCAGCACAGGCAAACATTTGTGTTCTTATTGAAGAATAAAATGAAAACAAAAAATACACACTTCACATCATTGTTTTCCCTCACTCCCACTTCCTGCATCGGCACATACAAACTTTTTTGTTTGTATTGAAAAAAAAGCAAACACAAATACTCTACCAAAATGTGTACAATTTCTCTTTCCTCCCTCTGCCCTCCCCCTTACCCTACTTTCCCCATCATAACATGCAATTTTTTTGTTCTTATTGAAGAAAGCAGGGAAAACAAAGCAATGAAATATTCCCTACCTAAATATGTAAAATTTCTGTTTCCTTCCTCCCTCTTCCCCCACCCAACCCCCACTCTCTCATCATCACATTCTTATTGAAAGGAAAAGGGAAAACAAAATAATAAAATATTCCCTACCTACATTTGTAAAATTTGTCTTTCCAACCTCCGTGGCAACCAACCCCCCCACATCCCCCACACACACACACACACACACTCCATATCATTATCACACTACTGCTTCTTCCATTGGCACTTGCAAACATTTTTTTCCAAATTGAAATGAAAAGGGAAAACAAAGCATTGACATTTACCCTATCAAAATGTGCTAAATTTTGCTTTCCTTCCTCTGCCCTCCCCTACCTCCACCCCCCTCCCCCATCATCACATTCTTATTGCAAGGAAAAGGGAAAACAAAGCAATGACACATTTCATACCTAAATTTGTAGGAAAATAATCTGATATCTGACACTTACAGTAACTGTGCCAAGTCCATGCAAGAGATTTGCTGTCCTGGGTAAATAGCAAGACTTCCCACTCACTGATGACCAAAAATGCTCCAGGGTTCCTTTGCATGTTACAACAGGACCCTAATGAAAGTGGGAAAAGGTACATGGAAATCAATCTTCATCAAACCTCAAGTGTCATGAGTAGTTAAAGTCCTAGTTCAAATTAAGCAAATTCATGGAAGAGGACTTTAAAAGAACAAAATAGTGGAAAAGAACTACTTTAAATAATTTATACATTAGTTGTTGTGCTCCTTAAAATTGAAAACAGCCAGACCTGACCTGATAAATAAGCAGGTCGGGTCAGATGTTTCCTCTTTATTTTAAAAACCACAATTAGGATCAAATTTCTGTTATCAATGAACCCCATTGTATTCATTCCCCTGTTAGTTGTTGTGAAAGTTGGTGTTGAGTATCATATAAGCAATGAAGTCCTTATTGTGTGGTTGAGCAGTTATTTTAATTAAGATAAGTGGTCTCATTATTTACTACAGTAAGTTTGTGGCTATGATTTGCTGGAACAAATTTTTAGGAAAAGGACAATTCATGATATATATGTATTTCTTGCAATGTTCACAACTTATATTATGTACTGTATACCTTTTTTTTATGATTACTGTTGTCATTTTAAAGTTGGAAAAGGAGAAAATAAGTACTTAAAAAAGAACAAAAAATCAAATTGGTAGGTAGATTGGGTATTTTACAGTCTTTTTCGACAACTAAATTATACAGAGATATCCACAGCTGTTTGATATACCAGTTGTGAAGCACTGATGAATGAAGACCCATCGGGAATTGAACCTCTAGCTTACCAAGCTAATGCAACTAATATGACTGCTAGAAGACAAAGAAAAACAATGTAATACATAGTGGAAGGTACCTCAACTGCAAGTTGCCTCTCCTCGTCCTCTGAATAATTGATGGACTCCAGTGATTCCTCCGACTACACAGAAATATGAACAAAAACTGTTTTCATCAATAAGTTCAGCATATTTATACCATAGATTACCAATCTTAGGGATTCGATTTTAGTAGAGGAAGTAGTTCTTATGTAAATCCATTTGGTCCTTTTGCAATAGTTTGAAAGTAAGTAGCTGACTTTGACTACTGAAATGAAAAATGTAACTAAGTAAAACAAAAACATGGCCCCACTAATAATAATTGGTAAGACATCAACAGGCTCAGAATTCCTTTGTTACCATCCCATCACCCCTTTTCTCTAACCCATCATCCCAAAGTACACACCCCATCTGCCCAAGTTCATACCCATCTTCCCAAAGTTCACACCCCATTAACCCAAATTCCCATCACATTTGCTCCAAGTTCATATTCCATCTGCCCAAGTTTACACCCCATCTTCCCAAATTCACACCCACTCAACCCACCATCACATTTGCTCCAAGTTCATATCCCATCTGCCCAAGTTCATACCCAATCAACCCCAGTTCACACCCCCACCAATCCAAGTCCACATCCTATCTGCTCCAAGTTCACACCCCATCAACACAAATTCACACCCCATCAACTCAAGTTTATACCCCATCTGCCTAAGTTCACAACCCATCAACCCAAGTTCATACCCCCATCTGCCCAAGTTTACAACCCATCAACCCAAGTTAATACACACCTGCCGAGTTCACACCTATCAACCACAGTTTATAACCCAAGTTCACACCCCATCAACACAAGTTCACGTGTACAACATCTGCCCAAGTTCGCTCTCCATCTGTCCAAGTTCACACCCCATCAACCCAAGTTCAATTGTGCCCTATCTGCCCATCACAACCAATCAACCTAAGTTCAAGCTCCATCAACACAAGTTCAAACCCAATCAACCCAAGTCCACACCCATATGCTCTAAGTTCATACCCAGTCTGTTCCAAGTTCACACCCTATCAACCCAAGTTCATACCTTATCTGCCCAAGTTCACACCCCATCAACCAAAGTTCATACACAATCTGTACCAAGTTCACACCTTATCAACCCAAGTTCATACCCCATCTGCCCACATTTACTGCTCCTAGATCACATCCAATCTGTTCCAAGTTCACACCCTATCAACACAAGTTCACACCTATCTGATCATAACTCACACCCCATCAGCTCCTGGTTCACACCCCACCAACACCACATTAACGCAAGTTCACACCCTATCAACACAAGTCCACACCTATCTGATCATAACTCACACCCCATCAGCTCCTGGTTCACACCCCACCAACACCCCATTAACTTAAGTCCACACCCTGTCAATCCAAGTTCATACCCAATCTGTTCCAAGTTCACCCCATCAACCAAAGTTCACACCCATCAGCTCCCACTGCACACCACATCTGCTCCCAACTTCACATCCCATCTATCCAAGTTCTCAACCCAATGCCTCCCAGTTCACATCCCATCCACTCCAAGTTCATACCCATGCAACCCAAGCTCATACCTCATTCTTCCAACTTTTTATCCATTGTTCCCTTATTGATAGCCAAATTACCTCAAGTTCATACCCCTTTAAGCCAAAGTTCATACATACATGTCAGTTGAAGATAATCAAATTAAGTATGAGCTAATTACCCTTGGTGATCTCGATTTGTGAAACAATGCAACAATCCTACAGCTTCCATAGTGATTCATCAGAATCCACATCGAAGGAAACGCCAAAGGCAGTAGAGGGATGACAGCATTCACCTGTGGAGAAACACAACTGGTTTAGGTTCCCGCAAAGAATGAACATAATAAAAATTGCCTTGGAAGTGCAATTTGACATTGCACTGAATGTACCAGTCCTTTTTAAGATGATGTGAAAATATTAAAAATGATTATTCCTAAGCAGAATAAAAGATATCAACATGTTCTTTTCTCACCAATTTGTTTCTATAATTGTCCCTTTCAAATAAAGAAACATGAAAAATCATATGAATATTTTATCAAAAATGTTGAACAATGAATGAAATGAATGAACAATGAAACAATGAATACTTAGCCCGAATAAAACTGAAAACAATGAAGGTAGATAACCCTTAATGCAAATGGCAAATACTGATTAAAAGTGAAAAAGAGATTTGGGGAAAACTTAGTGGGATTTCTAAGATACTGTAGATTATATTTAGGATGGCTATCACAGGCCTCCCAGTGACTCATTTTTAAAATAAATGTTTTTTTTAAAGGTTGGAAAAGTTGAAATAAAGGTTTTTAAAGGTTTTGGATTTAAATAAAAGGTTTATAAAAATTAACTCATGAAATGAATTTTCTGATATTCTGGTTGGTGGCGCCAAAAAGTCCATTACTTACGTGAAGGATGTGTGTTGAGAACAGATATGCTATTAAATGGATGTGTATACTTACAATGAAGCTAAAACCTCTGGATCATTTACCTTACTTAACTTTGGGTTTTTAAAGGTTTTAAAGCCAATAAAGGTTTTAAAGGTTTTAAAGGTTTACCGGGAGTCCACCAGTTTCCCTCTGGAGGATGCCAATCCAGGTCAACTCTCCAGCAGTGCCGGTACTCATTTTACAGCCAAGTGAACTAGAGCTGAGTTAAGTGTCTTGATCAAGGACACAATGCAGGGTTCGCGGCAGGTATCGTGGCAGGAATCATAATTTCGCATATAAGCAAACCACTGACCACTGCACCTTCCAGCCAGGCTATAATTTTTGGTTGTTACGGGCAACCAGAGTAGTGATTTATCGATCCATACTAAATACCTACTTTCTGAGCAAGTACTGTTACAGCAAACAAGTATCATCTTTAAGGTATATGGACATGTAGCAATTTTATATTGGTTTAAAGAGCATTACAATCTGAGTCGATCAGTTTTGAATTTTGGAAATGACACTTTTGACTTTTTAAAAGAATATTCCCGTGATTATTCATTGTTATATATATGATAGAGGACTATGGAAGAAACAATTTGATGTAAAAATCATGTTGATATCTTTTTTCGTTTGAGAATTATTACATTTCAAAGATTGCAGGAGTGTGTGGAAAAGTGACCTCAGTGTAAAATGTGATGTCATAAAGGAAAATTCCAAGACAACTTTTGTGTATTTTTTGAAAATTAATTGCCTCTTCCTAAATTACTGAAAGCATTTTTTGTTTATTTATTGAAATGGGGTATAACATGCACTTTATGAAAATGTGCTTTGACCATTTGCCCATGAAACTTACACTCTAGGTAAAATAATTATATTTTTTGTTTCATTAAAATACATAAGAATTGTCTTGGATCTGCCTTTATGACATCACATTTAACACTGCAAGGTCATGTTTTAACACTCACGCAATCTTTGAAATACAATAATTCCTGAACGGAAAAAGATATTAACATGATTTTTACACTAAATTCTTATTTAATAGTCCTTTATGATATATATGAAAATAAAAATTCACCTTAATAACTGACCAACATTATCCTGAATCAGCATGTAACGAATAACATGCACAAGCAATGAGAGACACTGCTATGAAGAAGATGGGGGAGGGGGTGAAGTACCAATTTCTTAATCCTCAAAAATGAAAAAAAAAAAACTTACTGGTAGAATTAACAGCATTTCAGCCCACTGACCAACATCATCCTGAATCAGTATGTAGCGAATAACGTTCACAAGCAATGAGAGACACTGTTATGAAGAAGAAGATAGAAGATTGAAATTAAAAGTTTTTATATGGAAGTGATAAAAAAAAAATATTTCTTAAAGCATCTTTATTTCTTTAAAAATTCTCTGCTCCCTAGATGGACTATTTGATACTTGTCATAAAAATGTTTCAAAATTGGTGACTAAAATATGTGACAAACCTATGGCACATCTTCATAAACAAACACAAAGTTCAGGGATATGGAGTACACATAGCATTTGATAGTTGTAAGAGGTGCAGTGGTTAAGGAGTCTTATATGTGAAAGGTACTGGGTTTGATTCCTGTTGTGAGCGCTGCATTGCGTCCTTCAGCAAGACACTTTCTCTATTTGCTCCAGACGACTCAGCTGTAAAATGGGTACCAAAATGGGTACCAGCATTGCTGGGGATTTAACCTGTGAGAGTCTGGCATCCTGTCCACTGGAGTCATGTGCTATCATCTGCTTGGCCAAAATTGACATGTCCATTTTGGATGAATGGTATACTGGGAGAATCTTGGCCGTCTGCACAATTCACGCACGGTATGGAACTAAACATATCAAAAAAATGCTTTCAAACACACTTATAATACGTGCGTATACTTCTAGATTAATGTTAGGCAGATTGTTTATATCCGTAATGCACAGGGCAAAGGACTTTGGCCTGAGTAGAATGACTTGACTTTATGAGGGTCATTCGTGAGTGCAAAGTCCTTTAACCGTGCATTAAATATGCATATAAACATGATGCCAAACATTAAACTTTTTATAAAATTTCTGTGTTAGATTGTTTCAAATGCATAAAAAACAACAAAAAGAATGAAAAACAAAAAAAGCTTACATGCATTATTTCACTTTGTTAAGAAATTCACCTAATGTAAAAATGGACTAAACCAAATACTCCATACTTGTGCATTACGGGAATTTAATGCACAGGACAACAATAGAAATACCCCATAGAAATTTGATATATAAAGGTAATACATGGACCACCGTTTTCTTATGTTTCCTCCAAAACTGCTCATGATTGGTTGGGTAACAATGGGAAAATCCCCCCAGCAAGTGATTGGTCGAAGAACAGAAGAAATAATTTTAAGCTAAACTCAGTTTGAAAATGTCTATGGGCCTAATGGCTTGGATGGATTCACATTTTTAAACTTTATCTAACGAGAATCTAAAATACAGCGAGATAGATGCCTGACATAAAAAGATGTGCATTTTATAATTCTAAATGCATTTACTTATACAATCTATGGAAAGGGTTCATCCTGGTGTACGTTCGTTTCAAGCAACATTGAAGTGGGGTAGAAGGGTGGAAAGCAAAACAGTTTGTACAAGTTCCATAAACTTGATCAAAACAATTCCCGTCAGTTAGTTTGTTTGTTTGTTAGTTTATTTGTTTGATGAGGGCTTAATGGCACCACAACAACGAATGTCAAATTGTGCCTGAGAGGTTAGATCATAATAGAGGTAGGAAAGAAAGAAAACAGGGGGAGAATGAAAGAAATACAAAAACTAAAAGTCAGAAAGCTGGTATCGAGAGAGGAGGTGCATGGGTGAGAAGAAAAAAAAAGTAGAGAGAGGGGGGTGGGAGAGGGGGAATAAATATGGTTGTAGAGGTAAGCATGATGAAAGAAGGAGATAATTTCATCTGAAGGATTTTTTTGGAAGAACTCAGCAATTGAGTTGTGGGGAGCAAGGGAAGCTCTGGGAAGGTTGTACATGGGGCAAGCAAGGAGAATGTGATGGACTGTCAGGGTGCAATGGCAAGTTAGTTGATAGTAATGCTAAAAGCTAAATCCATCCAAGCCATTAAGACTCACAGAGCCAGTGCACAAGCATACATGACTTTCCCTGAACGGGACAGGACACCAGTCCATCAAAGATTAACTTCCCAGCAGTGCTGGTACTCATTAAACAGCTGAGTGGACTGAAGCAAGTGAATTGTCTTGCTCAAGGACACAATGCAGCACTCACAACTGGAATCGAAATCAGTACCTTTCAAATATAGCATGACTCTTTAACCACTGAGCCACTGCAACACAAATCTTAATGCTGAAAACTTTAAAGTAATTTGGAAAATGAATTTTGGGACAAAACGTTTTACTTGCGGGTGGGTGAATTAATGTGCTGATTATCCTATCACTAACACACAATGAGATATATCTCCCAATTAAGCATATAATTGGTTCCTTTGATTTATATCTACTTTTACTCTGATTAAATTCTACTTTTACTGAAGTTCCAGAATTGTCATAACAATTCTGTTATGAGTGCACTAACACACAAGATTTAATAGCAAGCTTGGAAAGATATGTTTTTTTGAAAATGCAAGAATTGTTTTCCTTTCTTACCAAAATGACTGGCATAACAACATGCTGAATGATCCTATCAGCTAGCAGACGTCTGTTCTCCAGTAGTGATATAGGCCTCTTCACGCTATTCTCAAGGCATGATCTAAAAGGGTGAAAATATTGAAAACCACACCAAAGATAACGTACATTTTACAGTTTTTGCAATTTGTATTTTGACGTTAATATTTTTTTTGTAATCCAAAATTTTGTTGTACTATTATATACCAATATCCATCAAAATTCTTTGTAAGCTTTTGTAATTCAAACATATCAAAATTCTTGAAGAACTATCAGATTAAGCATAAATCAAATTTTAATCAAAGTAAAAACTATTGCTCTTTGCAACAACAAAAAAGAAAAAAAGAATCTGCTTAGATTTTAATACTCTTTTAACAAAAAGAAATGGTTCCAAAATTCTTTATAGGTTTGTACAATCCCAGCAAAATTATTTCAGGTATTAATTTCCATGATTTTGTATAAGCCACTATAAATTCCCAAGATAACAATCTGTATGAAAATGTATACTTCTTCCTCTAAGATAAGTTGTGGGTTTCCTAAAACTTGAGTATTTGCATGGCTAAAGGTAATGTAGAGGTATGACAACCCACTTATTTTGAATTATTCTTTTTAATACATACTTCTGAGAAAGACATTACATTGTCTATGGAATTGTCTTTTGAGGTAATGTTGATGTCAGCTTTGGTTACATTTAAAGGAATATTTCCATGAATTTTCATTTTCAGATATATCCATATATATATATTGTATATATATATAAAGAAACAAATTGGTATAAAATATATATATCTTATATATATATATATATATATATATAAATATATATATATATATATATATATATATATATATATATATATATATATATATATATATATATATATATATATATATATATATATATATATATATATATATATATATATATATATATATATATATATATATATATATATATATATATATACATATATTGTATATATTAAAGAAACAAATTGGTGTAAACCATATAATATCTTATTTCGTTTATTATATATATATATATATATATATATATATATATATATATATATATATATTTTATATATATATATATATATATATATATATATATATATATATATATATATATATATATATATATAATATATATATATATATATATATATATAATAAAATATAACAAATTATAATATATATAGCCAACAGATTATATATATAAATAAATATTTATAAATATCCTATATATATTCAGTGGTATATTAAAATATATATATATATACATATATAAATATATATATAAATATATATATATATATATATATATATATATATATATATATATATATATATATATATATATATATATATATATATATATATATATATATATATATATATAAATATATATATATACATATATAAATATATATATATATATATATATAAACATATATAAATATATATATGTATATGTATATATATATATATATATATATATATATATATATATATATATATATATATATATATATATATATATATATACAAACTTAATTAAAAACTTAATTATTTTAACCTCAAAAGTAAAATTATTACTTTACATGGATACAGAACATAGAATGATAGTATAGTAAAAAATTGTCCTGTTTGGCTCATGAATGGCCCTTAATCATTCAGAATAGTTTCATTCTGACGAAATTATGGCTAAAATCCCAGAACTTCACCAGGGGCTCAAGCCTTAAGGCTTTAGCGGGCCCTTAGACCCACGCCAAATAGGCACAGTATTTCGCGCGCATTAATGTGCCCCTCAACAAATCTTGCATCTTGCCCCTTTTCAAATCAAGCTAGGGGTCTGTACCTTAAACGGTGCCTGTAAGGTGTCTCCAACAACCTGAAACAAGCATTTTGAAGGGGCGGTCTCAAGGTGGCTTCAGCTGATGGTTCTGGAGTCTCGGGTCGATAAATTTCCCCAGCCACCATCTCGTCATCTTCTCTCTACAAAGCAAATAGGAGAGGACAAAATTATAAATGTTAAAAGAGAAAAACTTTCTGAGATCAAATTGAAAACCAAACAGAATACCAGGACATCACTGATACAGATGCTCAACCCTTTAAATTTTGAGCAAAGTTTTTGAGTGTCCAGCCTGTGGTGGTGATGTGTAGAAAGATGGCATGATGAAGGTTATTGATGTCAAGTCCCCAGTCCTTTAAAATAATGTGCCATGTTTTTATTGAGAAGATATTTATTGTTTGTAGTTGAGAGCTGTTTAAAGCAATTCTGTATATTTCTATCCTAAATTTTAGTCACTGAAAATCATCAAACTGACTAGTTTCTCCTGCTATACTTTGATTGAGCTAGCATATATGATGGAGATCAAGTTCAATACTTGTCATATTCAACTGCTCCCATGTAAATAGCACTGATGGAGATTTTTAATACAACAAATTAACATTTTAACATAAGGAGATTGATAGGTTTACTGCTTGCCATGTTATATAAAATTTTCATTGTTTATTACAGCAAGGCCTCAAAATTTAAAATTTAAATGTATCCTATTTTTCCCTATCTCTATCATAACCCCTTCCTAATTTCCTTGACACCCCTAGTTTCCCCTACCTATCTCTAACTATCTTAACCCTTCCTAATTCCTTGACACCCCATTTCACCATACCCTATCTCTATCTTAACCCCTTCCTAATTTCCTTGACAGCCCCAGTTTGCCCTACCCTATCTCTAACTATCTTAACCCTTCCTAATTTCCTTGACACCCCATTTCACCCTACCCTATCTCTATCTTAACCCCTTCCTAATTTCCTTGACAGCCCCAGTTTCCCCTACCCTACCTCTAACTATCTTAACCCCTTCGTAATTCCTTGATACCCCCAGTTTCCCCTACCCTACCTCTAACTATCTTAACCCCTTCGTAATTCCTTGATACCCACAGTTTCCCATACCCTATCTCTAACTATCTTAAACCCTTCCTAATTTCCTTGATACCCCAGTATTTCCCTACCCTATCTCTAACTATCTTAACCCCTTCTTAATTCCTTGACACCCCATTTCACCATACCCTATCTCTATCTTAACCCCTTCCTAATTTCCTTGACAGCCCCAGTTTCCCCTACCCTATCTCTAACTATCTTAAACCCTTCCTAATTTCCTTGACACCCCCAGTTTCCCCCTACCCTATCTCTAACTATCTTAATCCGTTCTTATCCCTTCCCACACCATCCAATGTTGACCATTATTAATATGCTTTTTTCTTTCAAAAAGGTTAAAAACAAAAAATGGAAATAGGGCTAGGGAAGGGTTAGTTAAGAATTTTGATATGACATAATCTATTGAAGAAACATAGCACTAAAATATGTAGCTCTGTATATAATGCTCAACTATTCCAACAGTTTTGTCCAAGATTGTAGCTTTCCCCTGGTACCCTAATTGCTCTATCAAAATAACCTGTCTGAGTTAGATGATTTACAACTTTTTCAACCAATCACCGCATGAATTTGCCTAGCAACAAAATCTGTGTAATTAAGTGGGGCAAGCATCCTATGTGGTACTGGTACAGTACAACTAGCTAGCAGCGCAGACTCATGTGGTCAATGCAATTTCTGCACAGACGGACTGAGTGACAGCAAAATGGTGAACAAAAATTGCGGGCTTTGTAAATCTGATTGCTGTTACCCAGAACACTTAGCAAACTAAATTTTGTTTATCTCTTTTGCAAAAAAATCTAAAGATCCGGAGAAGTGCCATAAATGGATCGAAGCTTGCGGCAAGCCTCTAAATATCTAAATGTCGATGCATTGGTAATGTACGATTGCGGATTTAAACTTTGTTTGCCCCCACCTAGTTACCGCGTTGCTATGGTGGGCGTGGCCTATTTCGTAACCTGGAAATCTGAATGTTTATCCATATAAATTCCATATTGTGTCTTGATATTTTGCCACAAGATATAGTATGTTTTAGAACAGAGAAATATGCTGAAATTCTTTAAAAATTATAAAAGTCTTTTCTTTACCTCAAAGTGACAGCATTTTGCAGGTGCTGATGAACCAGGTCTCAGGAGAATTATGTCGCCCTCTACTAAAAGAACCTGAGGAAGGTTAACTAGCTGACCATCTCTGTATGTCCACTGGACACTGATGGAATTAGTTGGTGGAGAAAAGAGAGGCAGGTAGTCATCTGTTTTCCATATTTTCCCTTGAGCAGCGATACCTTCAAGAAATTAAATGAAAGATTACACAAAACATAAATTTAATATTAAAGCATAGAAAACTGATGCAATGCGACTAATAATATATCTTGCACAAATACTATCAATCCACTGTCCTCTATCATCAACATTTTTCAGAATTCCTGCATAGCATCCACTTTTACCTTCCCTCTCTCACTAATTTCTCCATTTCCCCTTCACCATCATCTTTCCAACACTCTTAACTCTAATGCTGAACTCCTTTATACAATACCCCACCGCAATATCTACCCGCCAAACAATCCTTATCCCCATCCACCCACTTTTCATCCATCCACTACAAACCAAAAGCCACCCAAATACTTTCCCTTGCACCAAAAAAAGTAAAGTAGAAAAGTAAAAGTAAAACAATCCTCAGTAATGTATCAATTTGACAACTTCCATTTGTCACAGGACAAATTTGTATATTGCAGATAGGGGGTGGCCCCTCTCGTTTAATCACATTGCAGAAAACACAACTTAGATGTGCATGATGAATCAAAAATAACCAGACATTGCAAACAATACAAATCCTCTCGCCGCTAATAACATGCTTTCCAGCCTCTATCACACCTGCCATCCTACTCTCATGTTCCACATGATATACCATACTCCTTCCCTCCCTACACAAAATCATACATGAAAATCCAGATGCCATTCCACAACATGACACGTATGTCACCACACCTGCAATCAAGATGACAATTAAGATGACATATGACTTGCCTTGTCCCATATACCATGCCCCCTGTCCCACATGTCATGCCTCTCTGTACCACGCACTGTACAACGTGCCAGTCCATGACATCCTGTCCCACACTCCTTGGCACCCAGTTCCACATGCCAACCTATCCCGAATGCCACCTGTCCCACATGCCATCTCACCCTGTCCCATATTTCATCCCATTCTGTCCCCCATGCCATCCCACCTTCATCCCAATTCCTACATCTACTTATCATTCTACCATCCTCAACCTTACATTTCCCCCTCTTACTTCCATCCCCTCACTTTTATCAACTCAACATGCCCCATTCACCTACCATACCCCTTCACCTAACATCCCCCGTTTATCTACCATCCTCCATTCACCTACCATCCTCTATTCCCTAACATGCCCCATTCACCTACCATCCTCCATTCACCTAACATCCCCCATCCACCTAACATCCCCCATTCAGCTACCATAATCCATTCACCTACTATCCCAACCCACCTTTTGCCATCCACATCCACTCATCTACCAAATATACTCTCAACCAACTCATCATTCCAACCTTCACTATAACCCCCTGAACTATCTACCAAATCAGAAAAAAATTCAGTACAATTAAATTTGCAGATTATCATAAGTCTATTATGTGTCCTCTCTATTCAAGCGAAGACCTTTTGTTTTTTTTGCTATTCATTCGCAAGACACTTCCTTATAAATTGTATTCAGTTGTCACATCTATTATTAAACTATTTTCATCCCAGAACAAATCCTTTAATTGCTGCTATTGAAGTCTGGAATGCATTTGTTCTCCTTTACATAAATTTCTTTCCATAAAAATAGCTGGAATTCCATTCTTAGGGCAGCAATATTTTTTTCTATAATAGCTGAACAATGCATGAGGCCAAGACAGACAATAGATATGAAAAAATGGACGGATGGAAAAATGGACAGATGAACAAACGAATGGACACACGAACAGACAGACAGACGGATAAACAAATGGACAGGACAAATGGTAAAGATTCTATATCCCCTCTTCACCTAATAAACCAGTACATCTAAATCACATACCTTGTAATCTGTGCAGCACCTGCTTGGAATGGTAGATAAGTTCTCTGTGCTTTAAAAAATGATTCCATCCTGACAGATATAAATTGAAAAAGCCAAATAATAGCAGGATTGTAGCGTCCACCAGGACCACCTTGTCATCGGTTGCTATTGCAGAAACATACAATGCAAGACTCAAGAGGGATATGATTAGAGCGGTACACCAGGGGAAAACAATGTCATGCTGGGGTTTCAGAGAGAGTCTTTGACCGACGCGTGAAAATAAAGTCCCCTCCCTCTGAAGTTTGAATTCCCTGTCACTCACTTCTTCATCGATCACTGAACAAAGTCTCTCTAATGCTTTTTGGGTCTGTAGTCCTTGCTCAGCATATGAGTCTTTGGCCATCTGTGTTTCAGCTGAAAACAAGAGGGAAAAGGAGATTCTTCCTCAATTTAAAGGATTACTTCAGAGGTCAAGCAAGTTAATTTCATATAAAAGAGGACTTCAAAAGAAACAAAATGGTGAAGAAAGCATTCAAAAATGTTATTCCATTAAGGATATAATCAAGTTTAAAGCTCTGTCTTATATGTGTAGAAATGACTGGTGCCCTTTTCCTCAAAATCTTAACAATTGTAAATGTGTTTCATAGGAAGTTTATTTAACAATTTTACAATTTGAATTATTATTCCTCAAACTTTCTTCAGGTCGTAAATTATAATTACCCTTACAAAATTATGTTTTACTACTTTCGCAGGACAAAATATGAATACATAAAGATTTTACGGAATCTGAGGCTGTGATGTCACAATTAGTGTAATTTCAGTCTTTCTACACAAATGATACCAAAATTTAAACTTACCTATCTCCTTAACGGAATAAGATATTTGAATGCTTTCTTCAACCTTTTGTTTCTTTTGAAGTCCTCTTTCATATAAGATGGACATGCTTGACCAATGAACTAATCCCTTATGTCTTTAAAGATGTATGGACAGTTAACAACAACAAACCAAAAAATAATAAAAAGTTTAATCAAAGTCAGTTAAAAATTTACAGAATTTTGAATTTCAGAATCACTCACTCACTGCTCCCTTCTCCTCAAGTGGAGATTGAGGCCTTCAGCACAGAGATCCATCTCTTCCTGTCTTGTACCACTTCACTGACTTGCTTTCAGCTCCCCAATCGAGCATCTCTCTCTTCTTTTCTACCATTTGCCTCTAAGTTATTTTTGGCTTGCCTTTTTTCTTCGCCCATTTAGTGTCCAGGACAAAGTTACCCTTGAATTATTAGTGGCATTTCTAAGTAAAATATGTCCAATTTCTTTCCATCTTCTCTCATAAATTGTTATGCTTGTAAGTACCATCTGTGTCTTTCTATACAAGTCATTTTTTGAAATTAATGTTGGCCATCAGACTTTTAATATTTTGTGTAGGCAGTTTCTTTGGAATGTATCTAATTTTTTTTTGTCGCCCTCATTCATTCTCCATGTGCAAGATCCGAATAGAAGCAGAGACATATCATTTGTTTGAAATATTTTTAATTTTGTCCTGAACTTGTATTTGTTAGATTTCCAAATGTTGTTTAAGGTGATGAAGGTGTTTCTAGCCTTGCCTATACTTCTCCTTATGTCAACCAGCGTTCCGTCATCTTTCGTCAGGGTGGCTCCTAAGTATGTGAATTCATTAACGTCATCCACCTCTTTTCCGTTCACTGAATAAGCATCTTGTCTTCTAGCATTAATTCTCATAACCTTTGTCTGCTATTATTCATTGATAGCTCTACATATCCTGCATTGGTTTGAAGTCGTGAAGTTTTGTCTGTAAATGGTCATGATCCCATTTGCTTGACAATAAAGCTTTGTCATCAGCGTAATCTAAATCATCTAGTAGCATGCAGAAGTTCCACCTAATGCCTTTTCTGTGACCATTGACAGTACATTGCATTACCCAGTTGATTGCAATGATGAACAAGAAGCCTGACATGGGGCATCCTTGCTTCACACCTGTCGTTACATTGAACCAATCTGATCTTACACCTTCATACAGGACTGCGGATTTACTTCCATCGTACCACTGCTTTATAATGTTGGTAATCTTTTGTGGTACACCATAGTGGCTCAATATATCCTACAGCTTTGCTCTGTCAATACTGTCAAAGGTCTTATTAAAGTCAATAAAATGTATGTATAAGCTAGATTGCCATTCTATACACTGTTCTAAAATGTTTCTGAGGATGAATATCTGTTCACTAGTGCCCCTTCCTTGCCTGATCCCTGCTTGCTCAGGTCTAAGTATCCTGTAGACTGCATCCTTCATGCGTCAATAATGATGCGTCCCATAATCTTGCTAGCTGTTGCTAGTAGTGAGATGCCTCTGGAATTATTGCATATTGTAAGATCAGCCTTCTTCGGTATAATGGCAATTAGGCTTTTCTTTCAGTCATTAGGCACTGTTTCCTCTGACCATATTCAATTAAATAAGCTATGTAGTTCATTTACTGCTGTTGCATCAATGACCTTGCACATTTCAGCTACAATGTTATCTACACCTGCAGCTTTGTTGTTTTGCATACTTTTAGTTGCTTTGATGATTTCATCTCTAGTGACTGATTCCATGTTGATATCTGCTAAATGGTGCCATTTCTTGTTGTAGACCGTCATTTTCCTCCACATCATTACTGATATTCATAACATCGTGAAAGTGATATCGCCATCTTTCTCTAATTTTCTCCTCCACTGTTAGGACTTCTCCATCTTTGGTTTTTGAGAATGCTTGCCAACATTTGCCGCTTAATTTCTTGGTTATTTTATATACTGTGCTCATCTCATTACGTTTTGCTGCAGCTTCAGCTTCTTTTGCCACGCATCCTTCTATTATCTGCTCTTGCTCTCCGTTTGACTTCACGATCCTTTACCACATATTCTTTTTTTTTTTATTTGCTTCAATCTTATGGATTTGAGATTGATAATTTGCTCCTTTATTCGCCCACGTTCTTCTATCGCTCTTCATGTGTTAGCTGACAACCAGTGTTTGTTTCCTACTTTTCTGTAACCCAGGAAGTCCTTTCTATATATATATATATATATATATTAAATTAAATATTCCAGTACAAATTTAAAACATTTCTAAAAAGGAAAAATGTACATGCATATACATATTAAAACAGAAAATAAAAGAATATGAAAAAAGAAATAAGGGAGAAAAAAAACTAAAGATAATAATTCTAACTCTCCTGTTTGTAAGTAAACTGCTGCACGGTAAATGAATGATTTTTTGTAGACGTGTATTCTGTATTTTGGCACTATGTTAGGGTTTCGAAAGTTTCTGTTTGAACATGCTAGATGACTTTGTAATGTATTGTGTAAAGTATGGTTTCGTTCTTTGTTGATTTTTGTTGCCATTGCAATGAATTCCGATTTCGCCCTGTCATTTAAAATTGTAATAAGCATGGGATAATGTAGGTTAAGAATCTTTGAAGTATACTTTAAAAATGTCCTGATCTGTCTTCGTCTTTCTGTAAGATTAAATGATACCAAACGGGTACAGCATAAAGAACCTGTGATAAAATAACTGATTTAAAAAGATTAACTCTAGCATTAAGATTACAAAAAGATCAAATGTATGATAAACTCGAAACAATATAGTAAACTTTACTTTAAATTTTGGACACATGAGGGGAAAAAGTCAGTTTATCATCAATACATACACCAAGATAATCAGTTTTTATGTATTTTGCAACCTCTGAACCTTGAATAAATATGTTGTCTGATTTTGATTTCAAAAGCCCTGTATGTTTGACATTTTTGTTTACAAAGCACATTTCCTTTGATTTCTTTGGGTTCAGCAACAAGTTGTTTTCATTACATTTTGACACAGACTCATCAACAAATGACTGCTACTCTACTTGATCCTCATTTACAGAATTTTTAGCAATTTTACATGAAATAGCAGTATCATTGGCATACTTTATCACACAAATTGTTTTGTTTGATCTTATTTCATCTGTATAGATGGTAACAAGTGCAGCAGATAGAGGGCCTCCCTGTGCCTCCCTTTCTGTGGTCTTTACTTGGACGTTTCCAACTATCCACAATGCTTTCATTAAAATTTCTTTCTTCTATCCTTTGTATGAAATCTTTGAGATATCTTTTGCCAATTTCCTGACACTTGAGTTTGTTCACCTCATAGATTTCATGTACCCTTTGCTTTTCTTTCTTCCCAGTAGCTTCATCCTTATCTTTGCAACAACCAGCTCATGATCACTGGCTATGTCAGCATTACATCTACTTCGTGTATCGTATAGTGACCTTTTGTCCTTTTCATTTATGGTTATGTAGTCAATTTGGTTTCTGTGTTTTCCAGTAGGTGAGGTCCATGTAAACTTATGTATTTCTTTGTGTTTGATTAGTGTTTCACCTATCACAAGATCATGCATCCCACAGAAATCTACAAATAGCTCACCATTTTCATTTATTTGGCCACTTCCTTCTTTACCAATGATTCTTTCACTTCCTTAATTGTCTACACCGACTTTGGGGTTAGCATCTCCCCTCAAAATTAGTACATCATAGTTTGGAACTATTTTAACTACTCTTCTTAGCTGTTCATAGAATGCTTCCTTTTAATTTTCAGACATTACTTTCAAAACAAATCATACAAATTTAATTATCATTAACAAAAAATACCATCAATGTAAACCACTAGAAAGTTGGTATAATTATCTTTGGAAATGATTTATCATTAATTTTTAAAAGTATAAAGATTGTCATTATTATGTACTGATTTCTTCTTATATGAGGATTGAATAGCATGCAATTAGTTTTCTTAATATTTAAAGAAAATTGATATGCCAGAAACCAATTATTTAAGAGTACAAGCACTCTGTTTACATGATTCATTAGAACATAGCTAAAAAGATAAAGCGAGGATGCCGTGGTGGTAGAAAGAACCATCGCATTGAGGTAATCATCAACAATAGAGTTTGCCGAAATCTCCAAAGTAGCGTCACATTACCAAGACAACGACAACTTGTTCATGTTCCGATAGTTCGTTGTGCTACTGATAAACTAAAATCTGTTTATCCCAAAGTTCATTTCGCCACATGGAACGCAAAAATCTATGAAACGCCTTGGAAAAACAGCGTCAATATGTGACTTAATCATTGAACATAAACTGGGCGTTCTTGCGATCACTGAGAGTTGGTTGACTGGGGATTCTCGTGATAATCAAGCACTTGCTGACATTTCCAATACATTACCAGACTTTCATGTTTTTCAAAATCCCCAAAAAATCGTACTGGAGGTGGAATTTGCATTATTCTCGAAAAGGATTTCATGTCTCACTGAATAAGACAGCTCCATGCTCTTCATATGAACTTATGGATATGACAGTCTCGTCAAACAGACAGCAACCTTTTAGGCTGATTACCATTTACAGACCCCGCCATCCAAGCGAAATAAAGTGAATAGTGCAACATTTTTAATGAGTTCACTACGTTGTTGGAAGAAATATCAATTGTTCAGTGTCAAGTATTATTCGCTGGTGATTTTAATCTTCATGTGGATGATGAAAACGAACGTGATGGCGCCGTATGCTTGATATTCTTCAGTCAGTTGGTTTTCAACAACATGTGACTGGCAGTACTCATAATAAGCAGCACACACTAGATTTGATCATCTGTCATGATATTGATCCTTTTGTATCAAAGATCACAATCATTAATGGTCTTCCATCAGACCATTCAGCAGTTCGGTGTGATCTTGATGTTGCTCGACCAGAAGCAACCAAAATCATCTTGTGTCAACGGAATTTGAAAAGAATTGACCTCGTTGCTTTACGTAAGGATGTGTTAGATTCGCCATTGTTTCAAACGCCTGCTGAAGACCTTGATGCGCTTACAGACCAGTACAACACGGTCTTGCGTAAGATTCTTGACCATCATGCTCCCAAAAAAAACAGGGAAATCACAAATCGTCCCCACACACCTTGGTATGATGACAGTCTTCGCATCGCTAAACGGAACAAGCGTTCACTTGAGAGGAAATGTAAAAAGTCCGGTTTGGTAATAGACAAACAGATCTTTCAGCAAAGTTGTATTGAATACAAGCGGCTCCTTGACAGTGCCAAACAGAGACATCACCAGCCAGTTATTACCAATTGTGACCAGAGGCAGCTGTTTAAAGTGATCGATAGATTATCAAATGTCCAATCATCTACAACTCTACCATCGAGCAATTCGTCAATAGATCTTGCAAATGCGTTCGGGGCGTTTTTCGAAGAGAAGATTCTTAAGATACGACATTCATTGGACATTGACTCTCCACCTGTTTTCTCTGAAATCATCCATCGGACTTGCAATAGTTCTTTTGCGAATTTCAAGAGCGTCACTGAAAATGATGAGATTCGGGAGGTTGTGCAGAAAGCAGCAAAAAAGTCTTGCATACTTGACCCACTGCCAATGACATTGTTTCTTTTCTTACTTGAGGACCTTTTACCGGTTCTTACAAGGATTGTAAATAAGTCTCTATCTTCGGGTAGGTTCCCCAACAGCTACAAAGTTGCTCGTGTAAAGCCTCTAATCAAAAAACAGTCTCTTGATTGCGAAGTAATGATGAATTATCGACCAATTTCCAATTTACCTTTTGACTCTAAGCTTGTTGAACGGATTGCGGTCTTACAACTTCAGGACTACTTGAGAGAGTTTGGATTACATGCAAATAGGCAGTCGGCATATAGGCAAGGCTGTAGTACGGAAACAGCGCTTTTGCGGGTGTATAACGACCTTTTGCAGACGATAGACAAAGGTGATGAAGCTGTTTTAATCTTACTCGACTTCTCCGCAGCATTCGACACCATTGACCATCAGGTGTTAATTGCTCGCCTCGAGGAGCGTTTTGGAATCACCGGAAAAGCTTTGGAGTGGTTTACGTCTTACTTGAAGGATCGCAAACAAGCTGTTAGTGTAAACACAACCCTATCAGATCCGATTCAACTACATTATGGCGTTCCACAAGGATCGGTCGCTGGTCCCGTTATGTTCACAATGTACAGTGCTCCAATTGAAGATATAATAGAGTCAAACGGAATTCAGTGTATGTCATACGCTGACGACACGCAGTTGTACATCCCTATGAAACCATCCAATAGAAACACTTGTATTGCCAAATTGGAAAAAAGTCTTGTTGACATAAAAGCTTGGTCCATTAGCAATAAACTTAAACTGAACGATAGCAAGACGGAGATTCTTCATATCACGTCGCGCAATGTCAAATCAAGCAATATTGCTGGCATTCAAGTAAATGGAACTGTAGTGGAACCTGTGCAATCAGCTCGCAATCTCGGTGTCATTTTTGACAAGCAGCTGTGCATGACACAACACGTTAACAAGATTTGCAAGAACGCCACACACGCAATCAGATGCATTGGTTGAATCAGACACTATCTTGATAATGACACTACCGAGAAACTAGTACATGCTTATGTGACTTCTAGGTTGGATCAGTGTAATTCTCTTTTATACGGATTGCCTGATATCGAGATCATGAAATTGCAACGAGTCCAACATACCGCCGCCCGACTTGTAACACGCTCGAAAAAGCACGAGAGTATTTCCGAGATTCCACGAAGACTCCATTGGTTGACCATTCATCAGAGGATTGCCTTCAAGATTAATCTACTCACCTACAAAGCGCTTCACGCACTGACACCATCATACATATCAGATCTTGTTACACAATATGCCCCATCGCGGTCCTTACGTTCTTCGTCGCAAAACCTTATCAAGCCCCCTACATGTCGTTCTCGCACTTCTTATGGAAGACGTTCTTTCATGGAAGCGGCTCACACCGAATGGAACAAACTGCCTTTGCATGTTAAACTTGCGTCTTCAATAATTGTCTTCAAATCCAAACTTAAGACTTTTCTTTTTACACAATGACCGTAGATCTATATTTTTGTATTCTGTATATACCATAATCATTTTTACTCTTTTACACCTATTTCTACATAAATGTTTTTTAAATCTGCATTTCCATTTTAAATTTGCATTCCATTTTAAATAGGCATTTCAATTTTAATGTTCGGTACTTTGTAACTTATGAATTTTAAGTTTTTGTTTTTGTTTTTGTTTTTTCTCTTCCATTTTTATTGTATTGTACAGCGCTTTGAGACTCTTCTGAGTTAAAGGCGCTTTATAAGCACCAGCTATTATTATCATTATTAACATTAAAATCTTCACAAGAGTAAAATAAGCCAGTGGTATCATATGATATGCGAGTAGTAAAATGAATGATGTCTTTGATATAAAACAAAATCGGAAACAGACATCACTTTGACTGTACCGGAGACTCTACTCACGGTAAAGGCCTAAGTAAAACTCCAATAGTCATTAAGCCTAGAACTAGAGAAAATTAGGTATCTGTCACTTGGACTACAACTGCAGAATGAATTTCCTGTCATCAAAGTACACAAAGAAGTTGTTTCTTAATTATAATGTTACTGGAACTTACCCTCCAATGTCATTATGCGAAACATTGTGAAAGGAGATTTACAGTAGCATACTACATACATACATACATACATACATACATACATACATACACACTTACATACATAGATACATACATACATACAGGGCACTTGAAGTTCATCCTTGTGTTTATTACAAGACAGTAATAGTGTGATGTAATCAAGTATGTTAAGTTTGTTGTTGATGGCTCTGGTAATTGACTCAAATCCGACTCGAGTCCAAGCATATTTTAATTTCATATGGATTTTATCTTGTTTCTATACACAGTAGCACTATTCCCCACCAATTGTTTTGACAGTTACAGTATTTGTTTTATGTATTGTTAATGTTGGGCCTAATGTTTATTTGAAATAAAATTTAGTGTTTGACAGTTCGTAAATTTTGTAATTGTGGACATATTTATCTTGACCTACGGGCCATGGGTATCTGTACAGCCATGCACACAAGATACACCGTTTCTATAGTTATCAACCTGTAAATTTGTTTAAACAAAACGGGAGAAAAGAAGCTGAATACTGACTAGACTCGAAGAATTATTTTCGCGTAAGTAGCATGTGTATTTCTTACACTTAAAAGGAGAACAAACCTGTCGTTTTTATCAGGACAAATATATGAAAAGTTATTTAGGCCTACCTTATCAAGGAAACATGAGCATGAAGAAATAAGAAATACGAATAATGTATACAATTACCTTAGCACTGCTCCTGTGAAGTCAGACTTTCTTTTCCAAGACATCTACTTTAATTATAACACCATCGCTGGCAATGGCCTGGGTTTTTTTTTTTTTGCAAAGGTCATTACTATTCGCACGGATACATGTGAATATGAATAAGCTACGTTCGACTTTCGTGATCGATCACGCGGATATATTTTGTATATACGTTTAGAACAAATTTATTGGGGAGGGGGAGGGGGGGGGAGGGGAGGGGGGGGGATTAATAAAATTGTATGTACCGACTGTAGTGGTATTGCACACGCAAAACGTACGCCACAATGGTGGGCTCCGGAAAGCCCTACGTTTTTTCTTGGTTGAGGTGGCAAAAAAATGCTTGAAAATCATTTCATATATAAACCAAAAGCATTTTTAAATTGTTAGGACAAGGAGGGGCGGCGGAGGGGGACGTTAAATAAATATTTTGAATCTGTAAATAGCAAAACTGAGATTCTAAAACAATCAGAATTCTGAGATACGAGCATAGAAAAAGTCACCTCCCAAGGGGACAGGCCCAGAGGTAGATTCTTGAGGTAGTTACCCCCACTTTTTTTGAGAGGGGGATGGTAAATAAAATTATCCCCCCTACCACACACACACTTTTTGCCCAAGCTATTACAAAAGCATAATGATTTTGAATTTCACATAGCAAATGTTGGTGTTACTTTCTTCAATCTGTCAATTAAAATATCACTTATAATAAGGGGAGCGGTCTTTAATATTGGAACACTCAAGTTTTATCTCTGTAAAGGGGCATTTTTTCAACTTTACAAAGAAGGTGGGGAAGGGGCCTGGCTTCACGTTGTAAGTTTTACCCTGTATCCCCCTCTCTCTCTTTCATTTCAAAAATTATTCTTTAACAGTTTAAAGAATTGTTCAATATAAGCAGAAAAATCGCATTTTCAGCATAAAAAAGTTCAATGTAGGCTTTGGCTCCCAAAATTATCTTCATGTTAATGGAAAGTAGAAGTATATTATATGCGTGTGATGCGTGTAAATTTCACAATCTTCGTCTCTTTTACTTGTTTTAGGGTGATATATTTTTTGTACTTGCTTCAATGAAAAGATCAGATATATAATCTAAAGCGGCAAGTTTTTCACGTTCCTTCTCTGAAAAGGGGCAATTATCCTCTCTAAAAACGCCACTTTTTAAACGTGGGGCATGCACAGCGATCTTTGGCAAGTGTGGCTATCTGTTCTGCTTGGATGTCTTCATCGTATCCTACCATACCTTGAATGTAGTTAACATAAGAGGTGCGTGGATGCCCCGGTCTTCTTTTGCCATGAATTCGAATGTAGAGAGCATATCTTCTAGCATGCTCCTCCTCTGGGAGACAAAGGATGTGTCCCAAGAATCTTAATTAGCGATTCCGTATACAGTCGATAAGAAGCTCAATGTTGGCCATGTCATATATGCTAGCATTTGAAACACGATCTTTCCGTTGATATTTAGCTTAATCCTAAAGCTGGAGGTAGCTAAAGTGTTGATTTTGCACTCCATGTCCATGATTCATAGCCATAGACAGGGCCGAATTTAGGTAAGGGCAAGAGGAGCAGTTGCCCGGCGGGCCTCCACAACCAGGAGCCTCCACATATTTCATGGGAGAAAAAAAATGTGTAAGGAAAAATGTACTTGTGAGAGGTAGGTAAGTGGAACAGATATTCGTCTTATTTCATTCTCTATTCTATATCATTATCAATCATTTTAATATCTCATTATCAATCATCTTTATATCGCATTATCAATCATTATAATTTCTAGGATTTTTTACTTCGTAGATTCTTAAAGATTGATCATGATATTCAAATTAAAGAGGTATATTTTTATTCCCTGATTCTTTGTTCTTGAAAAATATACTTTATGAATGTTTGTAACTATGCATAGTCACCTTTTTAGTATTCTAAGGTAGGGTGGGCCTCCACTATTGAAGGCTTCCCAGGGGCCTCCACATGTCTAAATCCGGCCCTGACCATAGAGGAGGATAGTCACGCAGGTAATGAATATAATAATTTCATTTTGCAGAGATGGATAGTTGGGGACTTCTTCACAGATGTTCCAGTTTCCAGCCTTTCGTCTAGGTCGCTTGCAGCAGTTGTTATTTTGGAATATTTGAAATCTGAAACATGATTGATGAGTTCACCGTATACTTGAAGTGCTGGATTTGGATAGCAGTTAACAGTCATATACTCAGTCTTGGATATACTTATTATGAGCATAAAGGAAATCCAAAAAGGAAAATGTATAATGAGCTTCGGAACTTCTCCCACTGTGCTCAGGAAATATACCTTAGCCACCCATACTTTTTTAGGGAAGAAATTATTCAATTTATGATTGCCAACTATTATGAAACAATCTGATCTACTTATGAATATTTCTTTTGCTAGACCAGTTGTGGGCGGTATGCACATTAATTCAAAACAGCAAACTGAAAAGAAAATAATAACATTTTAGAAATAATTATGTCATTACCCTTTTGACATAATTTCCAAAATGAGTTCTGACTAATAAGCAACTTTAACGTAATAAAAAGGCATTATGAAAGAAATAAACAGAAAGAGAAAAAATAAACTGCCGTAGGCCTCATAGGCCCTTTATCATACTTGACTATTTCTTGTGGGTTTGGTGGGAAGAATGAAGGTCATGTACAACCAAGAAAAAAATCCTTTCTATGCGCTATTATTTAATATATTTTGACTATTTCTAGTCGTAGAACAAACAAAAATTGCGTTGCCGCAAAACATTTTCTAAACTTGTGTCAAAATTGTGATCTTTAAACTGGCAAAATTTTATTGAAGAGCAAAAAAGAAAAATGGTAAGTGCCTCAAATTGGGATCCATTTAGCAAAATTTCTGGACCCTTTTACTAAATTCAACAATACATATCAATCTTCTGCCGTGCATGCCGTAATTGTCTGCTAAAATATCACTTCCCCCACGCGCGCGCGCACACACACACACGGACGCAAAAATCACACAATTTTGTCCCGTTCCAAAAACGTATGACCCTAACCCCTAATATGAGGTCATCATATGAGTGGGGAGGGAGGGGGGAAGGGGGTTACCATGTAGTGTAGGAATTATAGGCAGTGTTTTGCCTATACAACAAAGTGACTACAATATCTCATCCCCACATATGAGATAAAAATGGATATCTGCTGGAATCTACGATGAATTGCTGGAAGAAAGAGCTGAATCGACAGTGATCTATAGGTTTTACACACACACATATATATATATATATATATATATATATATATATATATATATATATATATATATATATATATATATATATATATATATATATATATATATATATATATATATATATATATATATATATATACATATATATATATATATCTATCTATCTTATATATATATATATATATGTATATATATATATATATATATATATATATATATATATATATATATATATATATATATATATATATATATATATATATATATATATATATATATATATATATATATATATATATATATATATATATATATATATATATATATATATATATATATATATATATATATATATATATATATATATATATATATATATATATATATATATATATATATATATATATATATATATATATATATATATATATATATATATATATATATATATATATATATATATATATATATATGCCTATGACGTTATTACCTCTATCAAGATATTTTGATTTTATGACATAATTTCTTCCGTTTAAAAGTGCACTAGACCGAAGAGTGAGGGCGTATTTCTAGGGGGTCCCTCAAAAATCAAATGCTTATCTAGCATGCAACTGTACAGCAATATTCTGGTAAATTTGGATATTCAAGTGACCGCTCTGCCCTCACGTTTCATGTGGACTATAGACATGAAGTTTATGTGCCTGTTAAGGATAATGTATCGCAAAAACAAGCGCCCTTACATTTCGGTCTAGAGCTTCTTGAACATTTGTAGCTGTTTGAATAAATATAGAAGACTGATATCAGATTTGTAGAAAATTGTTTGACTCAAAAGAAATGACTCACGCGTATAGTTTTTTCACCCCTTATACCGTTTCATAACATTGTTTGTAAGCATGACCACAAGTAAATTGACGATTTAAGGGGCATTTGGTTATATAAAGATATTATAAGGTATGCCAATGAGATGAAGGAGCTGTAAGCCAGATCAAAGTGTATAATATTTTGTTAAGGTGTGTGTTAAAGCAAATAGTTCAATTCTTCGTATTATTATATTTGTATAATTGTGGAGTAGACAATCATGGCCAATATTGTAAGAACAAAGTCGTATCACAAGCAGTGATTAAAGTTTAATTAATATTTCGTTAAAGTGTTTGTAGAAGCAAACAGATAAATACTTCGCATTATTATATGTGTATAATTGTGAAGTCGTAGGCAATCGTGGCCAAAAGTGCAAGGACAAAGCCGTCTCATAAGCAGTGTCGGCGCTACGTGGGGGGGGGGGGAGGGGGAGGGGGGACTCCCCATGAGATCGCTTTGTCCCCACCTGCCCCACAAATTTTCATAATGTAGAATCGAAACACTTTTTGGTTCGTCCACCCATGTTGGTTATAACAGAGGGCAGCAGATACATCGGTACATTGGAAATTGGACACAATAAAGAATAGGCAAACTGCAAATTTAACCTAAAAAATAGAAATTCTTTACACACAAAGATTAATTATAATTATATTAATTCTTTTTAATCAAGATTAATGTTAATTTTATTCCTAAGAAGAACACATAAACAACCATTTCTTTTTACAGAAAAGAGAGAGAGAGAGAGAGAGAGAGAGAGAGAGAGAGAGAGAGAGAGAGCGAGAGAGAGAGAGAGAGAGAGAGAGAGAGAGAGAGAGAGAGAGAGAGAGAGAGAGAGAGAGAGAGAGAGAGAGAGAGAGACAGCGAGTGATATGCAATATACTATTTATGTAACATAACATATCAAGATGACGGGCTAAGAAGGGTTAGTCACCCCATAAAAAGCCCAAATTAACACCACCACCACCACAATTTGCATGTGAACAGAACTGGAGCTAACTACCCACTCGGGCAAACCATTTCACTCATTAACAACTCTTTGCGAAAAGCTAAAAGACCGAATATCTATCCGTGAGAACCCTTTGGTCAACTTCCAACTGTTACCACGTGTCACGAAATATGTGACACATGCAAGAAACATGCTGAAACATGCAAGAAAATAATAGGAAGTTAAAGCATTACTAACCAGATAGGAATTTAAAAACCTGAATCATATCGTCACGTACTTGTCTCAACTCAAGCGTGGTCAAACCAGAATTTGCAACATAGAATCATAAGCTGATAAGAGATTCCTTACTTCAGGAATAAGTCTAGTGGCTCTTCGCTGAACCTGCTCCAAAATGAACTTATGTTTCTCTAGTCATAAAAGGGACTCCAAGCCTGAGTCACATAATCAGGTGAGGCCTGACTAACTGCTTACAAATTAAGATCAACCTCACCATCTCTTCTATTCAAACCAAGCATCCTATTAAGCCATTATTAAAAAGAACCCGCCCGCCCATTTTCGTTTCTCTAACTGTCTAAGCTGATGTATAAGTTAACATCCAGCGACAATACTCACAAATTTCAAACTGTGGCAAGAGTATAGATATATCATGCAAATTTGTATGTATAAAACGAGTGATAAGCAGAAAATTAGTACCAACATTTGAACTTTCCTCATCTTTCCAATACCCGCTTCAATGTTGGACTCTTTGGCCTTCAATTTATGAAAAGTTTTAACAGTGGAGAACTAGACCCTGTACCCTTCAAAAACAAAACAAAAAACACCACCCATGGGAAGAACATGCAGTAGTATTTAATGAACGTATTCACTATGCATTGATAAGATGATAATTATCTCATTACCCACATATGTGGGGATGAGATACTGTGTTGTCACTTTGCTGTATAGGCAAAACAACTGCCTGTACCTCCTACACTAAATGGCCACCCCCTTGATATTATGGGAGATGGTGGGGCCCACCAGGGGTTTCATATGACGACCTCATATTAGGGGTTAGGGTCATAAGTTTTGGAACGGGACAAACTTGGGTGATTTTTGCGTCTGTCTACATGTGTTTGTGAGTGCGCGTGTGCGTGTATGCAACAATTAATTTTGTGTCGCTTATAACTCAAAAACTGTAATACACACATAAACCAAAATTGGTGGACGGGTACTCCTTGCCGGCAACTCTGGTCTCCAAGGGTACAAACGTCACAGGTCAAATGAAACAAGTTTTTGGTGATGGCTGTATCTTTTGAAGGTATTACTTGGTATCTTTACAAATTGCATAGGTGGAGTTTAACATTTTAAACAAAATTTAAAAATAATTGGAGGTCAAACGGTTATTGGTCAAAGGTTATAGTTATGGAATGGTAAGTATGACGTGAGCATGAATGGTGTCAAACAGTAGGGTACGATAAATGTCAAAAATTTCCGAAGTTGTCTCAGTGATTAGGGTCAAGGTCAGAGTCAAATCTGTGATTTTAAAGGTAATTATGTACCAAGTTGTACATTTTTGTACCACTTTAAATACCAAAAGTACAAGACCTATACCAATCATATGTTTGTATCATGATTCTGTGGTACATGAACTTGTCCCGTAAACTCCGGGGTTAAAAGTTTAAAAGTCATAGAGCTAGTAATCCTTTTTAACCATTCCCTATAGTTTGGGAATTGTAAGAGTGATCCGAGGGTAGGTGGTGTCAGATAAATGGCAAAACAAAAATCAGATGTTATTTTGGTGGTTGGGATATAGGTCAAAAGTCAAATATGCGATTTTAGGGATAATTATTTTTCCAAGGTTTTGGGTACAAAGGTCACAGGTCAAATGATGGTTTGGTTTGTTGATGTTTAACTAAAGTGGTACCTCCATGATTAAAGATTGGTAATATTGAAGTAGCTTTTTGTACATGGAAGATTATTTGATGTGTTGAATTTTAATTAAATATTCAATTATAATATATATATATATATATATATATATATATATATATATATATATATATATATATATATATATATATATATATATATATATATATATATATATTTATATATATATATATATTATATATAAATATATATATATATATATATATATATATATTTATACATATATATATATATATATATATATATATATATATATATATATATATATATATATATATATATATATATATATATATATATATATATATATATATATATATATATATATATATATATATATATATATATATATATATATATATATATATATATATATATATATATATATATATATATATATATATATATATATATATCAGGCAAGACTCAAGTAATGACTGCAACACAGAAGTTGACGTGGTCACCTGAAGGACGCAGAAAGAGAAGCAGACCCAAAACTACATGGCGACTTACAGTGGAAAAGGAGATAGTTAGAGACAAGATAGCAGACATGAGCAGAAGCACGGGTTACGGCAGCCAACAGGAAAGAATGGGGAAGCCCAGTGGAGGCCCTATAAGACTGCCTATGTGCCACCAGGCACGCGGAAGATGGGGGAATATTTTAAAGATGTTTTATGTAACTGTGTTAGGCAAATAATTTGTGGCGTTTCGGTATAAAAACAGTTGTTGCTGCAGTATCATTGGTACAAAGAGGACCTTCAAGCCAGGATTTTTCATGGGGGAAGAGGGGGGAGGGGAGGGGGTGAAGGGGGGGGAGGGGGAGGGGGAGGGGAAGGGGGAGGGGACACAAAAGTATTTGAAAAGATCCTCCATATTGTGTTATAATATTTGATTTGATTTGATGCAATGGGGCACACTGACTTTGCAAGTGGGCACATACCTTTAAAACCATACACATACCTCCCCGGTACTAAATGCTTGCACCCCATGCTGGCTACGGGCATGGGACCTCGCTATGAGCAAAGAAGCAGCTTTGCTGGATACCATCAAGTTGTAATGAAAATGAAAAGAATCTTTAAGTAGGGGAGGGGGCTACTTGGTACAACTGAGACATAACTAGCAAGACAGTTATAATTCTATTAAAATAAGATCAACATCAGAGAGATGTGATCGTTGTGTCACTTTTGAATTGTCAGGATAATCTCCATTTTCTACAATCTCTTCTCTTGTTTTATAATCATTTTGCACAATACAGCAGCGGACTCGGACCAACAAGTTTTTAAAGAGTGCTCATACCCAGAGGTGGGGTTTGCATTTCTAAATTTAATTCCCCAGATAGAAGTTACCCGAGGATGAACTTTTTTCTAAAATAAATATAAATAAATTCTAATTTCTAAAATACGTCAAGAGGGAATGCTTGTAACATACTATGCATATTTTCACACTCAACGTGTGGGACTTTTATCAACTATAATCAATAGCTGCGCCACAGAATAGTGGTGAGGGGGGGGAAGGGGTACCCCCGCTTCTCGGCAGGATCGAATTCTTCATTCGTTCAAAAGGGAGGGAGTACATGATCCACTGAAAAGTTGCAGAATCACTTGTATTATTTATGGATATTGGGACAGGGACTCAATTCAGTTTACTTTCGTTTGACAAGAGTAATCCCACAAAACGTTTTGAGCCAATGGTCCCCATTAGTGGTGCCTGGTGCCGCCACTGGCTGCAGCTGAAAATGAAATAAACGTTTGATGAACTGTTCAGCACAGAATTTCATGGCCCTTCACCTGTTCGCATATAAATTGTGAAAGCAATGTATGAGCTGGCTGAGCTGGGGAGAGGGAGGGAAGGGGAGGGGGAGGTTGATGCTAAAGCACATCAATTGGGTTGAAAAGGGGACAAGGTATGCAATTACTCTAATTATGACCCCATGCAGAGAAATGACCACCTCTTGTTTATGTTTGAATATTTTATCATGTTCAATACTATTGTTCTGTCCACTGTCAGGGGCATACTATTTAGATAGCGGGTTTAATGTTGGTTATCCAAATCTTCTTTTCCTCCATGATCAATGCAAATGATATCAAATTTGATTTTTAAGTCTATACTATGTGTTGGTTCATTGGGGAAGGCAGCTCAATGGTAAAGTATACAAAGTGAGGACGGGCGAGGAGGATACAAATTTGCATTTCGATGGGTGTATACTTTGTGGGTAGGCCCTTAAAACAGTTATACAAATCTTCTAGGTATCATAGAGGTATGAGCAGGGGCGTAGGAAGGGTCACTTCTCAAGGGGGGGGGGAGGGGGGGGTTTCCCGGTGACAAATGGAAAAATTGCACTGGTAAACTAAGGATTCCATCAAAATCCCCTTCATTATTCTGAATTTTTCGGGAACTTTTGGCCAGTTCTGGAAATTTTGGGAAATAAAACCAAAATATCCTATAACTTTACCACATTGTTAAATTTCATGTTAATAATTTCCCAATTTCAGCTCTCATTTGGGAAGAAAGCGTGCAAAAGGAGAGGGGGGGGAGTTTTCCCCTGCCCCCTCCTCTGGGTACGAGCTGGGAAGTCTCTCCACAGTTATTTTTTTGCCATTTTCCCCCATCTTTCCCTGCATTTGCTTATAATAAAGGCTATAACTTCATTACATTCCTATCAAGTCTTTGCAATTATTACCATTGTAAGATTGTTGTAAATGTATATATATCTTTTAATTATATTATCTGTGTGAAATTTAAATATCTATATCTATGTCACCTTTAAAATATTTTTAACACCAGAGGTGGCATTGGGCATGTATAAATATGAACAATGTGTGAAAATTAAATTACAGGAAAGGTATCGTCCCATCAATAAATTAGGAAGCAAACACCGCTTTGCTTGTAACGTCACTTTCGTGTTCTCTTAATGATTGTGAAAATCTGTAATGTTATCAATAATAAATGTATGTTTGGTCTGGCAGATGTGTGATTGATAACACATTTAGCAGATTTCTCGCGATCAATAGGGGAAATTGAAAACCGGAAGTGACGTTACCAGCATGGCGTCATTTGCTTTGGAATGTATTTATGGGACGATACCTTTCCTTTAACAAACATACAACTATTTTCTCTTGCTTTTTCTTGTACTGCATATTGACAAATACATTAAAAGGAATTCTATTTTCATGTGAATTTATATGAAAGATGACAACTAGCTAACAAAGTGTGTGATATCTTATTACGTTTTATGAGTTCTCACAATTCAAAGATTCACGCAACAGTGTCCTGCAAAGTGATCAATGCAGTAAGCCTTAATTCAAAGGTTCACACAAGTGTCTTGCAAAGTGACAGCAAGCCTTAAATCAAAGATTCACACAAGTGTGCTGCAAAGTGACTGATGCAGTAAACAAAGTGACTGATGCAGTAAACAAAGTGACTAATGCAGTAAGCCTTAAATCAAAGATCCACACAACAGTGTGCTGCAAAGTGACTGATGCAGTAAACAAAGTGACTGATGCAGTAAGCCTTAATTCAACAATGTAATTTCACAGCTGCAATTCCAAGACATTTTATTAACCTCTTTCTATTTTTGGAAACAATTTGTGTTTAATTAATTAGATGCGAGATAGTATGCACTTTACAAGAACATGCATTGCCCATCTAATTATGTAGCCAATATCCTTAATAAGATAAGAACTAGAATAAATAGTCATGGTTCCCTTACCCATGCAAATTGACACCCATATCATATGACCCAGCCAATTATAAAAATGGTATCTCACACTAAGTCCCACATTGCATCCCATGTTCCACATGGCATCCCACCCCGTGTCCCACATGACATCCCATGTCCCACGTGACATCCCATGTTCCACATGGCATCCCACCCCATGTCCCACATGACATCCCTTATCCTAGGTAGCATTCCACCATATGACCCACATGGCATCCCATTCTATGTCCCACATGGATTCCATACCATGTGCCAAATGATATCCCACCCCATAAGTTTGGCAGCAAAATTTTGAACCCATTGTAATTTCATTATTGATGATTTGGAGAGGCCGTATGATAATGTACTACAATAGTCCTCTTGAGAGATGACCAAAGAAAGTACCAACTGTTCAAGGGACTTTCTATTTAAATGGCTACATAATACCCTTAAACGGTACAAATGTTCATAGCCCTTCTGCATTTTTCACTTTTGTTTGTGGAAGGATAATTCTTCAGCCATACTCCAAAAATACAATTGCTTCGTGTATGTGTACATCATTGATATTGAACACCTTAGTAACACATTTCTTAATTTGAAATTTACTGGCAAATTTGATATATTCAGTTTTACTATTGGTCAACTTAAGTCTACTTTCATTCATCCAAATTGAGATTATTTTTGCAGTCTTTAAGAGCCTTAATAAAATTTCTCTCATCCCCAGGGCTGCTTTGAAAGAGTTGTAGTATGCATGGTCGTCAGCGTACCAAACAATGGCAGCTACCTGCCTCACTTTTCTTGAGTACTGGTGGCAATGTATTGCTTTAATGTACTTGCATACAAATTGTATGCTACAGGGCCTGCACAGCTCCCTTTGGGACAGAGAATGGGAGATTAAGCTCCTCGGAAAGGGACTGGTCTACCTGAAGCTTTATTTTCCTCCCATGCACATAGCTATGGAACCATTCTAATGCCGTTCCTTTTACCCCAAACTGATTCTGCAGTACACTTAGAAGAACACTGTGATCGACAGTGTCAAAAGCAGCCGAAAGGTCGAGAGCTACTAATGGTGTAACTCTTTGCTTATAACAGATCATTTGTTACCTTTATCAAAGCTGTTTCAGTACTGTATGATTCTCTGTAGGCACTTGTATGATCAGGCAGCAAATTCTCATTATTGAGATGATCACTAGTTGGAAAAGCATTCCCTTTTCGACTATCTTGATATAAATGGCAACTTATTCACAGCCTATAATTTGAAGGGACTAAATCAAGTCAAGATTTCTTGAAGAGTGGTCACACAATTGTTGTTTCCACAAAGATGAAAAATTTCATGTAGTTGAAATGAATTGTTAACAGTCAGTGTTAAAAGGAAGAAGAGTTTGTATGTGAACTTTTAACAATCTAGCCAGGAAGAGATCTGTCAGAAAATTAGTTGGATTAGCCTGTTGTATGAGTTTAATAACTTCAGCCTCGCTTAAAGGTCAAAAGGTTGGTAACTCCCCGCAGTCTCTCATAGGTGGCTCAAACGATGGATAGTCCTGGAGATCATCTCTGATTGTATGAATTTTACCCATAAAAAAGTTTGCAAATTTGTTTGTAAGGGAGATGCCGTCATCACTTTCTGGGAGTGGATTACATTGTGCTCTCCCAATCAATTTGTTGACAGCATTAAATAATTTCTTTTGAGTCTCTCTGCAATTGGCAATGGTATGATTCACATACTTCCATTTTGATTTTTTAGTCTGTTTTCGATATTTTTGTTTGAGTTTAGCCAAAGTAGATTTGTGGATATCATCTGGAATTTGTTGCCACTTATCCTCCGCTCTCCTAACAGATCTTTTTAATGCCAGCAATTCATCTGTGACCCACTCTGGTTTAGCCTTACAACAGTACAAATGATGCCCTTACGAACTAGTGGTGCATATCTATCCCATAATACTCTAATCCACTAGAGAAATCAGAGACATAAGATCCGCATTATAATCTGGCGCAAAACTTGTCGACAAGTAAATACAAATCTGCCCTCAAATTACTATGATTTATCTCCTTCAGTTTTCTGTATTCTAAAACCTGTCTAACAATTGGTGGTTTTGTAATATTCATACAAAATTTGATCATCCCATGATCAGATGTTGGAAATACATTTTCCAATTATTTTAGGTCGAAATTAAACTCTTCCTTTGTCAAAATGAAATCAATTGTATGACCAGAACTATAAGTAATGCAGTTAACGTGTTGTTTTAGACCACAACTTGTAATTAGATCCCGGAAAGCTATCATATCATGATTGTCCATGTCATTCCAGTGAATAATAAAATCACCAAGCACAATTACATTGGTATATTCATTATATACATCACATTACATACAGTACAAAACCCGACAAACTTTCAACACCCACTCCTCATGACAAAGCTTTCAGCAAAAATTAAAGGACCACTACACCGAAAAGTGAGGGCGTATTTTTAAGATCCCCCAAAATCAAATGCTTATCTACCACACAACTGTATAGCCATTTTCTGGTTAATATGAATATTCAAGTGATCTTTGCCCTCACATCGTCTGTGGGCTATGGAGGCATGAAGTTTTTAATCTGTTGTGCATAAAAATTTGCAGAAAAGAGCGCCCTCACTTTTCCGTCTAGTGCTCCTTTAAAGTATTATCTTACGGTGAATTCATAACTCCATCTGTGAGTCATAAAATATTAAGAATTTTCTTGGGTCTTCATAATCCTATAGAAATGCCAGCTTAAAATGTAAATAATGTACAGGACAAAAATACAATTACAACTGCGAAGAAACTAGGTAGATATTTTGTTCTAGTCAGGACTTGTTCTATTAATGTAGTTTGTCTTCTAAAGAAGATTGATGTCGCCACCCTCAATCTCAACCTCAGTCAGTTTTTGTTATACAGTACTTATTGAAAATATTCATGCAAACTTCTTCAGCTGGTAAATTACAATAACTTCATTTAATTATGGTTTAGCCACTTCTTAAATTCCTAAAATTTAAGATTAAGCACTATGTTTAATCTACATCTAGAGGATGAATATCACTTTGTGCTAGAAAGTCCCTTTTATGAGGACATTCATAAAGTTTTCATTCCTTAGCACTTTTATCACCACAACTCATATGCTTCGTTTGAATTACTTTTAAGAATTACAAGCAAATCTTTAAGTTTAAATTTAGCCAGGTGCATATACAAAGCTCTTCAAAAGCGCAAAGAGTCTTTAGCATAATTATTATGTTGTATAAATTAATAATTACTTTATTGTTCAACAATCCCATTATCCTTTTGTTTTTAAATAATCATTTTTTTTTTTTTTATGGGCATGTATTTTGTGTCTACATTCAAGTTTTTTGTGTTTAAAACATTATTAATTCCTTTTTGATCAAAAATTGTTAAATCAATGTACTTATTTTTGTATGTAATAGGCTGGAGGCCTGAACATTGAATGAAATATACCCAAAGATTCAAGTCACACTTTCTCAGGAAGTATTCCATAAAAATCCACAAATACTGTGAGGCTGTGATGTCACTTCTACTATGATTTCAGTCACATTTTCACAAATTTAACTAGAAATGTAGCACTCTGTAGAGCGAATAACTCTGCCCCCAGTTCATTCCTCAGAAATCCTAGGCAAACCAAGTTATAATCCCAAAGAATCTTTTCTCATTTTTGATCTGTATTGCATTTTCCTCCATCCAACATTGTTGCCAGAGGTACATGTAGCAACTTTGCTGGCGGAGGTAATAAAATTTAATGTCCAATATACAAAGGAAAAGATTCTGAATATTTCTCTCAACCACGTTACTCCTTGTATTGTCTTCGTTCATATAAAATAAATGTGTTTGACCCCAGAGCTTATCCTTTAAAAACTGTGATGAAAGTGCAAAATAATATTCATATCTTTAGTCCAACTCTACAAGGCATTTGTAAGACCTCATCTAGATTTTCAAACTGTGCCTGGCACCATCAAAGAAAAAACACATTGAGTTGATTGAAAATATCAAAGGAGAGCCACCAAACTTATCCCACATTTGCGTAATCTGCCATATCCTAACAGGCTTAATAATCTGAAACAACCAACATTAGCTTACAGAAGAGCAAGAGGTGATAAGATTGAAGTATATAAGATGGTCTCACATATATATGATACAAGAGTTGCAAATTCATTACCTATTCGTAATAATACTAGAACAAGAAGTTATAAAAACAGGAAAATTCTTCAATCACATTCTTTCACCAGCGTTCGACATCATTTTTTCTCCAATCAGATTTGCAAGTTATGGAATAATTTACCTAAGGAGGTCATGGAAGCATGCAATCTAAATTTGTTTAAGAACAGGCTGGATGAGCTGTGTTCTCGGGCTTTTCGCTTCTACTTCAAGACCAAGAGTCACAAATTACTTGACACTTCTAGATCTGGAATATCAGGCTACTAGCACATCACAGGTACAGTATCATAGGTATAGGTATATCCTCAGACAATTATTGTTTTCAGTTAAACAGCTCCATGATCATCAGTGTCCAAAAAAACCTGTCCTTGCTATTTCTCAATGATGCATCTTTCAAGACAGATTCTTCTCAACCTCCTGCATCTTCAACATAACACATGGGAATCCAGCCTCACTGAGGTGAAACTCCCCATATTCATAACCTCTTCATTAACATATCAAAAGTTCATCGTCTTTTGGTCCTTTTGCTTCCCATTGACCTCTTTCTTGCAGTAGACATTTTACTTAATTTCTTCCTCTTCATTGTGGATGGATTTTCTCTCTTTCTTAATTTGTCCTTTTTTGGTAAATTTCTTCTCTTTTTTCAGGAACATTTATCTTTCTGCAAAATATGAATAAATTAACAAATTAATGCATAAATCTTCAAAGAAGTTTGTTTTGAACAAAGATAGAGGAAGCCTTTATATTAGTACATGTGGGGAAAAAAAGCTCCTGACATTAAATTATCAATTGATACAAATACTCCTGTCTTGCATTTTTAGGGGCCAAACTTTCTGGAGAATCAATGATGACATGCAAAAGAATAGTGAAAATCATATCTTGCACTGCCTTCTCAACTTTACTTAAAAGATGAGTTCAGGGGTAAAAAGTCCATAGTATATGAAAGAGGACTTTCTAAGAAACAGAATGGTGAAGAAAGCATTCACAAATCTTATTCCATGAAGGAGATATCAAGGTTTAAAATTTGGTATCATTTGTGAAAAAATATGACAGAAATCAGACATCAGTGTGACGTCATCGCCTCAGATTCCTCTAAAATCTATATGTATTATCTATGTGTACTTAGTCCTTTAATAATGTAGCTCTAAAATCATTAGAGATGGTCAGGAAAGTAGTAAAACAGAATCTCGTAAGGGTAATTATAATTTACCACCTGAAGAGAGTTTGAGGAAAATAATTCAAATACTAAAAAGGAAAACATATTTTCCTTAAAAACATTAAGAACTGTTAAGAATGTAAGGGATTGGGTTGCCAACCTTCTACAGTAGACTCACCACACCAGTCATGTCTACATTGATAAAACGAGTTTAAACTCAAATATCTCCTCAACAAAATAAGATTTGTAAATGCTTTCTTCACTATTTTGTTTGTTTAAAGTCCTCTTTCAGATAAAAGAAATTTGCTTGACCATTGAACTAGGCCTTTAACTAGGCCAGTTAAGAGCTTGTTATTTGGTACAAATAAAACACACACTCCAGAAGAACTTCAAAAGTTCATCAAACTAATATCCTGCTCTACTATCTCCCCTTGAAGATGTCTAACAATGACATACTTTGGTGAGAGCGGTCATCAGCAAATGGGATGGATAATCTGGATAATTCAGCCTCAGCTGACAGAAAAACAAATCTGCTACTGGGTTAGATTCAATTCAGTTGATACTTACTTCTTAGGAGGAGGTATTGTTTTCTTATCTTTTATCTCTTCCTGTCGATCTGCTAATGATGTCATCAAGTCCTCGTTAACAGGAAAGCATAGAAGTTCTACTGTGCCTTTTTCCTCTTTTTCTTCTTCTTCTTCTTCTTCTTCACTGTTTGCCTCTTCCTCATTCTCATACTGAACCTTGAACCAAAGAATGATATCCAAATAGAATAATCTTTTCTGAGCTGAACAGATGTTTCAATTTCCACTAAAACATCGTTTACAAAACCTGCCACTCCCAGAGTCTTCTCTAGTGTGTTGAATACGTGACCTAAAATATTGTCCCTCTGGACACTATCTTAGAGAGAGAGTTAAACACACAATTAAATTGCCAAATGCTATCACGAAACGCTTAATACGACCCAGACGAGAACACAGGTGCGATTTACAGACATAACATCGACAACCAAGTCAATGTCCACGGCCTTTGATAACAACACCCACCCCAGGATTGAACCGGGCTCCTCGTGGTCTGTAAAATAACCGCTTAGGTAGATTATAACACTATCTTATTAAATTGCCCCATTTATATACAACAGGGCTCAAAATTAGCATACCCATGCTAGCCCAGCACTAGTTGATTTTACATTTGGGATGCACAATTTTAATCATTCATTGGGCTAGAACTGTAATCATATTTATTCTAGTATCTTTAAATGAGATGTGAAGAAACAGGTTTGTGGAAAGTTCCATCGGCTAGTGAAATGTGGGGTGAGAAAGCTGATAGGTTAGTGATAAACTAATACTATTTTCCAGCCCTGCATATGGTTTTTCAGTGGTTGAATAATAGTTCAACCCATATCAAGATAGTTTTGTTTGAGCTTTTCTTGAACTTTTGCCCCAAGTGGAAACTCCTTCACAGAGGCCCTAGTCACTCTCCTCCAAATAAACAAAAGAATTATTCTAACAATAGAGAGAAAAGATGAAAATAAGTTTGTCTGTTGCAAAAATATAGAATTTCAATTGCATGCATCTTGTATTGAAAGAAGAGTGGGAAGATAGAGGGATACAAGTGATGGATCAATTAAGAATCATGCACAAAGCTGTCCTGCACAGTTTAATGCTCGAGCTTACTGCGATTAAAGACATTGAACAAATTGAGTTCCATTAATAATACTGAATGATTAGTTATTATTTTACTTTCGGATCGGAGTCATGACATTTCCGTGATAATTTCAAGTGAGTTGTCAGTTGTTGTTTGTCGATCGATTACAATATATGTACGTTCGAACCATAACACTTGCTGTTTTATATTCAGAACCAGTATCACGTACCTGTATCTGTCAAACTCATTCATTCTCGCACTCTTAATCACCTGTTACAGAATCGAACAGTATTGTTGCAGTGCATTGTCACGAAGGATAATTTATTTCCTTAGAGAGTTATGAGTTGTTATTGTTTGTTTCTTGTTGAATTTCAATAATTATTGGTATCTCCATCTACCACGGATTTATACCTGTTGTTGTCACTAAGAGCTATGACTGTTTTAGCATTTACAAATCCTTGCCGTTGAAAATAAATATCATTCATGATTCAATCACACAATATCCAAGACTTTTACAAACTGTAAACCTGATTAGCATAACCTTCTTTAAATGCGAGAATCACAAATGCGCAATAATCACCTATTAATGGGGATATTTTGCACTTTGATTTCGCCAAAATCTGAGTGACTTGTAAAATGCATCGCGAATGTGCAGCAGTAAACAGTGAAACTAACAATAGGCCATAACGAAAGGCTTTAAATCCCACTTAATCAAGGTCCCTTTTACATGCTGTTAAATTAACCAAAAAACACACGGTCAAAATACTTGAATCGTGACAATTAGAACATTTACATGTAAATATTACCTGATGGGTCAAATAAATTTTGCAAGAAAGAAAAAATATTGTGAAATAAACAATAAACAAACAGAAAAAGGTTTTAACAGAGCTAAAATTCTGCGTGCTTCGCAAAGATGGTGACCATTGCGAGAGGACTGATATGATCAGAACTTCTGGGTTGGTGGCGTAGTTTTGAAATGTTTTACGGCGAGGTATCATAGTATGTAAGATTTTCTCAGTGAAAGCCCTAGCGAGTACCGCAAAAAAATTATCTGATGTTGAGATTGAGATTAAATAACATTGAAAGAATATTTTCCATCAAAACGATGATTTATGCTGTAGAAGTAAACTTTTCATGATTTGGCAAGCAAAATTCCAGTGTCTATTTTGGGCAATGGAGTCAATACTTTTAGTATACTGGTTCCCCATTTTTTAAAACTCAAATTAAAGCAATTTTGGTGTATAATCTGAAATTTACGGAACTAAACTTTGAAAGTGTAAAACTGTTGGAATTTTAACAGAATTAATAATTGCCCAAAAAATGAGTAGACATTCAAGAAAATCATTAAATTGCATTTGAATTTCAAATTCATACCACAAAAATAAAATTGCTTTTAGAATAAAACCGTTCAATTGGTTTTTGCACTACTATGGGTTGAGCTATAACATCAGTGATGTCTTGTTTCAGTTTATTTTTGATCATATGATTTAATCTTTGATGTTGCTTGCAGTGATGAGAGTTTTTGCTTAATATTAAAAGAAGAATCCGTGGGTGAAGAATTTTGTGGGTAAACGGCATTGAGTAAATCTGACAACTTCTTGATATTCACAGTGGGGGCGTACTGGCCACAACTATTCCACTGATCCAGGTGCAGGACCGTCCTCCAATTTTGAACTTGGTGAAGACCGGCACACACTGTATAATGTTATGGCCTACAGCCAGCCTCAACCACCTTTCGAGAGGCTGTAGCGCCTGTTTCTATGGTATACAGCCAGCCTTGGCCCATTTCGGGAGCTAGTGGCCCACCAATCCACGATCAATCGATTTGTGAGCCAGTCGCCCCCTGATTAACAGGGAAGCCAGAAATAAATCTTCTACTTGCCTTGTTTTCTCCAATCCCTCCATGTTCAGCCACCAAGTCCAAGCTTGTAACCGAGGTCACAGTTACTGTGTGGTTCTCTAGGTCATGAACTTTGGCCTCCGTCAGGTTTTCATCCTTTTCTTCTATATAACAAATAATAATGATAATAATAAACAAATTCACAACTTATCCTTGTTACTTTTGAACACAGATAATACCCAAAGGGTTTTGAAAAATAAAATTTACCTACAGCCTCTAATTAGCATCCCAATTGGAAAAAACAGTCTTCTGTAAAAAAGTTATTGATCAAAATCGCTTTATCACTTGGCGATTATGCTTCAAACTGTCTGACTGTTGTGTTGCATATTCTAAACCTGAAGTTTTACCGACCTGACACCAGACTTACTGACCAATGAGTCTCATAATTTGGGGTGTGTGACACCCCCATATCCCACAGGTATTTATGTCCTTGTTCTCAGGTGTTTCTTAGTAGCTCATGTTAAAATAACTTTATTTTATTGGTGGGGGAGAATGAAGCTAGTGTTAAGATATCAAAAATCTATTATCCTGATGAAGAAAACAGTGTGCATAATTGAACACTTACACGTACATTATGATTCCAACAAACAGAACACTTGAAAGATGAGTCAGGCGCCCGTTATATTTGCAGTGTGGTTATACAAGTATAGGTTGGAAAACTATTTCATCAAAATGAACTAAACAAAAGGGAACCTCTGACCTGCATGAAATTGGCTGGATTTGAAGCAATGTTCAATGAACCAACGTTCTGACACTTTCAAAATCAACCCATGATCCACAACTCTAAAAAAGGCTCGCAACATCTTTTTGACATAATGCCACGTATTCTTGAATCACAATATATGGAAGAAATGGTAGAACCATCAAAAATTTGAAGTTTAAATAGATATAATATATATATATATATATATATATATAGGAATATATAATATGATATTTGGTCTAAAATAAGTTTCCTCCCCATATACACATTGTGTCAGACCTGTACTTCAGCTCCGTATTAACATTATAATCATGCCCCACCCCATCCGAACTTTCCCCCACTACCCTTGGAAAAAGAAAGAAAAAAACCTATTAATTTCAAGCTGAAAATTATTGGGGGTTATTGTTTTGATCTATTTTTCAGCAATTGTTGGATTTGTATCATTTCAGATATAACTAGACAAATGTCACAATTTCCAACAAACACTCTATCCAGCTTATCACCATTTTCTTCTATTCATATTACTATCTAATGGCCTCTGTAAAACCTTTTTGCTCATTTGCCAACTTGCACTCATCATCCGAGGCATTTCTACCCATCATCCGAGATATTTATACCATCATCCGAGGCATTTGTACCCACCATCCAAGATATTTATACCACCATCGAGGCATTTGTACCCACCATCCGAGGCATTTGTACCCACCATCCAAGGCATTTGTACCCACCATCCAAGGCATTTGTACCCACCATCCGAGGCATTTGTACCCACCATCCAAAGCATTTGTACCACCATCCGAAGCATTTGTACCCACCATCCGAGCCATTTGTACCCACCATCCGAGGCATTTGAACCCACCATCCGGGGCATTTGTACCCACCATTCGAAGCATTTATACCCACCATCCAAGGCATTTGTACCCACCATCCGAGACATTAATACCCACCATCCGAGACATTAATACCCACCATCCGAGACATTTGTACCCACCAACCGAGACATTTGTGCCCACCATCCGAGACATTTGTACCCACCATCTGAGACATTTGTACCCACCATCCGATGTAGCGGCTTGTAGTTTTACTGCCTGCATGTAGCATACAGCCATATGCATTATTAAACTACCCCTTCTATATTCTTGTTATCTCCTTGTACAAACAATATTATGTTTGTATATAAACTGTTTTATAAAAAGGAAACACTCTCTTCTTAGTCCCAGCAGGACCTTGTGCAATAATATGTAACTCTTCTTTTGCTGTGCACATGTACCAAGTTATCATCAAGGATTTTGTGTGTGGATCTGTATATATATATACATATGGATAACTTATTATTATTAAACGGAACTAAAATGATAACGTATCGCATTGCGCAGAGCGGGGCCTAGAGTTTCATCACACCACCACCTTTCTAGTTTCTACCTAAGGATTCACGTGGCTGGATATGTAAGTAACATTATCATTGTTACACTGAGACATTTGTACCCATCATCCATGACAATTGTTCCCACCATCGGAGAAATTTGTACCCACCATTCGAGTCATTTATCTCTGTTAATCATTTAACATACTGCAGACCCCTGTTTTTATTACGGTGACTGATATGGTTTTGAAAAAAAATGTTAAGATCCAACAACAAAAATCATAAATTGAGCAGCTACTCTCCCTTACATTTTTCCCTGAAGAATTAAGAGGGCTAGGAGTAAGCTCAGAATTTTACACCTCTTGTGAGGGACTAAACAGCATTTGACTCTACTTTGGATCCTTTTCATTATATTTAAAAAAATACAAATATCAATTTATAATCAACACATAAACATAAGTAACTTATGTTCTTTTCATAATCGTTGGGAAACTGCAATCTTTTCTTGGAGGCCCATGCTAGGCAAAGTCTGAAGAAATTTGTGTCCGTTCCCCCTCCCCCTTCCCCTTCCCCCTCCCCCTTCCCCTCCCCCTTCCCCCCCCCCCCCCACCCCTATCTTACTACCGTGCCCCTTGTCATTAAAAAAAAAAATGCTTACCAGGAAATGAAATGCTTTTCATGCTCTCCTCAAATGCTATTTTTCTTTCACGCTTTTCTCTTTTTAATTCTTCTTTCCTTTCATCTTCTAATTTCTGCTTATGAAATTTCTTCCTTTCCAGCTTCCGTTTGTGAAATCCAGAAAGAAAGCTCCTAGAAACAGAATAGAAATGTTAGGTATTCATTATATGCCATACGGAAGGTTTGACATGAAAGATAAATATGCAATTTAATTTTCTTCTTCAACACCCTATCAGTCACATTCAGGTGGTGAAGCAAGTGTTCTAGGTTTGGTTTGGTTTGTTGATGTTTAAAGGCACCGCGACAGTCAGAGTCAAATGTGCCAAGAGGGTGTTAATAAATTATGGTGTAAGATTTAGGATAGTGAGGAAAGGAAGGTTTGTAAGGAAGACAAGGGGGAAAATAGATAGAGAGAAAGAAAAAAAGTGTTTTAAATAGGGTTGGGCAATATTGACCTTCAGCCAATATCGATTATTGAAATATCGATATGCAAACTGCATGACATTATATTGAAAGAATATTTATCATTTCGTATTAGGTACGAATCTTGTTCCAGCACAAAAAAAAAAAAAAGTAAAAACATTGAAGTATATAAACATAACTGAATGGAATATATGAACATAAATCATCAAATAAACACCCGTGTTTCTAAAAAGAATTATTTTTTACACGGTCTCCTTCTCAAAAGATCAATCATAGAAACATGGAAATTCCATGTTGACTCTGAGACCTGGAACTGCTTCATGTCCTTTTGTCAAGGAAAACAGGCTAAATGGCTGTTTAAATTTCAGGTCTCACTTACGTTTGTAAAATTGACCATTGAAAGGGCATGATTTTGGCACTGTTTCTGGGAATTGCGAGAGTCCAAAAATAAGACAGAATGTGCAGCTGTTATTCTACTACTAACTTTTGGATGAGTATACTCAGAAATCTGCATGCCTCATTCAGAATATATCGAAATATCGCAAAACTTAGTTTTAATTAAAGAAAGAAGCAAAATTTGAGCTACTTCATATGTAACTTTAACACTAAGATTGCTATTTAGAGATTGTAATGGGTGCTGAGGTGTGTGATTCAAGCTATCTGCTTGTGTTTACAAACTTGAATGGTACAAATAAGTTGAAGATAAATTAGGATAAAACTGGGTTCAATGAAATAGGCTCAATGGAACTGTCAGTCTCAATGGGAAGTTAGTGGCAGTGCCAGGATTTGGGTCAAGAGAAGTGCAATTTTGTCTCACGGGGGTCTATAAATTGCTCAAAATATTTCACTTTACAACATTTTCTGGGGGAAAGTGGGGGACAAATGCCACTGACTGAAGTCTGTTAAACATCTGTCTTTCCATGTCCATAATACAACTATCACTCCGGCAACTTCAGTTAAAATTTTGGTGCTATTTTCAACAATATAAATATGAGTAGGTCACAAGTAGAGAAATGAATTTTCCTTGCAATAATGATATTTAAGAGTATCGTGACCAGAGGTTGGAGGGTTTTCAAGAACTAGAATCAAAGGGTTTTGTGGTTCCAATGCTTTTTCATAAGCTGATTGATTTGCAAAATTTGTATTAATTGTCATGTCATTGCATATCATGAAATATTGTTCCCGGATATTTATTCATAAGCCTCACCCACCATGCACATCAATGAAAATGATGACAACACAGCATTTGTACAATAATTAACAAAATCATCAAAGCAAGTATGAAGCAAAAACAATTGCTCATTTTTCCTATTTCAAGAATTTGTCAGTAAGCCTGTCTACTCATTAGCATTCATGACATCTCATTGCAAATATTAAACAAAACAGACATGTCAAAATAAGAGCAATTCAATATTTTTATATTAAGTCCCACCTACTCATTAATATGCATGATATCACCACAAAAAACAATTGGGCACATCTTAAGACCACAGGCTATTTGTGTACCACATAATACATTAACTTAGTTTAATGTTCTTAAAATACTGTGTTTACAAGCTGTTTTCAGCAAAATCATATTAAGCCCCGCCCACTATGCATTTTAATGAAATTAAACATTTGTACATCATGAACATGTACACACTAGCCAACAACAAAAAAACACTAAATATGAACAAAACCAACATGTGGTTATTTGAATAGGAACATTTTAAGATTTTAATATTAAGCCCTGCCTACTAATTAATCTGCAAGACATCAACACCAAAAACATTAGGGTACATCTACGGACCATGGGCTATCTGTGTATCACATATGACATGAATCTGATGTATGGTTTTTGAGATATCGTGTTTACGAGCTAGCTTATCACACGCACACAAACATACACACATACATACACACACACAACATCATGACCGCATAGGTTCCTGATGCTGATCGTATCGGAAAATACACCGTCATCCCAGAATTTGGTAAAAAATTGGTGTATGTAATGTTTATCACCAAAAAAAAAAAAAATGTTTCTTTTTAGCACAATTGGGCTTACGGATCAAAAGTTACAGACCATCGAATATTGCAAAAAATCCTTAAATGGGCCGGGCCCTCAAAGTTTAGAGACTTATAACTTGAAAAGTGAAGGTCTAATGTTGATAGGAAAAGTGTCAATTTAAAGGTATTGAAACAGGAATTAAGAAACCATTATCAGATTACATATAGGCTACATAAATGAATGACTGACCATTTGACCTTTACTTTGACCTTGTGGAACCATTTTGATTTGTTCAAAATTTCAAAGTTTTAATTCTTTGATATCTTACCTATGATACACTTGTCAATTGTATGACTCACCCCTACACCCCCGACATGGGTGAGTCAAAGGTGGATCATTGCATAACAAAATTTGACTCACATGTGAGTCATGGGTCCAATATTTTCGGTCACAAGACAAGAGTGACTCAGAGTAGGGTCATTTCACTGCTGATGTCAATCACTTAAATGATGCATGTGTGGGTCATGGTGAGTCACATTGCAGCATTGATTGATATGGTACTACTACCTGTGTGTTTGAGGGTTGGGTGGGAGGGGATTGGGTGGGAGGGGGTTGGATAAGATGGGGTCAGGTGGGAGGGGATTGGGTTGAAGGGGTTGGGGAAAGGGGTTGGGTGGGAGGGGGTTGAATAAGAGGGGTTGGGTGGGAGGGGATTGGATAAGAGGGGTTGGGTGGGAGGGGATTGGGTGGGAGGGGATTGGATAAGAGGGGTTGGGTGGGAGGGGATTGGGTGGGAGGGGTTGGATAAGATGGGGTCAGGTGGGAGGGGGTTGGGTTGAAGGGGTTGGGGAAAGGGGTTGGGTGGGAGGGGGTTGAATAAGAGGGGTTGGGTGGGAGGGGATTGGGTGGGAGGGGATTGGATAAGAGGGGTTGGGTGGGAGGGGGATTGGGTGGGAGGAGATTGGATAAGAGGGGGTTGGGTGGGAGGGGATTGGGTGGAAGGGGTTGGGGAAAGGGGTTGGGTGGGAGGGGAGGGGTGGGAGGAGATTGGATAAGAGGGGGTTGGGTGGGAGGGGATTGGGTGGAAGGGGGTTGGGGGAAAGGGGTTGGGTGGGAGAGGGTTGGATGGGAGGGGGGTTGGGTGAGAGGGGGATTGGGTAGGTTTGTTTGTTTGTTTGATGAGGTCTTCACGGCACCACAACAACGAAGGTCAAATTGTGCCTGAGAGGTCAGATCATTTTAGAGGTAGTAAGGAAAGAGACCAGGGGAAGAATGAGAGAAATTCAAGAACAAAAGCCAGAAAGCTGTGATCGAGAGAGGAGGTGCATGGGTAAAACAAAAACAAAGTAGAGAGGGGGTGGATGAGGAGAATTAAATATGATTGTAGAGGGATGCATGCTGAAGGAAGGAGACTATTTTATCTGGAGGATTTTTTTGGAAGAACTCAGCAATTGAGTTGTGGGGAGCGAGGGAAGCTCTGGGAAGGTTGTACAGGGGGCAAGCAAGGAGAACATGTTGGATTGTGAGGATGCAGTGGCAATTGTTACAGAGGGGTTGGGGGGAACCAATAAGGAGGTGGGAGTGAGTGAGGTGGGTGTGACCAATTCTAAGACGGGTAATATGAACATTGTCGATACGAGAAAGGTTGTTGATGGTGGATTTGATCGGGATTGTGGGCTGGATAACATGGAGTTTGTTATCAATTTGGAAGTTCCATAAGGTTTGCCAGCGGTCACGAACAAGAGAAGCGATAAGCGATTTGATGTCAGAGAGGGTTTTGGGAAAAGGGGAAGGGAGGAGGTTAAGGGCAAGCTTAGCGGCTGTATCAGCCCTGTCATTGCCAGGGATGCCAACATGGCTGGGTATCCAGAAGAAAAGAACACTTTTCCTGCAGAGGGTGGGAGAAAAGAGTTTCCGGAGGAGGAGGTGGCAGGTGAGGTTATCCCATTTAAGATTGAGTAATGAAGTAAGAACAGCCTTTGAGTCAGAGAAAATGGCAAAGTGACTAAGAGGAGAGTACTCAATCAAGTTGAGGACGAGGAGAATGGCCTTAGCCTCGGCTGAAAAGATGGATGAGTGGTCAGGAAGTCTGCTACTGAGGGTGATGTCTTGGATGATGGCAGCAGCAGCTGTCTTGTTGCCTTCCTTGGAGCCATCAGTATAGATGGAGGTGTAATTTGAGAGTTGGTCTTTGATTTGGTTGTGGAGATTGATGAAGAGATTAGGGTGAGTTTGAGTTTTGTTAGAAGTGGAGAGGTCTAGGTGGACAGAAGGAAGGGGGGTGGCCCAAGGCAGAAAAGTGGGCCAGGAGTAGGTGCCGAGAGTGGCGGGGTTGATGCCAAGTTAACAGAGGTCTGATTTAATGCGTAAGCTGAAGGGAGGCGATAGGGTTTTAGTCCTATCAAAAAGGGAGGAGAAATTGGGGTACCTAATGAGGATGTAAACAGGGTTCTAGGTGTTGGTGAGGACTCTAAAAGCATAGGAGAGGCTAAGCTTTTTACATCTAAGTAGAAAGGGGGGTTCGTTGGCTTCAACATGAAGGCTAGTGATTGGGGAGGTCCTGTAGGCTCCTAGACAAAGCCTGAGGGCTTCATTTTGGATGGTGTTAATGTGGTTGAGGTATGAGTTGTGAGCGACACAGTAAACAATATTGCCATAGTCAAGCTTGGCACGAATGGTGAGCCTGAAAATTTTGAGGAGAGCATATGCGGTTCGCTCCCCAAGTAGTGTTGGAGAGCAGTCGGAGGATGTTGAGGGAGCTATTGCATTTTAGTTTCAGGTTGGTGATGTGTGGCTTGTAGGTGAGCTTGGGGTCTAGAGTTAGACCAAGGAACTTTGTGTTTTCAACTTTAGGGATGCGATTCCCATTGAGCACAAAGTTCGGGTTGGGGTGGAGGTTGTTGAAATGACAAAAGTGCATGCAGACTGTCTTGTCTTTGGAGAATTTAAAACCGTTATTGTTGCTCCAGACTTGCAGCTGATTGAGGCTGGTTTGGAGCCTACTTTCAACAATAGGAAAGCTAGGGGAGGAGTAGAAGATGGTGAAGTCATCCACTTAGAGGGTACGTTTGATGCTGGGGCCAAGGTCATTCCCGATGTCATTAATGCTCAGGTTGAAGAGAGTGGGGGAGAGGATGCTGCCTTGGGGGACGCCCTCTTCTTGGGTACGGCTTGGAGAGGGTGTGTGGCCAATCTGAACTTGGAACTGCCTAGGTGAGAGGAAGTTTTGAATAAAGATGGGGAGGTGGCCTCTGAGGCCAATGGTGTGAAGTTTCCGGTAATGCCGTATTTCCAAGTAGTGTCGAAAGCTTTCTCGAGGTCAAAAAATATGGCAATGAGGTGTTCCTTTTTGCAAAGGATTCCCGGATAGCGGTGTCGAGCGTAATTAACTGGTCTAGGTATTGCGACGTTTTGGAAGCCGCTTTGGTGAGGAGAGAGGATTCTGTTGGTCTCGAGGAACCAGTTTAGTCTCTGATTAATGATCTTTTCCATAATTTTACAGAGACAGCAAGTAAGGGCGATGGGTCGGTAGCTGGTGGGGTCGGTGCTATCCTTCCCCGGTTTAAGGACGGGGATGACAATAGCTGTCCTCCAGATAGAGGGAAAGGAGTGTGAGGACCAAATGTGGTTGAAGATGGTGAGTAGGGTAGTGGTGGCCTTGATGGGGAGGTGTTTCAGAAACTGATAGGGGATGTTATCTGGGCCCTTGGAGGTGCAGCCACATCGTTGATGGCTTGGTTTAATTTAGAAAGGGTGAGAGGGGTGTTGTAGCTTTCGGAGTTGTCAGAGGGAAAAGTGATTCTCCGGGCTTCATCACAAGCTTTTTTGATTTTGAAAGCATTGGAGTAGTTGGTCGAGGACGAGATGTTGCTGAAAGAGGCGGCGAGGTGGTCAACGATGTCCTTTTTTGCGGTGAGAAGGTCTCTATTCCAAGAGAGATGGGAGATGGAAGATTTGCCTACTCTGCCGTGGAAGCTGTTAACCATTCTCCAAATCTTCTTAGTGGGGGTGTTGGTGGTGAGAGAAGAGATAAAGTTGTTCCAAGTGTTGATTGGATAGGAGGGGGATTGGGTGGGGGTTGGGTGGGAGGGGTTAGGTGGCAGGGGTTGGGTGGGAGGGGTTGGGTAGGAGGGGTTGGGTGAGAGGGGCTGGGTGGGAGAGGGATGGGTGGGAGGGGCTGGATGGGAGGGGTTGGGCAGGAGGGGTTGGGTGGGAGGGGGGAGGGGTTGTTCTATGATGTGATTCCCATGCTTGAAAGGACATTTCAGAATATCATATTCACTTAATTGGCTGGGGTATATACTCCTTTATATACATATGCATAATTTGGTTGATAGTCTTTCCCCCTCCCCATGTTTTGTATTTTTATTTCTCAACAAAAAATGATAGCAACAAGGTTTGGTAGGAGGGGGGGGGGGTAGTTCTCAGGTCAGATCTCTTCTTTTGCATGTTTGAAGGGACATTTTAGAATATGCTAGGTGTTTTCATCTCCTCCTTTCTTGAAATTTGTCTTTTGTTATGGTTTTATGTAATTGAATGTTTACATAATCTTTCAACAAAGCTCTGCTCTTAATATTAAGTAGGCCACCACCTGGGTCAGGTCATAAATCAGCAGTAGAATTGAGTTTTGGAATGTTCATGTCAAAGTGTCAATGAAATATGAAATCTTACAACATGAGCCCTTGAACAATGGGTACTGGGGTCAGGTCACAATAAAACTGGGATTTGATTTGAGACGTTTCTTTTATGTTCTGCAGAGATAACAGAAAGTTGTTTTCAGACTGTGTCTGTGTGGGCAGTTTGCAGGAATGCTAGTGGATTAAGAAAGTTGACAATCAAATTTGTTATTTCCATTCAACCTTCCTCTGGTACTAATTACCAGTTTTTCTAGTGGTATTACTTCATAATCTTTATTTTTTCATCAACAAATCCAGATACCTAATAAAGGATTTGTCTATTTTAAAAGGCTTAGGGTGTTTAATTTACAGGAATTTTGAGAAGTTTGGACCAAAATCTGAGGAGAATTTCAGGATTGATATTTCTCATTATTTTTGAAGGATTTCATATTTGATTTACGAAGTCCTTTGAACTATATTAGGAATAAAATCGGCAAATTTTAGTAAGTTTATTCTGTTTTAGTCACTTTGTCACAGGTTTCCTTTTTTTCATTTTGTTCCTGTACAAATTTAGCGCAAATATGTAAGGTTAAAAACGAACCAAAGATTAACATTTCCAATTTTGAATGAAACATTCAACACTTCAACTGTCATCAATCCATTAAAATTCGAACAAACATGTAATATAAGAAATAACATGCACAAAAATGAATAATGAAAAACATTATTTGATCATGACTTTTCGTTTCTAGAAATAGTCCCGCTGTGAAAAATACGAAAGAAAAAGACTTAAATATTTTCAACTTGTTTTTTTAAATATATTTTTTTATGAAGGATCACTGCAAAATCAAAGCATTGTACTACGATATGTCCAAGCATATATGAAACATATTTTTTATTTTAAACTTGATATATAATGCCAACTATTGACATTATAATCGATACTTGTATCTTTAAATTTGTAATGACAGCCTAAACAATTTTATCCAACAATGAAGAAGAGGATTAACTCTCAAGTTGAATGGAACTATTATTAACTTGTATTAATTTTTTAGACAAGGACAGATGCAAATCCAATGCAACTGCAACTCATTCCCGATGATTACAAGATTGTGCTTCAATAAAAATTTGTGAATATTAATGGGGACGCAAATCCAAAGCGAGACGCATTTGGGGACCCATTTCTGACTTATTATTTTTCCCACTTGTAAAAACGGACATATTTTGGCCTGACTCAATAGTCAACTGAGACGGAACGGAACTGTATGGATTTGTTGATGCACTGTGCAGCGATTTTTCATGCAACAGGTCACAGTAAACAAGTGCGAACAATTGTACAATGAATGTTGGACTTTCGGTTTGTATTTTATACTTTTTCAGGGGTGGGTCAATATGTGCATCAATTTCTACGTATTGTCCGTCATTTTTTGACTCTCATGTGCGTCAAAAAAGCACATTGTCCGTCAGTTTTGTGACTGTAGTGTGGGTCATTTTTATGTATTATACAGTCAATTTAGTGACTGAGGGGTGCATCAAAGTAGCATTTTGCACGATGCAAAATGTGCAATGATGCACCCTGTCCAGAAGTGTAGGTGTGAGTCATACAATTGACAAATGCATAATTTGTAAGAAAACTTAGGTGTTTTTTTTTGCTTTTAATCTTTATTTTAAAATTAATTACATGGTGTAGGTACAGTTTAAACCAATTTAGACCTACAATCCGCGACAAAAGTACTTGACACCTTTTTTCATTCCCCTTCTACCCCTTTTCAATGTTGAAATTAAATTTCAGCTCTCCTTTGTGTCTCCTTTCTGGCATGCCGAGAAACGAACAACATTGAAACAGGGGGGAGGGGGAAAAAGTGTCAAGTATTTTGACGCAGATTGTCTGAGTTTTAAGGAAAACTGGTTTTTTTTAGAATGGTTTTTTTTCTTCATCATTTTTCCTTAAATCTGTATTTTCAGTCGCATTGTATTCGTATTAAAGCCTATTGCTGACCCAATGATGGTTTAAGATGATGATGATGATGATAATTATGATCATGATGATGATGATGATGATAATTATGATCATGATGATGATGATATTATATTGTCTTTTCTTATATATCCACAGGTAGCATGGGATATGGCTAGCGCCAGCGAGAATCTTCGACGGGCGGAAAGAAGTCGAGTGCAACTTATTTGTGATCAAAGCAAATCGAATGTGTGGAGGGGTGCTCAGGAAAGTGAAAACAGCTGTGTATGATTTGCTGGAGAAAGGGCGCGGAAAGTATAGAATTATCCTCATCACAGGTCCCGCGAATTGTGCCAGAACCTTCATGCTACTTCCCTTGACCGTTATTCTTAACTGCTTTTGCAACTCGGCCTCAAATAACTTTGCATGGGCCGGAGTGGAATCTTCCGAAATTATTCTATTGAACAATTTTGGATGGTCTCAAAATATAATACCATGGCATGATTTGTTGCTATTGTTAGAGGGGCAGCTGGTCAACTTTGGTGCTCCCAAATCCCATTTTTCACAGGATATTTCGCTTGATAAAGACACCCCTATCTTCTGCACCACCAAAGTCTCTTTTGTCTTTATCAAAGGAGGTGTAATTGACAAACGAGAAACTGAGATGATGACAGTACGCTGGAGATGTTTCACTTTCCAGCATCAAATCCCCACACATCAGCAAACTGAGCTGAAAACATGTGGGCCATGTTTTGCAAAGTTTATCTTAGAAAATAATAATTAGAATTAAAAAGAATGACAAATCGTTTCTTTTTACTGTTTTAATTATTAATCAATCTTATATATATTTTTTTTTGTTACATCACTTTATGTTATAATCAATTACTGTAAATATTTGGAGAAAAAACAATGCATTTATGTTTAACTGTATATACTCAAAAAAATAATAAATGGTGTTACAAAAAATTGTACATGTTTTCTTCTGAAAATTAAAAGAAAAGCAAGATTGTGTACTAATATTTTAATATATCATCTACGTCACACATGTCATGCAGGGAATGACAATATTCAACATGTCCAATGCGAATTAACTGTTTTTGGGTGCACATAAGGGGGCGCAATTAAGAAATGTTTCTGTACCTTTCAACGGTACACACCAGCAAATATAAGAAAGAACAGTCAAGATCCTTATTTAAGTTAGCTGTGTACCGTTTTAATTTTAAGAGAAATGGAGCTGTTCTGGGCGCCCCCCCTCAAGAGCGAATTACAAAAATGTATATTTCTATATCTTTTAAGGGTAGACTAAGTGAATATCCAAAATTCGAAACAAATTATGAAGAGAAACAACAAGTATTTTCCTTTTTTTCAAAGATTGTACCATTAGCTGCGCCAAAGGAATGGTATAGCTTATGTACCTTAAAGGGGTAATAACGCTAAAGTCAAATGAATTCTCAGATAATGGTCTCCGGTCAGACTGCTATTTACTCAAATATATACAGGAATCACCAAATACAAATACAAATATATAAGCAAAGACTAATATTTGAGGCCTTGTTCTTTTCTTCTAATAATGTCATTCATCCTTTTGGACATGCTTTCAATGACTGTCAATATAACCACATGGAATAGATGTTATGGTTTGTTTAACTCGCCGTTCAAATTGTTGAAAATTTTCACGAGATATTTCCTTTTCCAGAGCGCCACGCCGCAAATTTTTGCCAACATATTTAAAAATGTTCTCAATAAGGTTGATGTTGGGACTTCTGGAGGGAAGGGGGAAATCTTGAGCAGTTGTGCATTTACACTTCGTAAAGCTTCTCGAGCCTTGCCGCTGTTTTGTGAGGCTTCACCATCTTGCACGAATAAATGCGTATTGGGCTTTTGTGCTTTTCGGTTAATGTCTTCAAAATGGTCATTGATAAATTTCGCAAAAAATGCACCATTCATTTCTTTGTAAGGCTTGCAGTAAACAAGACCAATTTTATGCGATATAGCTACAATCATCTTTACAGTACGCCCGCCATTCCCAACTTTTTGTCCTTTTGCGAGACAACCTCGTTGTAAACCTTCAAAAAAAATTCTCCAAATCCTTGTTTTAGGGGCACGAGCCTGGTCCAGAGGATTCATTTTGTAAACAAACGATGTACCGTCCAAATAAATTGGTGATTCCTTTCTTCCAAATACTTGCGTTATATTGAGTTTTGATTTTCTGCGCAAATTTTACGCATTCGCGCAAGTCTTTGGAACTCATCAACCCATTTTCTCTTGCTTGTAAGAAGATGAAGCCGTTTCGTATCAGCACATCTTGAACAGTCCGGACTAAAACATTAAGATGTGTTACCCCTGCAAAATGCAGTAACCGCTTTACAGAAAATGTTCCTTCCTTCAATCGTAGCTTAGGAATTGCACAAATTATTTTCCTTTCAGTTCGCGGATTTATTTTTCGAGGACGACCTGCCTTCTTAGCTGAAGACTAATGTCTTGAAGCGCTAAGATCCGTCGCCAAAATGTGTTTAGCACTACTCATGTCAATACCACATTTTTCCGCAATTTCTCGATATTCTTATTGTCGTTCGGAACGCAGAAATCATGCGTATGCTCTTACTTCAGCTGAAATTTTGCGAGTACAATGCATTTTAACAATATAGCAGTAAACGTTTCCACTTGTAAAATTTATATACCATATGAGTGCATTACTACCCCTTTTATATCTTTATCGGGACTTGAACTCCATTGTTTATTAACCAAAATAGTTTGTTGAGAAGGTGCAAATCAGGCTATCAGAAAAGATGCCGGAAATGTAACACCTTAATTTTTCACACATTAGAGAATTAACATGTACATTCTTTAAGTCTATTATTTTTATCCTTACCATATTATTTAAGCCTAATGAAACCTCTCATACTAAAGTTTATACCAATATGTAAACATTCAGTGGTGAATTAGACATTTTAAGTAGAAGAGTAATGAAGAAATGGAAAGAAAGAAATTAAAACAAAAGGCTATTAAGATTTTCTAAAAACTCAGACAATCTGTGACAAAAGTACTTGACACCTTTTTTCATTCCCCTTCTACCCCTTTTCAATGTTGAAATCAAATTTCAGCTTTCCTTTGTGTCTCCTTTTTGGCATGCTGAGAAACGAACAACATTGAAACAGGGGGGAGGGGAAAAAAGTGTCAAGTATTTTGACGCGGATTGTAGTTATTCGTCATATATCCCTTTCAGGCCTTTTACTTCCCCACTAAATTATTTTTTCCCCTTCTTGTTGGCTGACATTCACTGATTGCTGTTGTTTCTGATTTATGGCCTGAAGGAGTTATTAAAGTCCTATGCAGGACATTATACATTTCATTCTGAGTTATGATGCTCCACAACGTTTTCCATGCTGAAACTCTTTTTCAAATTACCTGTCTTTTGCGTGTCCAGCTTTGCACTCAAACAATTTTCCCACTTCTTTTCTACGTTCCAGCTAACAAAAAATGTTCCAGTTTAGGCAAGATCAGATTATTCTTAGAACACTTTCTCTGTCGTTCTTCTGAAGATGTCAAAGTTAAAATATGATAGTCATGTGACTACCGCCTGATAATAATTGTAATGGCGTTTGCAATTTCAAATTTTCATCAGATCATGGAAACACTGTACATGTACAGTAGAAGAATAATTTGACTTATGCAAAGAAATGCAACTACTTATCATTCACTTTTGTTAAAAAAGCTCTAAAACAGAAAAAAGTTGAATAATTATTTGCTGGTTTAAAAGTCATACCACACATAAAAAAAAATCCACCCATTAGTACAATGATGAAGCCCTGAGTACAAATGCACAGGCGTGACACTCGACAAAAGTTTGAAACATGGCGACCAACAAACTATCGGTGGATTTAACTTTGGCAAAATTCATTCTGTTAAAAGGCAACTACTGTAATGATCATTTTTTTCAGATATTTAAATTAAGTGGGTGAAATCCCACCAGACTGTGCAAAGGAAGTGAAGCTATCGCATTCTGGAAAATATACTTTACTTAAGTGTGACTTGAATTAGAAATATGGTAGGCCTAGGCTAGTTATGGAATCATTTAACATCGTTTAGCCTTAATTTCTTTCATTTTACTGTAACCCATTTCTTAATGCTGACATTATGTGACTGCTGTTGTTTAATGATCTGCGGCCTCACAAAGGTTATGGTTTTTTCCTATGCACGCCATTGGAGATATAAGACAAAAATTTTGGCAGAACTTTATTCAACTTTACACAACTTCCTGAGAATATTCTTCACTAAAATATTAAAAATCTTTTATTGCTAGCTTCACAACAGATTTATCGTTAATTCACAAAATCCTGCCGTTTAAAACTTACTTGAAATGGTAGAGTTTTTCTATTTTCTGTGAGTCTTCTGTTCGCAATGCAAACAACTATTCAGCCATTACTTAAAGAGCAGAACTAAATTTTGTTGATTATTCATGAGGTCAAAGTGTCACTAAAATGTTTACTTGTAAGTTGAATCTATTTATGCATGATGTATGTACACTGTACAATGTATGTGAAAGTTTTGATGTTGTTTTGAATGCAGGCTGTCAATTGTCAACAAAATTATTAGCTAGGATTCTACTTTCCTCCTGTATTGTGTCAATCGTGTATCTGTGAAGTGATCACAATCTGCAAGTCAAGTTACTATACTGTAAAGAAGTAGGCTAGGCGTGTTCGAGATCTGAATAGTATATTATCGCTGACAATTGGTCAAAGTTCACTAAAACCTCATGAAAGTTTGGATACGATAAAAACCAAAGTATTTTCTACTTAATTTTGGGATTGTTAACCAAAATTTCATGATTCAACAATCAACATTATACAAGGGATTGGGTATGAACTTTTTTCCTTTATAATTTTTATGATAATGATAGTCCGGATTTTTAATTTTTTTTGTAATTTAATGCACAATTTTCATTCACTTTATTTAGTGAGGCAGGCCTACACAAGTGTGTATTAACAATTTATACTTGCAAGCTTCACTAGCGCGCAGTGCCCTGTACATTACGTAGTGACCTGTACATACGATGGCAAATTTACAAAATACGACGGCAAATTTACAAAATGCGACAGCAAATTTACAAAATACGCTGGCAAATTTACAAATTACGCCATAATTCAAGGGCTTGTTGTAAGCAAATGGGCCAGACAAAAAATTATAACGCAACCTCTGACGACAACCATAATATGACGTCAAACATAAACAATTACAAATACAAGTGACAGAAACTTTGAAGGTCCAACTGGGAAAAACTTTTTCGCCAAAACAAGCATAAACGATCTTCTAATTTTGTGTTTTTGAGCACTAAAACAACTTCAAAGAACTACATGTAAGAATTAAAGCAAGAAAGGTGGCTACACAATATGGTAAAATAGCAAGCTTGGAGCGATTTTCGCCCTATTGACCATGGGCCTAAATTTGGTAGCCTAACGTTCAACACACCTTCACCTTTATGTATGTAAAGTGTAATATTTACCCACTGTACACGCCACCAGTATGTCAAAAAGTGTAGTAATAATAGGCTCTAGTATTAGACCTATCTGCAACAACCTACGTACACAAAACAAATATCCCAGTGATAACATTACGTGTAAGTGGCTTTTCAAAATTTTAATTCTTTGATATCTTACCTATAATTTGTAAGAAAAGAAAAGTTAGAATCTTTGTAAAGTCGTTTAAAATTTTATTACGTGGTGTAGGTACAGTTTAATCCAAATTAGATCTACTCACCTTCTGCTATCTTCATCGAACACGAGATGGAGTTTTGTTTTCTTATTTTTCGGATTTTTTTGCCGAAATGAATGAACAGGCATCTTGAATAGCAGCTATTTTCTTACGCTGTGACAATTTTTCACACACACTGTATTAAATTAGTAACTATTTTCTGAAAGAACGTGATTTGGAGTAACTGTCTCTAAAAATTGAGTGATGTTATTAAATATAGTCGCGCATGTGCGTGTGTTAAATAAAATCAACGTTGTTGTAATATTGATAGTTAAAACTGTATTATTCTGCTTAGATGGAGTGGTACTATAGCAATTGTGAAATCAACAGACTTATTAAAAAGAATATTTCTGCTGTGATTTTCCAGATCACGTTATTTTCCGCCCCCGTTAGTTTTCCTCCATAAAAATGGGTTTTTTCGGCCCCAAAAATAGTGTTTTCCGCCCCTGGGAACCAAGAAACCAGTGGCGGAAAACACTGTTTTGGGGGAGGAAATTATTCTTTTCTTAGGTGGGTATATAATATGTTTTTAAGCAAATTAGAATCGTCGCGTATGAGGATAAGTGAGGTTATATGCAAGTTTTATTTTAATTATTATCGATGTAAGAATATTACAGGGGTGAGGTAAATAAGTATTATTAAATAATAAACTGGTTTTTAAGTAAGCAAGTTTTAATAAAAAGAACTGGTGGGTGTTGGCACGTATATTTGTTAAGCTGTATTTCTTTGCATTCAGCACTAGATGCTTTCGGGACGTTAAACCTTGCTTATGCTATGCTATTTATTCTTAGGGGGAAAACGTTTTTCAAGGTACCATTGAGGTAGTGTACGTATATTACAACTTGAAATAAATTGGAACCATCTGGCTTATGGAATGAGTGAGGATAAGGATCAATTTAACAGGATAAATGGTTGGGGAAAGCAAGTCCCCACAACGTGGAAGTAAAACAAGAACACAGATGATTAACAGTATCACCCATTATATTTCACCATTGTTTTAATTCTCTCTTAGACTTCTCGTCTTTCACAACAATATTCATACAAAGTAATTATGAATCAGATAAAACATTAACAGCCAGAGGACAGTAAGTCTTGACATAACAAAGATCATGCTATAATTGAAAATTCTAGTCAAATTAGATACATTTGGGTAGTTTCTGAAATCATTACACACCCTCACTCTTACACCAATCAACGGGTTACTTTCACTCATCTCCATAAGCACAAATTACCAGAGGGGTTGCGGTGGACACCCTCTTGAGCTCGGTGGAGGATGATCTGCGCAAGCAGGAAATCCTCTTCCATCAGGTAATCAGGATTATGGCCGCCCCCACCGTTTTACCGCTACCCTCTTATTAAGGTCTCTATTCCCGATGGCATGGTGGCCACGAGGCTTTGTCGTGAGGGAATAAAACTCTTCAGAGTTTTACTCGTGCTAGTAGCCTAGCTTGCAAGAAGGACGCCCAGGGCTCGTCAATGCAATAAGTGCCAGCTTCTTGGTCATTTGAAGGACAACTTAACTGCCCCCCTCAGGTGTGCTATGTGCTCCGGCCCTCATCATGCCTCCACGTGCTTCACTGAGGAACGCAATTGTGTAAATTGTGGTGGAGCCCACTCTTCCAGGTACAGGGGCTTTCCTGCCTATTGGAAGGCAGCAGCGTTTGGCAGTAAGGCCACGGGTTCCTCCCAACCTGGTCTTCTCCCAACTCCTACTAGCTCTTCTGCCATTCCCGCTCTGGAGTCCCTGAGATTTCCCCACACCTCTTCCTCCATGTTGGACTTTCCTCCCATGAGGAAAACTACTCCTGCTTCTTCCGCTACTATTCCTCCTCAGTTTCCTTCTTCTTCTTCTTCTTCTTCCTACTCTGCATCTTATTCTCGCTCCGCTTGTCATGGTTGAAGTATTTCCTACCCCCTAAGTGCTCGCCAAAGTTCCTCCATCACCCGTCACACCCCTCTCATTTTCAAGCAACCTCCTTATTCTCCTCCCCACGCCCCCACTCCTCTATTCTCCGTTCCCCTTCAATTCATTTCATCTAGCCGCCCTGTATCACTTGCTGGTAGCTCTAGACAACCACCTTCTGTTCCTTCTCAGCCACACCCCCGATCTATTTCTCGACCCACTGCACCTCCATCTTCCGCTCACACTTTCTACCTTTACTACCTCCTCTTCCGGCGCCGGACCTACTACTACTTTAGGCTCTCCCGCTCCTTCTTCCACCTCTCTTGCTGATTCCAGATCTCTTTCCGCCTCTAAATCTCTTCCTCCCCCGGACTCTCTTCTAATTCTCATAACTTCCGTGTCGGTCTCCGCAGCTTTTACAGTCCTTGATGTTCCCTCCTCCATCGAGTTTACTGTTGACATCGGCTACCTCACTGACATTCTCCTCCACAACATCAAATCTCTATTCCCTTCTTGCTCTCTATACATCGCCTCTCTCAAACACTACATCTATCAGACAGTCGTTAACAACTCCAGCTGCTTCAACGACATCCAAAATTCCACTCAATAAGCTACCAAGGAAGTCTAAGTTTATTGCCCTTTCCATCGGTTTACAACTCGTTTCACCACTTCTTCTTAATGGATACTAATGTTGGTCATATCAATATTCGTTCCCTCTGTAATTCCAAACTCCATTCTAGCTCATTTCCTTCGTCACTACAACATTGATGTTCTCTCCATCTATGAGACTAAACTTCCCCAGAATTATAACTTTAGCATCCGCAGCTACAACTTCTATCATGCCGCCTGTCATTCCTCCCTTGGCGATCCTTCCCATGGGGGTGGGGTCGCTTTTCTCGTCAAAACCCTATCTCCGCTACCCTCCTTGCCACTCCTACCATCCACAATTGCAATGAAAGCCTCACTATTCAGATTCACTCTCCCTCCTCCAAAAGTCTTTTCCTTCTGACTACAAATTACTGCCCTCCTAATGCTACTTTGGATACTTCCCTTTTACTCTCTAAACTCAACTCCCCCCTCCCAAGCCTTCTTCTTGGAGATCTTAACTCCAGACATATTTCCATGGGTGACTTCAAGTCGAACAAGAACGGCAACCTTCTTTTTCGTACCATCACACCCTCTACCCAATCTGTCCTTAATTCCTTTGGACACCAACTTACCAGCACCCCTCTGGGTAGCACCTCTATTCTGGACTACGTCCTTGTTAACTCTCATGCTACTCCTCTATTTAAAAATGCCACTACTTGCCATGACCTTAACAGTGATCATTTTCCTATTCTTATCTCTACCAGCCCTTTATCCTTCCAGTCTGTGCCTGGCCCTCATTACAACAAAGATATCCCTCTCTGTCATTCTTTTTTAAAACCCACTGGGTCAATTTCCGTTCTTATCTTTCTTTTCTCCCCTTTCCTACAACCCTTCCCAATAGAGCTGGAAAATGTTGATCAACAGATTTTCACACTTACTACTTAATATCCAATCAGCAATCTCTCAGTGCATCCCTATCTTTACCCCCCGTCCTCATCGCTCACCCCTTTCTCGCCACATACTCGCCCTCACCCCGGAAAAACGCCGCCTACGGAGACATTAATAAAATCATCCCAATCCCCAAGTCAAAACCTGTATTAACTCTACTCTCTTGGCCACAAAATCATCATCGCCATCAAACTCCACAAGAAATCAGATTGGGATGCCGCCTGTCAAGCTCTTCATCACACCAAAGACCCTAGAAAGTTTTGGAAGCAATTCAAATCGCTTTCTGGCTCCCGTACTTCGTTCACTATCCCACCTCTCAAAGCCTCTCCCACTGACACCTCTTTTGTCTGTGATATCCAATGTAAGGTTGATCTACTCAACCAGACCTGGTGTAACATACAACAACTTCCCCTTCATCCTACCTTTCTTCAACCGCAGCTTACTCTTGTTGACAACTTTGTCAATAACAATTCTCACCTAATCAATCCTTTACTTACGCCCACCGCTCCTTCTGGTTCCCCGCTGGATGCCCCAATCACTTTGACTGATGTCCTCCAAGCTATATCATTCTTAAAAACCTTGATGTACATTCCCTTACCCATCTGCTGATTCTTTACAATGTTTCTCTCTCTCTTTTGGTTACTTTCCCTCCAGCTGGAAGTCTGGAAAGTTGTTTACTTTCCCAAACCTGGTAAGGACCCCAGCAGCCCTCGTAACTATCGCCCAATCACTTTTCTTCCGACACTGGGTAAGATTTTCGAGAAAGTACTTGCCAAGCGCATTTCCGACTACATAAAAAGCAACGACCTCTTCAACCCTTACCAGTTCGGTTTCCGCCCTAACAGATCCACCACTAGCCCGCTTCTTCTCTTCACTGAAAGCATCTTCTCTTACATCAACTGTAACATTCCTTCTCTTGCTCTCTTCCTTGATGTAGAAAAGGCTTTTGATGCAGTTTGGCACAATGGTTTACACTACAAGCTTTTCTCTCCCGCTCTAGCCTTCCCCCTCGTCTTACACGCCTCCTCTCTTCTTTCCTCTCCAGCAGACTTGCTTTTTCTGAGTTTGTTGGTTACCGTTTTACCACCTACACTCCCAACGCAGGGGTCCCCCAATGCTCTACTCTCAGCCCCATCATATTCAACATTTTCGTTAACGACGTGCCTGTTTCGCATGGTAACATTCGTCTCTCTTAGTTCGCTGATGATATTGCAATCTGGTCCCCGATCTTTCGTCTCCCTCCCCTTCTACAACCGTATGATTGTTAATGCCAAGAGGTTCCCTATGGTCCATATCCATGGGGCATCTGTACCACACTCCTTTAAAGTCACTTTTCTTGGGCTCACCTTCACCAGCAATTTCCGCCTTTACCCCTGGCTTACCCACATCAGGGCCTCTCACTCCAAAGGCCGCCGTCTTTTCGCTCAAGTGTGTTAGGTCTCTTCCTCAACTCTATCTTCTACTAAATCTCTCCTCACACTCTACAAAACTTTCGTTCGCCCTATCTTCGAAAATGGCCTCCCAGCCATTTTAAACGCTCCTTCTTACCACGTTGCTAAACTCCAAATCATCCAAAACAAGTGCCTTCGATTGGCTCTGCGACTCCCCCGCAGAACTTGTCTTCCTGACCTTCACTTCCGGGCTAACGTCCCCCTTTTTAGAGACTGGTTCAATCATCGCATGGACAACCAGCTCAGTAATAAAAATCAAAGCAAACAACCCCACCTCACCCAGCTGTTAGACCTTCACACTGGACCCTTCTGTTACCCTTCGCCCCTAAACCACTACCTCTTTTTCCCCACCTGGTCATCCTTCCCGACTATGTTTATTTTTTCTCTCCCCCACCCACCGCTGCTCTCTGCCCAGTCGTCTCTTCCCTCCTCACCTTTTTGGCCCCACACTCCGTTTTGATTAGCTTCGCGTCCAGATGTCTTTGTTTGATTCTTTTCCTGGCTTGCTTTCATCTTTCTGTTTGTCTGTCTGTATGTTTTTTATCATCCTCGGTAGTGTTTAGCAGAACCTGGCGGTATACCCTGTTGATTGATGGGAAAATGCAGGTAACTACCGCGTCTGTCCGTAAATGTTGTAATCAATTGTTGTTGTTGCCTTAGCTACGCGCAATTGATGGTGGCGCTTCGCTTAGATAGTGTCACGGATCCGATACCGACAAAATCGACACTCGCTCGACACGCGTTCTCACCATTATTTCAGAAATAGAATTGTATACAACAACAAGCTCATCTGATGATGTGTAGCCTTAAAGAACGAAAGCAATATGGAGTGTGTCATGAAGTAAAGTTATGTTACAGAAGCACATTACAACACACAGTAGACCTAAATAGAAAACTGGTGGAATGGCATCATTGGTATTGAACTTTATTTCTCTGCATTTTTGCAGTTCAATACAAGTTTTACTTTAAGGAGTTCATTATCATCATATGTTATTTTCAAAGCAAGATGATAGTAAGTTGTGGAAAACAATAAGTCTGTTCATTTCTATGAATTTTTGCATTGTTCAATACAAGTTTGATTTTAATTAGTTCATTTCTATATTATTTACAAAGGATATAAGAAGTTGTGGAAAAGAAACATTAAGAAATACAAAAGTTGGATAAAGACTGGTTGTGAACTTTATTGCTCATCATAATCACCATTTGTTATTACATTTGCATAAGATTAAAAAAAAAAACGATAAACTTTGATTACATATATCTCATAAAACATTAGTAATATTTTAAAGAATAAAGAATACGAAATGCTTAAGATGGATAATTGTACAATTCTCCCGAGGTTCTTGGAGTGCACGTTTCCACGTGTACACTTCTATAAAAAAAAACTTTATAATTTTATGTGTGGGAAAATTTTGTTATTATGTTTCAAATAATGATTTTACTGATCAGTCTTTTAAAACACGCCAATTTTCCGTAATTATAAAATCTTTTGTATTCAATTCATTAGGCCCGTGTGGCAAAAAAAAAAAAAAATATTGCGTTTTGAATGATTCACGGCTTATTTTTGTACATATACTAATTTTCCGTAATTGTAAAGTCTTATTATCAGAAAATTTCTAATTTGTTTGTGTACAGTCTTTCAAAGGTTTAAAAGCAATAACATTTTTTGAGTTTCAACTGCTTAAAGGTTCTCAGATATTAAAATAATGAAATATTAATAATCAAGACGTTTATAAATTGTTTGTTTGTGAACATGTGATTAAATTATGAATAACGTCAAAGAAAACACCCATATTCATTGCAAAACCTTTCAACCGTATAATTATTAACTTCCGATCAAAATTAAACGGAAAAATTACGCAAATCCCATCACATGTTAAAAACACGCTAAAAGTTATCTGCCTTTCATTACAAATGTTTATCTCATTTGCACATTTCTTTGAGAATGATTTTCCTTTGATATTAAATGATTAGCGAAAAAACGCTTTACACTACCAGTCAATAATCCTAATCCTTCTATTTTATCCTAACCCATCTATTCACTCCTTTTTTTTTTTTTTTAAAGGAACAGACAATGAACCAACAATGCCTTATCGATTTAAAATGTTCAATTCAAATAAGTGCAAAAAGGTAAGTTGAAAAAGTTGTTTTCCGTCCCCAAGATTGTTGGGCCGGAAAACACCCGTTCTCTGGGGCGGAAACTAACCGTCCTCTCGGGTAAACGAACTCATTACAGATAAATTAACACGAAACCCCTTACAACAGATTTGCATCTGAGATTCATTTTCATTCCCAAATAAGAAAAGGGGATGTAATCTAATGTCAGCGCCAGGCACCACGCGCAAAGGCACAAGAAAAATTAGATTTAAACGATAAAACCTAAAAAAAGATAGAAGAGAATGCAAGGACTTCACACACCCCAACCCCCTATTTTTTCTCCTTGGATAATATCGACCTTGGATTGATATAGAGACGAGTAACCCAGGTCTCCCTTTGCTGCTGTTATTGATGTATTCGCATGGCAAATTCTCACCTTCGTTCCCCCATCCCCCAACCTTGCTTTGCCCCTCCATCCAAAACCTACAACAGGCTACCACCATGTAACAAAAGGAGCTAATGTAACAAAAGAGGCTACCGCCTATGTAACAAAAGGAAGAGTTGGTCATTGTGGGCATGGGCCAGACGTTCTAATAGTGTAGAGCTTTAAACAGTTCTTTAGATATTCTGTAGAATTCTATGAAACTTTCGATCGTCGTCGTGTAACTTTCTTTAGAATTTATAACTGTTTTGTCTTCTGTGTAAAAAATAAAATTTGACCCTGAAAACATACTGTTCCAAGATGTGGTGATCGATTAGAGATGGCGCTATTACAGATTTGAGTAGCACCAAATGACATTTGACACCGCGGAACACGACTGCACAGCAACAATTTGAACAAACCGGTATTTTCATTACTTTCACTACCAAAATTGTGATGGTTACTTCACTAAAAAGTTTCAAACATGGATGATGATGAGACCCCAACTTTTACTACACTCAAGGAAGAGCTTGAATACTGGAGGAGAAAGACAGAGGAATATAAACAAAAGTAGGTAGGCCTAACATAATGTTAGGAATCCTATACTCAAAGTATGCATAAATACTCAGCAGTTGTACTAGTAACACGTAAGAAGGTTTGATCGTATTTAGGGTCGATCGTATTTGAATTCGATCCTGGTCGAATTATTATGAAGAGAATTATTAATAAAAATGACTCCTAAACAATTTTGTCAAACTGTCTTAAGGGTAGGCTAGGTAAAATTGCTTTAATGACCGGCGTAAATTAGTATGGTACTGTAGCCTAACTTATAGTAGCCTACTTCCCTAACTATTAGTCATAATATCCCACAATACACTTTTTGACATGCTGGTGGTGTGTACAGTGGGTTATTACGCTTTCCATACATTAAGTAGAAGGTGTGTTGAACCACAGGTGTTCTTAGCGTTATGGCACCTATATACTCGTCTACCTAGCCTATATGTTATTAACCAGGGTAGGTCACTACAGCGACTTTTTTTGGCCACTCGCAAATCTTAATTACATTTTTTACTCAACTCACATTTGCTGGAGACTCCCTTCTTCGTTTATAGGCCTAAGCTAGAGCTGTGAACGTTTAGGGATTTTAGTAAACGTGTACACGCCAAAAAAAGCGAGCGTGTATCGTGTACACGAGTTTAGTACTGTAATTTTCAAAAATACACCAAAATTGCTCCAAAACTACGAGGTGAAGTAATACAAATCGCGCAACTAGTATGGCAAAAGGACTGGCTGCATTGCCGAAATAGACGCTGAGTTTTGCTTTCAAAATCGTAAAAAGTTTACTTCTACGGTACAAATCATCATTTTTATGGAAAATATGCATGGAAATTCAGTTTAGAAAGAACAGATAACTTCCTTTCAATGTCATTTAAACTCTACATCGCGTAACTTGTTTGTCCTATTCGCTACGGCTTTCAAGTTCTGTGAAAATCTTGCATACTGAGGCCTACGATATACCTCGCCGTAAAACATTTCAAAACTACGCCACCACCATTAGGAAGTTCTGAAATAATAGTCCTCTCGAAAAAATGGCCGCCTTCTTTGCGAAGCATGCAGAATTTCAGCTTTGTTAAAACCTTTTTCTGTTTATTTATTATGCAATATTTTTTCTTTCTTGCAAAATGTATTTGACTCATCAGGTAATATTTACATGTAAATGTACTGATTGTCACGATTCAAGTGTTTTTTGGTCGATGAAACGGGCCTTGATTGCGTGGGATTTAAAGCCTTATGGCCTAACGTTAGGCCTATTGTTAGTTTCACTGTTTACTGCTGCACATTTGCGGTGCATTTTACAAGTTAGATTACTGAGATTTCGGCGAAATTAAAGTGCATAATATCCCCATTTATTGGTGATTACTACGCATTTGTGATTCGCACATTTAAAAAAGATTATGCTAATCGGGTTTACAGTTTGTAAAAAATCATTGATTGGAATTTTGTCAGCCGAATGTGATTTGAATCATGAATCTAGATTTTCAACGGCAAGACACTAGGCCTATAATGTATGAAAAACGATTACTCGCAATGAAGTATTTAGTAAACATTTACAAAATTTGCGAGCGTGTAGCGAGTACACGTTAAACGGTCACAGCTCTAGCTTAAGCCACAGTATTTGTAATTTTTTTCCGATGAGATGTACAAACCATGAATTTTCTATTAAAATTCTGCCCCATTACATGCTAAATGGCCGACAATTTGCTGCAAACCAAAGAAATGTCCACGATGACGTCAGGAAGAAGCAGCACTTCAGTATTCTTTTGACCAGAACAAACCAGATATGTGTCATTACCAGATGAAGATTCATGTCTTGATAAGGGTCCGGGGTAAGGAAACATTGGTTTCATAAAATTTGACATTAAATTTGGATGGAAGAGGGATTACATACAAAAATTAAAGACATAATAAAAAATATGTGCTTCTTTTTCTTGGAGTTAGCAAAGGAATTTGTATAAATATGGATCAGCAACATCTTGTACTAAAATTTTTTAATTTTTGTAAATGAGGCCACAAAGATTTTTAATATCTTTTATCATTGCTATATGGAAATTCACAAGGCAAACTAGCTTCTGGTCATCAATGGGCATAAGGAAACGTAGGGCTATGATTACAAGCCATTATAAATATGAGGCCGGAAGAGTACACTTTTTGGATAAATTTGTCTCATTTGACCAAATGTTTGGATGAGTATTATGAGCTTATATCACCCCATGCAGTTGGAGTCTTGTATAAAATACATATTAAACTGTGTGCAGTGACAAAGGTCATCAAACTTTATAATCGATTTGTATCTATTTCATTTATGTTAAAATAATTTGGGATATGCTAACAGAAGTTATAATATAGCAAAATTCATTTCCAGATGACAAGCCCAACAATTGGCAGATTACATATGGCTTAGGAGATCCTTTTCCACTTTTGGGATACCGGCAGCATTACAGAATCCGCCCCTTGAACACTACTCCATCTAGGTTTTCTTTTACAGCTCCCTGGCTTTCTGCATTCGGCGTTCAGAACAGCATTCTAGCAATAAGACTTCCTCCCCACATTAACTGGATTCATGCAGTGTACGTAACACCAACATGGGGGGAGATTTTACTTGAATATTAAGTGAATGTGTGCTATGTCTTTTTATACAACGAAACTTGAACAGAATATTTCTTTTTATTGCCGTCATTTTTAAGGAAACAAAACTTTATGGCACTGGATATCACATATTAAACTATTGTCTAATGGTATGATCCTAATAACACCATTCATGGACCAAACCATACATCAGTACTGTAATGCCAGCATTAAGTCCACGTTGAGCCTCCAATAAACAAAACAACGGAAATGACAAAACCACAGAACTTGTTTATCAGAAGCTTATGCTGTTTTGTGTAATTATACCACTATTATTATTACTAAGGAAATTCTAGCATTGATTTACTCTTGGGGTTGAATTTTGGTGTGGTGTGTCATACTTGTAACAGGCAGTTCCAGCAAAAATGTGCATGGGGGGAAGGTCAGTGACATATGGGTTTGGGATTCGGGAGGGGTCCTTGATTTGGGATTAAGATTCAGTGGGGGAGGGTGGGTCAGTGAATTGGGATTAAGTATCCGGGGAAGGGTGGGGTGGGTCCGAGATTTGAGATTGGGAACCGGGGGAGGGGTGCCTGTGATTTCGGAGTGGGAATCAGGGTGTCTGTGATTTGGAATTTGGCAGGACTGGGATTTGGGGGTACCAGGGGTGTTGGTAGGGTCCCTGATAGGATTAGGATAGGATTGGGCTTCAAGGTTGGGGTCCGTGATATGATTTGAGAGGGGGGTCAGTGATAAGATTTAGGAGAGGGGGTCCGTGATTTGGCATATGGGGATGAGTTTGTGATAGGATTTAAGTTTACTAATTTGGTATTCAAAGGGGGGGGGGGGGTCTGGGGGGAGGGTCCGTGATATGATTCGTATTTAATCCACTTTTATCAATAAGTAATTTCAAGAGTGATCATAACACAATAAAATTTGAAATTAATTCAAATAATTCTGTAGCTGAAATGCATCTACATTATCATAGGGACAGATTGATATTATGTACGCTGGGGGAGCACCTGAGAAGATGCTGTTAGAACCCACCATAGAACCAACCTAAAAATCATAAGCCGCAATTAACTTAGCCACAAATATCTTTAACGCAAAGTATTTTCCTTTACTACAGTACTTTCCTTTACTACAGTACTTTCCTTTACTACAGTACTTTTTGCTCCATCACTTAGCTAAAACACATTATAATACCAATGGATTATCATCTATTTGGATTTAGTAAACAACTTACAATCAGAAATGTGTAACTGAAGAGGTGACTGACACACCATGGAGCTATCACACTTTTTGTAACTAAAGTTAATGGACTATGGACATCTAGAGGCAACATGGGCTTAAATTGTTTAAAATATGATCTTAATCATTAAACAGCAAATAATTCCCATCATAATTGGTTAAAAAATTGACCAATTTACAGCATTGTACAGCATTTTAATTATTTCCTGTTACTGTGCGTTGACATCATCATTGACATCAATGGGGGAGGGATCTTTTGCCACCTTTTGTAAAACCAATGTTTTTTTATTCCACAGTCCACTGTTAATTATGTTTGAAATATAGCATTAGATTGAGGGCAATTTGTTTTTTTTGTTTTTTTGGAAATAGGTCATACCCTGAATCATCAGTTATCTAGAACAGACATTCTAAAATTCACAAGTAGCTGAATTTGAAGCACAGAATTTAAAGAATTACATCAAGATTTTGAGATGTGTTCTTCTTACTATATTAGACATTCCGCAAAAATTGCCAATTTTGAAACTTTGTCCGGTCATAGCTTGAAAACTAAATAAGCTTTTCACAAATTCTGAAAACTACTGTATTCCACTCAGATTTTCATGCTCTTTTACAAATCTTAAATCTGCTAGATATCTATACTCCTTAAATTAACCAAGAAAATGTCCCTTGATCCCTTTAGAAACCTCTCTATCATACAAAAGATGATTCAAAGAGACTAAGAATAAAAAATTGTTTCACAGATAATCCTTAATAAGAGGATGTAACTGGAGATAAACAAAGGTGACAGGCTGTTTGAAACAGCAATTGCAAAATAGAATATTTTGTGAAAAGACAAGCAGCTAGCCTTAAATTAATTCCTTTTCAAAGTTTATAACAGTATCCCTGTATCCCTGTTGTAACTAACTTTTGACAATTAATCAACAATTTTTAACTAATAAAGTGGCACAAGTAATAAGGAATTAGATGTTTTCTGTTTTGGATCGTTAGTAATTAGAGAGGAATGCTTAATATACATGTATTCTGTGATCTCAAATAAAATGACAATGCACCGTGATACACTAATAACGACCACAAAGAAAAATTCTCAGGAAAGTTGGATACAATTTCTTTCCAAAGGAGTTGGGGGAAATGAAAGCAGAAACTAACATAATTATACTTAACTTTTGGTCTTGTGTTGTTTTTAATCATTGTTGTAAATTTCATGATGATGTAGGCTTTTCATCAACCCAGCTTTCCCTACTTGTTGAAGAATGTGATAACGTTTCACTTCAAGGAATAGGGAAAGAAGGAATAACTTCAGCCGGTTCATTCAGAAAACACCATGTTCACTACCAGTCACAGCAAGTGCTCTGAAACGGTCAATATATTATTTGTTAACAAAAAAAGAGCAGAATGTAATTTTATATATTCATTTGATGGGTGTTTTTGAATTTAAGTGCCTTCACTGCCTTGTGAATTACATGCTGGATCCTAAACCTTACTACATGTCAGTTAAACACAGACTGCAAATACTGATTCCCAAACACATCATGAATGTTTTACAGTTGTGTGTTGTACTGATTTCTCTCTTATTTACATTTGAAGTGCTCCAACTGACCTTTTTGCCCGTAACTGGTAACCTGCCCTTTTCTGGATTTACAATACGATGAAATGAACAATTACTGGTATACTATAATTTTTTCGTAAGCACTGGTAATAAATTTCACTCATTTTAACAAAGATCACAGTTGCAGCTTTGTTCATTATACATGTACATGCATATCTTATCACACAGATTTCATTGAGCTGCAAAAAGGGTACATCCTGTCATATGTACTGTATCTACACAAAATGGGCATTGTGGTCAACTTGAAAATTGAAATTCTGTGCCGAAACAGCTTAGAATGGGGAAAAGAGTGTTTAACAAGACTTTAGAGTACAAATCTTATGAAAATTAGCCTGCAATAATGTAAGCTGCATTTGTGATTTTAGGCTTTTAGGAAAAAAATATGGCATTTTAATTTAATCAATGGTGTAAGTGGGAATTTCAACATTTTGGCAATATTTTGGCTCAGATTGTGAAACTACTGAAATTTAAAGAGGCGATATCCTCATATGTGCACAATATTTAGAATTCCTTTCAAATTTTTTGATTGGTTGAAATTTTGCTGCACGATTCCTTGTCTCGTATTGCAAGATATATAGTTATTTAAAACACCTCATAGATTACCATTCGATATTGCTCAGATGGTTGCGGCGGTCGCGTGTAAACTTAAAAAAAAAAATCATGTCGTGAGTTCGAGCCCTGGTAAAATCGTTTATTTTGACTTTGGCTTTCATCTTCTTCTTCTTTTTAATCAGTAATTTTCATTTGGTGACTATCATTGTTGTATTATAATACTAAAATTTCACTTTGGCTTTCTGACAAAAAGCATTGAAAAAAACAAATAAGTCTCTCGTCACTAACGTAATGGGCTGTATATGTAATTCTGCACACACAACGTACATGCTAGTGTCTGGCTGTGCTGTGTGGTACAAACGAACAGAGGATCGGATCTTGCTTCCACAACCGGAAGTGATGTTAAAATATAGTATCCCCCATTTTTAACGTATTTTACTGAGACGAGCCTCCTTCTTTAAATTTACTATTTTTTTCTCACAAAGATTTTGTGCCATCGAATTGTCTTGACAAACCTGATATTTCCAACATTTAAAAACAAGCAAAAGATCACACAAACTACAATTCCGCGCAGCTGCAAACACTGATTTGCAGCTGCGCGGAATTGCATGACCTTTTTGCAAAATTTTGAAAGATTTCTAGTTTTGTTCCCTAGGAGGAAAGTTTTTAAACATTTTCTGCAGGGAATGGATTGTCAAGGAATTTTCTTCCCATTTCTAAGAGTTTCATGACCCAGAATGCAAGTCTTTAAATAAGAATCAAAATTTAACCAAAATAATGAGGTTTTTCTTATAACATAAATAACCCCTATGGTCGCGATTTCAAGTGTGGCCTATAGTACAAGTAGGCCAAAGTTTGTGTAATCGTATATTTTTCCTTCTTTGACAAAAGATAACAAACTCTTCATTTCAGCTGTTAATTAAACTAAATTCACTGTTTTTGAAGACAGGGATGGGTTTCAAACAACATAAGCATTGTTGACTAGAGAATAAGGTAAAACATAAGTAAGTTAGTCCGGAGTGCACTTCTGAAGGCATACCCCCTCCATGATATTGAAGGTGGAGTTGTGGTTTTGAGGGACAAAAGAGTCCTTCTTTTTCATAAATGCTTAACACTTCAGGATAGGAGACCAAGTACTATCATAAACTTGTCCTTCCTCTGCATGTGTAGTCGTAGTGGAGTAAAGAACTTGTCCTTTGTTTGCAGGCATAATCATATTTGTAGTGCACAAAAACGATGCAACATGAAAATTATTATTAGTGACTTCGACTGTGCCTCTGCGGGCATAGTGGATACTTTGAATTATGTGTTAGAGTCTGCACATAAGCTGTGCGATGGCACTGCAGGGGAGTAGGCCTACTGTAGGCTACTATTGTTAGGCTTAGATAATGACAGGGTAAAATTTTGAGTCCAACTCAAAAATGTATACTTGAGATTTTTGCAGGGTATTCATAACCATGCGGATATTTCTGACAACGAAAACAATTAGCCCACTAACATTAGGCAAAGGCCATTTCTTTCAAACAAAAATATATTTTAACCTATTCTTTAGGCCTAGCTGCATGAACTTTGAACCCAACATCTCAGATCTAGCCTATGTCCTAACGTTAGACACCCACCTCCAGGCTCCAGGCCTGACTTCCAATTTCTTCATTTTTTAGGTTCTAAGTTAGACCTATCGAGCGTTAAACTAGCACTATAGCCCAAGTTCAGTAACACAACAGACTATACTATCATACTAAACACTAGCACAACAATGTTGTGGCCCAACGTTAATGGTCCTTAGTACTATTCTGTTACTGTATCAATTGTCAACGACATTGGGCTAGTTGCTGTGAGCTGAGACCAAGAAAAATAATGGTCTACTACTGACAACTAGACATACTTTAATATTAAAAAAAGCTTAAACCATAAATCTAACTCACTTCTTTCTTGATTTTAAACAACATTAAATTTCTACCATAAAATCGGTTATTGTCCATTTGCAGGTAGTGATCAAAGTCAAAAGTGCGATGACTCATGTGCATGCAAAATAAGTGAAGCTTGGGGAAGAAGTTACACTGATGGATTGGCAGGATTTTCAAATTTCCGGCATTTCATTGTTGAGAGCAGGCATCCAGGGTTGAGAGTTTGTCCATGAAATGGGATAGAAATGTCACTGTCAGATTTATCCCGTCAGTGTTTCAAGGGGCGCTTTCTTTATATGGACTGTCAGAGCAAGAACTGACAACGTTTTCTTGTAATTTTGTTATATTCCCCAAGTTTGCAGTAGAGGCAAACATTTTTTCCATTTTGTATCAATATATCTTAATGATATTGTACTTTTGAATAGTATATAGGCCTTAGCACATGGGCAGATGGGTGGAAAATCCTCTAAACGCGGTGTCGGAAGGACCTCTGGGTACGGGACAGGGGTAAAAATATAAATGAGGGCATTTGTTTTGACATTAATTGAGGACACTTTATTTTCAAAAATGGGCACTTTTGTCCGTTTTTGAAAATTTTGGGAGGTGGACGTTCCTCCTGGCTTCCTGTAGGCGGGATTTTGGGAGAAAGTGGAACTTGCCCCTCCCCCACTTTTTCCAAATGTATACGGTACTTAGATTTAAAGGTAGATTTTTTATATCTTAACATGATTTTGTAATTCCCCCTTCCCCCTTCCCCCTCATCCACTTTTGACTTTTCCCCTACTTTTGGAGGGAAAATCCTGCTATGTGTTTTAGAATGTGAAGTCAAGAGCAAAGTTGACAATTGCCCATTGGGCGAATAGGTAAAAGGCCAAGGCTTAATTTTGAAAATTATTGGGAGACCATTCCCTTCCCATCACGGTCCATGGAAAAAATATTTTTTTAATTCTTTCAAATAAATACTAAATGTATGTTACATCTTCTGAGTACTATGTGTATTTCTATTCATTTTAAAACTTCAAGAATGACTAAGAATAATTTCTTAAAACTTTTAAAAGGGCACCTCCTGCCCTGGTCCACCCTCAACTTTCAAATGGGCACCTCCTTCCCACCTTAGCCCTTTACTCTATGGCAAGAGGAAGTGGCCCCCTTGTTCCAGTGGTCCCGGTGTTGTTGCCTATAAAGTAAAGGCTTAATGGTCTGGCCCGGGGTCTTGGGGAAAAGGTGTGGAAAATAAAATGCATGCTGTAAAATTCATTTTTTGAGAAGTACAAATAACTACGAGAAAAAACAAAACTCAAAATTACAATTTGCGACATTTTGGTCTGCAAAGTCATGCATAATTTCCTGACAGTCAAGTTTGGGGAAATATAAGGACGTATACATCAAGAATAATGTCATTAAGAATCATAATTCATATTTACAAAAGGGCACAGTCAATTATATGTATAGGGTCCACCAAAAAGAGATAAATTGGTCGTTCCCTTTAGTCCCTTGCTATCATAATGGGACCTGTTCAATCATATGTTGAGCCCACCAAAAAATATATATATATATATATATATAGAATAGACCTTCCTTTCTGTATGGGTAGCTTATCTGAGTAAATAGTACCATACATTGGTACCACAAAGCCCTATACCCTGCTGTGCTGTTTGAAACACTGTGTTCAAACATAGAAAAATCTCAGTTTTTAGATCTTTATGAAACAAAATCATTATACCTTTTTTTCCTGCCGACAATGCTTATTCATGATGTTTGAAGCTCATCCATGTCTTTAAAAACTGTTTTTACGGTGATTTTAGTTACTTTTATCGAAGCATTTACTGAACTATTTTTCTTTGTGTAAAAATTGACTGACGAGCTTTTCAAAGCATGGTCAAAGTTCAAAACATTGCTATCGGGGCTATAACATTTTAGCAGAGTAATAAGTTTTAAATTATTTATAATTTTTTTTAAAGATAATCCTTACAAAGTGCTATTATATTATCTAAACATTTCTTGATGTTTTATTTATTCGTTTTCGCACACAGTTCTTTGACTACAACTTTTTAATGAAATTATATAAACAAAAAAATTGTTGTCAGTAAAAAATCACACTGCAGTTTAGTGGAACATCCCAAAACTTATTTTTGGAGGTTTGAATAGTTGAAAACAAATGTGCAGTGACTAAGAAAGATGGCTACCAAAACATGAATGGGAGACATTTTATCCCATCATGGTGCCAAAAGAGTAAAGATTTAGGAATTTTTTATTAATTTTTTTGTGGAAAAGTGTATTAATTAGACTAATTGGTATAAGAATATCTAAAAAGTAAGTTATTTTTCAATCATCAATTGTATACCAGCTACCTGTATAAGAACCCTGATATAACAATCCCATTGTCAACCATACTGAGGGATTGTGTATAACTTAGTATGATGGTAAGCCCGAATTTTAACCACTTAAGGCACAAATTTGCACAAAAAAATCAAAATGAAACTAAATTATTGACTAACCAATCAATCTTCCAACTCTCCAATCCTTTAAAACAATGGACGATGATCGATTGGGGATATGTTGTGTTGCTTTGTAGAAATTTTGGTAAAAATATCTTACACGTTTTGGTTAATTCAAAAGTTCCACGACTGACCTGAAATTTCAATAAAGTGCTGTGTGTAATACATGCCTATTTACCAAGCAGGTGTACCAGTAAAAGGTACAATGTCCGATCGTTGATACTGATCAAAATAAACTTTGATAAAATGTTATTCTAAACTGCACAATCAACTTATGAGGCATCTAATTAGTGAAAATGGAGTTTAATTAACAATTGGTAAATTATAATCTATTGTGTCTGACTTTGCTAGGGTGGATAACATTTACATGTAGGGTCGTTGAAATTTGGGGGTAGTTGAAAACTGGGTCACTCACTATGCTCCTTTGTACTGTCGTACTGATGCCAGCCGCGTAGCATCCGTACTGGGCCCTTTGTGTGTTAAGATCATACACTCGCCTGTCACGTCAGTCACAGATTGTCACAACCATCACCTCTCAGGTTCGTCACAGGGTTTAAAGGTGATCACTAATGCACTTCGGCAACCTGGTTGAATAGATCAATTACTATTTGACTAAATATGATATTCAAATTATAGGACGATTACACCATAAAATCCACAAAATTGCAGTAAGTACTGTCTTATTTAGGTGAAACGAAAATTGGTGCAAAATACTGAAATATTATTTCTGCATACTGACGAATGTCTTTGAAGCTTCCTGAAATAACATTTTGCTTAAGTAGTAAAATTGTCAAACGATTAGCATTTGCTTTTTCCAATGATATATAAAGCTACATAATATGTATAACAACTTTTATTTCATCAGGCTTAAACATTTTCCGAACATAGGTCAGTATGCGGAATTAATCATTTCAATTTTTTGAATTTACACATGTTAAGTCTTGTCACTAGAGCTGTGACCATTTAACGTGTACATGCTTGCAAATTCTTGCTGTTGAAAATCAATATATTCATGATTCAATGTAGTTATTTGTCATATACCCCGTTCCAGGCCTTTTACTTCCCTACCGATCTGTTTTTTTCTTGTTGGCTGACATTCACTGATTGCTGTCGTTTAATGTCCCAGTGATAACATACGTGTATGTGGGTTGTGACAATAACTAGATTCAATCGCAAACACATTTGGTTGACAATATCAATGACTTTTACAAATTGTAAACCCGATTAGCGTAATCCTTTTTAAATGCGAGAATCACAAATGTGCAGTAATCACATATGATTGGGATATTTTGCACTTTGATTTCCCAAAATCTAAGTAACTTGTGAAATGCACTGCGAATGTGCAGCAGTAAACAGTGAAACTAACAATAGGCCATAACGTAAGGCTTTAAATCCCACTCAATCAAGGCCTGTTTTACAAGCTGTTAAATCGACCAAAAAACACAAGGTTAAATATTTGAATCGTGAAACCAGTACATTTACATGTAAATATTACCTGATGAATCAAATAAATTTTGCAAGACAGAAAAAATATTGCAAAAAAAACAACCAGAAAAAGGTTTTAACAAAGCTGAAATTCTGCGTGATTCGCAAAGATGGATGGTGGCCATTTTGAGAGGACTGATATGATCAGAACTTCCAGGTGGTGGCTTAGTTTTGAAATGTTTTATGGCGAGGTATCATAGTATGCAAGATTTTCACAGTAAAAGCCCTAGCGAGTCCTGATAAAATGTTATGCAATGTTGATGTTAAATGACATTGAAGGGAATAAAAACGATAATATATGCTGTAGAAGTAAACTTTTCACGATTTTGGAAAATCAAAATCCCCGCTAATTCATCATTATAATTCTTTAAGCCTTATTTTATTACTACACATTTACAATGCAGTACTTTCGCTATTTTTGGAAGAAAACACTCACCAACTGCGAAATTTGGAACAGATCACTATCCATCTCAGCAGGTTCTATATTCTCCTCTTCCTCAATCTGAAACTAAAACTTCTGGAATCTGCTTCTTTAACACCTAAGTCAATTATTCTGAAAAAACATGAGTAGACTTCAAGAAAACTTTATTTCATTTCATTTTGTGATGTTGAAAGTATCAGATGACAAAAAAAAAAAATTGCGTTTAAATCATCAAACCTTTTAGTCAAGTTGGTTTGCATCTGTTATTGTTAATAGTTGAGCTGAACGATCTATTTCTGATTTATCCGTTAGTTTTTAATTCAATACAATTTTGTGATGATTTTTGATCAAAAGGTCAAAATCTTTATTTTAAAATCAAAATTTTGGCATATTTTCACTAAAAATTACAAAATTGACCAAGTACAAGGCAAAAATAGTCAGAAACCAACAATTCAAACTATCTTTATACTTTAAAGAAAAAAAAACTAAAAAAAATATTCAGTTGTTCCTTTCAAAAAAAAAAAAAATTTGTCGTTTTTTTAAAAAATGCAAACGATTTTACTCAAAAATTTCAAAACAACAAAATAAAATGAAAGATCATTCAATCTGGTTTGAACTGTTTTTTGCAGCTCTTTTTTGGGAAGGTACTAAAAAAAAAAAAAATGGAAAATGGTTTTAATAACTTCACGGTCACTTGGCTCCATGTAAGGGTTAAACTCTAATAAACTGCCATAAATATCACATTAAAAAACATAGTGCTTTGGTTAGCCATAGCTCACCAAGAAACACACTTTCAACTTGTCACTATCCCAGCTAGGGGTCAAAATTTAAATTTTGTGCTTCTCTTCCACAGAACAGTACTTTCTCAAAAAATGCTGTTCCGATTTCACTGTTCCAACTTTTTTAACCGATAACAAAAGAAAATCTTCAAAGTGGCCTTAATTTACAACTACTTTATTGGTTAATATGTGCTGTATGTCAATTATTAGTATTTTATGTACATCCAGTAGCATCCAGTTGTACAGTCATACATGTGCAAGTAGCCTTGCATACATGTATTTAGGATGAATTGTGGTGAAAATTGCAGGCATTGTGGGAAAAGCATTTTCATTCTGTAAGAAAGTCTTTCTATGATAATCTTGTTTGACAACATGCACTTATTTTAAAGTAGAAATCAAGTTATTGATCATTGATGTCACATGCTAGTGAAAGGAACACTGCTCCACTGGAATAGTGATCTTTAAAAATTCATTGTTTCTGAAAAGTTTCTGCATAAAAAGCAGTTCTTGGAACAGCGGAACCCTTAGGGGAGGGGGTGGGGTTTATACATGTGTGTTTATACATGTGTTTTGCATCAAAAGTAGAAATCATCTTTTGCATCATTGATGTCGCATGCTAGTGAAAGTGCACTGGAATAGTGTCTTTTTTTCTGAAATCTTTCTGATAAAATTAAATTGTGTCTTTTTTATCATTTTTGTTGAATACTTATATTGTGGGTAACAAAATTGTATAATTTGATATTGCAATTATCAAAAAATCTGCTGGTATGTTTTTCGGTTGGTGGGCTGCATCCCTACCACTTTTAATATGAAGTGTCCCCTCCTGGGAGCTGAACAGTGAGATTTCCGACCCTTGTATCCCTCTAAAAGCAAATGGTTACAATTCTTCTTCTTTTGTTTTTTGTCAGTTTGGATGAAACCAAAGAAGAATTGGAGGAGTATCAGATCAGTAGTCAGGAACTGGAACAGGAGTTAGAGACGCAACTAGAACAGGCAGAGAGTAAGGTGCGAGACCTTACTGCCACCAACCAAAGGCTAAACACAGAATGTGACATATTAAAGGTAAGACTGAAAATTCTTTGATAACAAGAAAGAAACAAAATTGAAAGAACTGATCCAACTTAAGACTGAAATTACTTAGATAAGAAAAAAGAAATTAAAATGCAAAAAATGATAAAGTAACTTTAGACTGATTACTCGTTGATAACTATAATGAGACAAAAACACAACAAAATGATAAAGTTAAGACTGAAATCTCTTCGTTAACAAAAAACAAGCAAAAATGCCAGAAAATTATTATGGAAAGATTGAAATTTCTTTGATAACAAAAGTGCAAGAAAACGATATAGCAAGAAAGATTTTTTTCTGCCCAATGAGCTAAAACAAAAGAACTTGAAAGCATGAGTTTTTGCATTGTAATACATTCTAAGAATTGTGAACATTCCTGGACTGATGTACTTGGATGCGTCAAAACATTACATCCTGTGGGACTGCATAACCAAAAGGGCTTGAAGTAGAGTAAATGTGAAGTAATGGGGACACTATCTGGAGTGAAATTGTAATTGCTTTTCTAGTGCCGATTGCTTTTCTAGTGCCGATTGCTATTCTAGTGCCGATTGCTTTTCTAGTTTCGATTGCTTTTCTAGTGCCAATTGTTTTTCTAGTGCCGATTGTTTTTCTAGTGCCGAAAACACTTTAGTTATTTGGTCAAACCAAAATCATATCATTGCAAAATGGCAGCAGAATTGATTTTATTTTATTGGAATTGAGCCTTTATTAAGTCTTTATTAAGCTGAAGTTTTAGTTAATGCATAAGCTATTCAATCAGCATAACTAGGAGATTACGGCAGCCATTTTGGAAAGGGTGCTGCAACAATTACATGTTCTATTCAGTACCTATATGTGGTAATATTTAAAAAATAAATCTTCTAAAATTTACAAGTAAAATTATAATTGAATTGAATTTGTAAGTTTTCATCCTATTGTATACCCAATAAATGCACTTTTTGTTGACAAATGTCCATTAAGATTACAGACTTCCTGTCTTTTATTACTGGATTAAGTGGCCAGATAAATGTTATTTGTGATGCATTGTTGGGTACTCCCTTTGTTTTATGCCATGAATTAGAACATGGTGGACAGGGCTGTCACATCTATTGCTTATTAAAGATAATATACATTGTCTTTGCTCTAAAGCCGTGTAAGTGGACAAGCAATTGATTTTGGTGCATGTAAAGAATTGTTGCATCAAATTGTTGTGGATATTTTTCATTACACTAAGTGATCTGGTGGACAGAATAACTTTGTTGCTGTCAGCAAATCAAAAGTTTAGTCTTTGCATTGTTTGTTACACTTAATGATTAGGCCTAGCATACTGTGTATTGTGATGACTGAGTTCTTCAAGACAGAGAAATCAAAGATATTGATACTTCAAAGGATGTAAAATATTGATTTTCTTTTTAAAATTTGATTCTCAAAGTGATAGATTTAATCTCCCCACACCCCCATCCTATCTCACATCTGTCTCCCCTCTCCTTCTTACCACCTTTTCTTCTGCAACTTATTTCCTCTAAATTTGTTTACTTCTTTTTATCCTTTCCTCCTTTTCCAATCATCTCTTTCCTAACCTTTGCACCTTAATTATTTAACACCCTTGTGGCACGTTTGACTCTGACTGTCACGGTGTCGTTAAACCTCATCAAACCAAACCAAACCTCAAAGTAAGATTGATATATGGTGAATAGTTTCAAAACGAGAGGCCAAATTTTAAAAACAAAGAAAATTTTTGCTGGTAAAATAGCATTTAAAAATTTTGTTAACCGATAAACAGTCCGATCCATAGTATGTTTAAGTCTACAGTAGGTCAAAGGAGCTGGTGACCAAAACGTGAGGGTATATTTTTCTTGAGACTCACGAATATTCAAACTTTTATGCACATAATGGTACTGTAAAACCTCTCATGAATGTTTTGATTAATCATTGATTATTTCTTATAAATACTTCAGTAAATTTTCAACAACACAAGTATCAAAAATTAGACCGGTCTTATTTATTATCTAAGTTCTCTTGACTTAGCAAAAAGACACCCTCCCCATTTTAAGTTTGAAGCTTCAATATCCCCTCGCAAACGAAGTTGGTGAAGAGGGGAGATAGTATCTTTACTGTTCAATCGTCCATTCATCTGTCCGTCCATTTGTCTGTCCATCAATCCGTTCATACATCCGTTCGTCCATCCGTTCGTCCACATATATTGTCCATCTGACCTCATGCATTGGTCAGCTACTGGGGAACAAAGATTCCTGCAAAGGAATTCCAACTATTTTTTATGACCAAAAATTTATATAAAGGAGAACAAATGCATTCCAGACTTGAATAGTAATTAATGGATTTGTTCTGGCATGGAAAAAAGTAGCAGAACATTAGAGCTAAGGACTCAATAAAATTTATAATTAAGTGTCTTGGGAATGAATAAAAAAATATAAAAAAAGTCTTTGCTTGAATAGAGCACTTGGAAATGTAATAAGACTTATTATGAATAATATGTGCAAATTAATCTGCAATGAATTTTCGTTTTGATTTGTTGGATAGATCAGCCCTATCTGGTTTATATGGGGAAAAGGGTTCAGTACGTTTTTCTTGGGAGTGTCAGATTTGAAATAGGGAGAGTGGGGGGGGGGGAGGTGTGGTGCAATGAAATGAGTGGAGGTTATAATGAAGGTTGGAATGATGAGTTGGCTAAGAGTATATTTGGTTAAGAGTATAGTTCATTGATGAGTGTAAGGCAAAAGGTGGATTGGGTAGGTGAATGGATGGTGGGTGAATGGGTATGGTAGGTGAATGGGGGATATTAGATGAATGGGGCATGTTGGGGAATGAAAGATAGTAGGTGAATGGAGGATGACAGGTGAAGAGGGATGGTAGGTGAATGGGACATGTTAGGTTGATATAAGTGAGGGGATGAGAGTTAGAGGAAAGAATGTTGGGTGGAAGATGGCAGAATGATTGGTAGATGTAGGAATTGGGATGAAGGTGGGATGGCATGAGGGACAGGGTGGAACATCTGGCATGTGGGACAGGGTGCCATGGAATGTAAACAAGGTGGTGTCATGGCATTTAAGACAGGCTGGGATGGCATGTGGGACAAGGTGGGATGGCATGGGGGACAGGGTGGCATGACATGTGTTACAAGATGGCATGTAATGGAATGTCAGGGACAGTGTGGAATAGGGTGGAATGGCCTGTAGAACAGGGTGGAATGGCACATGGCACAGGGAAGGATGAAATGTGGGACAGGTTAGGAGGGCATGTGATACAGGGAGGGATGGCATGTGGGACATGGTGGCATGGTATATGGGACAGGATGGCAAGGCACATGGTGGGATATCATCTTGATTGCAGGTGTGATGGCGTATATGGGATATGTGGTGGAATGGTTTTGGATATCATGTAGGATGGGACATCATGTAGAACAGGGGTGGGATGGCAGTTGTGACAGAGGGTGGAAAGCATGTTATTAGCAGGAGAGGGGATTTGTATCATTTGCAATGTCTGGTTTTCTTTTAGGTAATAGTCACTGATTATATCATATATAAACTGTAAGTACTGAAAGGTGTATAAGGTTTGGAACAAAATCAGATGGACAAGTGGAAGAGAAAATGACTATACTCTTGTCCACAATATATTCTTTTTTGTGCATCACAACAATTTCCATTGACGGTTTACCATTGGTGCAAGTGGTGCACTTGCACCCCGCCTCCCCCTTCCTTAAAGATTTGCTAATCATTGTTCTTTTGCATTGAATTATATGTATAATTAAACAGATGTTTGTATTTTGCCCCTCCAACTAGAATGTCTTACAGTACCATTTTCATATATTTTGTGTGTACTTTTTTTTGTTTTTCAGGAAAAATTAGAAGCATCACAAAACCAGTACTTGAGACAAATCAATGAATTAGAAGATGAATTAGCGCAAATAAGAGCCATCAAAGAAGAACTTGATAAATATATTCGTGAATTAGAACAAACAAATGATGATTTAGAAAGAGCCAAAAGGTGAGGAGTGATGCAGATTTGTAATTTTTCTTATAATCAAGTGGCACAATAAACTCTTTGACTGTCGCAGTCCCGTTAAACCTCAACAAACAATAAAGTGGAGATAGGTTCATGTAGCTGAGTATACAATTGAGATGTAGATGTTTCAGGTTTGAGTCCAACAACGATTTAACCTGTGATTTTCCACAGATTTGCAGAACGATGCGTTGACACCTTTTTCCCCACTCAGCCTTTAGAAAGGGACCAATGGTTGGGTGGCGCTCACCATCCATCGCATGACGACATTAAATGGTGGTCCTGATGGTAGGGTTTCCTCACTCCTACCCGGGTCTCTGATCACCATCGAAAAGAAAATATGGTGTTCATCCACTTCTAGCTGTGGTTCATCCATGGTTTTAATCATATCAACGTGATGACCTCTGCGGCGTATCTATCCAGATCATAGAAATAAGAGTTTAAACGGAGAATACTGATCTCGATCACTGAGTGAAGACTTGGGTGACGAGAGTCACCAAGTCACAATTTTCCCCATTGGTTGTAACAATAACGAATTATAATAGTCACTGTATTTTTAAAAATGTTCCTTCAAATTTGTTCTTTTCCTAGTATGTTATGTAACTTTTGGTATTCTAGGTAATATTAAGTCATCGGGAAAAAGCTGTCATCTAATATGGAAAGTGGAATTTATCACAGCAGTCATTGGGAGCCCAGCATTCTCCGTTTGTACATCTACAATCCAAATCCAAATAGACTGAAATTGTAATAATTTCTCAAGATGGCCACCAATTCTATTTTGCTATTTTCATGACATGTTATCAATTTATTGACAATATATATTCAAGTGTTGCCCATGGGCACTAGCTTAGTTCTTCATGTTGTGTATTCTTAAGTAAACATTTTATAACTTTTAAAGAAAAAAAATCTCAATTTCTGTGAACTCTCATGATTGGATAAATTGGACTGCTTGATTTGTAGCATTTTGTCTTCAAGAATTGTCGGATTGTTTTCTGAATATGTTTTTCTTGTAGAAGTATTTTCAAAATACATTTGTTGTTTATTCATCATTCCTGCATGAATAGATTCATAGTGTACCCAAAAAGGGAATACTTGTGATCATCAATAGTTGTTAAATTTTATTTTTTGTTTTCTCTTTTTACAGGACAACGGTAGTTTCTTTAGAAGATTTTGAACACAGATTAAATTTAGTAAGTATATTTTTAATTATTGATTGCCATAGTTTGTCAAACTTACTCATCAGTCTTTCAAATTTTGATTCCTTGTGGTCGACAATGATTGTATCAAGAACATAACATTAGGAATTGTATGGCACAAATAAGGTCAGTGGATTGTCAAAGCTCAAGTGTCAAGATAATAACAATTCTTAGTGGAACTGAATCAAAATCTTGTCTAAATTTTTACTGCAGTAAAAATCAGATGAAGTAATTAAAGAGCTAAACAGGTTTATGATGGAAGAATTGAGTGGAATTGAAATAATAGAATGAAGAACAGACAATCTTGTTCCCGACAGATAGTGAAATCTTAACTTCCTTACACCAAAATAAAATATTAGGTAGCTTTCTGGACTGTCAGATAAAAGTGACAACCAAAAATGTTATTGCTGTTTTGAAAGAAAAAAGATTACTTATGTTTTTCTCAAGTACAGGGCTCCTGGTAAACCTTTAAAGACCTTTAAAACCTTTATTGACAAATTGAACCCTTATTCCTTTCAAAATAACCTTTAAAACCTTCAAAAACCTTTATTTTCAAAGAAAAGTAAGGTAAATGATTCGAGTGCCAAGGTTTTAGCTTCATTGGTAAGTATACACATCCATTTAATAGCATATCTGTTCTCAACACACATTTAAAAAGTAGCAGGGCCAAAATAAAATTTCCAACTTCACGTAAGTAATGGAGTTTTGGCGCCACCAACTGCCTTTTGCCCCAGAATATGCTCATTATATGAAAATTTATTCCATGAGTTAACCTTTCTAAACCTTTTTATTTAAATCCAAAACCTTTAAAAACCTTTATTTCAACTTTTCCAACCTTTAAAAAAACCTTTATTTCAAAAAAGAGTCACTGGGAGGCCTGCAAGTAGGGGCCTAAACAACAATGTAAATATCATGGATCTGGAGTATAAGTCACACATTCTTTCATACAATTTCAAGATATTTACTTTGTTTCTTTTTCTTTTCACTTATTTAGTGGTTGTAAACTATGAAGTATAAATTTCAGCAAAATATAAATAGGTTAAGATGTATATTCCTTTTGTATATATTATGTGTGATTTTTCTCTCTCTGTAGGCTATAAAAGAATGCATTATATATAATATATTATTTATTATTATTTCTTTCTCTGTAGGCTATAGAAAGGAATGCATTATGTATAATATATTATTTATTATTATTTCTCTCTCTGTAGGCTATAGAAAGGCTTATATATGATATGTTATTTGTGATTATTTCTCTCTCTGTAGGCTATAGAAAGGAATGCATTATATATAATATATTATTTATTATTATTTCTTTCTCTGTAGGCTATAGAAAGGAATGCATTATGTATGATATATTATTTATTATTATTTCTCTCTCTGTAGGCTATAGAAAGGAATGCCTTATATATGATATGTTATTTGTGATTATTTCTCTCTCTGTAAGCTATAGAAAGGAATGCATTATGTATAATATATTATTTATTATTATTTCTCTCTGTAGGCTATAGAAAGGAATGCATTATGTATAATATATTATTTATTATTATTTCTCTCTCTGTAGGCTATAGAAAGGATGCCTTATATATGATATGTTATTTGTGATTATTTCTCTCTCTGTAGGCTATAGAAAGGAATGCATTATGTATAATATATTATTTATTATTATTTCTCTCTCTGTAGGCTATAGAAAGGAATGCATTATGTATAATATATTATTTATTATTATTTCTCTCTCTGTAGGCTATAGAAAGGAATGCATTATATATAATATATTATTTATTATTATTTCTCTCTCTGTAGGCTATAGAAAGGAATGCATTTCTTGAAAATGAATTGGACGAAAAAGAGGGCTTATCAGTAACAGTGCAAAGATTGAAAGATGAGGCCAGAGGTACGTGGGTTCACTTTTCAGAATATTGCCAATTCAATTTCTCTGCAATTATAACTGATTAATATTTGTAGCTTTTAAAAGAACTCTTTGCAAAAAGAATCCTTGAAAAGATTTTTTGCCAAAAATAATTCTTTTAATTTTAAAGAAAGTGTGATAATTTCCCTGCAATTACATTTTAATTAACGTATAACTTTTAAAATAACTCGTTGCCAGAAAGAATTATTTTAAAAGAACTGTTTGCTAAAATGAAATTATTTAAAAGAAATCTTTCAAAAAAACTTTTTCAAAAAAAAAAACAAGTCTTTGAACTCTTGCTAAAAAGAAATATTTTGCTGCAAAGAACTCTTTTGCTAAAAAGAACTCTTTGTTGAAAGGAACACTTTTGCAAGAATTTTTGCTAAAAGAATTCTTTAAATAAAATTCTTTGCTAAAAAAGAACTCTTTTGCCAAAAGAACTCTTTGCTAAGAAAGAACTCTTTTGCCAAAAAGAGTTCTTGTGCCAAAAGAACTCCTTTATCAAAGAAAACCTCTTGTGCTAAAAAGAACTCTTTTGCCAAGAGAACTCTTTTGTCAAAAAGAACTCTTTTGTCAAAAAGAACTCTTTTGCTAAAACAAACTTTTGCTAAAAGAACTCTTTTGCTGAAAAGAACTCTTATGATAAAGATAACTCTTTTTGCTAAAATAAACTCTTTTGCTAGAAAGAACTCCTTTCAAAAGAACTTTTGTGATAAAAAGAACTCTTTTAACAGAACCTTTTGCCAAAAAGAACTCTGAACTCTTTGCCAAAAATAACTCTGCTGTCAATCACTGTTGTTGTAAGATTTGTAACTATCATTACCAACCAATCGCTACTTTTGTAAGATCTTTAATAATCCTCATCAACAATCACTGCTGTAATAAAATTGTAAAAATTATTAACAACCAATCACTGATGTTATAAGATTTGTAACTTCTATTACCAACCAATCACTGATGTTGTAAGATTTGTAACTGTTTTCACCAACCAATCACTGACCTTATTACAGATATGAGGCATGAGATGGCCTTGAAGCAAGGAGAAGATGAAATCATGGAAGATGCAATGCCTGAAAAGCCAGCAGATGGTTTTATCGATAACAAAGTGCTTCATGAAACAGAAACAAACTCTCATGGAAGAGGTAATATGATTAGAACAGCTAAGAACAGCTTAGAACAGCTTCTATTTTAAAATGGATTTCTATTGTCAAAATGGACTGGAATAAAACCTTCACATTGCCATTATACTCCTTTTTTGGTAGTTAAAAAAACTCTACACCAGAATAGCTAACTAATTTTTATTTGCTATTCTGGTACAGAGTGTGTTAAGTACCATAAAAGGAGTATAACGGTATGGGAAGGCTTTAACTCCACTCCATTTTGACAATAAAAATCCATTTTTAAAATAGAAGCTGTTTTTAGAGATGTTTTGGGTTATCGTTTAACCGATGAATGACCGATATTGGCATTTATCGTTCATGATTTTGCTTTCCCGGAAGTGCAAACCATAATTTTTAACTTGAAATATTAAGAACAATATATCACTTTAATTTTGAAAAGGTCACTTAATACTCACACCGTGTTCTTCAAATTTTGTTGTAGCCGTCACTATAAAATGTTGATCCATATCATTTAAAGGCTTTTTACCCAAACCAAGTTTAATTTCTGAAATTATAGTCCCGATTCTTTGATACCCTTTGTGGCAAGCGTCAGCCATCTTTAAATACCACAGCACTTCTACCATGTGTATAAAGAATAACAAAGATTGGGTAAATAGATCCAGAATCCGTACAATGTGTATTGAACTAAGTGTACAATTTTCACAGGTTTTTTACCAGTTATCGTTTATTGGTTAACTGGTAACAGAACAATACAAAAGTTTTGATTAATGTTTAGTGAATTAACTGCTAATGAACAACCTTAAAGGTGATAAGCATAATAACAAGACTTAAAAGTAAATGTGAAGAAGCTCTTATATACTTTGGTACAATATTTATTAAGTTATTTTTAACAGTTCTTTAATTCAGTATTGCCAGTTTATAACTAAATTTTAAAAATACATACACAGGCCATTGCAACAACTTGAGTTTAATTGGAAGAAAATATGCTATAAACCATGAAAATATTAAATGATTCCATTAAAATTGGTTGATAATTGACCAGTTAACAGTATTTTTAATTTTAAGGCATTATGATGTAAAATTATGCAAATTTTATTTCAAATTTGTGACTCTAGAGAGGCCAAAAATTTGAATTTTCCTATTTTAGCTGATTATTTTTCAATTCTTCAGCATTATTTGAATGGGAGCAGGTGAATATAACTGAATGTTTTGGAGTCTCTATCATACCCTCCCTCAATCAACATACAGGAGAAAATAGTTAAATGAATTTTAAGATTTTAAGCTGTCTTCTTTTTCATACATTACAACTTTTGCTTATTTTAAAAGTTCTTGAAACTTTGGTTAGCTATTCACTCAGTCAGAAATGTGACCTGAGGTCAATAGACCACATAGCAACCATGCGCATTCACCCCGCATTGGAGTGAAAACAAAGTGAGCAGCTGTGTTTATTTACATGCCATGCGTACCGCACACAGTAAACGCATACGGACTTGCCCATGTGTATCGCGCAAAGGTTTGTTTTCACTCCAGAAAATGACGTCATCTCCCAGATGTGATGTGGCACTGACCAAGTGAATAACTTGGAAACTACAGATGCCTTTAACATACTTTAAAGACCATTCTGTTCAGAATTTGAAGTTCTTCTCTGGTGAATGTAAATATCTGTGTCTATGTACCTTTAAAATTATGTGGCAAAATAATAAAAAGAACAAAATGTACTGAAGTGGAAGGAAATGATCGCTGTAGAATAAGGCTATGGATTGATTGGAAAGAAAGTAAAAGATAGGGGGTCAGGGAAAGGGTTCTATTGGTGTGCCGTAGTTATTTAAGGTAGTTAGGAACATCCAGGGAAGAAACATGATCAGTGGGAATGGGAAGCTTTAGCCTATGGGATTGTCAGGAGGTAAAAAATTCAGGTAAAATTGATGGGATGTATTCAGACAAAGAAAAAAAGAAGTGAAAAGGGCTTCAAAAGCCAAAATTTTAAATGCTATCAGCATAATTTACTGTTAGGCCATCAATTTTGGTACTAGAATTTGATTAAAATCTAACAAACTTTTGAAAGAATAACATTGATTTGGGCATAACACCCTTGCTACCTCCTAGCAAATGTTAGAAAGATATGCAAATTGAGAGCACAGGAACTAAAAGTAATGCCCTTTATTCTTGTGTCTTTAGTCCAGGCTCCTCAAATTTGATTTTACCCTACATGGTTTTGCTCCCCGCAATAATTTGCATTTCTAGTTATTTTTTTTAAGTGTGTGTGTGTGTAGATCAATATTTTAATTAGTTTGTAACATTTCGGTCTATTCTTACCATTTTCAGTTCAGTTTTAGCAAGAGAAGAAGTCAGTTGAGGAAAAGTTTAACAGCTGAAATGAAATCCGATCAGGATTCGAAAAGCTTCCTTTTCCCCTCTTAAGATAGAACATATAATAAGTCCTCTTAGCGTTGGAAATGGCTTTTGTAATATGAATTCTTCAATCTAACCATTTTGTTTATTTAGATGTAAACAGTACACCTGGGCAGGGGCACACCCCTCTCACCCCATCAGCAAGAATTTCTGCCCTCAACATTGTAGGAGATCTACTTCGGAAAGTTGGTGTAAGTACTATCAGGAATCACTTTTCTACCTTCATTTTGTGATTTGCTGTATTGTAGGGTCATGTGGCCTTTTTCATTAATTTTGTTCGCCTTTTGAAATTGTATTACTACATTTAACCCCTTACTCTACCAGCACTTTTTTGAAACTTTTTTTGGGAGGCGGAGTCAAAGATGGAGCACCCAAAACGGCAATAATATTGCCGTGTGGTAGAGTAAGGGTTAAGCACAGGCTGATTATTGAAGGGTCCTCTGTCTTCCGAGCAGGAGAGTCAGGCTTATTCTGCTTCAGTGACCCGCTGGGCCGTGCACCGGGATCATGCTGCACATATTTTTGAGTTAACACACTTGTCACAGATTGATTAACCCTTACTCTACCAGCACTTTTTTGAAAACACGCTTGGGAGGTGGAGACAAAGATGGGGCACCAAAAACAGTGATAATATCGCCACATGGAAGAGTAAGGGTTAATTAACAAGGAGATATTGTTAGTAAAGTGATTTTAAAGCTGTGTTAGTGGCATCCATGTGTGTATAACACCATGGATAGCCAAAGAATCAAAGAGGTCAACACTATTAAACCATCTTTGATTGAGTTGCAGCACTTACCCATACAAAATATGCATAAATAGAACATTCTAAAGGAATATTCCATTTCTATAATAGAGAAACAAATTGATGAATAAACCATGTTGGTATCTTATTCCATTTCGGAATTTACAAAGGGACAATAAATATTGAAAGAAAGAAATCAACCATGTCTTGGATCTGCAATTATGACATCACAATGTACACTGCTTGGTAACTTTTTAACACTCATGTAATCTTTGAAATGCAATAACTCTTAAATGGAATAAGATTCAACATGGCTTTTACACCAATTTGTTTCTTTAACAGTTCTCTATCATATAAATACAAAGAGCAAGTACCCCCTCTTTTTTCACACCAAATTATAAGAATTAAAACAAATCTACACTCTACTGATAGGCAATGTAGTATAGCGCTTAGCGGGCGAGACTTCTACGTAAACTACTGAGATTCAAATACCTCACCGAATGCGCGGCTTTGTTTTTTGCGAGAAAAATACAGGGGTGATTATGTTTTGTGTACTTTCATTGTTTTTGCATGATTTGCTTTGAGAAAAAAAATAAAAAATCTAAACTGGTATCAATGGAAAGGAAATTTCACAAACAAAATAAAATAAAAAAAATCCCCCATTTTCATTATTCACAAGGAACAAATACAAGCTCAAATGAATTGAGCAATTTTGACATAATCTTGCCTAAAATTTGCAAATTTTCATATATATGTTGATATTTTCTTTAATTTGAATCTTGTATTGAATAGTTTATTGTGTTATCATATAAACCAAACTTGTAGTGATAGAAAACAAAAGGAAAGTTGTGAAAATTAATTTTTAAAAAAAGTTCTGAAAATTGCAGTCATGTTTTGAACATGCTGGAGATCTAAGGGTTTAAATTAAACTAAGAGAATGGCAAAAAGTTTCATGGAATTAAAATTGAATATTTTACTGCATTTCAAATTTTAAGGCCTTATTATAATAGAGTATGCAAATTCTTATGAAAATTTGTAAACCCAAAGAGAAATGATATGAATTACCTTATGTCAACTTATTGTTTTCAATCCTTTATCAACTTTCTTTGACTGGGAGCAGTTGGATACGACCAAGAGGTTATAAATGTCCTATCAAACGACCAAGAGGTTATAAATGTCCTATCAAATGTCAATCAAAATTTAACAGGAGGAAACTGTCTGATGATTTTTAATGACAGAACTGACAAAAGAATTACATTTTGGAATTGAATTTTGTACTGCCTTCTCATACATCACAACTTTTGCACACATTACAATTTTTTTCATATTTTGAATAGTCATAACTTAGAAACTAAAGGTGCATTTGTCATGGATTAAAGACTATTCTGTTGAGAATTTAAAGATCTTTCTGATGAATCTGAAATCTCTTCCTGACCATATACCTTTAAGCTTGTGTTTGTGAAGTATTTATAGATGAGATGCTTTAAGGTAGATGGCATTTGCCGCCCTCTGCACCCCACCCCCAACTTCATCAATTGTAACATGTTTACTCAGGGTATTGCTTTGATTCTCTCCAGGCTCTTGAAAACAAATTAGCATCTTGCAAGAATTTTGTCAGGGAAAATAAAGAGCAGCCAAGGAAAGCAGGGAGTCCTATGGATTCTCCAAGGTAAGCTTTTAATAGGAGCATACTGCTGAAATGTTAGGCTGTATTATTCTTGAGTCTCTAGAATATTCCAACAAACTTTTTGTGCACGTAATGGTATTAATAATTGCTGACGTGAATATTCAGATCAACATAATTATTTTATAATCCAATTAAGTGATAATTCAACGACAGAAGTATCAGAAATTAAGACCCGTGTTATTTCAAATTAAGACCCGTGTTATTTCAAAAGTTCGAGGACTTGGCAAAAACACCCAGTCACGTTTTGACTGGGATGCCTAGTGCAGCAGTGGTGAAGGAGTCATGCTTGTATGCCAAAGGTGCCAGGTATTGTCCTTGAGCAAGACACTTAACTTGCTCAACTCTAAAATGAATACCAGCATTGCTGGGGAGTTAACCTGCGATAGACTGGCGTCCTGTCCAGAAGGATTCATGTGTTCTCATCTGCTGGAGCCATGGAAACGGGGATTTATGTGTTCTCATCTGCTGGAGCCATGGAAACCGGAGATATGCACTGGCACTATTGGCCTAATGGCTGAGATGGATTTAGCTTTAACCTTCTGACAGAGAGCTCGACTAACTGGATTTAGCATGATCAGTGGTCAAATGTTTATTTGATATGAAACAGGGTAACTGTCAAAAGATTGTTCAAAAATCTTTTTCTGCTAAGGATATGATTTAAGTTTACAGTTCTATCAAATTTGTGTAGAAAATGCTCAAATCATTATTGTAGTGACATCACATCCTCAAATTCTTTTAAGTTGTTCCGAGTATTAAAAAAAAAAAAAAAAAAGGTTTTCTGAGATTTTGTGACTAACAACTGTTAGATATTTCAGGAGACTGCTAAAATGGAGTCTGGTAAAGTAACTTTTATAAACCACTTTAAGAAATTTTGAAGAGAAAAATAAAAGTTGTAAAAAATGGAATTTTGACTAAAATTCTTTAAAAATTGTCAAGAAAGTGAGGGTGTAATATGTAAAGTGTAAGATGTAAAGTGAGGATGACCTTCTACAGTAACTTTCCACATCAGTCATTTCTACAGGAATGAAAAAGAACTAAACTTTATATCTTCTTAATAGAATAAGCTTTTGAAGTAGTTTCTTCACCATTTTGTTTCTTTTAAAGTCCTTGTTCATATCAGATGAAATTGTTTGATTTCTGAACTAATCCTTTCAAGAAATCTTTCTTTATTATGATCATGTTCTTAGTTGTGTTTCTTATGGAGACTTAGTGTAAACCAATAACTATGTGATAGTGTATACCAATGACTATGTGGTAGTGTATACCAATGACTAAGTGATAGTGTATACCAATGACTATGTGATAGTGTATACTAATGACTATGTGATAGTGTATACCAATGACCATGTGAAGAATGGTAGCATGTTAAGCATTCTCCAATCTCAACTTTTATCTGTAACTTTTGTGATGTTTTTACCTTCACCACGCAGTTGAACGGAGGTTATGTTTTTGCCTGTGTTTGTCTGTTTGCCATCAAGATATCTCAATTACTGATGATTAGATTTGGAATAAATTGGTGTGTGGTTTTGTTACTGCATAAGGAAGAAGTGATTACAATTTAAGACATTGGAACAGGGTAAGGGCCCAAATTATTATTATTATTATTATTATTATTATTATTAGTAGTAGTATTATTATTATTATTATTATTATTATTATTATTATTATTATTATTATTATTATTAGTATTATCATTATTATTATTATTATTATTATTATTATTATTATTTTATTATTATTATTATTATTATTATTTATAATTATTATTATTATAATTATTATTGGTTATTATTATTATTATTATTATTATTATTATTATTATTACTTGTTATTAAGGTCAAGGTCAGGGTCAAAACAATTATTATTATTATTATTACTATTATTATTACTATTATTATTACTATTATTATTATTAATATTATTACTATTATTATTACTATTATCATTACTTTTATCATTATTATTATTATTATATTTTTGTTATTATTGTTATTCTTTAATTCTTCTTCTTTTACTCTTTTGCATATTAAAAATTGGCCAGTGGTGGTTAAGTGAAGAGTATCCTCCTCTTCTTATTCTTATTCTTCTTCTTATTATTATTCTATTTATTATTCTTATTATATTTGTTCTTATTCTTATTATATTTATTATTATATTTATTCTCATTATTATATTTATTATTATATTTATTATTATATTTATTATTATTATCATATTTGGTTAAGAAGCTCAGTTTTGATCATTTTCATCTCCTCAACTTTGTCTTGATTGAATGCTTGAATGTTTAGATTTTTCTAAAGTCACTTTTTATCTTTCAGTCGTACATTTGGATGCTCAATTTTCACTTTTAGTTTTGAAATACAGTCGCAATAATTAGATCCGTAACTTCTTTTTGTTGATATGATCCCATTGAGATGGAGGAAAGGTATTCGGAAATGAATTTAAATCCAAATTATATTAATTTCCCAATATTTTGTGCAATTGTTACATTATGTTCTTTGATAATCAGTAACCTCTTAATGTTTGTTTTTATTATATTTGATTTTTTTTCTTCTCCAAAATAATGTGTGCCAGGAAAATGTATCAAATATTTAAGAGACTCCAGAATAAGGCACCCTCACTTTACTGACAGATTCTTCTTTCAGATTATCCATTGTGAATCAAGTATTCGACGTAATAAGCGCTTAGGGCACTTACGAAAATAGAATTTTACCACTCTTTAGGCCCAAAGGTCTTCCCAATAAGGGTCTATGCTCTGGCCCGCATACAGTATAGTGTGCTATTCGAATTGCACTGTATGAACTGGTTTTTTTCTAGCCTGACAATTACCACCACAAAAACATTGTAGGCATCAGACATAAATTAGCAATATATGTAACAAAACGTCAATACCTAGCTATACCTATCTGGTGCCATGTCCTCTTGAGTGTCTGGCTGTCATGGTCCTCCAACTACCTCTATCCTCAGCTGCCTGTAATAAATCGCTGTACTTAGCCTCACTCCATCTCTTGATCTCTCCATACCATGTTCTTTTTGGTCTACCTCTTTTTCTCCTTCCTTCTGTCCTTCTAACAGCTGCCTTTGGAACCCCTTTCCTTGGATCATGTGACCCATGAACTGCATCTTCCTGCTTTTGATTTCAGACACTAAGGCTCTCGTCTTACTCACTCTCTCAAGAACCCGAACATTGCTTATCTGATCTTATCTGTAAAGCCACATTTCAAAAGCCTGTAGTTTATCTTCCTTTTCTTGCATCTTTCTGTACAGCCACATTTCAAGTCTTCAAATTAAACAGAAAAATTATGTTATCAGTCAAAAAATGCTGGGTGGGCGCTTATTAGAGTAGGGGCGCCTAATATGTTGCACACAGTATTGTCTAAGTAGGCTGAGATGAGTCATAAAGACACATGCACAGGAGCAAGATTTTAAGACATCTTCTAGTTCACTTTATGTAATTTTGTCTGAAGAATAATGTTTCATTTTTAGTAAGAAGCAGCTTTGAATGATTGAAAACAAATTTGTTATTTTTGTAGAAAATTAAAGGTGGAATAGACCAATGAGTGTGGAGCATCTTTTTGATGAATTTTTCAAATAATCATTTACCTGTGTTGCCTCTCCAATCAATAAACATTGATTAAAAGTAGAAAAAAGTAGAGATTCATAAACAATTGGAGAGGCAACACAGGTAAATGAATATCTTAAAAATTCATCAAACAGATGCTCCTCACTCATTGGTCTATTCCACCTTTAAATTTCTAAGTAGTAACTTGATATAAATATTGAGTGTTAACAAATTTTGTAACTCTCCACGAGGGTCAAAAACCTTGGGTGAATATTTGTGAGTCTCGGAAAATTGCATTAATAGTATTTAATAGTATATTTTGACATTTTATATTTCACTTTTTTTTTTCAGATCTGCAAAAAGGATTAACAGAACTGGGTCTTCCACCTCCACTACAGGCAATCTCCAAGGTGTTGTCAAGATAACAGTATGAGGAGCTATTTCTAGTATAAAGGGATTTCCCAATTTTGAAATGGATTTTCCAGATGGGATGTGTATGTCCCGCAGCCTGAGTGTTATAGAACCGTGATTCTATGTGGGATGTCACTTGTGACCGTGTTTGTATCTGGCTGTGGGATGAATTGTTTTGTGTGATGCGTGGATGTGCAATCAGATGTCGGGGGTGACTTTATTGGTAAAGGGGGTGAAGTGAGTGTGGGTTTGGGGTAGGGGAAAAGCAGTATTGGGAGTTCTTAGAGGCAAATGTCTTTTTAGGGCACTTATCAAGAGTGTTAGAACATTGGGGTGGGTTGTTTGCTTTAGGGCTGAAAGGAAGAGAAGTTGTCTACAGTGATGTGTGGGGTATGCAGATAGTTGCCTTTCATTTAATCTTGTTCAGATGTAGTATGGTTAAGTTCCCAGCGGTAGGTACATAAGGGATGTGGGGAAACATGATAGGTAAAAGGCTTGCGCACCGGCTATTAATGTAATTAGACTTACATACGTTTGCATGTTGTTGTATAAGATTATTTATGCAAGATAATTATGCTGGAATCTTGCTGTGCCATTGGTTGCACTAATATATGTGTGCGGGGAAATAAAAAGACATTTTCTCAAATTCCATCTGATCATCGATGTTCGAAGTGGGCTTCTGCTGTGTGACGCAACGGCTTTCAACCTATGGTAGGCCTTACGCACTAGGATTTGCAGCGAGCACTTTATATCAGGTATGTAGGCTTTGTCTGAGTATAACGAACAATCAGATAGTGTTAACGTTAAAGTTAACTCTTCCTATACCCAGTGAAAATATAACTTACTTAAGGAAAATATGAAGAAAAATCGGAAGCAAACAAAAAACTGCAATCGGTAAAATTTGCTGAACTGATACTGGTAGGTTAGCATGCAGTATGTTTGTTGTACGTGTGATATGACCGAGCTGTGTGAAGATACATGAAATGCAACGAGGCTTTCCCAGCAAAATGGCTTCCAGATGAGTTAGAGTCACGTGATGAAATCCCTCTATACGGTAGATAATTAAATATATCAGGATGTTTGGCTTGTTTAATCTTGTACACTTTGTAACCCAAAGAATTCTTTAAGTGTTGAAATACTCCCCACACAATAAAAGCGATTATAATGGCCCAAAAATTATGGAGAGACTAAATGATATCAACGCAATTTGCTAGTTGTATTTCCATGCTTTTTTGATGGAAATCTGGCTAAATTTCACAAAAAGAAGAAAAACTTAATTGGACAAAACACTTTTAACCCAAAGAAAATGTAGGGCTAAACGACCTTGATTATCTGATACAGACGATGAACAATTATTTCCTCGTTACAAACGGACAGATTTCCCAAAATGTTTTGTTTGAGAAAGTGAGTATGTAATTGGGTGAATGAGTCACGAAACGTGCAATGTTGCTTAAACTTAAGAATATTTAAAAATTGGACAATAACTGTATCTTTGCACTTTGGCATTGCATGTAATTGCTTAAAGGGACTTATTTGCTTGTATATCAGGTCAGAGATCTTAATGTTATATCTTGAATGTACAATTATGATTTAAAGAATGAAGAATCATCTTCTTTAAGATTCTAATTGTATGGGAAATTTTGGAAGATCTTGGTCATGTTTATTTACAGGATTAATTTAGGGGTCAAGCAAATCCATCTTATATGGAAGAGGACTTCAAAAGAAACAAAATGGGAAGAATGCATTCAAATATCTTATTCCGTTAATGAGATACTGAAGTTTTAAGTTTGGTATGAACTTGTGTGGAAACGACTGAAATTAGACTAGTTGTGATATCACTGCCCCAGATTCTCAAAGTCTTTATGTATTCTATCGTATTTTATCCTTCGATTTTGTGACTTTAAAACCATTGAATATGTCAAGAAAGTAGTAAAACAGAACCTTGCAAGGATAATTACAATTTACCACCTGAAGAAAGTTTGAGGGAAAATAATTGAAATAGGAAAAAAGTTAGATATATTTTCTTTAAAATACATTAACAATTTTTAGGGATGTGAAGGTAAGGGCACTCACCTTCCATAGTAGACTTACTAATCAAGTCATTTCTACACAGATAAGACAGAGCTTTAAACTTAAGTATCTTTTTAACCAAATTAGATTTTTAAATGGTTTCTTTCCCCATTTTGTTCCTTTAAAGTTTCTTTCATATAAGATAAACCTGCTTGACCACTGAACTCATCCTCTAAAAACTTTTCTTTCAATTTTGGTATCTTGGTGGAGGTCTAATGGCCAAAAGTTTTCACAGATTAAAAAAAAAACATTGCTTTTATGCCAGTTTTCCAAATTAATTATTTTCAATTGCTTCATTTTAGTATTTGAAAGTATTTTTTCAATTTTTGGAATGTTTGAAAATGCACATCCGTATAAGAGCAGTGTGCTAGGTCATTAGTCACACTTTTACTTCAGCCCCTATAAGAGCAGTCTGCTAGGTCATTAGTCACACTTTTACTTCAGCTGAAATTGCTTTTATATGTCTGTGGACCTACTATGAAACTTAACTCTTATGGTCGTTGGACACCACACTGTGAGTAATTTTTAGGAAATCAGAAAAGAAAACAAATATTATGAAATGTTTGTACTTCTTGCTGACACACAATTAAGTTAACAACTGAGGCTTCCTGACGATACTGACAAATTTGCTAGAAGTGCTATTTTGTTCAAAACTGTAGAGAAATTTGCTTGTGTGCTATTTTCTGTCACGGTGCGAATATTGCTTTATTACGTGTAGAAATGCCACTTGAGTCAGTTTTTATCTGAAAGGTCATACATTGATGTCTCATCAACAAAAAGAAACAAGCGTTTCTTTCCCTTTATACAGTTTTTTTTTTTAATTGCTCACCGCACCACTAAGTATTTTCCAATTGAACATCGCTCTTTTCTTAATATGAAATTCGCATGTTTATTTCCACTGGTATTGTTAGTAAAGTACGTTTCCATTTTATTCTTTAATATTTCTATATTTTTCAGTGAAAATGCAGATATTATAAGGCTAAGCATTACAAGTTATATCCATTTTCTTATGGTCTTTGGTTTTGGATGATTTTTAGGGTTATTAATTTTAGTAACACGGAAAGTTACATTTGAAAATTCACACCTTCATAAGGACTTCTCAGAAAAGGGGAAAAGTGGGAAATTCGCCCCTGTTTTGATATAATTTAATTTTGTAAGTTCTATTTGACCTCCGTTTTTGAAGTGACATTGCGCATCAATTTAGTCTTCATGTTAGGCAGCATTTTATGTTTATGTTATAATCCCTATATCTGCTATTAAGGTGCTATATAAAACAAAACCAATCAAGCAGTTGCAATTACTTGAGGAAAAGTTGTAAGCAACAATGTGCATAAGTATTACTTTCATGTATTCATGTATAGCACACATATGATTAGCATTTGAAAACATTCTTTCATATGTTTGACCCCATAAATCCCCCAATAATTGATTGGTTGATAAGATTCCCCCAGTATACAATCGGTGCATTATGAAAACATGAATTTCCCCAGTATGCAATTGGTCCATTATGGACACGTGAATTACCCTAGTATACAATTGGTCCATTATGAACGCATGAATTTTGACCATGTGACATTATTTAAATTGGTTTTTCAGAAATTGATTTTGATGGTGGAAAGAAAAATGTACTTATGGACCTCACCTGGAAATTACGGGTTTCATTTTGTAAAGCAAAGTAAGATGGATCCAGAATAATTCTCTTGGTTGGGTGAGCTGGGGTTTTCCAGGTCATCAGTAGCCGAGGTCATTTTGCTAGCACTGCCTTTTAAGCTTTTGCTTGTATTCAGATAGGTCACAGGTATATCCGAGGGTGGTAATTTTTGTTTAAGGTTGAGGGATCTTATGACAGTGATATTTTCATGAACAAGATTGTCAATCTGAAATTTTGAGCTGATCTAGTCTTTCGTTTTGACAAATTCCAAACGGAATATTACAAAGGTCCTTTGTTTTTCTTTTTAGACCCTCATTTATGAGTCCTGGTTGCAGCAAACATTGGGGTTATGGCAAAATTCTAGTGGAAGAAATAAGCATATTTTTATAAGTAATTATTAACAATGTTATCTGATTCACAACGGTGTGAATATTCAAAGAATATAATTTATTCATTATATATTTGCAGATTGCATTTATTATGCAAATGAATGCATGACTTATAGTCCAGATCTATCAACTTGACTTTAGATTTTGTTAAGGCCCTATTTAGAAATTAAAAAGTGACAAAAATGAATATTCCTTTTTTTTTTTGAATGGTTAGCAGTTTAATTTGACCATCTTGACAACCTGATACTTATATATATTTTATTTTGGCCTAACAATTAATTTACAGAAGAAAAAAATGGAGTAAAATTTATTTGTTAATGTCACAAGTTTCTAAATAAGCAAAAAAGTTATTACCTACCCTTTCCTAAACTTCCTGACTTATGTGATTGTATTTATAAGTGTCATTGAACAGTCTGAAACTAAAAGTGTAATTCGACCATGAAATCAAATGAGGTTTTGAATTGAATTACCCATGCAGTTTTTAAGTTTCACTTTTTCGGTCATTATTCTGTGAAAACTATTTGGATGAAAATGAAAGTGTCGGTCTCCAGGGTTCAGATAAGACCAATGGATTGCTGGTTGTCTATCTATTTGTGCATGCTCCGTAAAAGAATTTGAACATAATGTTACTTGAGAATAATAGTTTCAATTCTTAATCTGCTATGGTAATCAAAAATTTGAATTTAAGCAGAAGTAGAGTTCTAGATATTATTTTGAAGGGGTTTTAATACATATACATTTGTGAATTTTTTTTTTTTTTTTAATCTGCTGGTTTTTACTGATATTGCAGTCAGTAATGATCGGATAATCATCGCAGACTTAAATGTGGATTTAGCAGTTTTGCTGCTAACGTTGATATCATATTTCAATTGTAAGTCATCCCATATCAATCTATCCCTAAGAATGTAATGCTGTTTAATAACTTTTTTTATCCACATTAATGGCTTTGAATATATGGTGCTTCATTGGGTTGTTAGGCCCATGGAGAAGAATCACATAGTCATTGCTCAGGGCCCAAAATGATGGAATTTGCTCGGGCGCATGGGAGTAACCTATCATGTTATTTGACCACAGGGAAACCTAAAAGTGGGTCCTCAATCAGAATGGTGAGATTCATCAAAAGGGACCGTCTGGCATTTTTTAAAAAGGTCCTCAAATGGATGGTCTTCTTGAATCTGCATCGGAAACGTTTGACCAAAACGTTACAGCCTTTTTGTATTTTTAAGAGGTCTTTCTTGTACAAAAGGACGTATGTACAAAAGTATAGAGGCAGTAGACTGATGAAAAAAAGAGGGTACAATTTTCCATACTTGCAAATATACAGCAAAGAATTTTGACCTTTCATGGAGAGCTATTAAACTTCTCTAACACCAATATTTATACAAAGTAGTTATTTGATATTCATTAGACAATAACATTCACTTTGGGAGGCAAAACAAACCAAAGAAAATATTTGAATAATTCACTAAAAAGTTACCATGTATAGTCCCATTGTAACCAAAGTTTCAATATTTGTAAGCCCTTGGAGTATGTTGGACGAGTTCTTAGATGATTCTTTTTTGTATATAGAATTGTGCAGATCGCAAATTAGCCGTTAGAGTTGCAAAGCTCACAAGATTTCCAGGAGTTAAACAACTTTTTGAAAAAGCAATCGTTTCAATGCTGTCATTCAGTAGTGCTTCTCAACTGGTTAACAAATGGCTGTGCACATCTCTATATAACCGTTAGCTGTTAAGAGATGTAAAATACCCAAAATTTGTGTCACTGCTTATATTTATGATGGGGAAATTTTCATATGGTCTCTTATATAGGCCATCATTGAATGAATTAAACACTTCATGTCACAATATTTATTTTGTCTTGAGTGGTCTACCTCACAGTAATATACACATTTTTTACATTTTGTTTATTTGAAAAAAGTATCATTTCTAGAAGAATTTGAAATAATTTAATTTTAAGTTGAGAATATTTTGCAAAATTTATGTATGAGGCATTTTTTCAGTGAGGTCTTGCATAATTTGAGATTTTCTTTTTGGAGATAAGATTTTGAAGCAGCCCTAAAGGTAAAGGAATGTTTTGGGGCATAATTGTACAGGCCCATAATTTCTAAGTAAGTCGGGAGTGTTTTGCCCCTATAATGTTTCTTGTATAAAATTTTGCCACGAAGGTCAATGACCTATTTGCAAATTATGCTAATGACCTTTTTTTTGCCCAACTGCATTCATCGATTTTACCAGAATTTTGAATTTGTTTCAAGAGTTTGGAGGAGTAGGGGGGTCCCCAAGGGGAAACCTTTAAGGCAATGATCCCACCTGTCCCACACTCTTTAGATATAATGAAAATCCCATCATCAAACACAAATTAAGCTTAGATAGTGAACAATTGAGGATATATTAAAGGCCATCTATCGTGATTAAAACGTGGTGGCGTACATTTTATTCCAAAATGATACTGATTGGCCTATCAATGTAAGTGCACACTGTACTATTGTGTTTTGACCAATCAAAAGACAGGATTTGAATTTATTTTACCTCGTACATTAGAGACGACAAATGGCCTTCAAGTGGTATTGAAAAAGGTGCATATAGATGTAACAAAAATGTAATGAGGTTTCTGCTGTTTTGGGTTCTTATAATTGATAATGAAACTTCAGTTTATGATCAGTTAAAAATTTAAGTGTCCATTTTCATTGTGCTTTTGCCTACTTATGTTACTAGTAAATTACATTCTGACAGTTTAGCACGATTCTTTCTAAGTTAAGTGTTTCAATAGCATGAGAAAAGATATTACCCCCCCACCCCTTCCCCTCCCTTCCCCCTTCTTCTCTCCAATGCCTGCCTCATAAAAGCAACATGTGCCTTGATTACAAGATTGATGCGGTTTTTGTTTGTAAAGTAGCCACGGAAGAATACTTCTGGTAAGGTTGGAAGTTGGTATTTAAAAACCTTTTCATCCAATTTTTTCTACTGCTTGTACATGAAATTCTGACTTAGTTTTTGTGCACTGTAAGTAGAGTTAATCAAATTCTTTGTTGGTTGAGATTCAGCATCATTGATGCTCAAATTTGAACAAGGCATGTACAGTCAAACAGTGTGACACACACAATCGAACAATGCTTGTGAATTGGAGTTTCTAAAATATTTCACATGCTATTTGATTTCACTTAATTGTCATTGCCTCCCCACCCCTCCTCCTCCTTCCCCCCAAAAAAGAAAAAGAAAATTGAGACTCATTGGTAAAATTTGAGATAAGTCGGTAAATCTGGTGTCAGGTCAGTATAAAATACTGATTTTGATCATTTGAGGCAGTCAGTAAATCTTAACCCCCCCCTCCCACATTCAAAATAGCCTACTAACGCAGCTGCTTTCTATGTAAAGCTATTAAGTGGATTTATACATGTCTATTATCGAAAGAAACATAAGCTGCAGTTATGTTGTTATTACAGGATATAGGACCTGAAATTAAAAGTAATAAGAATGTTTTCATTTATCTGATATGACTATAAAAGAAACAAGTCCGTGGAAAAATCATGTTATTATCTTATTCTGTTTAGGAGTTACTGTATTTCAAAGATTACACCAGGGTGCTGAAAAGTGGCTGGGCTGGTGCATTAAGTCTAATTCAAGAGTGTTATGTCATAGCTGCACCACCAAAACATGGGGAATACATGTTTTTGTAAAATGTATGTTATACTACCATTTCTCAAGGTTTTGACAAAAATGTTTCCAACAATTGAGAAAGAGGTTATTAAATCATATTCCGAGAAATACGTTTTCTTGGAAAAGTAGCTACTACATCACACTGATTTTTAAGACATTTTTCAACACATTGGTAAAATCTTCAAAATGTGTTAATTCAAAAATCAAATAAGGCATCAACATAGTTTTTCACCAATTTGTTTCTTTATTTAGTTTCAACTTTCACACAAATCTAAACGAGAAATTGTGTGAATATCACTTTAAAGGATTAGTTCAGGGGTCAATCAAGTTTATCCCATATAAAAGGGGACTTGGCAAAGAAAGCTTGCAAAAATCTTATTTCATTAAGGAGATATGCAAATTCAGAGCTTTGTCTCATTTGTGTAGTAATGACTGGTGTGCTAAGTCTATTGTGGCTGTGACATCACAGCTAGTCTGATTTTGGTCCTTTGTACAAAATTTTTAAACTTTAATATCTCCTTAACAGAATATCGTTTTTGAATGCTTTCTTTTGAAGCCCTCTTTCATACAAGATGACCTTGCTTGACCCCTGAACTAATCCTTTAAGAGATATTAAATTCAAAGAGATTTGAATGAAAATGATTAGAAGCGAAGTTTTACAGCTTCTCAATCCTCAAAAGTGTCTTTATTTTATTGATTTTTATTTGCTTCAAAATTTTGTAGCTTGTAATCATTTGTTGGTTGGTTTAATAGAATTAACTGAAATAATTGTGATTTGCCACCTGAAGAAATGTTTGCAATCTTTGGACAGGTTAAGGAGCACTAGACCGAAATGTGAGGGCGCTTGTTTTTGCAATTTTCAGATATATTATCCACAACAGATTGATAAACTTTCACAAACGTCACTTGAATATTTAAATTAACCAGAAAATTGCTATACCATTGCGTGCTATATAAGCACTCGTTTTTTGGGGGACCCCCTGAAAATACGCCCTCACTTTTTGGTCTAGCGCTCCTTAAATTAATTTTCAGTAAAATACAGTTACAGCTATAGAAAATTTAAATTTCTTGAACACCAGGTATCTAATTGCTTTTTTCAGTTTCATCTTTTTGTCCTCTACTAGGTTGAATATGGACCCGACTTAACTAATCTTTGAAAGTAGTTTCTGAAGCAAGTTGGTTTGGAGGAAGTTGGTTTTGGATCCAGTTTATTTTGGGGCTATTTGGTTTGGGACGGGTTGGTTTTGGGGAAGTTGATTTGCAGCAAGTTGGTTTGGGGCGAGGTGATTTGGAGTAAGTTACCTTTTTTCAGTTTCATCTTTTTGTCCTCTACTAGGTTGAATATGGACCCGACTTAACTAATCTTTGAAAGTAGTTTCTGAAGCAAGTTGGTTTGGAGGAAGTTGGTTTTGGATCCAGTTTATTTTGGGGCTATTTGGTTTGGGACGGGTTGGTTTTAAGGAAGTTGATTTGCAGCAAGTTGGTTTGGGGCGAGGTGATTTGGAGTAAGTTAGTTTTGGGGCGAGTTCATTTGGGGCAAGCTGGTTTAGAGCAAGTGAGTTTGGAGCGGCTCAGTTTCGCGGCGAGTTGGTTTGGAAGGAGTTAGTTTTGGGGCCAGTTTGTTTTAGGGCGAGTTGATTTAGGGCAAGCTGGTTCGGAGCAAGTTTGGAGCGATTTAGTTTTGGAGCGGGTTAGTTTGGAGCGACTTAGTTTTGGGGCGAGTTGGTTTGCAGGGAGTTAGTGTTGGGGCCAGATTGTTTTGGGGCTAGTTAGTTTTAGGGGGAATTCATTTGGGGCAAGCTGGTTTGGATCAAGTTTAGAGTGACCTAATTTTGGGGCGAGTTAGTTTGGATGAAGTTCGTATTGGGGCCAGTTTGTTTTGGGGCTAGTTGGTGTGGGACGGGTTGGTTTTGGGGAAGTTGATTTGGAGCAAGTTGGTTCAAGATGATTCGGAGCAAGTTAGATTTAGGGCGAGTTCATTTGGGGCAACTGGCTTGGATCAGTTTGGAGCGACTTAGTTTGGAGAAGAGTTGGTTTCGAGGGAGTTAGTTTTGGGGCTATTTGGTTTGAGGCTATTTGATTTTGGGGCGAGTTGGTTTGGAGGCAGTCAGTTTTGGGGCCAGTTTGTTTTGGGGCGAGTTGGTTTGGAGAGAGTTAGTTTTGGGGCCAGTTTGTTTTAGGGCGAGTTGGTGTTGGGACGAGTTAACTGTACACCATTTGTCAATTGTTTAAACCATATTATTTAGGTGGGTATGACAGTGAAGCCCAGGGGAAAATGATTCTGTTAATAATATGCTAAATATGTTGTAGAATAGAATGGGGAAATTTGTTGTAGATTTCCTCATATTAAAGATCTATAGAAAGGTAGCAACAACTTGAGCTACTTAAGTAAATACTGAAAGGTAATGTGCAAGTGGAAGTTAAATTGGCTTCAAACAAAAGCAAATGGTTTTATAAATTGTAGCAAAATTGTAGAAATGTATAAACGTTTGCTAATAAGATACACAAATTCTTAATTTATTCACCTTTTACCATTGTAACTATGCATATTATATATTGTTTGAATTCAATTGTTATATTTAAGAATTTGTGTGTATTTGAACTGAAGTCTGTACAAACATTGAAAGGCATTTCAACTTAAGAATAAAATAATAATTATTACATCAGTGTTTTTACGTTTTATTTGTTGGTAACAATCGTTTGGCATCATAAAATCAGCAACAAGTTGGCCAGTTTATCTTTTTTATGATTGGAAGCAGATGTAGGAAGGGGGAGCAAACTGCCCCACTGTGAGAGAATTTCACATTCCCAATTGCATGCATTCTTCCCGGTTTGAAGGAAATAATAAAATTTAAAGTTCGTAAAATTGAAAGAAAGCTTGGTCAAATAAAATTTTAGTATTTGGTAAAATTGAAGGATATTTGATTAAAAATACCCAAAAATTTAAGATTTTTAAAAATAAAGGAAATTTCCAGAATGTTTTTAGAAAATTAAGGAACTTTTTGCAAATATTGATTGAGATTTCCTGATGAGCAGGAATATTTGATGAAAACTTAAATTTATTAGTGTTATTTTCTGCTTATAACTGGGAAATTTGGGGGGTGGGGGTTGCCTCCTCTGAGGTGACCTTCCTACACCTCTGAGAGGTGACCCTTCCTACACCTCTGAGAGGTGACCCTTCCTACACCTCTGAGAGGTGACCCTTCCTACACCTCTGAGAGGTGACCCTTCCTGCACCTCTGAAAGGTGACCCTTCCTACACCTCTTGAGAGGTGACCCTTCCTGCACCTCTGAGAGGTGACCCTTCCTACACATCTGAGAGGTGACCCTTCCTACACATCTGAGGTGACCCTTCCTACACCTCTGAGAGGTGACCCTTCCTACACCTCTGAGAGGTGACCCTTCCTACACCTCTGAGAGGTGACCCTTCCTACACCTCTGAGAGGTGACCCTTCTTACACCTCTGAGAGGTGACCCTTCCTACACCTCTGAGAGGTGACCCTTCCTACACCTCTGAGAGGTGACCCTTCCTACACCTCTGAGAGGTGACCCTTCCTACACCTCTGAGAGGTGACCCTTCCTACACCTCTGAGAGGTGACCCTTCCTACACCTCTGAGAGGTGACCCTTCCTACACCTCTGAGAGGTGACCCTTCCTACACCTCTGAGAGGTGACCCTTCCTACACCTCTGAGAGGTGACCCTTCCTACACCTCTGAGAGGTGACCCTTCCTACACCTCTGAGAGGTGACCCTTTCAACACCCCTGATTGCAAGTAGATTTTTGAGAAATAAGAACAGCCAGATTTGAGGTTGGTGGCCCCTGGGGAAAACTGACTGGACATGTGGGCCTGTACCCAAAGTGTGGGGGCCCAAGGCCCTTCATTTCATACTAAATTTGGGAGACTTGCTTCTTCAAATTTTTTAATTTATAGTATTGTAAATATTGATTTTCATTAACATATTACCCAAATATTTGTGTAAAGATAATGCATCAGCCCTTCATCAATTTTAAGGTAATCTTTGACTAACAAGCTCACAATGAGCTGAAAAAAAAATGGGGTGAGGAACCCTGCTGTCTGGACCACCATTTAATGTCCTCATCTGATGGACAGTGAGCACCACCCAACCGATGTTTACTTTCCCTAAAGGCCGAGTGAGAAAGTGATGCACACGGCCAAACTGTTCTTAAAGGAGACATAAAGTCTGATACAATCATTATTTCATTTGATAAGAGGATTAAAATCTTAACCAACTACTATAAACAGCAAGTCAAAATCTTATTCCTATCTTAAGTTATTCATGTTTGAAGTCGACACATGGAAGCTGCCATTTTGTTTAATTCTGTATTGAAATATTAAGCATGATGACATAATTTTCCCAAGAGGGATGTAAGGATTATAATGTATTTCTTTATAAATGTAATTTCAGTTTTTGATTCAAAATGTGACACAATGCTTTAACAGCATGTTTTGATAATTTCATGTGTACACAAAAATGTCCTTGACCCTTACAAAAGAAAAACAATTTTTCATAAGCTAGAAAACTTGAGGTAGATTAATAAAGAAATACAAAGCATTTCAAAATCCTGCTGGGATAATGACATCATAATCTGCATGTTTTAAAATCAAAATGGCGGCTCCCATAGTACTATGTAGTAGTAGAATTAAAGTTTTTGGTAATCGCAAAAAATGTATTAGATTGCTTCAGGAGGTATGGAACTTTGTCAAAAGATTTGTTGTTTAATTCTATCATATGAAATAAGGAGTCGGACTTTGTTCCCTTTAATGTCGGCGTATATTTTTGCACATCTGGAGAAAAATCAGGGAGTTGATTCACTGCCAGACCTGAACCTGTAACATCTGCATCTCAGTTGTGCACTCGGTCGATTGCGCAATCTGTATCATAAAGACCTATGACGGTTTGGAAGCAATGTGATGACACTACTCGGTGCTTGTCCTTGAAGGTGCTTGTCAAGCATCCTGGAAGGTGCTTGTCAAGCATCCTGGAAGGTGCTTGTCAAGCATCCTGGAAGGTGCTTGTCAAGCATCCTGGAAGGTGCTTGTCAAGCATCCTGGAAGGTGCTTCTTCTTCCCCCCCCCCCCCATCCTCTCTCCCCCTTCATATGCAGGGGCCCCCAAGACCCTCTTTAGAAGAAGAAAATCCTACCTTTACTCCTTTCTTTTATGTTGTTGTAATAAAACTTATGGGAACTTGTGTTGGTGAGGCCTTTAAATCTGGTCCTGTCCATTTCACAAAAAAATATATATATTTCAAGTAGAGGGGTATTTGTTTTAATTTTTGTCCTAAAAAGTACTTTGGGATCTGAAATTTCCCCCTCCACCTTATATTGAAATACTATGAGATGCATAATTGCAAAGTTTATAATATACTTCTGTTGTCTGGAGTGAGCTGGTACACAAAAATTGGCACTCTCGATCTGTTTAGGATTGTTCAGCAGAGAATCTAAGTAAAAGAACACATGTACAATTGTAATGTAACGTGGATTGTATTATATATTTTTGGTGAGGAATTCATTTGACTTATTTTTCCACATGGACACAGTCCATAGAATTGCACAATTTAGAATGTAATAACCATTCATAGAAACCCAGTCATAGGGGATTAGGAATTGCTAAGAGTGACGTAATGCAGAACTTTTTTTTTTCCTTGGGGGTTGAAAATATTAAATTATGCAAATCATGATCTACCTATTTATAAAATCATGATGTAACATGCTCCCATATCGTTACATTTTCAGCTTTATAATGACCACAAAATCTAGAAAAGGAAAAGTTTATCAGCAATTTTTGAACAAATTTGTCTTCATAAATGAAGTTTTTCAATTATTCTAAGATTTCCTGCTCACACCCTAGTGGCAGACATGTGAAATTTCTTCTTTGAAACTCTTTTCAGTATTTTTGTTCATTGGTTATAAATAAAGTTTTTAGATTAATTCCAAGATTTCCAGCTCGCTACATTGATTGATATTTTATATGCCGCATTTTCCAATGTTCCCCATTTCCTTTCTGCAAGCATTCCACGGACAAGTGGTATGCCTCCTCTGGTGTAAACCCCACAAGAGCTGTACCCACAACCCTGACCCCATGTGACTTAGCCAACTCTGCCACCCTGTGTTCAATCACTTGTGGGGAGCAATATCTCCACATTTTACCAACTGTCTTAGTATAACTGAAATCTTGGACATCTTGCATAGATAATTTTTCTGAATGTTTTAAATTTTTGAAATTACTTTCACACAAATCTACTGTTTTGTTTTGTAGGTGGGGATTTTCCATCACATTTTCCTCTTCTTTTTCAAGATTCTGATCTCTAACAACGTCCTCGTCATGGGCAAAACTTTCAACATTGCACGCTACTTCAATATTTCCGTCATGAGGAAATGCCATCACTTGCAAACCCGGCAAACCACCAGGGCTTGCTTCACGAATACTTTGAGCAATTTTCTGTCCAATGGAAAGGTTGTCTGTTCTTATTGTTACATTGCAGTTCATTACGTAAAATGATGCACCAGCCCCTGTGAGATCAAAGAAAACAGGAACATTTAATACGCTAGGTATTAAATAATATTCTCATGCTCAGGACATAATTAAGGGAGTAATGGTCCCCAATAATTTTAGGGGCAGTGGAGGGGTATTCGAAGGCTTCTCCCCCCACCCAAAAAAAAAATGTAAACAGTGTGTTACAAAAATGTGTCTAATTCTGTTTATTTTAATATTGTTGATTATTTGAACAGAACAAATATATTTTCAGTAAAAAGAAAAGGTTAAATCAATTTGCAATACAATACAATCAATAAAGGAAGTGAGGGTGTAATGTCACCATTTTAGAGTAGACTTTCTGTACCAGTCTCTTTCATTTAGTCATGACAACTTTCAAACTCAATTTCTTCTGAATGGAACAATATATCACAGTCATGGGCGGCTCACCATAGGAGGGGCAAGGGGGTGCACTTTGTTCCCCAAATATTTGCTAATCACTTCTTTTTTTTTAAATTAATTATATATATGATTAAAATGATAGATTGTTTTGGACCCTTCCCCCCCCCCCTTCCCCCACCATCAATCATTTACAGATCTCCGTGGTGTAGTGGTTGGTGCTTTGTCCTCTTACCCACACGTCCCGGGTTCCTATCCCGGTGGGTCTGCAACCAGTGAGTTCACAACTGGTTATTAAAGGCTGTGGCTGTCTTGATATAATGTCCAGAACTGGATGCTTTTGGGACGTTAAACCTTGCTATGCTATGTCTTGTCCCTCCAACTAAAATTTATTACAGGATTGTGATCATAGTACAGGGTCGTAGCCAGCCTTTTGGATTGAAGGGGTCAACGAGGGAAATATTTTGACCTTTTAGCATATTTTCTCAACCTATTTACCATTACCATTTTACTTTTTTTGGGGGTCATATGACACTATCGACCTCCCCACCCATCCCCCTCCATTGGCTACACCCATGTAGTAGTTTCTTCACACTTCTGTTTTTCTTTTGTCCTTCACTGGAAAAATTAGACATACCTGACTACTAAACTTATCCTTTCACTATTGTACTTAAAGTAGCTTGATACCTTAACCCAACTTATCTTGAACATTCTGGAAAAGTGTATCAAACTATATACCTCACAATATTCGAAAAAGACTTTTAAGAATAAAGGATACAGGGGTCTAGCCAGCCTTTTGGATTAAGAAGGGAGGGAGGGGGTGGGGGCAGGGGAGTTGTACCATATAATTGCTGGTGGTGTAAAAATGTATTGAAAAATTGTGTCAAAATAGCAGTCTTTAAAGTAGTAGGGGGTTAAATTTTATGCAAGAGGGCAGAAAAAGGTCAGTGCTCCAAAATCTGGATCTAAGCAAACATTCTAAACCTTCTACTAAAAATTCTAGAACTTTTAGTAAAAGTTCTGGACTTTTTTTAAGAGCCATTGGGAGGAGGGTCGAAAGACCTGGTCAACCCCCTGGCTACACCCATGGGATACACAGCAGAGTCAATCATGACAAACTAAGGTAAAAAACCCTCAACAAGCAAACATTACCTGTCAACCCGTAACTTGATGATGGTTGTTGACCAATGTCATATCTCAAGGTTTCAAACTTGACACCCGCCCTGCCGGAAAACCAGCCCACCTCTTTGCGTCTTGCAACAAGTCCTCTTTTCTCAGGTGTGTCTGCTGCTCCAAACATAAAGAATGAAGTTCCTGGTATTTCTGCTGCAAGAGTTGTTGCAACGTCTACGGCAACAAGAGCAATGTTATTTAGAAAATACATAAACAACAAGCAAATAAGAATTTCTCCTTTTTCAAAAGAGAAAAAAATAAAAATCATTACATTACAAACATTTTCTCTTTAATCACTGAGATGAGGTATAACATGTACTTTACAAAAACATGCTTTGCCCACCTGCTCATTTACACTCTAAATGAACAAAAGAATAATAATAATTTAAAAGAAATACATGAATAATTATCTTGGATCTGCAATTCTGACATCACACTTGACGCTGCATTGGTCAATATTCAACACATTGGTGAAATCTTTGACATGAATTAACTCCTAAGATAAAATACCAACACGGTTGTTTTCCTTCCTATATTAGTCCTTTTCCAGATCTCCGTGGTGTATTGCTTAGTGCTTTGTCCTCTCACCCACATGTCCCGCGTTTGAATCGTGGTGGGTCTGCAACCAGTGAGTTCACAACTGGTTATCAAAGGCCGTGGCCGTCTTAATATAATGTCCAGCACTGGATGCTTTTGGAATGTTAAACCTTGCTATGCTATGCTATGCTATGTAAATTAAATGAAAATTTACAGGAATATTCCTTTAAACAGTGATAATAAGCAAACAAATTGTAGCTGCAATTAAACCTTATGTAATAACATGATTTGAAAATTAATTTTCTTACACTCTTTCAACTTGAAATATACTTATTTCATCTCTTAAAGCCATACGTTGCACACTGAACATGGTGCAGTGAGCGAAGTATTAAGCAAAATTGAATAAACAAAGCCTGAGGGAAATACACATTTTGACCCCTCGTTTGGTAGATGAAATGTCTTTGTATAACTGAAAATAAATTCAAGGGGCGTTTCTACGTCCATTAAAGAAAATTGCTAGCTGCACTGTGTTCAGCGAGCATCAGCATTTTACCTTTTGCTATACTTCCACATTCCTCCAAACTGACAGAAGGTGAAAGAGGGTAAATAGGGATCAGATCTACAGCTCCTAATCTTGGGTGACCTCCGACCTGCTGACTGATATCGATCTTGTTGTATGCTACCTTGCATGCAGATATTATCTTTTCTTTTAGAAATTGGACTGGAGCAGCAATTGTGATAACTGATCTGTTGTAATCATAGTCAGAGAATATGTTTAAAACTGTTGCTTCAATCAGCCAACGACAGGCTGGAGAATCTGTGAGGATTTAGAAAATATGTACAATTTACATTCCAAAGCAGTCTTAAAACATGGATAAATATTATGATCACTTCCAAACATGTATAATCAATAAGGCCTGTATGCTGGGAGAGAGGGGGGGTGCAACACCTACGATTTTTAAATAGGTACAAACATCTGTTCTATATTGCTTGAAAAGGTGCTGGCAACTTCAGGAAATGCATCCACCTATGGGAAATTCTGCTTATGGGCCTCAGTTAATACAAACTTACAGAAAACATAAACTTATACAAGAGAGGATTACTAAATGTGCCCTTCCTTTTCTCAAGTTGAGATATATTGTTTTAGAAATCTATCAAAGATCCTGAAATATATACAAAAGAACCAGGCTTAAGTAATCAAGAATATAAGCAAATTTGTGCTCAAGAGATTTTAATTGAAGGGACATCCGTTTTATTTATACAAATAATTATTTAAGCATGTTTATATTCTGTAAAGCAAAACAAAACACTAATTAGCAACTCTTTGGGGGTAAGCGCACCCCCTTGTCCCTACTGCTAGCCACCATTATATAACAGTTTTAAGTTAGGGCTGATCAAACATCAAAGACATTGAGTATAGTATATACAGTATTCAAAATTTGTGATAAATACACACTGGGAGATTTGCCTCTAGAAGCTGATACTGCGTTGGCCACTGCTTCCACCACATTCATATTCCGCCCTTCAGAGATGTTCATCAAGCATGCTGCCAGGCGATGGTGAGCCATAGCAGCCTGAACAGATAAAGGAGAATGCATGATTTAAATGAAGGCAACCAAATTCGAGCGCTGCATTGTGTCCTTGAGCAAGACAATTTACTCTACTTGCTTCAGTCCACTCAGCTGTAAAATGAGTACCAGCACTGCTAGAGAATTAATCTGTGATGGACTGGTGTCCCGTCCAGCGGGAAGTCATATACTCTCATCCGCTTGTGCCATGGAAACCGGAGATAAGCACTGGCTTATGGCTCAAATGGATATAGCTTTAGCTGAGAGTTGAAATTTTCACCTTTGAAATATTTTTGCCTCCTTTGGCAGTACAAAATTTGAGGTGTCTCCTACTCAACTTTTTTTAATCTCATTTTCAACTGCTGTGTCCCCAAAACAGCAGTGGATTTAACGGGGTGGACACAAGCCATCCTCCCTCCCCATTGGTAAAAAATGAAAAAATTGAGGTAGGCCAATTAGGTCTAATTAGTGATGCAATCTTTAGACTTTTGGGGATTTATAGTGTAGCCTCTGTCCCTCCCTTCACACCGAGGTAAAAAAGGGGCAAATTTTCACCATCTTCGTAGCCAAAGGGGCGTCCCTCACATCCACACAGCTAGGGTGCCCTGAGACACTGCCACCCGTGCGGATGTGAGGTTGACTATTCCCCCCATTCATTAAAAGTTTAAAAAAAGATCACAGACAGGTAGCTTTGGAGCCATCTCCCACCCTGCCGTGAGTGTTGGGGCAGAAATCCCCCTCTTTCCCCGTCAAAAGTGGCGCCCTCACATCCGCACGTGCTGACCTCCTGCTAATCCCATAGCGTTACGCCTTGCCGATGTGAGGTAGGCCAATTAGGTCTAATTAGTGATGCAATCTTTAGACTTTTGGGGATTTATAGTGTAGCCTCTGTCCCTCCCTTCACACCGAGGTAAAAAAGGGGCAAATTTTCACCATCTTCGTAGCCAAAGGGGCGTCCCTCACATCCGCACAGCTAGGGTGCCCTGAGACACTGCCACCCGTGCGGATGTGAGGTTGACTATTCCCCCCATTCATTAAAAGTTTAAAAAAAGATCACAGACAGGTAGCTTTGGAGCCATCTCCCACCCTGCCGTGAGTGTTGGGGCAGAAATCCCCCTCTTTCCCCGTCAAAAGTGGCGCCCTCACATCCGCACGTGCTGACCTCCTGCTAATCCCATAGCGTTACGCCTTGCCGATGTGAGGTAGGCCAATTAGGTCTAATTAGTGATGCAATCTTTAGACTTTTGGGGATTTATAGTGTAGCCTCTGTCCCTCCCTTCACACCGAGGTAAAAAAGGGGCAAATTTTCACCATCTTCGTAGCCAAAGGGGCGTCCCTCACATCCGCACAGCTAGGGTGCCCTGAGACACTGCCACCCGTGCGGATGTGAGGTTGACTATTCCCCCCATTCATTAAAAGTTTAAAAAAAGATCACAGACAGGTAGCTTTGGAGCCATCTCCCACCCTGCCGTGAGTGTTGGGGCAGAAATCCCCCTCTTTCCCCGTCAAAAGTGGCGCCCTCACATCCGCACGTGCTGACCTCCTGCTAATCCCATAGCGTTACGCCTTGCCGATGTGAGGTAGGCCAATTAGGTCTAATTAGTGATGCAATCTTTAGACTTTTGGGGATTTATAGTGTAGCCTCTGTCCCTCCCTTCACACCGAGGTAAAAAAGGGGCAAATTTTCACCATCTTCGTAGCCAAAGGGCGTCCCTCACATCCACACAGCTAGGGTGCCCCGAGACACTGCCACCCGTGCGGATGTGAGGTTGACTATTCCCCATTCATTAAAAGTTTAAAAAAAGATCACAGACAGGTAGCTTTGGAGCCATCTCCCACCCTGCCGTGAGTGTTGGGGCAGAAATCCCCCTCTTTCCCCGTCAAAAGTGGCGCCCTCACATCCGCACGTGCTGACCTCCTGCTAATCCCATAGCGTTACGCCTTGCCGATGTGAGGTAGGCCAATTAGGTCTAATTAGTGATGCAATCTTTAGACTTTTGGGGATTTATAGTGTAGCCTCTGTCCCTCCCTTCACACCGAGGTAAAAAAGGGGCAAATTTTCACCATCTTCGTAGCCAATCTTCGTAGGGGCGTCCCTCACATCCGCACAGCTAGGGTGCCCCGAGACACTGCCACCCGTGCGGATGTGAGGTTGACTATTCCCCCCATTCATTAAAAGTTTAAAAAAAGATCACAGACAGGTAGCTTTGGAGCCATCTCCCACCCTGCCGTGAGTGTTGGGGCAGAAATCCCCTCTTTCCCCGTCAAAGTGGCGCCCTCACATCCGCACGTGCTGACCTCCTGCTAATCCCATAGCGTTACGCCTTGCCGATGTGAGGTAGGCCAATTAGGTCTAATTAGTGATGCAATCTTTAGACTTTTGGGGATTTATAGTGTAGCCTCTGTCCCTCCCTTCACACCGAGGTAAAAAAGGGGCAAATTTTCACCATCTTCGTAGCCAAAGGGGCGTCCCTCACATCCGCACAGCTAGGGTGCCCCGAGACACTGCCACCCGTGCGGATGTGAGGTTGACTATTCCCCCCATTCATTAAAAGTTTAAAAAAAGATCACAGACAGGTAGCTTTGGAGCCATCTCCCACCCTGCCGTGAGTGTTGGGGCAGAAATCCCCCTCTTTCCCCGTCAAAAGTGGCGCCCTCACATCCGCACGTGCTGACCTCCTGCTAATCCCATAGCGTTACGCCTTGCCGATGTGAGGTAGGCCAATTAGGTCTAATTAGTGATGCAATCTTTAGACTTTTGGGGATTTATAGTGTAGCCTCTGTCCCTCCCTTCACACCGAGGTAAAAAAGGGGCAAATTTTCACCATCTTCGTAGCCAAAGGGGCGTCCCTCACATCCGCACAGCTAGGGTGCCCCGAGACACTGCCACCCGTGCGGATGTGAGGTTGACTATTCCCCCCATTCATTAAAAGTTTAAAAAAAGATCACAGACAGGTAGCTTTGGAGCCATCTCCCACGCTGCCGTGAGTGTTGGGGCAGAAATCCCCCTCTTTCCCCGTCAAAAGTGGCGCCCTCACATCCGCACGTGCTGACCTCCTGCTAATCCCATAGCGTTACGCCTTGCCGATGTGAGGTAGGCCAATTAGGTCTAATTAGTGATGCAATCTTTAGACTTTTGGGGATTTATAGTGTAGCCTCTGTCCCTCCCTTCACACCGAGGTAAAAAAGGGGCAAATTTTCACCATCTTCGTAGCCAAAGGGGCGTCCCTCACATCCACACAGCTAGGGTGCCCCGAGACACTGCCACCCGTGCGGATGTGAGGTCGACTATTCCCCCCATTCATTAAAAGTTTAAAAAAAGATCACAGACAGGTAGCTTTGGAGCCATCTCCCACGCTGCCGTGAGTGTTGGGGCAGAAATCCCCCTCTTTCCCCGTCAAAAGTGGCGCCCTCACATCCGCACGTGCTGACCTCCTGCTAATCCCATAGCGTTACGCCTTGCCGATGTGAGGTAGGCCAATTAGGTCTAATTAGTGATGCAATCTTTAGACTTTTGGGGATTTATAGTGTAGCCTCTGTCCCTCCCTTCACACCGAGGTAAAAAAGGGGCAAATTTTCACCATCTTCGTAGCCAAAGGGGCGTCCCTCACATCCACACAGCTGGGGTGCCCTGAGACACTGCCACCCGTGCGGATGTGAGGTTGACTATTCCCCATTCATTAAAAGTTTAAAAAAAGATCACAGACAGGTAGCTTTGGAGCCATCTCCCACCCTGCCGTGAGTGTTGGGGCAGAAATCCCCCTCTTTCCCCGTCAAAAGTGGCGCCCTCACATCCGCACGTGCTGACCTCCTGCTAATCCCATAGCGTTACGCCTTGCCGATGTGAGGTAGGCCAATTAGGTCTAATTAGTGATGCAATCTTTAGACTTTTGGGGATTTATAGTGTAGCCTCTGTCCCTCCCTTCACACCGAGGTAAAAAAGGGGCAAATTTTCACCATCTTCGTAGCCAAAGGGCGTCCCTCACATCCGCACAGCTAGGGTGCCCTGAGACACTGCCACCCGTGCGGATGTGAGGTTGACTATTCCCCCCATTCATTAAAAGTTTAAAAAAAGATCACAGACAGGTAGCTTTGGAGCCATCTCCCACCCTGCCGTGAGTGTTGGGGCAGAAATCCCCCTCTTTCCCCGTCAAAAGTGGCGCCCTCACATCCGCACGTGCTGACCTCCTGCTAATCCCATAGCGTTACGCCTTGCCGATGTGAGGTAGGCCAATTAGGTCTAATTAGTGATGCAATCTTTAGACTTTTGGGGATTTATAGTGTAGCCTCTGTCCCTCCCTTCACACCGAGGTAAAAAAGGGGCAAATTTTCACCATCTTCGTAGCCAAAGGGGCGTCCCTCACATCCACACAGCTAGGGTGCCCTGAGACACTGCCACCCGTGCGGATGTGAGGTTGACTATTCCCCATTCATTAAAAGTTTAAAAAGATCACAGACAGGTAGCTTTGGAGCCATCTCCCACCCTGCCGTGAGTGTTGGGGCAGAAATCCCCCTCTTTCCCCGTCAAAAGTGGCGCCCTCACATCCGCACGTGCTGACCTCCTGCTAATCCCATAGCGTTACGCCTTGCCGATGTGAGGTAGGCCAATTAGGTCTAATTAGTGATGAATCTTTAGACTTTTGGGGATTTATAGTGTAGCCTCTGTCCCTCCCTTCACACCGAGGTAAAAAAGGGGCAAATTTTCACCATCTTCGTAGCCAAAGGGGCGTCCCTCACATCCGCACAGCTAGGGTGCCCCGAGACACTGCCACCCGTGCGGATGTGAGGTTGACTATTCCCCCCATTCATTAAAAGTTTAAAAAAAGATCACAGACAGGTAGCTTTGGAGCCATCTCCCACCCTGCCGTGAGTGTTGGGGCAGAAATCCCCCTCTTTCCCCGTCAAAAGTGGCGCCCTCACATCCGCACGTGCTGACCTCCTGCTAATCCCATAGCGTTACGCCTTGCCGATGTGAGGTAGGCCAATTAGGTCTAATTAGTGATGCAATCTTTAGACTTTTGGGGATTTATAGTGTAGCCTCTGTCCCTCCCTTCACACCGAGGTAAAAAAGGGGCAAATTTTCACCATCTTCGTAGCCAAAGGGGCGTCCTCACATCCGCACAGCTAGGGTGCCCTGAGACACCCAGACACTGCCACCCGTGCGGATGTGAGGTTGACTATTCCCCATTCATTAAAAGTTTAAAAAAAGATCACAGACAGGTAGCTTTGGAGCCATCTCCCACCCTGCCGTGAGTGTTGGGGCAGAAATCCCCCTCTTTCCCCGTCAAAAGTGGCGCCCTCACATCCGCACGTGCTGACCTCCTGCTAATCCCATAGCGTTACGCCTTGCCGATGTGAGGTAGGCCAATTAGGTCTAATTAGTGATGCAATCTTTAGACTTTTGGGGATTTATAGTGTAGCCTCTGTCCCTCCCTTCACACCGAGGTAAAAAAGGGGCAAATTTTCACCATCTTCGTAGCCAAAGGGGCGTCCTCACATCCACACAGCTAGGGTGCCCCGAGACACTGCCACCCGTGCGGATGTGAGGTTGACTATTCCCCCCATTCATTAAAAGTTTAAAAAAAGATCACAGACAGGTAGCTTTGGAGCCATCTCCCACCCTGCCGTGAGTGTTGGGGCAGAAAACCCCCTCTTTCCCCGTCAAAAGTGGCGCCCTCACATCCGCACGTGCTGACCTCCTGCTAATCCCATAGCGTTACGCCTTGCCGATGTGAGGTAGGCCAATTAGGTCTAATTAGTGATGCAATCTTTAGACTTTTGGGGATTTATAGTGTAGCCTCTGTCCCTCCCTTCACACCGAGGTAAAAAAGGGGCAAATTTTCACCATCTTCGTAGCCAAAGGGGCGTCCCTCACATCCGCACAGCTAGGGTGCCCTGAGACACTGCCACCCGTGCGGATGTGAGGTTGACTATTCCCCCCATTCATTAAAAGTTTAAAAAAAGATCACAGACAGGTAGCTTTGGAGCCATCTCCCACCCTGCCGTGAGTGTTGGGGCAGAAATCCCCCTCTTTCCCCGTCAAAAGTGGCGCCCTCACATCCGCACGTGCTGACCTCCTGCTAATCCCATAGCGTTACGCCTTGCCGATGTGAGGTAGGCCAATTAGGTCTAATTAGTGATGCAATCTTTAGACTTTTGGGGATTTATAGTGTAGCCTCTGTCCCTCCCTTCACACCGAGGTAAAAAAGGGGCAAATTTTCACCATCTTCGTAGCCAAAGGGGCGTCCCTCACATCCGCACAGCTAGGGTGCCCTGAGACACTGCCACCCGTGCGGATGTGAGGTTGACTATTCCCCCCATTCATTAAAAGTTTAAAAAAAGATCACAGACAGGTAGCTTTGGAGCCATCTCCCACCCTGCCGTGAGTGTTGGGGCAGAAATCCCCCTCTTTCCCCGTCAAAAGTGGCGCCCTCACATCCGCACGTGCTGACCTCCTGCTAATCCCATAGCGTTACGCCTTGCCGATGTGAGGTAGGCCAATTAGGTCTAATTAGTGATGCAATCTTTAGACTTTTGGGGATTTATAGTGTAGCCTCTGTCCCTCCCTTCACACCGAGGTAAAAAAGGGGCAAATTTTCACCATCTTCGTAGCCAAAGGGGCGTCCTCACATCCATCCGCACAGCTAGGGTGCCCTGAGACACTGCCACCCGTGCGGATGTGAGGTTGACTATTCCCCATTCATTAAAAGTTTAAAAAAAGATCACAGACAGGTAGCTTTGGAGCCATCTCCCACCCTGCCGTGAGTGTTGGGGCAGAAATCCCCCTCTTTCCCCGTCAAAAGTGGCGCCCTCACATCCGCACGTGCTGACCTCCTGCTAATCCCATAGCGTTACGCCTTGCCGATGTGAGGTAGGCCAATTAGGTCTAATTAGTGATGCAATCTTTAGACTTTTGGGGATTTATAGTGTAGCCTCTGTCCCTCCCTTCACACCGAGGTAAAAAAGGGGCAAATTTTCACCATCTTCGTAGCCAAAGGGGCGTCCCATCACATCCACACAGCTAGGGTGCCCTGAGACACTGCCACCCGTGCGGATGTGAGGTTGACTATTCCCCCCATTCATTAAAAGTTTAAAAAAAGATCACAGACAGGTAGCTTTGGAGCCATCTCCCACCCTGCCGTGAGTGTTGGGGCAGAAATCCCCCTCTTTCCCCGTCAAAAGTGGCGCCCTCACATCCGCACGTGCTGACCTCCTGCTAATCCCATAGCGTTACGCCTTGCCGATGTGAGGTAGGCCAATTAGGTCTAATTAGTGATGCAATCTTTAGACTTTTGGGGATTTATAGTGTAGCCTCTGTCCCTCCCTTCACACCGAGGTAAAAAAGGGGCAAATTTTCACCATCTTCGTAGCCAAAGGGGCGTCCCTCACATCCGCACAGCTAGGGTGCCCTGAGACACTGCCACCCGTGCGGATGTGAGGTTGACTATTCCCCCCATTCATTAAAAGTTTAAAAAAAGATCACAGACAGGTAGCTTTGGAGCCATCTCCCACCCTGCCGTGAGTGTTGGGGCAGAAATCCCCCTCTTTCCCCGTCAAAAGTGGCGCCCTCACATCCGCACGTGCTGACCTCCTGCTAATCCCATAGCGTTACGCCTTGCCGATGTGAGGTAGGCCAATTAGGTCTAATTAGTGATGCAATCTTTAGACTTGGGGGGATTTATAGTGTAGCCTCTGTCCCTCCCTTCACACCGAGGTAAAAAGGGGCAAATTTTCACCATCTTCGTAGCCAAAGGGGCGTCCCTCACATCCGCACAGCTAGGGTGCCCTGAGACACTGCCACCCGTGCGGATGTGAGGTTGACTATTCCCCATTCATTAAAAGTTTAAAAAAAGATCACAGACAGGTAGCTTTGGAGCCATCTCCCACCCTGCCGTGAGTGTTGGGGCAGAAATCCCCCTCTTTCCCCGTCAAAAGTGGCGCCCTCACATCCGCACGTGCTGACCTCCTGCTAATCCCATAGCGTTACGCCTTGCCGATGTGAGGTAGGCCAATTAGGTCTAATTAGTGATGCAATCTTTAGACTTTTGGGGATTTATAGTGTAGCCTCTGTCCCTCCCTTCACACCGAGGTAAAAAAGGGGCAAATTTTCACCATCTTCGTAGCCAAAGGGGCGTCCCTCACATCCACACAGCTAGGTGCCCCTGAGACACTGCCACCCGTGCGGATGTGAGGTTGACTATTCCCCCCATTCATTAAAAGTTTAAAAAAAGATCACAGACAGGTAGCTTTGGAGCCATCTCCCACCCTGCCGTGAGTGTTGGGGCAGAAATCCCCCTCTTTCCCCGTCAAAAGTGGCGCCCTCACATCCGCACGTGCTGACCTCCTGCTAATCCCATAGCGTTACGCCTTGCCGATGTGAGGTAGGCCAATTAGGTCTAATTAGTGATGCAATCTTTAGACTTTTGGGGATTTATAGTGTAGCCTCTGTCCCTCCCTTCACACCGAGGTAAAAAAGGGGCAAATTTTCACCATCTTCGTAGCCAAAGGGGCGTCCCTCACATCCGCACAGCTAGGGTGCCCCGAGACACTGCCACCCGTGCGGATGTGAGGTTGACTATTCCCCCCATTCATTAAAAGTTTAAAAAAAGATCACAGACAGGTAGCTTTGGAGCCATCTCCCACCCTGCCGTGAGTGTTGGGGCAGAAATCCCCCTCTTTCCCCGTCAAAAGTGGCGCCCTCACATCCGCACGTGCTGACCTCCTGCTAATCCCATAGCGTTACGCCTTGCCGATGTGAGGTAGGCCAATTAGGTCTAATTAGTGATGCAATCTTTAGACTTTTGGGGATTTATAGTGTAGCCTCTGTCCCTCCCTTCACACCGAGGTAAAAAAGGGGCAAATTTTCACCATCTTCGTAGCCAAAGGGGCGTCCCTCACATCCACACAGCTAGGGTGCCCCGAGACACTGCCACCCGTGCGGATGTGAGGTTGACTATTCCCCCCATTCATTAAAAGTTTAAAAAAAGATCACAGACAGGTAGCTTTGGAGCCATCTCCCACCCTGCCGTGAGTGTTGGGGCAGAAATCCCCCTCTTTCCCCGTCAAAAGTGGCGTCCTCACATCCGCACGTGCTGACCTCCTGCTAATCCCATAGCGTTACGCCTTGCCGATGTGAGGTAGGCCAATTAGGTCTAATTAGTGATGCAATCTTTAGACTTTTGGGGATTTATAGTGTAGCCTCTGTCCCTCCCTTCACACCGAGGTAAAAAAGGGGCAAATTTTCACCATCTTCGTAGCCAAAGGGGCGTCCCTCACATCCACACAGCTAGGGTGCCCCGAGACACTGCCACCCGTGCGGATGTGAGGTTGACTATTCCCCATTCATTAAAAGTTTAAAAAAAGATCACAGACAGGTAGCTTTGGAGCCATCTCCCACCCTGCCGTGAGTGTTGGGGCAGAAATCCCCCTCTTTCCCCGTCAAAAGTGGCGCCCTCACATCCGCACGTGCTGACCTCCTGCTAATCCCATAGCGTTACGCCTTGCCGATGTGAGGTAGGCCAATTAGGTCTAATTAGTGATGCAATCTTTAGACTTTTGGGGATTTATAGTGTAGCCTCTGTCCCTCCCTTCACACCGAGGTAAAAAAGGGGCAAATTTTCACCATCTTCGTAGCCAAAGGGGCGTCCCACATCCACACAGCTAGGGTGCCCCGAGACACTGCCACCCGTGCGGATGTGAGGTTGACTATTCCCCCCATTCATTAAAAGTTTAAAAAAAGATCACAGACAGGTAGCTTTGGAGCCATCTCCCACCCTGCCGTGAGTGTTGGGGCAGAAATCCCCCTCTTTCCCCGTCAAAAGTGGCGCCCTCACATCCGCACGTGCTGACCTCCTGCTAATCCCATAGCGTTACGCCTTGCCGATGTGAGGTAGGCCAATTAGGTCTAATTAGTGATGCAATCTTTAGACTTTTGGGGATTTATAGTGTAGCCTCTGTCCCTCCCTTCACACCGAGGTAAAAAAGGGGCAAATTTTCACCATCTTCGTAGCCAAAGGGGCGTCCTCACATCCGCACAGCTAGGGTGCCCTGAGACACTGCCACCCGTGCGGATGTGAGGTTGACTATTCCCCATTCATTAAAAGTTTAAAAAAGATCACAGACAGGTAGCTTTGGAGCCATCTCCCACCCTGCCGTGAGTGTTGGGGCAGAAATCCCCTTTTCCCAGCAATACGCAGGGATTACATTGGTAATCTATTTCTGCGTATTTTTTCGGAGACGCGGATATGCAAACCTGGTGCTCCCATCCACCACAATTGTCACAATTAACCTGAGGAGAGAAATGTATTCATGTCAAGATTTGACAGTGATGATCAATTGCGTACGAATGTGTATATGTCACTTAAATCAAGGTTGTTATAAAGTACATGTAATGGATGAGTGGGGGAGAAGCGCCAAGTAAAACACGACCAACCACATCACTTGGTCACTGCATTCAACTGCTTCATTTATTCAAAGAATGTTAGGGGATGATTAAAAACAAATCAGTCAGTTTAAATATGAAAAATTGATATAACATTTTTCATAAATGATATGGTAAGAACAATATAATACTGTTACCAACCATGGTTATATCATATTTTCTTTAAACTTAGCTCAAATTGCTTTATCTCTTCAGGGGCTGATTTATAAATAAATGAACAATATGGCTCATTAAGAGAGGGCCACAGCACAATGTGTCCGGGTAAAATTTGCTTTATCTTATTAGTTTGGAATTAATTGATTGATTCATAGAATATGGCGTCAGTCATAACAGGAATGAGTATCATTGCCTTTGTGATATTTCATTTTGGTTATTTTACAAATTTCAAATCAAACAAATTCACAGTCAGTTCATTTTATATAGATTTCATTATTTTCGGAGGGGGGGGGGGCAGCTTAGCTCCCCAAGATCAGGTCAATTTTTAAGAAGGGGGTTCAGCTCCATAAACCTTCTAGAAATCAGCCCTGGATCTTCATAGGTCATTTCCATTTATGGGCATTTCTTAATTCAAAGGTCTATGGACACATATATTTGGCTCACGAAAAAGAGCAAACGCAACAGTATTTAAATCTTCTTAATAGCACGTATAGTTTTGGAATTTTGACTGTTTTTAGCGATCTGCAGTGAATGCAAAATTTATGTTAAATTTGTGATGTATGACCAGGTGGTGGGTAGCTGAAATGTTCTATGTAATTCTGTATATTTCCTTCCTAAATTTCAGCTCCTGAAAATTAGGACAAAGTCTATTCCTGCTAGATTTTAGTTAAGGTTTGGTAACACTTGAAAACGTTTGGGTAAAATTCCTTTCCATTTTTCACAAAAGTGTAACCAGCAATTAAAAAACAAAGAGTTTACATGAGGAAATAGGAATTTTCACCCTTTACATCACAATAGGTACTTAGACTATTAGAGTGGAAAAAACATTCGCATCAGTTGGCCTGAAAATTCAAAACACTATAAAATGGTCAATTTATAACTAATTTGGATGAAAGTTTTTGCTATTTTTATCATTTTTTATGAATCTTAAAGCAATTTAGCATAAGTTGCTGCTGCACGTCCATATACCTTTTAGTCCCTGTTTAAAAGTACATGTCTGCTGTATTTGAGAAGAAGTAGATACTAAGAAAAATCCATTAAAAAACCCCATTAAAAGTGTGCAAGTGGAGGCATGGAAATACAAAAAAAGGTCCAAAAGTTGATTGTAAGATATTTGAATACGAAAGTTTAAACTTCCAATGGCCTCTCGAATTAATTTAGCTGATGCAACCATTGCATCATACATGCACCTTTATAATTTAAATATATTAGTCTTTTGCATATAGAAAGACATAAGGGCAACATCCCTGTAACCATGTAACATCTCACTGCTGTAACCATGTAACATCTCACTGCTGTAACCATGTAACGTCCCACTACTGTAACCATGTAACATCTCACTGTTGTAACCATGTACATCTCACTGCTATAACATTTAATTCGTGCAAAATCTTAAGGTTTTATTTGGAACGAAGCAAGGTATTTCATTACACTTACCCAATGGATTTCCTTTCTCTTCCGACTCAAATTTCTTGGCGGATCTTCACACCCGCAACGTCTGCACAAGTCATTCAATGGTTCTAAAAGGAAATAAATATTTAAAGCGTCAATAGGGTAAGGTTTCAAAATATATCTATAGATAGACCTATTCAGAATAAAAAACCTCGATTTCCCTTTGTAACTTCAATTTTCTAAAAATGTTTTTATTGTTTAGATATTTTGAAACATTGAAAAAAGATTAACAAAATTCAAGAAGAATTTCCATACTACTGTACTAAGGATGGTGAAATATTGGGGCTGAATGTTTATCTATTTTCCATGCAAAAAAACCCCTTGATTCAGCTTTCTGTTCTGCCGTACGTTGTCATGGCTGAGGACCCCATGGCTTTTCCTCGTGCAACAATATACCTAGGCGGCAAAAGATATTTCATATCGTTGGCCAATTTTTGTAACATGATTAAGATTAGTGATTTATACAATTACCTCACTATAGAGTATATTTCTAAGTCCAAAGATTCTCAAATCCATCGTCATGGTTTGTGCTGGGTTGAAATTTTTTCATATATTTAACACTTTAGCAGTATAAATGCTTGGAAATAGTACTTTCGCCTCCTAAGCTAATATAACCCCAAATCACAATTTTTCCTATCTTATTACTGGGGGCCAGCCGCAGAAAAAAAATATTGGGAGCATCCAGTTCCGCCGCCTATGATATATATTAAACATTTATTTTATTGATATACCCTTGCAAGTGTAAGTGTTGCATTCTTCAGTGTACAGGTATACGTCTAGGGAAAATTCTCTACACCACTGTATCAAGTCAACCAAACGACACCATGACCAGATGACACCATGTATGGTTTTTTGAAATCATATTTCAAACATAATAAGTGAGTTTCAATTGGTTTTAAAAACAACCAATTTTAAGTGCGAAAAAGCACAAAATAACTAAAACGGATTGAAAAGAGACGTTAAAAAATTTCGTTGTCCAAATTTTACGCGGAGTCGCCAACATGTACGTTTTGTAACTGTGTGTGTATATTTTGTCCATATTGATATCGAAATGATTGGTCAACCTTTGATTTGTATTGGTTCTCTTGCGATTGCATCAGGAACATATGCCGCCATGGTGGTGCGTGTGTATCTGTGTGTGCACGTGCGTGTGTGGGTGGGTGGGTGTGTGTGTGTGTGTGACGGCCAACTCGTAAACACGATATCTCAAGATTGGTTCAGTACAGTATACATACAACCCATGGTCCGTAGATGTGCCCTATTCTTTTTGGTGGTGATGTCATACATATTAATAAGTGGGCGGGGATTAATGTACACAAATTTAAATGCTCTTATTTTAACAACCGCATGTCTGTTTTGTTTCATGTTTGGTACAGTTATCATGTTAGCTAGAATGTAAATGTTCATAGTATGAAAACGTTGAATTTCATTAATATGCATAGTGGGCAGGGCTTAATGTGATTTTGCTAAAAGAAGCTTGTAATCATGGTATCTAAAGAATGATAAACTGGATTCAAGTCATATGTGATACACAGATAGCCCATGGTCTGTGGATGTGCCTTATTGGTTTTGGTGGTGATACCATTCATATTAAAGAGTATGCAGGGCTTAACCTAAAATTCTTCAAATATGATACATGAGCAACGTATGTCTGTTTTGCATCATATTTGCTATGATAATGTTGTTCATTATTGTGTACATGCTAATGTTGTCAATAGGTATGTCTATTTTATAGATATGCATCATGACATTATGCATGGTGGTCGTAGCTTGTGAATAAATATCCTGGAACAAATAATTCATGATATGCAATGCCATGACAGTTAATACGAAACTTGCAAATCAATCAGCACATGAAAAAAGCATCGGAACCACAAAACATTTTGGTTATGGTTAAAATATATATTGGAATCTAGATTTATAATGATAGGTGTCGTTGTTTCAAATCATGCAAAATAGCCTTTAACAGTTTAACAAATATATATCTACAGATCCAGATCCATTTTGGAAGGTGCAAATTCATATGTTCACAACATCGCATTATTGACGGCGCCATACAATTTAGATTTGTGATGTCATACGTTTTCTATCATGTAATTGGGAATGCCAGATTTTGCTTTGTACAGGAACATATAAGTTTTTCTGATACCCACAATAGGCCTATCTACTAGCATTTGACATTAAACTGAGAAATTGGGGAGAAAGCTTTATGCCAATTGGGAATATACCTAATTGCAGATGTATCCCTGACTGCCTGATTGGGATGTTTGTAAACACGATTATTACAAATTTACACCATATACAAGTGCACATACACACACCCAGTGCTACGAATTGTTACTTTGAGCGACATTTCCATTGACTTGTACACTAATTTTCTGATCCTAAGCCTTACCCTATATCCCTAACTTTAATACAACCAAAATTAGGGAGTGAGGGTTTTAGACCACAGAGAACAAAATAAGCATTTGCGACAATAGCTTATGCTTAGAAATGGTAAAAAAAAAAAAAAAAAAACTTTGGGGGACACCAAAATGGTCACACAAAGTAAGTGTGTCACCTGGGGCTAAATATGTATTTCTAGTAAACTTTTTCGCTCAAAGTATATGGTTACGCCTTAGCACACACATACAATGTGCAAACGACTGCTGATACGAGTATCGGAACCAAGATATAACCGATAGTATCGGAACAGTTGATGCACTTACCAGAATTCAGTATGATCATCCTCGCTATGTCTTCTCTCTCCTTGAGAATGTCCAATTTCCCTACAGGAAATTCTATTTTCATTCCTCGTGCATACATATCTGCGAACTGAATGATTTTTAAAAGACTAATTAAAAGTAAACAAAGATTTGTATATTCCACACATTCAAACTAAAATTGGGTTTCTTAAATCCTGTAAATGATAAAATTATTAAATCAATTTAAATATATTTGCACGGGCACAGGGAAAGCTTTTAAATCATAATGGTTGCATATTTAAAACAATTGTATACTTTTTGAATAAGCAGAGCGTAATAATAATGTCATAAGCAAGTCTAGCTAAGTTGCACAGCCACAATACTAATACAATATTTAGTTAAGTCGTTGCATCACAAAGCACCATCGATGTCGTTAATATGATAATAAAGGTTAAGAAAATAAATGTCAACCGTACTTAAAAGGTCAATAGTTTAAACCCTAGTGAGGTACTCTAATTAATCAATTTGAAAAAAAATACATTTTCAACTCCTTTTTGTGAGTTTTATACGTACCTTGATAACAAACACACCGCAGGATGCTCCGTCTTGCTGTTTAGGATGAGGTATAGTACCCAAAGTCCATTTCTTCAGTTCCCCTCGCGTTCTTGGCTTCATGAAATTACTGTAAGATAATACAAAATAAAAAAGTTTGTATAACAAGCGCACGCATTGAAACATTTCAAGCTGTCAAGAATCTTATCATATAAAACATGGGACTGTAAAAAAAACATCAAAAACCATGATATACAGTAGACGAAACGTTGCATCATGCTTGAGCGACTTTAACTAGATAGGGTCCACATTAAAAGTTGTGGATTTGCTACAAGATAACAATTGTTGAAGGATACAAAAGAAGCATATGTCATCAATGGACAACTGTCTATTTCTAAAGTAAACGTACTACACTGTGTTTTTTATATCGAAAATGCTTCATATAATTGTTGTAGTAAGCTTAAACTGCTTAAAAGAATACGGCCACCGATGTTTGAATTTGAAGAGAAAAAGTATTGGACTCCTGAAGGGAGATTGCATTCTCCATTTCATAGATTTGCATGTATATGGGTCCCACAAAATTCATATAAATTGGATCAGACGATGGAACTAATTGCTCCATGATCATACCAAATTTTCGTTCGACAAAAATGTGACGATTGTTTAAATCAGTATCAGATGTTTTTTTTGAAGTGCGATATCTGCATAAGGACATTCAGTATTTTTGATTGATTCAATTTTCAACAAATTTATAAATCATTGTCCAAATTTTACAGCTTGATGAAATGAGTGAAATTGTTGTTTTTTGGCCAAACGTAAGAACAAATTTAGATTTAAGTTTAGTTTATAGGTGGAGAAGCGACTCTGCGATAATCGTAATACCAGTCACCCAATTCCTGTTGAATTGTTTGATAATTTTAAATCGGCTTTTAGCAGTTAGTAATTTTTAGTGGCTTTTTCGTTGACTTGCTTAAGTAAAATATGACAATTGCTAATGACATTTTTGTTGCTACTTCCCATGTGCGTGTTTTTCCCATTTGCTTATCTACTATATGACGCTACTCCGGCTTTACCATGTTATTTACATTATCGACCTCCTTGATAAACCTGTACAAGGATTCTTAAGTCTGTTAATAATTGTTACGTATACCAAGTGTTAAGAATGTAAGAATTAACATTTTGATTGTACAAGTATGTGTACGCACAATACGTGTGTTTCTGCAAGTGTATATGTCGAGTCAATTTTAAACAAAGTTATGATAGCATGTTCACTGCAAACGTGATATTCAAATGTCTCTATTCGATGAAGAAAACAAATATTACCCGTTATTTAACTGCTATAATTCGATTTTGCTGAAAAGCATGAAAAAATACTATGTACGATTACTATATGATAAGATTTGGAACTCGAATATGTCCAAAAATAACTAAAACTGAATATAGCCAGAGTATTTACGATATACCACCTGAAAGAAGTCGAGGAAATATAAGTTGAATTATGAAAATTTAATAAACATTTTAAATACATTACAATTGTTAAGAATGTGAGTATGTAGGCTGGTATAGAGTCATTGTCTTTCATACACAAATATGACAACTGTACACTTCATATCTTCTTAACGGAATAAGATTTTTGAACAGTTCCTCCACTACTTTGTTTCTTTTGAACGGTTTGATGGACCACTGTTTCTTATCAAAATTGACGTACACTGAAATGTCGTGTTCAGTGTAGAGGCTATATGCAACAAAAATGATTTTTAAAGATTAGTTAGAAGGTAAATCCTGAAATATATAAGATTTTTTTTAGTGGTGTATAGGATTGGCTGAAAAGTGTGGGCAAGAAATGAATATACTCAAAAAGGGAATCTGACTTACTTCCACGACTCTGTATAGCATGCTTTTTTCCTTTTAGAGTCTCCGCCAAATTCGCCCATTGGATTCAGATATATTATCCGTCGTTTGCTGGGTTCCATTGTCTGAAAAGGGTCATAAATAGATAATGTGTTAAATGCTGCATAAGTTACACTAAAATACCTAAGTAGCTAGAATAACTGAATTTGAATACGAATGAGCGAAGTAATGATTATTTACCATCAAACACCAATGGTTTCCATTTTCGTTGAAACCGCCAAGTACTAGATCATAATCATCAAAATTAATCTGTGGAAGATACATGAGCAGAAATTGTAAATCATAGTGAAAAGATTGTTTAATTTCTCTAAGCCGGGCAGCAGTCAGCGATTTGATTAAGGGAGCAATTAGCCTTCCCTTTACCAGTTTACAAGGCGGCAGGGCGTTCAAACATATTGTGGTGTGGGGGATTATGAGATCAGGTGACATGTTATAACAATATTGGAAGTGGGAGCCTAATGAGGTCAGGTAACGTGATAACACATGTTTATATAAAATTATAGGGGAATGCCCAGCAACTTCTAATCTGACACACTTGATTTACAGTCAGTTTGAGTCCAATTCAAATTGTCGAATAATTTGCGATTTTTCATGTTCTAATTTAATCAACTCATTTCGGGTCTCTACCAAATTAAGATCATTTAAAGAGCTCAATCATTTCTTCCGTATTTTTTTTTTTTTGGTAGGATTTCTGTTGCCATTTTTGGTGTATATTGTGTTGAAAAAATCAGCCAAAAATTGTATTTTTTTCAGAAATTAAAAGTCATTTAGACACATAGAATATATCAAATCTGATCAACTTTTGTTTAAATATATTACAAATTTGAAAAATGGGAAATTCATACTAATTTTTGTGGTTTAAAGTGAATATTGTATTACATTTTCCAAAAATGAAAAATAATAATATCCAATTTTAACAATTTGTATTATTCCGTAAAGAAAACATAAAAAATAAAGAGTGCTATTGAAAGGATTTTGTCATCATATTTGATCAATTCTATAAAATGTCAATGTACCGCAATAATTTACGACAAGAGAGTACATAGACGTGAAGAAAGACAGATTTGGACATTCTATATGCGTATTTATGTGAACAAATTTTCATATATTTGCATATTCAGTGCATAATTATAATGTATACCAGTGTTAAGATTAATTCTTTAGATTTCATTTAAAACTTGTTACAGTATAATTTGTCTAATATTATTTCTATAATAATTATTATTGAGGACAAAAAGTATATCTAAAAACTCATCCACAACATAATAGCTTAATTTTTTGATATACAGCGACTAGCTTTTTCTCACACCATTTGTTTACCTCAATCTAAACTTTGAATTAGCTAAGAACACTTCGCAATTTTGTTCTCTCGAAAAAAGCTAAGTGACTGAAATATCTAATATATCCATTAATTCATGGGTAGCTTTAACCTGACACCAGAATGCCAGAAGGACGAAGAAAACGAGGCTGACCAAATTCAACATGGAGACGAATGGCAGAATGGTAGAGAAGGATAGGAAGCTGAAATCAAGTCAGTGAACTTGGCACAAGACAGGAAAACCTGTGCCAAAAGCATAAATCCCCATTTGAGGAGAAGGGAGAAGTGTGTGAGTGTGTGACTAAACATCTGTTTTCTCTTACATGTTCAATTTGCAAATGACAGTTCCAATTTGTTTTCCAGTTAAGGTAGTGTCAAACCTTGCAATATTATTGCGGCCATTCAGATTGATTTATTCACATAAATTGCACGCTGTGAGATTATGTGGCATACGGCTATAGTAAAGGAATAATAATCCTTTTGAAGGTAGTACAAAATAATGATAAATTAAAGATCATGTTTATCGATTTTCCATATCGTGTACTTCAGTCAGCCAGTATATATACCTTGGCATACGAATATCATCCAGAAATTAATACTTACCGTTTTGAAGTCTTTTTCCATTCCCTTGCCATTTCTTTTGAAAATTCTCTCCAACGAAACGGCTGAAATAACCATAATTTCCTGAAAATGGTAGCAAAATTATACAAAACAATCACGTTGATAATACCTTATGTCTATGCATGTCTGCAATACCATTTGCCCATAACAATCGAATATCAATCATGTACTCCATACAGCATACAGCCATACTTCCTGAGAAAATACTTTTAAATTTAAAAAAAAAAAAGCTGAAAAACGTCAAAATCTGTTTGTGTTTTTGACCATAGACACCATTAATGTTTACGTGTGTGTGTGTGTATGGATTTTAGAGAGGGCATATTAATTGCTGTGTCAATATCATACCAGTCAAGTGTACAATATAAATTCATAAACTTATTTTTAAATGGGGAAGGGGAGGGAGGATGTGATGTGGCGCCATTATCCTGTGGTTACATAAGTACGTTTTTTTAATGCAAACTTTTGACAATTGGTTTAAGAATGAACTAAATATTGTGTTTGGTGCAAAAGGGTTAACGTTAGTTGATATATCAGATTATTCCAATCACAATTTGGAAGATTATTTTAGCAACATAATCTTCGGTGATAAAAGTTATGTTAAACAAAATTGGTGTTTACCTTCGTTGATGTTGCATATTTCTTTGCAATGATTTCCAGACTAGCGTCAATAATCTATGATAAAAATGGAGGTAAATATCACAAAAACATGATTTCAATTCTTGTAATGGTAATTCAAACTTTCGTTTGTCGCAAACGTCCACATGAAACAAACTAAAAAAGAGGTGAGTATAAATTGGCCGTTAGTAGTATTCTGGTGGATGCATAATATATGAACCCAATTATTTTAACCATTTAGATATCGCTAAGTGAATTATGGATATTGCCGTATGATAATTCGGCGGTACAATTCTCGTTCGTATGAAAATTGATCAGACGATGTCTTACCTCATCACCAAGCCACGCTCCATCTACAAGTTCCTTCAGCGAAGAGTCAACAATGGGAATGTTTTTAATTTTCGAGTGAAGAAAACCTTTTGGTTCAAGCATCGAAATTTTCTGAAGAACTAATCAAAATGAAATTACGTGATTATATGTCAAATAAGACATCAACTAACGATACTATTTACATGTTTAGTTAATCAGAATGATGGTATAAAAGTACAATAATATTTCTCGCTCAAGCAGTTTAAGTGACCGTAGGCGACGGGACCGAGACACGTGACCTCACTTATCTCAGTGCCCCCACTTTTCCCCAAAGTGTAAAAAGTGCCCCGTTTCAGGGAGGAAAGTGCCTTTTTGTCTGAGAGAAAAGTGCCTTTTTTTAGAATGAAAGTGTTTTAAAGAGAACAAGTGCTCTTTTTAAAGAAGGAACCTGCCCTTTCAAACATTGAAAAGCTTTTTCTTCAAAGATTATATATTTGATTTTTAGTAATTAAGAAGTAAATAAAAAAGGAACACATAAATATCGCCTTAAAAAGACTAAAATTGTAAAATTTCACACACTACGCGCGCATACATTATACTAAATTTCCCCTTAAGACAAAGTCGGGTTCAACACCTGGGCGCTGGAACGGGTGGGGCAGGTGGGACATATGCCCCA